>LKUV01000001.1:0-600000 GCA_001414455.1 Hymenoscyphus fructigenus | reverse complement strand
CTGATCTTCACGATGCAGAGGTTCGGCCGCAGTACAACTGGGCTCAACCAGAGACACCTTCAAGCCTTCTCCACGGACAAACCCATTTCGGGGGCCCAAGTAACGCAGAAATTATGAATGCATACATAAACTACCTCATCAAAAACTCTTCCGATGGCATTGCTGTGGCATATTATAGCCAGCAACGACCCCAGTCTCAAGAACAATACCAATCTCCTGGAGAGTGGGCAAGACAATATGTCCATGATCGCCCAGACCAGAGACTTTACTACGATCACGAAGGAAATATCTTCTTGTTCGACCCAGACACGACTGATAACCCTTTTGTTGAGATTCCTGTTGGCCTCCGGGATATTCATGAGCTTCCACCCGTACCAACCAGCGAGGAGAACACAAGAAATGAGTTCTGGGGTGCCTGGACTCGAAATGACTTCGTCAAACTCGATCATGAGAAGCTCCGATATGGAAATAATCATCCTAGTCCTCCTTTGAGGCCATATGGACACCAATTCCAATATGAACTGCAGCGCAATGATGTTTATGCTCCTGGTTTTGGTGCTGCTGGGCCCTCAAATTACCCAGGTAACAACAACGCTCCTGCTTTCGGTGTTGGAACACCATTCGGAGGAACCAGTAACTTGCCCGTTTTTGTCCAAACAATGAGATACAGACAAGAGGCTGAAGCAGCTCGCAGAGCAGCCCAGCAGCTTGCTTCCTCTGTGTCCCCTCACACGCCCGAGGATCAAATCATACAAAGCCCTTCCACACCAGGCGCACCTTTCCGACCTCGTACAGAAAGAAGTCAACAACGAATTCCTGCATCTTCTGTTCCTCCACCACATATTCCACCATGGCAACTCCGAGGCCCAGCCGACTGGGGAGTTATGCAAGCTCAACAACCAGTTTTTGCAAATCGAGCTTACGAAGGTGCAGTCACATACGGAATCGGCAGTCGCTACTATCCCAACTCTCCTGCGCCTTCCTCTTCTGCATTTCAGCCAACACGGTTCCCAGTAACTCCAACACAACCTCGAAATGTCCGTCAATCTCTCGTTCCGGCATCTAGCAGCAACATTGATGCTCTAACTCAGTTCGAAAACCTCAATATTGGTTCTGGAGCCCCGGAAGACCAAAATCAGCAACCCAATTCTCGTCAGGGAGTAATGCGTGTTCGAGGACGCTCAATGAGAGCTACGCATGCTCATTCCAGTAGTAATGAGCGCATTGCTGAGGCTATGAATGCTGGAAACAGTTCGGAGGATAGCTCTGCACCAAAAGTAAAGCTTCCAGCTGCGGGAAATGCTGGAGAAGGCAGCTCAACTTATGTTTCTGCTGTTTCCACAACGCCAAATACACGAAATATCGAATATCAAGACTCAGAGAGGCTTTCTGGCATCATTCAAGGCATTTCTGATGATTCTGAGGTGTTTTCTGCCCTGGAGAATGCTGGAAATGAAGCTACAATCCCGGAAACTGCTTCAAATACCAGTATTCAGCCGCCATCAGTCGTCACCGCTCCTTCCTCTCCAGAAATCACATCTCCAGTCATTGCCCGAAGGGAAAACGGACAATGAAGTACCACACAGTTACTTTGCTCCAAACATTTCGAATAATGCTTTTCAGAATCAAGATTTCCTCATACATTGTTTGAAATGAAAGGGGTACTGATAATGGGTCTGGTGGATGAGTGGTTGGAGGATTTCAGTACTCAAACTCTTTCGAAAAAGCTTTTTCCTTTGAAATTACTTCCGCAAATTTGTACAATAGAAATGGGGCGTTTACATGCATTTTCATTTGATCAAGGATCGGGGAGTTTGGGTGTTTAAGAGGGCTAGAGAAGTTGATTTCAAAGGAATGTACTTAGGATAATGCCCTCTTCTCATAATACACCGAAAAATATGATTATGCGAACCTTTTCGAAAAACTCTTTCACTTTGATAACACTTTAGTGAACTTAAATGATATAACTGGAGTATTTAAACGTATTTTCATTTGATAAATAACTAGAAAGTTTAAGTGTTTTAGACAGGTAGAAAAACCAAGTTCATAGGCATATATATACGATAAAGCTCCATTCTTATATTTTCTTAACGATAAAGTACTTTTCTTATAATTCCTTAAAAAGTTTTATTATATAAACTAGCATGACTTATGGGGATTCCGGACATATAGGGATCTCGGACAGGTACCTTTACACCAGAATTTGTATGCAAGGGTACATCGGTTGCCAATATAATTTCCGCAAGAATTGATAACAGAGCTTAGTTATTTGAAAGGGAAGTATCTTACATCCTTAAAAATCAATTTCTATACATGTACATGTTTTTAAACGCTATCGTTGAACTCTTGTGGCTGATTGAAATATTCGAAGATTTCCAGTGCAAATTCGCTAACATTTTTGTATGGCGAGAGCAGTCAATATTTCAACCAAATGTAAATATTCCACACTGTCTTCGAGTAAGATATAATATAAACTAACCGGTATATAATTAAGTTAAATAAGCTATTATTGAAAGAATAAGCATTAGTATTACAGGTTGTGAAATTATTGAACTTCAAATATCGGAGCTTGATGTACCTTTGCATACAAATTCTGGTGTAAAGGTACCTGTCCGAGATTCCTGTAACGTAAGTCGTGGCCTAATGCGTCTAAGTGGCGTAATGCGTCTAATTGCGGGGCACTACCCAACCAAAACCTAAACAACACAACAATGGTACGTCGAAAAAGTCAAGACGCGGCTGAAATGGAAGCTCGGGTTAATGAAGCAGTACTGGGAGTTCAATCTGGATTATATAAGTCACCCTACGATGCTGCAAAACAGCTCAGCGCATCGAAGGATACTGTGGCACGACGCGTCAATGGAGGCTTGTTGTGTTCTCAAGCCCGCCAGCAACAGCAAAAGCTTTTGGCCGCACAGGAGAATGTTCTTCTTAAGTGGATTAAAGAATTAACAATTAGTAGTTATTCACTAGGACATCAGTTGTTGAAGGAAATAGCTGAGGAGCTTTGTACAAACTGAACCTATGATCTAGACAACCCCTCACTTGACTCTCTCAGACTCCCACCACAATATAAACTTGGCAGAGACTGGGTTGCACAGTTTATACTACGACATCTATATCTTAGGGTTGTTATTAGCCGTTGAATTAAGTCTGTAAGAATGAACGGAGCAACAAAACCAGTACTTAATGTATAGTTTACCACATATGAAAAGGTAGTTCAAGAGTATAAAATTCAGCCAGAGAACATATATAATATAGACGAATCTAGCTTCTCTATTGGAACAATAGAATCAACTTGAATTATTATTGATTTATTACTTTGTACAAAGTATCAGGCTTATCCAGGCTGTCAGGAATAGGTTTCAATGGTTGAATACATTTGTGTAGATGGAACAATTATTCCCCTACTTGGAATCTTCAAAGGCAAAAACGTCCTTTAAAGTTAGATACTAAGTAATGTTCTTAATGAATAGTTCTTTTTAGCAAATACAAAGGGTTGGACAAGTAATCTTCACAGGTTAGAGTAGCTTAAACGTGTCTTTGAACCTATAACCTGTACAAAGGCAGGTAGTCAATACTATCTTCTTATCTGTGATAGCTATGATTCTTATATTAGTACAAGCTTTATAGCTCACTGTCTACAAAATTGAATCACACTTCTTATACTTCCACCTCATACATTACATTTACTACAACTACTTGATGTAGTAATTTTTGGCCTACTAAAGAAGTGATTAACAGTAGCACTTTCGTACCTCAACAAAGCACAACTTATACAAATACAGAAGTTTAAATGAATAGAGGCATATATTCAAGCTCGATTAGATATATGTAATCATTAGAATATTAATTCAGCATAGCGTGGTGCTAGTTTATTCCCATTTAATCCACAAAGAGCACTTTGTACTATAGCTCGAGAGACAACCCCTAAGGTTGAAAGACTAACAACACCTACACAATTTAATATTTTCAGCCAAGTTTTTATAAACAGTTTACCTCTAGACAAATTAGCTCTACAGACAGCAAATAAGCTTCTCAACTCGACTATCAACAATAGTACAATACCATCTACACTAGTTCACTAATATATCCAAAAACTAACAACTAGAACTGAGTAACTTCAAGTGCAAAGTATTATCTACTAACACAATGCAAATAATCTACGATCAATTATAAAGAAGCGGACAACCTATACAAAAGGAAAGAGGGTAGTTTTAAAGGGTCGCTTCTATATTTCTACGCAAGAATTACATAATGTAGTAGTAGAAGCTGAAAATGCTACAAAAAGGCAGGCAGGCAAAAAGGCAAAAACGAAGGGCAAGAGTAACTTGTACAAGTCTGAGAGTGAAGGAGATATTGAAGAAGAAAGTCAAGATAAGTCTGAAAGCGATATTGGAGATTGTATTATAGTTGATTGTTGAATAAATTTAGTTTTGGTTAGGTAGTACCCCGCAATTAGACGCATTACGCCACGACTTACGTTATGTCTGGAATCCCCATAAGTCACGTTACTTCGGAAACCCTTTTCCTATAAAATTACTTACACGAAAATATAAGTAAGAACTAGAGTATTTCATTCTAATATACTACTATATATTTCAGTTGTCTAAAGGATTTCAGGAAAACCAGGTTTAAAGAAATAGAGATGAAACAATACTCTGTTCGGGTAGAATGTTAATAATAAGAGTCTTTTCTAATAAATCCTAAGAGTATTCTATTATACGAACCTTTTCGAAAAAGCTATAATCTTGAAAGTACTTACTGGAACACATAATGGAATTTATTTACATTACAGGTGATTTCTTATAATTTGTTGAAAAACATTAATACCCGAGTTATTTTTGAAGACTTTTTTCAAATAAAGCTTCTTACTAGAGTCCGCGCCTATTAAGAATACTGAAAGAATTCTATTATACGAACTGGTCTAATTATTTATAATAATAAGATAAAGTAAAACTTTTTACTCGACCTCTAGAATTTTCAAAGAAAAGAGAGATAAAGTAATAATCTTAATTCTCTTTATTTTAACTTGTGATATGTGGAGGCCTTGTAGGTCATGTGACCTTTCGTCTGATCTAAGGAAGCCTTCATCTGCTATTATAAATCAATCAGGAATTGATTAATTCTAGTGGATGGAAATTACGGAGTTATCGGAGTTTACATAATATTAGGGTTTAGGAGCTTCTATAAAGCGAGGCTTCTCCTGAACCTCTAAGGAGAGGCAGAGATTAGTTCTGTACTGAATCTGATACTTGTTTACCCTCATATGAGATTCAATTTGACTTATTGCCTACCATCCACCTCACATAACTCTACTACGATAAATTTTTAGAATAATAAGATAAAGTAGAGCTTTTTACTCAATATATAAAAAATCAAGAGAAGAAGAGTAAAAAGAAGTTAATTCTTAAAGAAGAAAAAATGATTAGATTGCTTAAGAGATGCAGAGTAAGATAGAGAGATGGTTGATTTTACTTAAAATTTGGAATTCGTTCGTTGGAGAAGGTTTATTGCACGTCGCACTTTGAGAAGAGAGAGTGCTGTTCTTTCTCGCTTCAAGGTGTGGCTAGTTTCCTGGTATAGCTTATCTCTCGGTGTGGGTACTTATCAAAATATTCCAGCTGTGGCAAATTTCCAACTTTCCAGCTCTGCCTTTACATTTTTGTTTCATTTACTACTAGAGAATTCAAATATTTAAAAGCGTTCAAGAAAGTATTTTCAAGAAAGAAATATACGATGATCTATGTTTAGGAACATCTTCTAAGAAATAATAATATCCGAGTGAGTTTAAAGACTCTTTTCAAATGAATCTTCTCACTAGAGTACTTGACTCTTATAAATACGTAAAGAGCTCAAATATCTGAACTCTTTAAATAACTTTTTTCTCTTAACACCACTTCAGCAAAGTCATACGAATCGTTATACTGCATTCTCATCTTATCTAGTACCGGGGACCTTGGATATTTAAACGAGTTAGAGGAAGCGTTTTAAAGAAAGAAATATACGACAATCTAAGTTTAGTATAAACTATTGAAGAACTTTAATATCCGAGCATTTCAGATAAATGTTCTCAGATGAAGCTTGTTACTAGATTATTTGCATTTTATAAATACTTAATGAATACTATTATATTAACTATTTAGAAAAAAATCTTTTGAACAGCTAGACATAAGATAGAACTAAAGCCTAATAACACCTCCGAAATCCCTATTACCCGAGCTACTTTAACTAACAGTTTCAAAGAAATGACTTTACTCTAATACTTCTTTCTTATAATACACTAAAAAGCTTTATTATCTGAGCTACTTCCGAGAATTTCCTTCAATGGAAGAAATATATAATGGTGAAATTCCACTCTTGAGTTTTAACCTTATAATTTGGCCTTCTGTTATAAGAGAGGAATAATTGAACTTAAGCGGTAGAGGGGCCTAGGGGCATGGGTAGGCGGAGGTAGAATCAAGGTGCCTTCATTTGTAATTTGTTTTAAGGCTTCTGTATATGCGGTTTGTTTTAGAGGCTTGGAGCTCGTCTTTTTTTTGCGGGTTTCTACAAAATGTTTTTCAACTTCGCTGGGAAACCAAGTATTATTCCAACAGTCGATTGTCATATTGTTTCCTAGACGTCTTTGGTCTTCGCTGATTCTTGTGCGGTTTCCAGAACGATTTTCTGCCACGCCTTGAGAAAGAAACTAGGAAATATAAGCTTGCGTAACCGGGTAAGAGGATACAAAAGGCCAATTCAGCATCGATTTAAAGCAAGAGTTTGTTTTATATATCTCTTATAAGACTAAGAACTAACTCCAAATCTAGATATATTCTCAAGAGATATAGAATATACAGCGCGGTGCAGACTCTAATAATCCCACTAACTATTAAAAAGAGTATACTCATAAAGTAAGTTTATTAAGTTATATTATATTTATTATTTAAATCATAGTTCTTGTGATATGTGGAGGTCACGAGGTCATGAGGTCATGTGACTTTTCATCTGATCTAAGGAAGTCTTCATCTGCTATTATAAATCAATCAGGAATTGAGCAGTTCTAGTGGATGGAGTTTACGGAGTTAACAGAGTTGACGTAATATTAGGGCTTAGGAGCTTCTATAAAGCGAGACTTCTCCTGCACCTCTAAGGAGGGGCAGAGATTAGTTCTGTACTGAATTGAAAAGATTCAAATTAACTTATTGCCTACCATCCACCTCACAAGCTAATCTCTCTCACTCAATAGAGAGGTAGTACAATAAGCAAAAATGCCTCCAAGACTCAGAAGACCACCCGACGAAGACGTCGCTCAGACTACTCCTGAACAAGTTGTACCCGACAATGGAGGAAGCTCTTCCAACTCCATCGGCGGACCATCACAGGACCCTCACAGGGACCTTTCAGTAACCCTAATTGATAACCCTCATGCGATCGAACCAGACCTAAGCAGAGTGGAACTCAACGCCCCTTAGACTCGAGAAAACCTCCTTCGTGTAGAGGTCGAAGCTCTTCGAAGACAGCAAGAGAAGGTCAACCAAATCAATCAACGTATCCTTCAGTTGGAACAGGAGAAAAGCCTTATGCGAGATAATCTCTGATTCACTACTGCTACAACGACGTCATCTATCCGCGAATCAACACCGATACCTCAGGTTAAGAACTCAATGGATCCAGAGACAGATAAAGATATTATTCGACCTAAACCTCCCCAAAACGTCCTCAAGTGTGAATTAGACCAAGAGAAACTTCTCAAGGTCTGAACACTAGAAGTATATCGTGGAAAGTCTCTCAAAGAGCATCGAACATTTGTGTCATCGTGGGAGGCGGTTTTTAGGTCCCAACCCTGGACATACAACAGACACTCCTCTAGGGTAAACACTGCTACAACTACTCTTTGAGACAAACCTCACAAAACCTGGGAAGCTGCAATAAAGGAGGATCCACCAGCATGCAAAATTCACTGGGACAGTTTCAAGGCTTATCTAGCCAACATGATTCTAGTGCCTCAAACACGCTCTCAAGAAGCCTTTAAAGGACTTCGCAACCTTGAACAAGTAGACCAGGAAACAGTTCTAGAACTTTACAACAGAATAGTTGTTCTAGAATTAGACTAGGAGAAACGACCTGAGAGTGACCGTATCAAAACACTCAACGCTATGCTTACTAATTATAAAACCTGCCAGACGCTTTTTGCAATCCTTTCTAGAAATAAAGCAAGTTCTATGCAGGAATGGCTTGAAAAGGCTCAGAAAGCAGAACATTCTGCCCATCCAAATAGGAGCAAAACCAAGGCAGGAGGATTAAAAGACACTTCCAGTTCAAAAGACCTCTATCTAAAGAACAACGGTTCATCTAGTTCTAAGGATTGTCGTCAGTCAAAAAGCTGTTTCTGAAAAAATAGAAAGAGTGATTCCGGTGGTATTTCAGGACTATTAAGGACTAACAATAGCTAGTGCAACAACTCTAACTCCAACGTTACCTGTTACACTTACAGCTAATCTGGGCATGTTTTAGGAAGCTGTAAGTGTTAGAAGTACTCTAAATGGGCACAAAAGAATCCAGAAAAAGCAAAAACCCTAGACGAATCGAGAAACCTCTAGAGAATGGTTAACACTATTTAGTAAGAGGAACATTCCAAAACAAAGTCTTTAAAGGAGTTGGGAAAAGAGAGGGCCAAGTCCTGAACGTCAAGGATTATAGCCTGAGTAAAGAAGGTGTATTAAGTTGTATGTCAATACAAGCGACTCTGAATCAGCCTAAAATAGGTGTCTTGGCGACGTATACTACCCTTGGAGATACAGGCTCTGATTGTAACTTCCTCAACGACAACTGGGCCCAAAAGAAGGGTTTCGTGGCCTCAGCGAAATGTAATCAAGAGTTTGTTACATTTTATGGGAGTAGATTCAAAGTACTCTGAGCCTATGATCTACAGGTGCTTGTCACCGACAATCATAGGGAAACACAATCTTTCAACCTCTGCTTCTATAGGTGTAAGAACCAAGGAATCTATACCCTTGTTTTTGGTTTAGAATTTTATAAATCAACTATTGCTCAGTATGCTGACTATGCTAGAAAACAATGGGCTTATACTCTAGCATGGCTAGACAACATAGAAATTCTTACCCTAAAGGAGTTTGAAGAGGAGTTAAACAAGGACCTAGACGCTTAGGCTTAGGTCTTGTTTATAAAGAAAGGAGAATGTAATTGTCTTAGACAATGGGCTTCATGTGTTTGCGAGGGGTATCAAGTCTCCACATACTTACAGAGTAATGTGGACAATCCCTTAGTAAATAGTCTGGCGTATTATACTAATACTGTCCAGAAAGGATCCTTGGAAGTACCTAAATACCTACAGGAAAAGGGAATAGACTTTTTAGATGTCTTTGACTCTAATAAAGCTTTAGAACTTCCTAGCCTTGGAGGTGTTAAGTATGCTATTAATACAGAGGGTACTGTTTCTTATAGGCTCTTGTACAATTTGTTAGAGACCTAACTTGAAGCTTTGCGCTTGTATCTATAAGACGCTCTCCGAAAACGCTGGATTAGGCCTAGCACAAGTCCCACAGGGGCGCCTATCCTTTTTGTTCTAAAAAAAGATAGAGGCCTGTGGCTTTGTGTTAATTATCGTAGTCTTAACAAAGTCACGATCAAAAATCATCACCCTCTTCCTCTTATTGATGAGTCTCTTGATTAGTTAAGTGAAGCAGTTATCTTCACGAAACTGGATCTGAAAGATGCTTATCATCGCGTTAGAATTCATGAAGGCCATGAATGGAAGATAGCATTTAGGACCTGTTATAGGCATTTTGAGTATCTTGTGATGCCTTTTGGTCTGGCAAATACGCTAGCAACATTTTAAGTATATATTAATACTGCCCTTAGCAGCCTCCTAGATGATTTCGTGGTTGTTTATTTAGATGACATCCTTATTTACTCACGAAAGGAAGAAGACTACTATAATCACGTTTGCCAGGTCCTTACTAGGCTACGCAATAGTGATTTGTTCTACAAACTTAGCAAATGTGAGTTTGATGTCAAGGAAGTCGAGTTTCTTAGCTTTATTGTTAGAACAAATAGTGTGAAAGCAGATCCTGAACAGATCTACACTATTGTGGAATAGCCCTAGCCTACTTTGTTCTATGTAGTCTAAGTTTTTCTTGGGTTTGTAAATTTTTATTGTTAGTTTATTTATTGTTACTCTTTTGTAACCTTAGGCCTAACAGATCTCTTGAAAGGTATAGAACAGGGCTGTAAAACTAGCCCCTTTAATTGGACAGAGGCAGCTAAAGAAAGTTTTCAACTTTTAAAAACTGTATTCACAATAACACCTGTCCTAATCTATTTTAACCCTTCTAAGTAGATTTGTGTGGAAACTAATGTATCTAAATTTGCTATTGCTAGAACTATTTCACAACAAGCAGATGCTACTAATAGTACAAAACAACATTAGCATCCTGTAGCGTTTTGGTCCCAGAAACTCACTGGCGCTGAACAAAACTACAGTACCTATGATAGGGAACTTCTTGTGATTGTTATAGCCTTTAAGCATTAGAGACATTATCTTGAAGGTGCTAGGTTTACAATCGAGGTTATAACTAACTATAATAACCTCTAGTACTTCATAGAAACAAAGTACTTGGAAAGCTGTTAGGCTCACTAGGCAATGTATCTTGCAACATATGATTTTTAGATTATATATTGTAAAGGCACCTCAAACCCTGTAGACGGACCTAGTAGAAGGCTAGACTATGAGGATGGTCCTGCTAATGTGACTTGGCTTCCAACCTTTTAGAATAAACTAAAGGGAGCTTTTGCAACTGTAATTCTAGGTTCTTTTCTGGCCCTAGGAAAGTCCTCTCTTGAAACACAACCCTTGATGTTTGCTATATCTGCTATGGCATAAGAGCTTTTACCTCAAGGCGTACATGAAGGCCTCCTTGAGGATTCCTCGAAAGAGAAGCAAGGTATAGGGTACTACCTTGAAGGTTCCGCTGCTGTAGCTAGGGTGATGAGGATATCTATGTCCTAATCACTTGATGGAATCAAGAACTTAGTTGTCCCTCAAGTTTTTGAATTAGATAGTTGTAAATATTTAATTCCACGTTCATAGATATGTGTAGCTACTAAAAGAGCTACAGCACTAGCCCCTCTTTCTGAGCTACTCCTTGATATTGTCAAGATGACTCAGAGGAATGATTCAGAATGTAGAGACATTCTGAAAAAGAGGCTTGGCAAACGAGACACAAGTAGAGAACTAATTTAGACACACGATGAGAACCTTCTCTGGTTCCATTTAAGAGTCATAGTGTCTGATGACCCTGCCTTACAAGCTTAAGTCATGAACCTTTATCATGACAACCCTTTAGCAGGACACTACAGAGTCGACAAGACTCTAGAGCTTTTAAAAAGATCCTAGTATTAGGAAAACATAGAAACTGATGTCTGTCTCTATTGTAGAGAATGTGATATTTGCTAGAGAGTTAAGGCCAAGAGGCATATGCTATATAGTCTATTAAGTAGTTTACCACAGCCAAAAAGACCCTGGGGTGAGATCTCTATAGATTTTGTCACAGGCCTGCCACTGTGTAAAAACCTGGCAGGAGGTCCTAATTTTAATGTAATCCTTGTAGTTGTAGACCAGTACTCCAAAATAGCAAAGTATATTGCTTGTCACAAGACAGTTAACTCTCTAGAGCTTGCTAGTTTGATGTAGGACAATGTTTTCTCACTCTTTGGCACCCCTGATGGAATTGTTTTAGATCGTGGAACTGTGTTTACAAGCAATTTTTGGTCTGCTTTCTGCTTTTACATAGCGTGTAAGCAAAGGTTAAGCACTACATTCTATCTGTAAACAGATGGTCAGACAGAGTGGCAGAACCAGGCTCTTGAACATTACCTTAGAGTGTATTGCAGCTGGCGAAAAGCTAACTAGTTTGAAAAGTTGACTTTTGCTGAATTTGTATATAATAACTCTAAACATTAGGTCTTGCAAGACACACCTTTTAAAGTGTGTTACAGTTACTAACCCTGACTTCCATGGAATCCTGAGGACAGGATTAAAGGGGAGGTACCAGCTGCTCGTAGGAGACTAGAGATTCTTTATAAAGAGCAGAATAAACTTTATAATCTCTGGCATTGTGTACAAAACAATTGGGAGTCTTATTTTAATAAACACTGATTGGATAGACACTTCTTTAAAGGAGATTAGGTTATGCTATTAATAAAAAATCTCAGACTCAAAGTAGGAAAGCTTGAGCCAAAATTCATTAGACCTTTTAAGATCCTAGAATGTATTGGCACGTCTGTGTATAAGCTAGACTTACCTAGTATATATAAACAGTTGCACCCAATGTTTCATGTTTCCCTCCTTGAAGAATACTTGACCAAGAAGGGTCAGGAACCTTACCTCTATGCCCCTGGAGAACTCCCAGAATTAGCAGAGGACAATAAGGAACAAGAATAGGAAGTTGAGGCTATTGTCAATCACAGACAAGAAGGCCAAGGCAAGAAACTCAAGTATTTGATTAAATAGAAATCCTAGCTAGATAATCACAATACCTGGTTACCTACTTATCCTAACCTTGTAAATGCTAAGAAACTTCTTCAATCATATAACAAGAACTATAGTCTTTTACTTTAATCCTCCTCTTAACCACCTGCCAAGGTATTGAAAAGCTTAAACGCCTTACAACGAAGAGGGCGCCCTTTGAAGGAGAAGAGAAGACCTAGTAGACTGCACAAGGTCCGTGACTTTAGTTGAGATGCTCTTCCTTGGATTTTTCTCCTATGTAGTTTACTAGGTTTACTGAGAATCAAAATACTAAAGTTCACAAGGAAAACAAGGCACAAAAAAACAGTTTATTTATGTAGCTTTACTACAGTTACACACTCCCTCTCTGACTCACAACTCTACATCTTCAAAAAGCAAAAATGCTAACTTCCAAGACTGTCAAGCTCTTGTGAAGAACTGTAACACTTCCGACGAGATCTGCTCATCCTTATTGGGAACAACATTGTGCTATGACTAGTTAGCGTGGAATTCCAGAACTTCTGAGAACTTACTACTGCTATAAAGACCTCTCGACAGGCTTGAACTTCTGTAGTTAATTCACGAACTACAATAAGCATTGCATTGTCTGCAGCTAAAGCACCACTGGTTAACTGCCTACTTATCTCTGTAGAGATATTGGCAATGAGTCTGACACCTTTGGTGTAGATGTCTTTGTACTCCTTTCTTGTTATTAGCAAGGACCCTCTGATCATACAAAAGCAACACACCTCTAGAACCCCATCCTAGGCTTCCTCTACATCTGACTCTTTGATGTAGTTGGAAGAGTTCCAGAGCCTCCAAGTATCCTTCCACTCATCGAAATTCCAATCACCACAAGGAGACATATTATCCTCATCTTAAACATAGTATTGATTTAGATAATCTTCAAGATATTTCTTGAAGATATTGACAGTGTCTTCCCAGGCCTAGCATGCCTCTAAAAGTGATTGTGGAATCTGGAATATCAGATGATTACTCATGAAATTCTAAAAGTAAAGAAGCTTACTAGCTCACACGATTCAGAGCCTTTAATACATCAGTCACAATTCTTTTTCCCTGGAGCAACTGCACACAAGACAAAGGGATCAATAAGGAGGTGCTTGAAGTATTTCAAACACTGACCAACAACGGGAAAGGACTCAGCGAGATCGGCTTTACACTTAGAAGTGTTGTGAACAGAATAAGACATGATAAGGAATTTTGGGGTATAGAAAAGAGAAGGTCTTACAAAAGGGAAGGACAGGTCTCTATATATATCCTGAAAGATGCTGTGATCTTCCTACATTTTACATGTAGCGCGCTGTAGTTTCCCATCGACCTCTAGCTCCTCTTTGATGCCTCGGAAGTATCTGTATAAGGTTTTCATACAATTTATTCCCTTGCAACAAAACTATTCAGAACACCCTGGTATTGCATATACAAGGACACCAAACAGTGCCTCAATATAACTGCCACAAGAGAAAAGGACTAATCAACTCTCTTAGTTGCAATTGTTGTCTGCGCTTTCGCGAAATCAACAAATCGCCCGCCAATAGCTGTAGAGCAATTTTGTTTGCTACAGCAAACAGCAATGATGTTGTCTACTCACATGCTCTTCCGCAATACCCGCTGAATTGCACCTTTGCGACGTTTTTACAAAAAACAGGCAAAATTGATCTTGAGGACAAGATCCTTGGAAGGGGGGATAGTTGTGATATGTGGAGGTCACGAGGTCATGAGGTCATGTGACTTTTCATCTGATCTAAGGAAGTCTTCATCTGCTATTATAAATCAATCAGGAATTGAGCAGTTCTAGTAGATGGAGTTTACGGAGTTAACAGAGTTGACGTAATATTAGGGCTTAGGAGCTTCTATAAAGCAAGACTTCTCCTGCACCTCTAAGGAGGGGCAGAGATTAGTTCTGTACTGAATTGAAAAGATTCAAATTGACTTATTGCCTACCATCCACCTCACAGTTCTATAATCATATATTCCAGTAAAACCGCCCCATCATACCAATTGAATACCTACTTCTCATGTAGTAGTATCATGACACGCAGCTTAGGACAATCCAAAAATAGGGCTTACTATAAGGCCCCCCAAAGTAGGCAACACTTCCTCGTTCCTAAGATTGTACATTTGCCCCCTGATGACCTTATGAAATACTACATGGCGTAGGTACTTGTCTACGAAGCTGGTGTATCGTCGAGAGAATGGTCGTTCAGTCTAGAACTATCAGGAGTACCGCGAATAGGTACTCATGTGTTTAACGTAAATATCATTGCGATCATAGCTCTTCAAATTTAGCATAGGTGTCGAAAATTTGCCTTTGTTTCCTTATCCACCCCAACTAAGAGCTGCCTAGGAAATCTCCAACCTACCTAGGTTCTCTTTAAGACGTGGCATGACAGCCTTGTCCCAAAGAACTTCCCAGCAGGGCTTGACTTTCTCTGATTTCATATATGTTTCGCGGGTCTTGGCATTGTCAAGCCCATCCATTTTGGCATCTCCTCCAGATTCTTGTCCGCGCCCGACGGTGGTATTCATTTGAATAATCTTCCTGACGCACTTGTGGGTTTGAGTAAGCTGTTATGGAGCTAACTAGTGACTCTGTAACCGTTGGCTTCTTTGCTGTAGTGGCTGGAGAGATATGAAATGTTGAGGGCTACCGTCCGATGGCTTCGCTGGGATGGATTTTTCGTCGCCTTAGTCCAACTCTACCCAGATCGAGTTGATTGAGGTCTTTATACTCCCGGTCTGTTGAGGGATGGAAACAGAATCCTCGCATGTTGTGATCATGGCTTAATATGCACAAGAAGCGAGGTCTTTTCCACTTTGTGGTGTTTCTTATTTCTTCCACGGTCCTCGTGTACTTGTTTAGAAAAGTGAAGCGATTTGAGACTTCATTCCCTCGTCTCACAACAGCAACGTAGTGAATATTTTTTTTTTTACAGAATGAGTGGATTGTAGATAGCTATCTAAGAAACATTACAGGCTTGAAATCCGCCTGAAATCAAGTTCTTGGGATAGGTTTTGAGTAAGCTATAGCGTTCACAACCTCCGTACTTTTTAAACATATATACTAGAAGAGATAAATTACCAGAAAACTTTAATATTCTAAATATTGCGATAAATACAGCAATGTACGTTTATTATGACCTCTTGAAGAACCCAGTTATTTTCAATATTCAGGAACACTTCTTGTAAACAAACGGATAAAGGTACAGCGACATAGCTTCCGTAAGTATTGAAAATTCTCGATACCCCAGTTATTCGGAAATCCCTTTCTAAGGAACGAAGATAGGACAATGCTCGTATCTCTTCATAAGGTAAAGAATTTAGTTGCCGGAACTTTCTCGACAATTGTTTCCCTAAGAAACAAACATACATCACTCTCGTCTCATACACACCCCCAGAATTAAGTTATCTGAAACATGTCGATAAACCCTTCTAAAGAACGAAGATAAGACGAGTTTCATTTCTCTTCATAAGCCAAATAATTCAGTTTTCCTGACCCTCTCCCCAAAATGCTTACAAAACAAACGTAGATACGACAATTACCTATTTCCCTACGAATAGTCGCAGAAATCGGTTACTCGAAACTTTTCAAGCACCCCTTTTCCCAATGTCAAAGTCACAATAACACACACTCTTCTAGTAAACTCTAAACAATTTCAAGCTCTCCTAACCCCCCTCCCCCCCCCCAAAAATTAAAGTTGCGACGAGCCCCCTCGATTTTCCACTAAGTATTCAAAAATAGCAAAAAGGAAACAAGAAAAAAAATCGCACGGAAAGACATCAAGGAAAAATTCATATATACTTCCTTGTATCATATGCTAGAGAAGATGCTAACTAAACAACCCGCCAGCACACTCGCAAATGTACAACGAAAACAAAAGGAAATAATGCGCCATCGAGAATTTCTTTTCTTCTTTCTATCAAAATGTACAAATCACCCATTGTTCACCCCCCTCCCCTCCACCCCCAAAAGACCTCAACGATCCACTTCACCGAACACTACACGAGATTTCCATTAGTTTCCTATTTTGTACACGAGCACACAATCAGGATAGGGGAGTTGGAGAGGAGAAACGTACCTAAATCCATAGTTCCGATAATGGCCACAGCATCAGCAAGCAAATGCCCCCTTGAGATTTGATCGAAAGCTCCGAGATGTGCGAAACCAGGTGCTCTAATTTTGCAACGATAAGGCCGTTCACTTCCATCACTCACAACATACACGCCCATTTCTCCCTTTGGCGCCTCGATGGCGGAATATGTTTCTCCCGGTGGAACGGTATATCCTTTAGTGAAGAGCAAGAAATGATGGATCAATGCCTCCATGTTCTCCTTCATTGCTGCACGGGGTGGTGGTGAAACCTTGTAGTCCTCCACTCGAATGGGTCCGGCTGGCATTTTGTTCAGGCATTGGTGGATAATTCGTAGACTTTGACGGAATTCCTCCATGCGGCATAGATACCTGTCGTAACAGTCTCCGTTTACTCCAACTGGGACATCGAATTCGACCTCGCCGTATGCGTCGTATGGCTGACTCTTTCTGATATCCCAAGGAACACCGGATCCTCGAAGCATGACACCGGAGAACGAGTAGTTGAGAGCATCGGCGGCGGAAACAACTCCAATTCCCTTGGTACGACCGATCCAAATACGATTGTCGGTCAAAAGTTCCTCGGTTTCATCGATACGGTCTCCGAATTGGGTTGCCCATTGGTAAATATCATCGAGAAGGCCAACTGGGATATCTTGGTGAACACCCCCTGGCCGGACATATGCGGCGTGAAGACGGGCTCCAGAGACACGTTCATAAAATTCCTGGTTATTACATTTAGTACAGTGTGGTTTCCCCGTAAACGACAGAATCAATGAACTATGCATACCATTAACTTTTCTCTCTCCTCGAAACCCCACAAGAAAGGCGTAAGAGCACCAACATCCATAGCGTGAGATAACACAGACATCAAGTGGTTCAGAATTCTGGTAATCTCGCCGAATAACGTTCTAATCCACTTGGCTCGCTCTGGAATCTCAACGTTCAATAACTTCTCTACGGCCAGCGAGAAACATTGTTCGTTGGTCATCATAGATACGTAATCCAATCGATCGAAATACGGCAGCGCTTGAAGATATGTCTTGTACTCAATCAACTTTTCCGTTCCTCGATGTAGCAACCCCACATGCGGATCAGATCGCACAATCTCCTCTCCATTGAGTTCCAAAATTAAACGTAACACACCGTGAGCAGCAGGATGTTGGGGCCCAAAGTTCACAGTGTAATGTCTAATCTTTCTATCCTCCACCGCGCCCTCGTCTAGGTTCTCATCGGGTGTGTAGTTGATGTGCTGGGTATCGGAGGACGTAGGATGGCTGAAATTCGAATCGGTAGGAACCAGTTTCGTGCCTTCATAGGGAGCGGCATGTCTTCGAGAGGGGAGGGCAGAGAAGGCTCGCGAGGCTCGTGGGAGTGCGGGTCGCAGGCAGAGGCGTTTGGCACTGTGGCCGGCCAGCCGGGCGAGAGAAGCTGCCATTGTGTTTTGAGGACCAGGAGTGGAGTTGTGTGGTGTCTGTCACCAGAATTGGGCCGTCTGCTGTTCAATTGATGCCAATTGAGGCGACCATGTATGTGCGGGCGTCCTGATGCTTGAGCGACGTCAATGTCGCCTCCGAGCTTGGGAATCGTCGAGGTTGATGATTTAGAAATTGAGCTAAGAGTGCTTTGAAGGCCGTTGGCCAATAGGATACGTAGAATTTGGAAGAGGTCTGAGAGACGCTGATTGGGTGAATGGGGGCGGAGCGGAATATCTATCCTCCTTACTAATCCCTGTCTAACAAAAAATTCCATATTTGCGACTCGACTTGCTCCCAGACCCCGCCATATCGTGACAACATCGCGAAGCAAAAATGGCACCCAATGGACCCAAAGTTGTCGCAAGCCAAGCAGAGCTTGATCGCCGGAAAGTAAGAAAACCCACATCTCCATCCGCAGATTCATTAAATAACTAATAAACGCCCCCAGGTCGTCGGCGTAAACCTCGAAACAGTAACAGACGTAACCTCCACTGACTTCCCCGGCCACTGGCCAGGCGAAGACCACGCCTGGTCCATCGAGAAATTCCGCGAAGCCTGCTCCGTCGAATTCCACAAACACAGTCGTCTCGAAGCCGAATTTTCCCTCATCGGCGTCGATGCCTCCATCGCCAATGCCTTCCGCAGAATCATGATTGGAGAAATCCCTTCCTTAGCTATTGAAAAAGTCTACATATACAACAACACCTCCATAATACAAGACGAAGTTCTCTCTGCGCGATTAGGACTCATTCCTCTTTCCCTCCCTGGAGGCGTCCGGACATTAAGATGGTGCGCGCCACCCAGCGAGGATAAGGAAAAAAATGCAGAACTCTATCACGAAGGAAACACCATCCGTCTGCATCTTAAGGTGGAATGTACACATAACCGCGATGCCGCACCTGGAGAAAAGGATCCTTTAAAAGCATATCATCACGCTCACGTCTACGCTCGAGATATCGTATGGAAATCTTACGGAAACCAAGCAGAACTATTCAGCGAGGGAGGAGGAATTACTGCTTTGTACCCAGATATTCTCATCGCAAAGATGAGACCCGGTCAAGTTCTGGATATAGAAATGGATGCCATACTAGGAGTAGGATCAGACCACACGAAATATTCCCCCGTCGCACCAGCATCCTACCGTCTCCTCCCAACAATCAACATCCTCCGTCCCATCATCGGTGCCGACGCCGAGAAGTTTGCCCGCTGTTTCCCACCAGGGGTGGTTGAGCTGCAACCCATCACCAGAAAAGAAGCCCTCAAAGCAGGAAGTGGATACGAAGGACATGAAGGCGAGAAGAAAGCCGTAGTCGTGAACGCTATGAAGGATACCGTCAGCAGGGAATGTCTTCGGTGGGATGAATTTAAAGATAAAGTTCGGCTCGGAAGAGTTCGCGATCATTTCATCTTCTCCGTTGAAAGTGTGGGACAATGGGAGAGCGATGCTTTATTCCTGGAATCCATTGGCCATCTTAAAAATAAATGCAAATCATTGCAGTCACAAGTGCGGAAGAAGCTGTAGTGGTAGAGGGGAGGAGATAATGTGTGACGATCAATTTTTTGAGGCATCAAAGTGCATTTGCAGGAGTTGAGCTTGGTGGTAATGGCGTTTTGGATTGGGATATTCTACAAAACTCTGTATCTAGCTCACGCTACTTCAAGGTTCGTTGTCTTCGTTGAGAGAAACAAAATTAGTCTTCATTTATTCATTTTTCATAATTCCGTGACTCCAAATGCCGCTCGCTCGCTCAACTATAGCTGATATTGCAGGATTTTTAGTGTCCCCTGACACCCAACTTTCTATTTCCCCAATGTGTCAAAAATGAGAAATTAGTACTGTAAATGATTGCTTTGTTCAAATGTTTTGGTATATCGCAGCATCAAACCTCCCTTTCCACCTCTGTCTTTTCTGCCCTAAACTCCTTGGAGAACTTGAGTCTATACTTGAAGTTCACAGCTCCTAAACTCGGATCCGTAACTCCAATCTCGTCACCATCTCCTACCAACTCCCCAATTTTCTTCACCAAGTTGGGTCGTGTTTGCTCCTCCAAACTTGGTGGACTCTGCATATACAAAGTACGATCTGCTCTAATACTTGGCTTTTTGAGTTGTGACTCTGCTCTCTCTGCCAAACTGGCGATGAAATCCTCAAGCGTGAGATTCGGATCGACAGAGAGCTCCTTCGCAAGATTCCCACAAACTGGACAATCGTCCTTCTTCAGATGCTGGAGTGTTAAAGTGTAGATCGAGTCGTTGCCATTATACATCATATAATTATCTTCCGGTCCCAGATAGGGATTCGTATTGGTGGCGATTTTGAATGCTTCGTTGCAGCAGCTTGCCGCGATGATAGCATTTGTTGAGGCGATGGCGGGAATAATGTTCTTCACTACACCTTGGGTGAGAGAGTATGTTACCCCTGTGATTTTGAATTCCTCGGCTCGGGCGAGCGCTTTTTGATAGAGCCAAGTTATATGTTCGGGGTCGTCGTTATCGAGAGCGGGGAAAGGCTGTTCTTGCTCCCATGCAATGATATGTGCCCATTCGATGCAATGTTCTGGTTGACGTGGGATCGTTGCGAGTGTGCAGAGAGGAACGGCAGCTCGGGGAGCGTGCATGTCGAGTTGGCATTCGATACAAGAGGTAAACGTAGGGAGAATCGTTCTGGCATGGCCGGAGAATCCTATCCTTGTCGTTAGTTACATTTAAAAACTCTGGGAGGGGTTCATTACCCTCGGTGCCACCGTCGATGAGGGGCTTTAAACTGTCTTCATTGTTCATATCAACTAGGTTGACCAGAGTAGAGTTGATCCATCGTCTAGCTTCGACACTGTCCAGTCCGCAAACCACCAGCTGGAATTGCATATAAAAATCATCGTCCTTGTCCTGGATCTTGCAATTATGAGGTGTAATGGAGACGCCCTTTACTCGCTTTTCCACAAATTTCGCGGCAACCTCTGCTTTGGAGCTGCCCACATCACTGGCTCGGAAGAGGAATTGGCGATTGAGATTCGAAACGTCGATCGTATCTGCGAGGTTGTCAGCGGAAATATTCCAAACTCAACTTGAGATGCAAGAAATGGCATACCCATATCAATGACATGTATGTTTTTGAATCCGGAGAGAGCTAAATTCTTCAGGATTTCGCAACCAAGTCCGCCGGCTCCGCTGGTGTTTCAATTAGCAGTGCGCTCTGGTTT
The DNA here is from genome assembly GCA_001414455.1 of Hymenoscyphus fructigenus. Taxonomy (NCBI): domain Eukaryota; kingdom Fungi; phylum Ascomycota; class Leotiomycetes; order Helotiales; family Helotiaceae; genus Hymenoscyphus; species Hymenoscyphus fructigenus. The sequence continues at coordinate 578,700 of LKUV01000001.1, read as the reverse complement.
TTGGCGGTTTCTAGGCAACTAACATGACTCTGGAAAACAGTTAGCAGTGCAGCATATTCCGCTTTTAGTCAAACTTACAGGACCTTGAAAGATGACTCCATCTGTTGTACGGCCTCCTCTGTCCCAACAAATTCCTCGGTAACAAAGGGACCTTCGTGTAGGCGGACATTGTCGAGATAGGTCCTGGGGAGGGGGTTAGTTGGGGAGTTGAAGTGGTAAGTAGTATTGCGAGGGAATTACCATCGATCTTTCTTGGCCTCTGGAGATGCCATGGTGCCTGATATCATTACAGGTTGTGACATTAGATGTCGTGGATATTTATTAATATGAAATAAAGGTGGAAATGGAGAAGAACAGGAAGGAACGAGGGGTCGCTGGCGTCTCGTGTTGAGGTGTACGGGATTTCTGTGCCTGGCCTGGATGAGCTTCGCGATAAGCTGTTATCCGCCTGCAGCTGGTCCGTGTCACCTCAACCTCCATTGGCTTCAGGCGGCTGCTAAACTCCATTCAAAATACAACACCAAAGTCGACCTCCACCAGATGAATCCAGACAGCCATGGAAGGACTTTTAACTCCTGTGAGTACGACTTACAAGAATTCGGAAAAGAAACAGGATGCTCTCGTTGAAGTTCCCAAAATCTCCAAACCCATTGCCAAGCCTCCATTGGGCAACGCAAGCACTCCCGCTGAAGCCTTGGACATTTTGAAGAATGAGCCGGATCACGGTGCCCTCATCCAGACACTACGATTTCTTGTCAAAGATAATTCGAATTTTAGAATCACATCTCCAAGCCCTATATCTTCTCAGCTAGTTCATGTTCTCGTATCCGAAATTCTACCTAATTACTGGTCCGTTTTCCACGAGGGGAAGAAAACGAAGCAATCAGCAGAGTTACAGTTACTCTTGAGATGCCTACGAAGTGTTACGGGTTTGAATGCCCTCATTCTGTCTTTGAAAAAACACATACAACTCTCCAAAGATTCTAAGAAAAAGGTGGCTGGTGGCCCAAATGTTGAAGAAATACTGGCCATCCTCTTGCAGGCCTTGGGCGCACTCTTGCAAGGGGCTAGTACTGTGCAGAATATTGCAGGTACCATATGGGACTCCAACGAACAACCTGCGACCAAGAAGCCAATCTGGAATGAGTTTCTCGGCTTGATTGGAGGAGGCAAGTTATTGGGTGTTGCTGCCGAGGCAGAAGATGTCATGCATAATCTCAGCCAGAATATTGGAGAACGATATTGGATCGCAGATGGCAATCTATTCAGTGTTTGGTTGACAAGTAACCTTCAACACTGGGTACTGAATCTACAGATTGATTCCGAGCATCAATGGAAATGTTGTGGCGAGCTGCTTGGAAAACTACTCCGGCTTGGAAAACCAGGTGAGTGATTCAGTCTCGATCTTTGATTGATCTAATAAATTGTAGAAAAGATTCTTGCAACACTTTTGGACTCTATGATCCTAGGAAACCAAGACAAGAGTACTCAATTTACGAATCTCCTAAATCATTTACCAACATTTGAACAGAAAAACGTACTCTGCTCAACTCTTCAAGTTATCTCCAGAGAAAAGCTATCCACATCCATCACGACAGAAGCAGATTCTTCTTGGTGGAAGTCAGATGCTAAGTTGGTTTCTGGGGCAGCAGGCTTGATCAAATTTTTAGTTTCCGGCACAGAATCAAGAAAGAGCCAACTTATGTCTTGGTTGACAAGTTCTTCTGGGGCTGGTGTTGGAGAGAGTATTGCAATTCGACGCGCAGCCGTTGCAGTAATTGCAGAGGATAAATCGAACATCGAAAGTTTACTTGAAAAAAGCATCCAACAGTTTGGAGATCAATTGTATATTAGACACACTCCTACAATACAACAAGAAGGTACCGATTTAAATTCACTTCTCGCTGTATCTGGCTCTAATATTTTGTAGTCCATGCCCAAATTCTGTTGTTGAGTGCGGGGTGTCTTCATCGTAAAGCACCACTTCGCCTCTCGATGATCATGCGCGCAGGTACACATCTAAATGCCGTTTCCCATCGTCTAGCTGAATCATCACCTCGAACGCGATTTCTGGGCATGGCTGTTGGTGAGGCTCTATCTAGTCTTGTTGACAAAGGAGATAAAAAGATGGATTTCAAAGTTGACGAAATGGCCACTGCTGAAGCAAAATGGTACAAGAGCTTGATTAATGTGGTTGATACGGTGGGATCAGTAGACTGCCTGAAATCCAACCCGGTAGCTCAAGCTCCTCCAAAGGCCTCGTCCCAATCAAAATCGGCGAAAAAGGCGGCAAATATGAGTGGAACTTCAAGAATTATATCTATCGAAGAGGTTGATGACGATGACGAAGAGGAGGATGATGATTCAGATGATGATGATTTAGCTCCTTACGCAAAACCAGACTCAGATGAAGAGGACTCGGATGAGGATGCGACGAACATTATTCGCAATAAACCTACAGCCCCAGTCTACATCCGAGATCTGATTACCTACCTACGAGACACTGACAACTATGATCGTCAAAAACTTGGCCTTCAAACGGCTGCTGGCCTGATTCGTAGAAAGACGAATTTTGGAACTGAAGTCAGCACACACGCCGAAGAACTCGCAACCCTTCTCGTCGGAATCCAAGACAAGTACGAAATTGAGGAATTTCAAGAGCTCCGATTACAAGGAATGATCGCCATTCTACTTGCTCTGCCTTCCAAAATGGGACCTTGGTTCGCAAAAACATTTTTCGATGGGGATTATTCCATTTCCCAACGTGCTTCTATTCTCACAACTCTCGGACTGAGTGCACGAGAACTAGGAGGATTCGGAAAAGAAGACACAAAACTCACCAAAACCGACAAATTACCAAACACATCATTCCCATCAAAACCCCTACCCGAAAAAATGCACAATCTCTACATCACACAATTCACTCAACCCAAGAAGACTCAAAAACCCCTCCCCTTCTCGGCCCTAACAACCCTCTCCTCAAACCTCACCTCCGCCCTCACAAAACCAATAGCAGCCGACGCCTTAGCTTCTACTGCCAATCCAGCATTAATAAACTTCTCCCCCTCCTCAACCCGACAAATCACCAAACCGAGAATCCGTCCAAAGCCCACAACAAACACGCTTGCGCCAATAGTCTCAACATCCTTCTTCTTCCCCCTCACAGGCCGCTACTTCGTCCATCTTCGTGCTTATGGTTCTTCGAGCTCCAACAACATAGCTTTCGACCCTTTTCTGCTATCGCTCTTTATTAAAACGCTAGCGCTTATTCTTGATGCTGCTGGTCCTTATGCTGCGAACTTGCGAGACATGAGGCGGGAATTCTGGGATTTATTACTAGGATTACGGGTGAGTGCGATGGGGGAGAGGGGTGTGATTGAGAGTATGCTTTTCGGATTTTTGGTGAGCCTGGAGCTGGGTGTGGATGGGGGGGATGGAAGGGAGATTGTAGAGGGGATGGGAAGGGAGTTACTTGAGGTTCAGGGGTGGGTTCAGGGTGTTTTTGAGGGTCTGGGAGAGGGGAGGGGTGTTGGTTTTCTGGGAGCTGGGAGAGGGAGAGGGAATGGAACTGAGGGGGGCGGGGTTGAGGAGGAGAAGGTTAGGGTGCTTGCTGCGAGTGTGTTGGTTAGGATTCAGGGGTTTGTGGAGAGGTATCAGGGGTTGCTTGTTGGTGATTTGGCTAGCTATTCTTGAGAGAGTTCGTTGGATTTTCTCTGAGGCGACAACCTCTAGGGGGGCACTGAATTTGAGCTTGTTACCGAATGAGAGTTGTTGAAGCCGTTCATGGATCTCTGTGCTCTCATTGATGATGGGGGGGGGGGGGATCTCATACAAGCCAATGGTGACTCAAGTACAACAAACAGTCCTCTGCACCTCATTACAAAGAGGTACTAGAGGGGTAAATAACACGTGAGTGGCTGGTCTTATTGGCTGTTTGCCCCTGGCTCGCTCGACGAAAGGCAGTTTATCCAATGCAGAAAGAGAGTGAGGATATCAACTCTCCCAACCTCTTGGAATACGAGGGCCAAGGGCAAAGCTTACTGGTGGCTTACTTCGAATCTAAAAGCGAGACCTAGCCACAGACCCGCAAGTTTACACTCTCATTCCCAAACTTGGATATATTGTCGAAGAGTTTTCTACCTCCAAAATCTGCAATTCTTCAAACGCATCACATTGTAAGAATAATCCCATAGTCCCAAAGAGCTTGCTAGCACGAACGAGACTTTTTTCATCAACGAAATTGCGGGCACTGTCGGGTCGGTACTGCTTTACAGTCGCACAAGGGTATCTACGGACTGTTTGTTGTCGGTCCAAATTTCTAGAAGATTTTTATATTTTACAAGTCAACCCTTAAATGCGGATATTTGTAACTGTGGGGTTTTTAGATCTACGAATGAGGTGAACTTGTTTCTCGTGAGTTGAAAGCCTTAAGCGAGGTAGTAAATTAACAACCTTGTTACAAGAAACTTAATCTATTCAAAGAATCAGCTCCTTTAGAAGTTATATTAATTAGCTCTAATCCTCACCAAGACATTTAGTGTATGCCCACAGTTTCTTAAAAACTTTATTTAGGTTTCCAAACCTGGGTTATTTTAGAGCACACTTGAAGACTATGATTTCATACCTAGCACTCAGATGAAGTCAACCCTCGAAGTCAAGATCACTGTCAACCCCTCTCCTATATTTGTCAAACTTCACAAAAAGTAGGCAAACAATAGCTCAGCACTGTATATAGCTTGTTTTTTTCTTCTTTCATCTACAGCGTAGAATCACTGGCTTGAAGCCGGCTCTGTGTCTCGCAGCATCGTAGAAATCATCAGGAAGGATGGCCATCAGATCGGTGCCATACGGGGTATAGCCAAGCTTCTCGCTGAAGTAATATGGGGCTTGTTTTCCGGGCGGGTTCGAACCACTTTTTTGTCCTATCGCGCGGGCCCCTTGAATATTGGGTATGGTACGTAGCTCGTAAAATGGGCATCTCCAATGGTTACTTAAGTCTCCAATACTTACACTAACAAGTTGTCACGAAATATCTAACACACCTTGGCTGACTTGATGTTTTGGAACACTTGTTTGCTTCGACATTATGAACTAAGATATCAACTCCAGCTGAGAACCCTAGTAGCTCATTGAGTATAAGCTCTCCAAGAACACACTGAAAAGTCTCACTTTGGACTGGAAATCCTGAAGAAGTGTCACCTCACAGTATTCTAGACTCGAAAATATAATCAACTATTATTTCCTTCTTTTAACCTAATCTGCTATCATCGTTCTACTCCCATCTTCTTATCATGTACCTCAATCCGAACTTATTTCTCCTATATATGTACTCGCTTCTAGAAATAGTTGAAAGATTGTATGTTATCAGCGAGGAAAAAAGAGAGAGCAAACACGGCGACGACTTGTTCAAGTCACCCTTGCTTGCCCAGCTTCATGATCCATCTAGCATCTCAAACTTCACCACTTACTTCCTATCTCTCTAATACTTGAGCGTCTAGTCTGAAAATTCTATTTACATACAGCATCTTACTACCGAGGCTCAATCTACCATCGAAAACCGAAATACCCTAATGTCTACTCAACATTCGGAAAGAAACTTACTGTTACAACCCTATACTTAACTATATCTAAAATTTCTCTTAATAACTTTCCGTATGTTCCTCAAAGAGCTTGCGGAGGGAATGGGTAGTGTCCTTATAGAACGCGATGACACGAATAGAACTAGCTCTTCTTTTCCTCTTCAGGTATTAACCTTAAAGAGGCGCTTCATTAAAGTACTACTTAAATTTTTCAAAGATATTAGTTGTTGGTATGACTTGGTAGTCATAAAGTGTGATGCAATAAGTAGTTGTATTCCTATATCTTTATTGCATGAAGAGTAAAGGTAAAGAGGGATCGGATCCTGAGAGCTTAAGTATGTGAGTGGCAAGCCACTCACATCCCGCCAAAGCACGTGGATCAACTAGCCTGCCGTGCAAGGTGCTATTCACCAGGAATATGTAACGACATTAGTTTTACTTACTCAATCTCGATCTATATCATTATTCATGATTCATCGTATCCCTTCCACCCTTGGTATGTGCCACCTGTTCGGGGGAGGGCCAAAGTTAGTAAAACTGGGTCTTTTTGAGGCTCAATTCCTTGGAAAGTGGGTATATCTAAGGGCATCAACTTCTTTGTGGTGCGTGCGCAAGCCCAAAGTTGCCCAAAATCACCTAAACGGTTTCTTTTTATGGAGAAAGTAGAACTTTGCCCCTCCCCCGAACAGGTTGTACATACCAAGGGTGGAAAGGTAATCAGCTGGATTAACAAGATTATCTAAAACTATGAAAACAATTAAATCAAAGTATTAAACTTACCTAGAGATTTAAATTTATTAAACTTCGACGTTGTTACAATTTCTAATAAATACACTTAAATTATTTAATATTCCTATCTTTCCGAAATAAAGAAATTTAAAAGGTATTATTAGGATGTCAACAAAGAAGCTTAAAATAATTTTTAGTCTCTAAATTTCTAGTAAGCAGTTAAAGATAGTTAAAGTACACCAACTATTTAGAACAATAAAATAATCTAAGATCATCCTCGAAGAATTTAAGCCCGTACTTCCTCTAATAATACCACCAAGTACCCCGAATCCTAAAATTCTTTCCTCCGAGGTCCACGTACTACTCACTAGTTAAAAATCCAACTCCTCCCAACTCAACAACCTCGCAAATGTTTTAAAGACAAGCACGATTTCTCGATCAAACACCTCACGATACCAGTCCAATATTTCGAGACATGAAACATTATCAAATCCTGTCGAGAATTGCAAGGAAAAGAATCCGAAAGCTGCACTCACTCAAGAGCACGATCTACCGAATCTCAACATAAAAAATAGTCTGCCAGTTGTACTGTACTGTACCTACTTGAAAACACAACCCCCGAATCTCAACTTGCCTTCGGACAACTCATAGTCGAAGGCCCTCCTAACATTCAGAAGAAGAGAGGAAGAGACACTCCTACCGCTTCCATAACCCACACTCACAACAGCTCATAAGCCTCCTTCCCTAACCTACTTCGTCTGCTCTATCTCACCTCTGCTGGAGACCCTTACAACAATAAATCAGTAGGACACTGTTGAAACTTCGACGACGAGTCAAGAACTCCCCTAGTCGCTATTTATCAATTTGACTTCTGAGAATGTATTGACTTATTGACACTTTCCCCGTGTCTGATTCTCTCTCTCGTCTTTTCTCTAGACCCAAACGGGAGTGGAATAAATTCAAGTCCCAATTTCCTTTTTCTTGAATACTAGATCCATTATTTCAGTAGACATACGGCGAACAATGGTTGGCTGAGTATTCCTCTCCGTCAAATTTCAAGACTACATTTTAACAAGTACACCACAGATACAAGAGCTCAAAGATTCTCAAAGTCTACGGCTGTACACTCAGACGTTGACAGGACGATAGATGAGTCCTCTTACCTTGACGCGGGTAGACATTTCTGCTCCCTCGTGGCGCCTCTACGTGTCACTTGAAGTTGAATTTTCGAACCCAGTCTCCAAACGCTCGCCTCCCAAAAACAAGAAACCACCAGTTCAACTAAACATCGGTTTCCCAAACCCACGCCACGAGCTTCAACACCCATCGCGAGCTCCTCCTCGCTTACTTCTTCACGCGAGAGCCCGAAAATATAAGTTTCACATATTTCCACCAATACCACCTTGGCAGACCGAAAACGTAAAACATTGCATCAGCCTAAACAAGCCTACTCCGTTTTCCGCTCTTCGTGCAAAGCCACAGGTAATCAAGAAACGCCATCTTGTTCCCCATGTATATACTAAGAAAGGAAGGTAGATAACCCCGGAAAAGTTCGGAAAAACCTTTGCTGCGTAACCGAGAAAGCAAAAATAAAGTAATAGTAAGGAAAACAAATGAAAACCCCCAGTTCCCCGGATCTAATCCGCCTAAATAGGCTGGTGGTGTGAAGAGCAAACTTGTAAAGACGAATATAAATGTGGCAAACACAACCAACCCTCGGATACAAAAGGAAAGCGACGACCACTTGATCCCACTCAATGTATAAGACGACATATTAAAGTGCAGTGTTGGGGTACATCGAAACAGGGATTCGCAATATAAAGGTTACCCGGAGTATAATTACCATGTCCATATTTGCAATCCCAGACTTCCATGTGGGAGGGTGACCAGATAAGGAGATCTCATCTCATTGGCATCATAACGCCATCCCAATTCTCTCGTTGATCAAGACTGTCAGCAACGTGGGATGTCCCCTTTGTATCTCTCCGATCGTCGGGCATCCCGTTGGCAGATATTTTGATCGAATAAAAACATAGAAATTGCAATCAAAGATATGGGAATGGATGGGATTCTCCGTCCTTCTGCACATACGGATCGTACTGAGTTTCTCGGTGGTCTTTCATGAAACGAGACCTGCATACGGAGGCCGTAGGAAAGAACTATTTCGTGTAGGCTTGCTTCAGTATTCCATGAAGCAAGCTTCTGCCAGATTTACTGGTTTGCTACCAGAATGAAATTTTCTCATCCACAAATCCGAAGTGGAGAATGCTGCATGCGCCGTTCGGAGGACAATATCATCCTACAAATATACATCCCATGCACGGCAGATTATCAAGGATGTTGTTCGATGAACAGCAGACCAACTTGGTCGTGAACTGGATCCGGCTGATGAGTGGAACATAAGGTTTTCAAGGCGAGCGCAGTCGAATTGTTTCAAGAATTCCCAGGATTCCGAATCGCATGCGGCAAAAGTCGAGATGGATAAAGTCGGGGAAGAAGCGGGAGCTGGTATGACTTGCATATACCTGCAGGCGAGTTGCAGGGTAATTTGCTGTACTCCTCAGGGCACATGCTCTTTGTGCCCTCAACACGTTGTGAATAACCTTGAAATGTTCCTGCGTCCGAAGACCCGAAATTGGAACATTCTGGATGGCCATATGCCGTAGTATTATTGCGGGATGTCATAATTGGGGGCCGAAAACCAATAGTTGGTGGTGGTGTCTTTTTCATTGTCGTTTGGATAGTGATGTGGGAGTACCGTCATTTCTGTAAATGAAAAGGTTGCAAGTCTTGCCTTTCCTCGGCATACCTGATTGCGGGAAATATCGTAGTCCAATATTAGGAGATTTGAAGGAATGTGTTGTGCAAACGAGATGAGGAAACGCAAGAAATGGCAGGTTTGATTATCCCAATCTCTCCTGGCTCTCTTGAAACTCTTTGTTTCTCTGGCTGTCCCAACCTCGCGGGTACATTGATGTCGTGTCGTATGCCTAGCAATTTCCAGTGCTCTTACGTATAACGAGAGAAGAGTTTGACGATCCTGATCCTTCCATTAGGGCTTTGCGGAAATTAATGCTCTGAACGTTGAGATCACCTCGCACAAAGTGCAAGGAAACGCAGAAGAGTTATACCTGTGGCTCGCTGAGTGCCGACTGCAATGTGCTTCCAAATTTGATCCTCCAGTGACTTTTCCAGCAAGGTAAGTAATCCACTCCGTATTTCGCGGTGTGGGGGTGTTGAGCAAAGAGCGGTAAAGCAAGGGAAGTCAGGCTTTAGGGCTTCACGGCGAGTGGAACCCTCGGGTTGGCAGATCCCGCTGAAGCCACGCACCCACTGATGATCCGTCGAATTGGCAATTGGCAAAAGCAAAGCTTGCAGAGGAGAGGCAACTGGGAACGAGGAAGGCTTCTAGAAGACCAGCAGACAGCCCTCTGGGCGACGCCCATCCCCTGAAACCCCTCTCTGGCCGCCGTGGCCGCCGTGCCCGCAGGTAAGCTGGTGGTGATTCGTAGGACGGGAATGCAATCCATTCAGAGGTGCTTCTGGGGACCTGGAGGGGAACCAATCCCGGGTCTGCCCTCAACGCCATTCCCTGGAGGTGCTGCTGGTTGATGCTGGTTGATGCTGGTTGATGCTGGTTGATGCTGGTTGATGCTGGTTGATGCTGGTCGATGCTGGTTGATGCTAGTTGCCGTCACGATGTGAGGATGCCTGGGATGTATCATTTTCCTCCGGCTCCTCAGGCTTCTGGAGGCCATCCCAACCTGCGTGTCTCCGGAGATGTGCAGCTGCAACGCACCAGAAGTGCATGGTATTTTGGCTGGATTTCGCGCCTTGCAGATGGCTCGCCCCCAGTTCCCTACCGACCGCTGGCCACTATGTGCGAATTAGAAATGAGATGGGTGAGGGCGGAGGAGAGTCAAACGAAGACAGGAGGGAAAAGGGTTCAATGATACGGAGAAGGAGAAATGGGGCTGGGTTGAGGGCTGGCTGGCCGCGTCGGGCCGTAACGTTGAAAGGGTAGAATGTTGGTATGGCTATTCCATGGTGTTGTGTTGGTGGTGTTTGATGCTCATTGGGTTGAGCTTTCTTGTCGCTGCATCTGGGTACTGAGGAAGGAGGGAGGGAAAGTGCAAAAGAGTGGTGGGACACGACGATACACTATTTATCATAGGAAGGAACGAGGGAGGTTGTGTGAGAAGGACGAAAGTCAACACTGGAAGTCCGCTTGAAGAGAAGATCAGTACTCTACAGCGATCCATGATCCTCGTCACGGCCACTTCTTCCACTATTGCACTTTTCCAAGCTTCAATCTTCTCCCTCCTCCCTCCTCCCTCCTCCCACTTCTCCCCTCCACCTCGCCTCGCCCTCTCCTCGCCCTCTCCTCCCCTGCCCATTTTGTGTGTTTCTGTCCAGGAAGGCCCCGAATCGGCGGCAGATATTGGGAGGACCCTTGTAGAGCTCCCCTGCAAATTCAAAGACGGTCTGAGAGCATATATTATTGAGAGCTCTCCTCTCCAAAACCCTCCCTTCCCTTCCCTTCCCCTCTTCGCCAGACTCTCTTCTCCAGACCATACCTCACTCCCGCATTAATCCTCCGATTGCCTTATACTCGCGTCTTGTCGCATCGTCACTCCTTGTTGCCATTTATATCCCATGCGCGCTCACCTGCCAACCCTTCTTAACCTCCTGCAACATTTTCTCGTGCCTCGATAGTGCTGCTGCTGGACCCTCTTTGACGACCGCCCCCTCTCCCTCCCACCTCCATTTTCGACAAGGGGCCAAGACTTGCTGACCACCTCTTCTCCTTCCCCTCCAAACGTACACGGCGTCATGGCCGAGAAGCCTTCTGTGTTGATCGTGGGCGGCCTGGGTTATATTGGTCGTTGGCTGGCCTTGCATATCCAACAAAATGGATTGGCTTCGGAATTGCGCATCGTCGACAAGGTATGCCACACGGTTGCACGAGCTGTGGGTTGGTGACTGACCGTGACATGCAGATGTTGCCCCAGCTAGCCTGGTTGGCTCCAGAGTTCCAAGAGGCATGTTCAAAGGAAAAGTTCATGCAGGCAGATGCGAGCAAAGAACGTAAGTCACCATCCACGACCTACTCTTTTTAGCTCCCCCAGCTTTTCAATACGAGCTCAGCTAAGGTAAACCCAATCAGAATCCTTCCCCCGCATATTCGGTCGCGAGAACGGAAAAGAATGGGACTATGTCTTCAACTGTGGTGGGGAAACTCGACTTTCCCAGGATGACGAGGTCTATAAGCTGCGCTCGCTTGCTCTAAGTGTGGCACTCGGAAAGGAAGCTGCAAAGCGAGGGGTCAAGGCATTCGTCGAGCTGAGTACGGGAATGGTGTACAAGTCGGATTCACAACCGAGTAAAGAGGGGGATAAACTGAAACCATGGAGCAAGATTGCCCTTTATAAGTTGCAAGCGGAAGATGAGCTGACCAAAATCGAGGGGTAAGTACACTCTTAGCATTCTATGCTTCGCCCTAAATACTAACTGTTCTAGGCTCAACCTCATTATCGTCCGTCTCCCCCATGTTTACGGCGAGTACTGCTTCCGATTTGTCGCAACTGCCTTGTCAATGGCTCGCGTATACCAATATTTGGAGGAAGAGATGAAGTGGCTCTGGACCAAGGACTTACGAGTAAACACCGTTCATATTACAGATGTTGTTCGAGCTTTATTCGATATTGCAGATTGGTATGCCGTCAAGGGAAAACCCAACTGGGACGAAAAGACCATGGGCAAAACTCCCATTTTCAACGTTGTCGATCATGGACAAACTTGTCAAGGCACCATGGCCGAACTAATCGGCCAACTGTTTGGGATCAAGACAGGCTTTCAGGGTCAAATCATCAGTACCTTTGCACGCTTGAATATGGACAGTGTGGTGGACGATGTCAATGATGATCTTCTCGGACCTTGGGCAGAATTACTCGAAGATGCTGGCATCACACGACCTGGACCTCTAACGCCATTTATGGAGAAAGAATTACTCAAAGATACGGATCTAAGTATGGACGGGAGCAGGCTAGAAAAAGTCGTTGGCTTCGAATACACCAAGCCCAAAATTACAAAGGAGTTGGTTCAGAATATGATTGACAGTTACACAAGAATTGGCTGGTGGCCAACCAAGACGGCGGCGGTGGCCAAATAGACGAGTTACTTACTTTGGGATCCACGATAAACGAAGCTACGGGGGCAGGGAGGAATGAAGGGGATAACGGTGGAGACGACGGGAAACACGAGGAGGACGAAGATTCCCAACAAAAAACGACTTACGATGACGAGTAACGGACGCGATCAGATTGCAATCCCTTGACCTCCAAATCTACAGATTTTCCTATGTTCCATTGCATTGCGGAATGATTAACGGCTGTACTGGTATACATGGTTGAAATTCGCCTTACTATCTCATTGTTTCTGTACCATTACTACAAAGGGGGGCCTGTTGTTATCACGACTATCTAATATGTTCACTTTCTTTCTTCCTGTTTCTTGGCCTTTTTTGGGGGGATATACTTCATGAGCATAATACCATATCACGTTTGATCGCCGTTCTTTAGCACACCCCACGCTTTTCATGTCCGTTGATGCTTGCTGCTTATATTATTAAGAGGGATTGACTCACTTTATTTTCCTTGATTTGGTATGCTTATTGCGCCATTGGGCCTTTTACGTACGGAGTGCAGGGCATTATCAGATTCTAGGCCAAGCAACACCCCTTGCGCAAATCATCCTTACCCCTCCCTTTCCCCCTCACAGCCCTAACTGACCTTATCAATTTCTAGGAACGTTCTCGTACTTTCTTACCTTGTCTTGTCTTGGCTTGGCTTAGCTTACCCCTCGATCCTTCCTAGCAAGTGCTTGATCTCCGTACCTATGAGAGCTGATACTCACCCCCCAAAAGGTTCTTGCGTTTATGTCAAATAAACGGTTTTCACCCACCCACAACATGCGTTCTAGACAATAGAGTTATCACGCATAAACCCCCTCAGTGAACACCCCCTCCGAAACATCCGTTTTTTTACGAGGGGCTCCTGGAGAAGTTTTTTGGGATCGAGATTTGTGATTAGAAATTGTCTTTTTCTATTTTCTTTTGTTTTCTCTCGGGGCGAAAATAGTGCTCGGGAATTGGGATCGGCACGTAACTCTAGGTGGGGATTACATGTCCCGGAAGGATGGAAGAGTATTACTCCGAAGCCATTTGGTACGTCCCATAACCTCGGGTCGTGTGTGGATTTCGGGGTTGGAAACCGTTGGGAAGGCTGGATGTGGAAGGGTGGAAGGCTTTTTGTTTTTTTGGTGGTAGGGTGTTTTTTCTGGTGGCGGCTTACGGTAAGGTTACTTGGGAGAAAGGTTTTTGGTTGTCGGGATGAAGAGTGGAGGAAGATGATGTGATATTCAGGTACCTACCTGTACCTAACGTCGGGAACGGGACGAGTGGTTGTGTTCCCTAGCCCGGTATGAGGGGTGAGTAGGATCACCTTTCTGGGGCTTTTTGGGGGTCTTCGTGTTCGGAAGCTATGATATCTGGAAGCCATGGTATGACATGTACCACGCTGGGAGCGGGACGGGGAGTGAGGGTGTGTAGAATCATCGTTGGGGTCTTTTTGGGATGAGGAAACGGTCTGGCGTTTGTGGGTGACGGCGGCGGGAGGTGAGGTGGAGAGGGGTAAGTGAGATTTTTGTATACCTTGGAGGAACGACGAGGGGGTTCAGGGAGGAGGCGTGATGTGAGAGTGAGATTTCCCGTTTACAAATTGAGAAGGTAGGCTTGTTTTGGCTTTGGCTTTGTCTTTGGATTTGCAATGGAAATGGAAAGAGAGGTTGAGGTTGGGATTGGAGTTCCGTGCCGTGTTCTTGGGTTATTAGGCAGACGGATGGGTGGATGACCCTGACCCGAATGGAGGGTTGTCGGGGATGTTGAAAGGAGTTGGAGGCTTGACGCGTTGTGGTGGCGGGAGTGGAGTGTTGTGGAGTGTCGTGGACGGGACGGTTCTTTACTTGAGTAAGATTTTGATACTCAACTGGGTATTTTTTCCGTCCCTTTTCAAGATTCTTCTTCCTTTTTTCGGTTTTGGAAGTTTGTCTGAACCGGGGGGGGGGGATTTATTTTGCTTTTGCAATTTGAAGTTTGTATGGGCTTGGTTTGGGCTTGATAAGGGTTTGATATATTATTGGTGCAAGCTCGGATTACCTGGTTAGGATGAGGGGCTTTTATGGTGTTGCGATGTCTGTACGCGTTCGTCTCTTCCTTAACTGGGACTCTTTCTGCGAGCGAGGTTGGGAGGTCAAGTGGAGATATATACGCAGGATTTTATGTGCGGTTCTGGGGAGATGGGTTTGTCCTTGTACTTGATGTTTATGTTACTTTTTGGGCGGCTCGGGAGGGGAAGGGGTTTCGGACCGGGTCGGGCCGGGAGGGTCACTGACAAGGTCTTCTCCTTTTGGGGACTAACTTTGTCCTTTTTTTGCTTGAAGTAGAAGATCTCCGCTAGTTGTATGCTTTGTTCACCAATTATGGAATGAAATCAGTAACGTCGTTTTGGTATTCTGTTTGACTTATTGAAGTACACTCCTCTTCTAAAATATTCTTATTAAATAAACGCTACTTACGTAAGTATCTAGTACTCTATACCTTTAATAAAATTCCGGGAACTTTAATTAATTAATTTAATTAATATAAACCTAAGACCTTTTCGTACGAGGCTGAGTTTATATTATTTCTTTTCATTGGTTCATTAACGCTGTGTAATTTTATTGACTGGTTTAAGCGACAGCAGGCAGAACCATCCGGGAATCCTTCTCTTCGTTTCCACACCACAGAGTGGGTCTATCACTGCTTTTCGATAACTCTTATTATTCTCAACTTTTGCTTGGGTGCTGAATTGCTGATATTCTTGATCCTTTCACGGGAGGACAGCTTGCAACCCAGAGGTACGACCCGATACACAAGGCTAAGAATACGGAAGGTAAAATAAAATGTTGTTTGGACTTTCGCAAAGTGACGTTCCCAAACTCCTCAAGTTTTGTGAAAACGTACTCATGAGATGTGAAAATATTGGAAGGTTGGTGTAGGCTCCTCCAGTTTTCGTGATACTGAGGGGGTAACACTTAATATTTCTTTCCAGTGAATACGATGAGGTATCCCGGAAAGTACGAGGCTTACACACGGTGCTTGAGCGCCTGAAAAATGAGCTTAGTTCACCTGAATCTCCCCTCCATCACGAACGTCCCCTTCGCGAACGTGGACTCTGGACAAGACTGCAGTTTCATGAGGTAGTTGGTGACTGCGATTCTTTGCTGCATGAACTGGATGACTTGGTCTCAGCTGTGAGTCATTGCTTCATCCTGACAACCTTTCTGGGGGGGTGTGAACAATCCTCCATGTTCAGAGAAACTAATGTCTATGAGTAGATTCCCTCTTCAGTTGAAAATCCCAAACCTGGGAACACCATTCAGCTTGAGGGGATTAAATTGAAATTGAACAAATATAAATCGAGTTTATCTCTCCTTTTGGATAAGGTCCAATTGCAAGAGGGAACGGAAACTGCGACGATTTCAAATACTGAGAGTGGAGTTTTGGATTCTCTTTTGAATCATGTAGACTGGATTTCGGCCAAACTGAGTCACCAAAAAGGCAGACACAACAGCACTTCCGAAAATAATGAAACGGAAGTTTGGAGATACTACAGGAGAGAACTCATCAATATCGGATTCTCGTTCGAAGTCACGCAACAGTACAAGGTATTTATCAATCCTGTGGCTTCATAATAAGTGGGAGACTGAAATTTTTTCCCAGGAAGCTATAAAAGCGTGCATCCGCGAGTTAAACCAAGGCACCCATCTCAAAGGTTCCATCAAAATTACCAGCGAGCTTCTTACCACCAAAGATCTTCTTGACGAAAAACAGCCGTCGAGTACCTCAACTTCAAAGCCATCTGTGCAGCTTTTCCGAATGTCTCCAGATATGATCGGAAATGAGATTCCATCTGATGCGAAGTGGACAAAAGTTAGTCGCCATCTTGTATTGCCAGTTGTACTGGAAAGAGACAAGCGAAGATATGAAGCGCGAGTATCACTCTCTCACTGACATTCCAATACTTAGTATTAATAGTCGCCCAGAATTTGTCGCGATTTTAAGGGTTCTTAGTCAAGAAGACATCCAAGAATATATGACTCAATCACACAAAGTAAGGGAGAGAATAATAGAGCTGAGAAAGCAACTTCTTCACCCAAAACGGCCCCTAGAGTTTCCGCTTCCAGATCTGAAAGAAACATCCGTTGATGGAAATAAACCCTGTCTAGATCATGAACGGACTCCCAAACAAAATACCATTCAGATACAACAGTCTGATTCGAATACACACAGAACTGTTCAGCTCACCGACGACCTGCATCCTCTACTTCAAAACCTGGCTATTTTGGAACCGTTGTTGGTGCAGCTCTCCACCAAATATGGCCGGGAGGTAGATACAGCTTTGGAAAACCTCAACCAGTACTTGAAGAGTGGGGATGACCAAGGTTTACTGAAAGACGCAACAAGCTTATTGAATTTGATGGAAGAAGCTCCAGATATGTAGTAACAAGGCTCTTATTTCTTAATTGGATGAAAAGCATGATGATCCCACGATTTTGCAAAGTATGAGCCAATATCTCTTTGCTAATTAAATGCAAGAGAGTTCATCTTTTCTTGGGGTTAGCTCAAGCCATATTATTGCATTATGCTATGTTAGAAGTTCGGAATAATCTGTACTTGCGACCGATTTCTTGTTGAGCGCGAGGTCATCTCTTTAATTCTTCCTTTCGATCGCTAATGAACTCACGGAGCGAAAAACAGACTCATTTGAAGAGCAATTGAGAGAAGATCTCGATTCTGAAACTCTACTTCTTCGGCGAAGAAGCCTTTTTGAACACAACTTCAATTCAGACACCGCCTCTGTGACCTCTGACAATGCAAGCCTATTTTCAACGGACAGCAATTACTCATGGTAGTCTTCGATATAAGATTCACTCGGGGCAGAGGAAGAATTCAGACTAGTTCTCTTGAACGACGAAGAGCTCAAACCCTTATTCAGCATCACACGGGAGAACCTCGACGTTGAGACTTTCAAAATTGAGTTACGTCAGATGCTCAGAAACTACTCTCAAGGATTGTATAAGGAAGCTAGGAATCCAGCTGAGAAAACAGCCATTCGATTTGTGCGAAAATATAGAAGAAAAATTGTCTATAATCTGGCAGACGATCTATACAAAGATATCTCTCCCAATATTGAGGCGAAAAGGGCCCTGAACAAAAACCCCCACCCCTGAACAGCACGATGCAAAGTGAGAGCTCGGAATATGAGGAAGAGAATGAAGAAGTATCAGAGGATTTTCAACGGATGAAAGACTTCCTCGTCAATAGCCGGGCTTTCCGGGAATTAAAAACTCAAATTATTGATTTTTTGGTTCCCAAAGCATCACACCGAAGCCCAACAATAACTGAACGCTTAGATGAATCCAAAAGATCCGATGGTTCAGTTATGATTGTCGAAAGTGACGCTATGGAGCTTTCCCTCCAATGGTAAATTACTGAACGAAGCGTCAAGCTTTTGACAATTATAACAATCCTTTTTCTCCCTCTCGGTTTCTTCACCGCCACATTTAGAATGAATAACGCAGTCTGGCACAAACAACTAGCCTGATACATACCATTTTACCTGATTGGTTAGTTCTGATCCCCTCCTTATCTCTTCTTCCTTTCTCTTTCCCCCCCTGGCCATTTTCGACTAACTAAAACTCCACAAGTATCAATCACCTTTACAACAATCTCTATCTCGCTTATATTTCGCTTTGATTCCCAAGCACGCAAGCGTTTCTCTGCCTTCTATGAATACCTGGCGATCCTGAAACTCATAGCCTCTCGATCGGTTGCATGGAAGGGTCCGCAAGAGACACCTAGGCAAGGTTTTGATAATAGGAGGGAAAAGAAGCCAATGTTGCATCGGATAGGGAACAATAAGAGAGGGTGGACTGTTATTTTTGGGAGGGGAGGGCGTTATTATCTTGAGGTGAAGAATAATTTGGAAGAAGTTCAAACGGATACAGTTTTGCCGGGCTTGTCCCCATTGAAAGATTCCACCACTTCTCCAACGTCCATTGGTGTCTCAAGACTCTTTTGGTGGTTGTCATCAGCTGTGGCCAAGTATTTAAGACCGCCGCTTGAGTCGGGATCAAGAAGGATAGAGTGGCAATGCGTAAGCCTGCATCGTTTGGTACCTCCATTGCTGACTCAATCACAGGAATGTGGATATCTGTTATATGGCGACTTTCACAGCGATGACCCCACGGAAATTGAACAATAAGCGCGCAGTTTGTCTGCTGGCCATGTTCAAAATCTTGTGGATAGCTCAACGGTATCTGGCAATGCACCTCCATTTGCACAATTTCCCAACACATCTTCAGTTGCCTTAGCATCAAACACGAATTCATATTATCAGGAATGTGGTGGGGTTTCAGAACCAAAGGCTCTCTAATAACAGTTTCTAGTCCCCAACCTCACACCCCACCCTTCCTTTAGCCATTCAAGGAAACCCAAATTCCCTTTCCAACCCACCGCCACAACCTACTCGAACTCCTAAATATGTTGCACTTTGTGTGAATCAAGGTCAGTATTACGTGGCACTTGGTGAAATAGAAGTGTCTACTGTTACATCTAACAAGGAAATATTCGCGCAAATCAAGTAGAAATACTTTGAACTTCGAAGCTTTCGTGCCAGAGCTCTGCGGCTCTTCCTCCTACAGCCCACAGACATAAACTTTGTTCATGTATGCATAGAACCCCACTTTCTATACGCGGGTCTTTACTTACCCAAGCTCAGTTTGCAGTAGAAGACTCCCATCGCATCGACATACTCTCACGCTCATATCCACAAAACTACCCCTCTAAACAAGAAGTCGAAAGCAAACGCTACGAATACATACTGTTGCTACAACCCTGACTGGGCTGGTTGCGTTATACACGTGACCATTCTGCACCTATGGATGTTTGCTTTTGAGCTTCAACTTCCCTTCTTTAAGCACAACAATGAATCAATAAAACCTCTTTACAAGACGTACGATATACGATAATTATCACAACCTGGTGATACCGACACATACCATGTCCACTAAATTCATACCCCGCTATATCCGCAAACGCCTTCCTCCATTACATGAGCTGTTGTCACAGCGAAAGATCGCTATCGATAGGCAAAAAATGGTTCAATCGATTGCCCAAAAGACTTGAGAGGGGACTGACTGGAAGAGATTCGTAGGAGTTCTTCTGCTGATTCTGACGTTATGGGGTGGGGAATCCATATTATTGAGGGTCCAGACGTCGCTGCTATGACTTTTGTAACTAGTATTGTAATGTTAATATGTGGGATTGGGAGTACGGTGTACACGGTTATCATGAATGATGTAAGTGGGGGCTTTGCGATTGGAGCTTTTGTGGTTGCCTTGTGGACTTCTTCGATGGCTACTTTGTTTTTTCAGTGGAAGCAGCAGTAATTCTGAGCAATAACAATATTTGTCGACATGAGCCGGAAGACCCGGTTTCCAGTAGAAGTAAGGAATCAATTACTACGTGGTCCGTCGCTTCTTTTAAGTTCAGCGTCAAGCCTCTCCAAAGTTTACATTACTAGAGGCGGTTTTGGACAATTGCATATCAATGAGGAGCTTCAGATTATAGATATTAAGAACGAACCCAAGATAATTAAACATTTAACGCTAGACTTCTTGCACCATTAAATTGTTCGAAAATATTATAATTATAATTTTAAGAATAACTTGGGAAAAGAAGGAAAACATCGCTTTTCGCATAGAATGTTTTTGAGATTAAATTGTTCTGAAAGCTTTCTAGAATATTACTAACGTGATCAACGGGTGAGTAGCGCACCCCACCAAAAATTTATCGCATAACTATATTGAATTGCAACCTTTTCTAACCAACCCTTTATTTAATTAATTACAAGATGAAGATATAACTTATATTCTATCTAGTTTACGCTCTGGACAGTTATTTCTCTGATGTCCAACCTCCCTACAGTGTCCACAGTGACGTTGAGTTACTATATTACCTCCTTGCTGTGTACAAGACTAATGTGTTTCCTACTGAATTTATGTATTAATATCAGCCTGATTAATTATTTATGATCCCTCTCCCTTTGTTAGAGTACCTCGCTTCTAAATTCGCTTTTTCTTTCGTTGTTTTCGTTGTGTTACAAGCTCATTTGCTATACGAAGGGCTATTTTCTCTGCCTTGAGTAGTTCAAACTAAGTAGCTATATGATATACCTCTTTTAGGAACTGATCAACTGCATTTACAATAGGCGTTGGTGAGCTGCTTTAGTATACGCTTCTCTGAGCCTGTAACAACAATACAGTGCAAGATAATACCTATCTAAAAGCTAGTCTCGTCAAAGTTGTATATATCGTTGTCTATGATCCTGTACTTAGTATTAGTATTATATACAAGCTTAAACTAGTCCTCGATAATTGTTGGATCTTCTATATTAGCTCTCTGGTAGTGGTACTTGTGATTGAAACGTGTTTTAAGTGCTGGTTGACGTTTAACAAATGTACTTGGCTAGTTAATACTAACTGTACGGCCACCACGCCTAGCAAGGATATTATTTGCTATATCTCCCACAACACGAAGACTAAGAGAGTATCCACGCAAAGATAGGTCTAAGATACGCTCAACTATTATAGATTCCTCAAGATCTGATAGAAGCCTTGACTTAGGTGTATAATCACGTCTTAAAGGAATCCCAGCACGTCGGCGACGTAGTGTGCTCTCAACTGCGTCATATGTCTTTGCTGTAGCTCGATTACTATAAAATTAGCCTTGAGTGATAGCGTGACTTGCAAGCTGTATTTTAGCTTCTTTTGAAGCTAAACTGGCGTGTTGTTATTGCTGCATTGTTTATTTGGTGTAGGTAGGCGTGCTTTGTTGGTGGGGTGCGCCACTCACCCGTTGATCACGTTAAAAGAAAAGCCTTACGAGAATTACCAAATGATATTCAGCCAAAGATATCTTGAGGTTAAAATTACTTGAAATTGGATTATAAACTTAAATTTAACCTATGCATTCCCGGACTTAAGCCTGTTAAATCCGATTGTCGAACTGAAAATATTCATTAACCATGTTTTCTACCAATGATCATAAATCAAGAAAGCTGGTTCGATCACGTGGCCATCTCCGTGCAGTGGCACAGCAAGATGCTCCTCACATCTTCCATGCCTGAAAGCTTAGCCAAATTATTGCCACTTACAAGAACTGAAATACCGAGCAAACAATGTCGTTTATTTTCATGGACAATGCTGCCATCGATCGCAAATCAAGAAAGCTGATTCGAAGCCACGTGGCAAAAGGGAAAAATCTCGGAAGAATACTGCCCCCTAGACGAAAACGACGCGAAGTAGGAGTCAAAACCATTATGCCTATATGTGATGATAGGAGAGAAGAAGGCCCGTTGTCAATTGAACGACAGTTTGGTGATGGGTTGTCTGTTTATCCCATTCCTAACAAGCTGCCTCCAGGTTCTAGGAGTCTTGTCCAAAGAGGTTAGTCAAACTCATGGTTTGTATTCTATGGTGCTATTTCTGACGACATATAGCATTATCCTTCCTCAGCAGTCCTTTTTATCAACAAGACTTGTGTCATGTGGTTAGCTTTGAAAACGCGAGAGCTACTTCTATGTGGATTGGATACGTATTTGTAGATGAAGCTTGTACTAACCCCATTGGCTTTCGTACCTTTTACAACCGTTAATATGAAACAGATTTCCATTGTACAGTTGCGACTTGTGCTGCTGTGACCAGCACCCCAAACAAGAAACACGAAGATTCCATAGAAACGATGCGGCATTTATCAGACACCTTCCGCCTGGTCAACGAAAAATTAACTGGAGATGAAGCACTTTCTGATGCGACTATGGCTGTGATTGTCGGCATGACTCAATATGAACGGCTGCGAGGTCAATATCGTATGGGATTGTTCCACTTCACGGGGCTTGAGCGAATAATCGAATTGCGAGGAGGGATAACTCAGCTTGTTGTTGATAGACCGGAGATTGCCCAAAAAATATTCAAGTAAGCAACCAGCAGGAAATTTCCTTGCCAAAGTTCTATTCATACTGACTTGTTGAAGAGCGGACGTTGATTTGGCTCTTCATCTAGGTTCAGAGACACGTTATAGTGCAGAAGTTGTTGCGTATTACACCACAATTTCGAAGTTTCGGGACTCTTTCAGAGTAAACCATAGCTATATAAACTCGAACCCCGCTCTTTTAACGAGACTGAGTTCCGATCTTCGAGATGTTTTAGGAGAGATCATGGGTCTTACCTGGCTGCTCAATAATTTCTCAGGGCACGAAGCAAAGCTGGACGGGAGCGCCTTCAATGACAAAATCATACTCATCACCTATGAACTTGTTCAGATAAGCCCTTTATGTGGTCAACGGCCTTCCAGCTCTGTTGAAAACGTGCTTCATTTGAGCTTATTAGCGTGCATCACGACAATTAGACTCGGATTTGAGAACCAAGTACCCCACTTCTCCCACCTTTCCGAAATGCTTCGCAATGCTTGCGAAGGACATATCGATAAAGATAAGGACAGCCAAGAGTTGTTTCTTTGGACTCTTTTCATGGGACAATCCTCGGTATTACGGCAACAAAATGATGCGTGGTTTATTCCCAAAATACGGGAGATCACTCTTGGGCTTAATCTTCTCACTTGGGAAGATACTCTTCAGACACTTTCCAAATTTCCATGGATTAAGGTTCTCCACGATAACTCCGGCCAGGCACTCTGGAATAAAACAAAGTACAATTACGACATAGCAGCGGTTTCATTTGAGCGAACAGCATAGCATCGACAGCCCTGCCCGGTCCGCCTCCCAGTGCCCCCCAAAATAAAGAGAAACTTGGAACGCTATCTATCTGATTGCTTCGCCACAATTCTCTGCCCACAATAATGCACCCCTTCGTACCTACAGCAAGTTCTCTACGCACGAAATTGGTCTCAATAGCCCATTAAGAAATTCTGGATACACAACCAGGTTTAATAGACTCCAGTTCCTTAGCAAGACCATCCCATACACGTCTTTGTGACTCCTTTCCATCGTCATTTGTCACCCAAACCGGGACATTCTTCCTAAGAAATATATTAGCACACCAAAACTCTACTCATTGGATTGAAATCGAAACTCACTCTCTGTTTTCACAAGAACCGAGATAACAACCATGGCTCTCTTTTCCCCCTACTACTCCGTGTAAGATAGTCCGGCTGCCCGCTTCAGCAGTTCTACCGAGCAGCATGTTTGAAACTTTTATCATCATTCGCATGCCGAATGGTGTGTTTACACTGAGTTCAGTCTTGCACATTCCAGGATTTACAAGGTTTATGGCAACTCCTGTACGGCTGATATCTGCGAGAGCTGCCAATTCGCGGACCGCAAAAATTTGTACGAGTTTGGAAACCGAATATCTGTTTGGCCAGAAGTTAATTATATCTGAAATCAAATGAAGTGGAGTTGTGTACAAACCTCTGTCCCATATCTGCCAACTTCTCGTCCTGCAATTTCACTAAGGGGTCCGCCTTGACCTTTTTCCATTCTCGTTCTGCCACGACAAAAGCAACCTCACTTGTGACAACGACAATATGAGGTGTAATGTTAAACCGTTTCGCACTTTCTGACAGCTTTGGTAGGAGCAATACCGCTAGGAGAACCGTGGAAATTACGTTGATTGTGATACAAGTTTCATGTCCCTCAACCAAATTCCATTTGGTTTGTCCAAGACCTGCGTTCTCAACGAGGGCGTCGATGCGGTCTAAGTTGGCAGCTGCCTTCTTTGCAAATGCCTTCACTGAGTCGTAGCTTCCTAGGTCGAGTGCCCAAACTTCCATGATGTTGTGAGTATGTGTCGCTGCTTCAATGGTTGCCATAGCTGCCTTCCCAGCTTGAATATCGCGCACAGCGATGACAACTTTCGCGGCACCCAATTCAACCAAATGTTTTGCTGTCTCAAATCCCAAACCCTTGTTGGCGCCAGTCACAATATATGTTGCACCTGTGCATGTTTTCTTCGTTACGAGAAGGGGAAGACTCATGCGCTGTTCAGCTATCATCTGGCCGACTGTTATTCCCGACATGTTTGGTTTTTGTGAGGAAGATATTGAAAATTGCGGATTGGAAACGAAAGTATGATGATTTAGGGAAGATCATTCTAGTGTTTTCGTACTAATATATCAATTCTAGATAGACGGCAGCAAGGACGAATCTCCGAGATTTGAAATGGACCATTTCTAAAGTCCGTCGAGTCGATATGGTCAGATTGTGTTTACAACCAATTAGAGAGTAATTTCCCAATTGGTTACAATGAGAATAGAAAGGCTGGTGTTGCTTTGGCAAAGGAAAAATGGAAAAGCCGTGGTCCGCTCGCTTAGTTAGCCAACCAAAGAGTGGTTTCCTAATCCGGAATAGTGTAATGCGCCTGGCACAAGCTCGAGCTAAGGTCACCAAACACACCTTAAACCCTATTTCCGTATTGAATCCGGGTAGTGATATTCATGACAGTTACTCACCCAAATTTAATGCAAACTCTCTGAGCTCCGCTTGAACCTCATGCAATAACTCCAAGATTTAGATATGGTATACTTTATTCACCAATGGTAGAACTGACCAATCACGTTGCTAATTTATAGTATTAGTAGTGGGTTTAGTAATTTAAGCCACTAAATCTTATTGTTCGAGATTATTAGAATGATTATTTCCAATAATTAAACTCGAATGATCTAAAGACACAGGGAATTAGATGCTCATACGAGTAAAGTTTAATTAATAACAATATTCCAGATTATGTAGAGTACTCAAATACTTCAATAAATTTTAGAGGTTGATTATAGCGAATGTAGAGTATGTCTAGACAGAATTAGTCAATTATATAATTGGCGAATAGATATTGTTTGAGATTTTCTGGAACTAATATTATGGTACATACACTATTTGGAGGAATCAGGATATTATATCGTCATTTACGCAATTCACTCGTCCACACACAGTCACCCTGCCACGGAGAGAGTCCGTCTTTCTAATTATAGTGGGGACGACAAATAGGGAGAATGCAGACTCACAGACCTGTCACCAGATTGAGAAAACTTCTCAAAGTGAACATAAGCACATTTAAAAAGCACATCTACAACACAGAAATCGCCTGTGTTTGTTCATACCTTACGGCATATGCAAGACCAAACTTCAAAGTTTAATACTGTTTGCTACAGCCCTTCATTAGCTGTTTCCAAATGGTCATTTGTAGTTTTACACATCATACACCGCTGTAGCGTGCAAAGTTGCTTGATATGAGTACAGACGTATTATAACTATATATAAGTTTTATTTGCCCACTACGTCTTTTCCGTAATTGAAATTTTCCTCTGCTCCGAAAGAACCAAGCATGTTGACTCACGACGATAATCAGAAAGATAGCGAGGTAAATCCCACGAACTTCAACGGAATGAAGTGTTCCGAAGCTCATTTTGTTGGATGGTTAAAGGAAAGGACTGGAATCCCCATCAAAGCAACTTTATCTTTTTGTATGCCCGGTAAGGTCAAATACTTTATAGATATCGAAAGCAAGAAGGGTGTTTTAGGAAAAGAACGTCTGGAACTCATCTTAGACCGCGCGTGGAAGTTGAAGTTAAGCTTCAAACCAACCGAAGTAGTCTTATGCCTCAAAGTCTTTTCCGAATACGACGGAAGCTTTGTAGACATGGATGATGAGAAGAAAAACCAACTGGTATTCAACTTTCTTCAAAAAAAGGTTCAAAAAGGAACTCCACGAAACACTGAAGGAGGAGATGGTATGTATCATAACTTCTAGTCAGGAAAGAACATCACACTGAACACTGATGCTCCATCCAGGAAGACCCCAAGCTACAGATACAACCACAAATCCGGTATTTAGCCAGATCAATTCGATTATAATCGAACTGAATCTATTGCGCGATCAAGAGATGGAAAGGCGCAACCAAGAAACAGGATGGCCAGAAGCGGAGAGTGAAGGGCAAGCTAAATTTATCCAAGTTTATGACAAAAGATTCTCGGATCTCAAAAAGGAAATCAAGAATGCCCTGCAATTCATAGAGTAGAAGAGTATAGGACGGAAATATTACCAAAATCTTTTATAATAAGCGATAAAAATTCATC
Organism: Hymenoscyphus fructigenus; assembly: GCA_001414455.1. Taxonomy (NCBI): domain Eukaryota; kingdom Fungi; phylum Ascomycota; class Leotiomycetes; order Helotiales; family Helotiaceae; genus Hymenoscyphus; species Hymenoscyphus fructigenus. Next base: position 552,140 of record LKUV01000001.1, on the reverse strand, counting down.
CCAAAGGTGGTGAGTTCATTGTATAGAGTTCCTCGCTGGCCATTTTATTTCACATCAGAATGATGCTGAAGAGACTGCAAACCAAATAAACAAGAACTTGTAATATTTTCAAGAGCGCCCAAAGTAAATGTTTAGAGACTTTTGTGTGTTGATGATTTCGAAGTAATCTCCTCAACTTCACACCTTGCACGTTAACCTAAGATTTTGAAAGGAGTATCAGAAACACTAGAAATATACTTATGAACAACTCGAACATTGCTTCTTTCATAGAAAAAAATCAAGACTAGAGCCGAAAGATTGAGAATAGAGTTAGCTATAAGCTGCTGTGGCAATTGCCTTGGGGATATGGAAGGTTCACAAAATATAGATTGTGTAATGGGTTTTAAAGAGTAGTCTCCTTAATTCTGGGGCTCTATGGAAAATATACGGAGTGTCAGTCTATGGGTATAATCCGAATGGAACCTGGCGAGTTTTGCGGAAAGTTGAGCTCAGCAAAATACGCGATCAAGTCATTGGAATAGAAGCGAGGAGGCTTTGGCACCCACCAAGATCAAGAATTTATCGACCGATATTGCTAATCTTTCGCATATCGATTGCACCAACATCTAAGAAATATTGGCATCGTGTCCGCAACCTATCGTCAACCAGGTCAAATAATCACTCAATCCTTCATGTACGCTGAACAGTCTTTCATAATAAATTTTCTTTGAGTCAATTGCTTAATCACTGAGGTTTATTCAACTCTTTTAAAGAATCTACACCTTTCCCAGTAGCATTTAGTTTCCTGGCTTTATCTAGAGCATTACTTGATCTCCTCTACGCTTAAGACTCTAGGAACAATACTTACTTAACTTGTTTCATCTAAATATTGAAGAATAATATCATTAAATAGATTTAATTGCCATAATTAATATTAACTGCTCAATAGTTGGTAATAATTGGTGAATAAAGTGTACCCGGTCCCCACTCCCCCCCCATGTTTATTCCGTATTGGCCGTTGTGGGGACTTATTCTGTTACCTTGTAAGGAAGTGCCGCAGTAGTACCGGAGCGTCTGTCTTAGCTAGTGCCACTTAAGCCAGGGGGTCGGGGGAGGGGGAAGGGAGCGAACCGCGAATAGTACCCTAAGCGATATCCCACACTGAACAGTATGTAGTAAGTATATTGAATGAGGAGAGCTGAGATAGACTACTTAAAAGCCTTTAGCAGGCTTCAGTTTGCAATTTTAACTATTAGTTCTTCTTCAAAGAGCTCGAGAGAAGTTGATATCAAAATTCAGCAAAGCAAATGCTTAGCGAGCCCCTCGTGACAGCCTTTTCACTTCCGCCACGAATCACTGCTCACGTGCCCCTCATCGCGCTTTATTTCAAGTCTGAGCTCCAACATCCATTTTGCTAATTTGGAGGTGAGGCCCAAAATGGGAGCTTCTCACCCAATCTCAATTCACCTTTAGCGCATTCTCTTTTTGCTGCCTTCCCAACCTCTCGAGCTTATACCCCCGCTTTGGTCGAGACCTGTTCTCAACCTTCTTCAACTCTTCAAAGCTTCATTATCTATTCAACTCAACAGATCGAGCTCAAGTCTACCAATTCAGTACGCATAGCCCCAAAATCAACTCCCCACAATCGTCAAACGCAAAACACCTCCACGATGGTAAAGAGATTGCGAGGTCTCAATCTATCAAGATATCAACAGACCCGACCGCATGCTCTCATAGATTATTTTGAGATAGAACCATGCTTCCGAGGAACATGTAAGCAAACCCCAATCCCACCTGCAATTCATGCCAACATCCTATTCACATCCTCAAACGAGCAACTAACACCCTCTAGATCGACAACCACAAACTCCTTGCCTCAAAGATTCATCCTGCTCCCCGATCTCCTCCCTCCCACATGAGATCCTTCTGATGATCCTATGGTACCTCGTCCCCTCCCAGCGCTGGGTAGCAATTACGTCTCAACCCCGAAAAGACAAGCAATCCTACCTTCGAATTCACGAACCACTCTTCGCCCTAACCCACTCTCTTTTTTCCACCCGCCTCACCAACAAAGCATTTTATCAAGCCGCAAGCTTTCTTTACTACACTGAAAACACATTCGTCTTCTGCAACGGTCCCTGGGGATGCACCGAAAACCCAAACCTGCACGCACTACAAAAATTTGTCTCGACAATTCCGAAGGGGCACTTAGCGATGATCAGAAGTCTTAGGATGGGATTATTTATTAGGAGGGGCCCGTATGCTCGGGATAAAATAAATTTACTGAGGAATCCATTCCACCCAGCGTTTACTTTCGATGCGGAGGGCATATTGAAGATGGCGAGGATGGTGAATAAGTGGTTTCCAGGAATTGAATGGATGCGACTGTATATCGGGCAACCATTCAATGGATATTCGAGAAATGAACGATGGGGATGGTTCGTCAAGCAGGAGATGTGGGTAAAGTTCGTTAAGCTGCTTTTGCAACTTCGAAAGTTGAAGAGGATCAACGTGTTGGAGAAGAACGTGAATCTGTGGAAGAACCTCGAGGATATTGTTGAGAGGGAAGGTCTGAAGGGAAGAGTCTCCATTCCGAAGATGCAAAATTGAGTTGGGAGCTTCTCGAGCTGACAGGAATTTGTTGGCTTGGGTTTGGTGGAACATGCAGGAGTTTTGGTTTCGAGGGCAAGGGCACTGTGGAGAGGGGTGGATTTTCTCGACTGATTTGCTTACATTTTTTGAGGAGATGGTGGGATGTGGTAGGGCTATGCAGAGGCGCGAATCAGCTCTATTCAGTTTGGGGGTTATGGCGCATTATGAAACAATATTAATAGACAAATTTCACTTCCACCATTACTTTTAAATGTTGCAGTGAATGTGTGTTTCATTTCAGGAAGTGAAGTCAACATTAAAAGCGCCGCAACACCTGCAAGACCCAAAATAATAAGAAATATCGGTATATCTCTCGAATTTTTCGGCCGCGGTTTTCCGAAACAGATAGGTGGCTCGTCATTTTCAGCGAGCTGATTAAACTATGATTTCATCCGGTATTCAAGCATATAAGTCTTGGAGTTGGTGACGAGTTTTGAGCTGACCGAGAACTTCTTTGGGAACACGAAACTACTTGCATCCTCCATTCTTTCAGATCTCGCAAGCATCGCACAGAAGATTCGATGAATCTTTTCAAATTAGCGAGGATGGAAAGTAGGAGCTGAAGAGAATTGCGATTTGATGGCTCTTTTATAGCGGATTAGACGCATAAATTAGACCAATTCCTCCTTGAAAATCGGACTAACGACTACGACTTTCTGCTTGTAGTCACCCCTCACCTATTTAGTTCAGGCTTGCACTTTTCATCAGAATCACGTGACTGGAGCTTTTGAAGCAAATTTGTTAAGTTGAAGGAATGTACTATGCGCCATCATGCTGGAGACGGTGGGGGATTGTGGTCAGAGTGTAGTATTACTCCAAGTAATCTCATGAATTTTATTGCAAGAGAAGTGGGCATCGCTCTCATTGTTTCAAAAAGTCTAGAACAATTACATTTATTGTTCGAGGAGGTTTAAAAGAATCGGAAGTTTGATTTCTTGATTCTCCCAAATGCTCTAAAACAATATTCATAATTGTGCGAGAATAAGTCGGATAATAAGACAAAAGGATGCCGGAAAGTAATGACCAGGCATCTTACCATGTGGCGGATCTTTTTGGCCCAACAGCTTCTGGAACTTCCGAATATGTTAAGTGGAGTAGTAATCTGTTAAGTTGGGGAAATACCGAGTACTGTAGGTCATGGAGAATTGATTGTTCTATAAAGGTAGACTAGCTAGATCTATATATAAGGAGTGTGTGTTGACAAAAGAGGGTATTACGCTATGGTAGCGCCTTGAACATGTGACACAAAACAAGTGATCATATCAATGATCATACAGCTGATCAAGATAGCAGATAAAACAGTCGATGAAGTGGTAAATCAAACAGTAGATCATGATAGAAATAAATAATGAGAAAAGTCAGGTGATGTTATGAATCCAGCACAACATAATCTCATTGTGATAGAAGCTCTGTTGATGAAAGCTAAGAATTTAGCTCCACCACTGACAACCAAGTCTTCCTTATCCACACAGCAACCACCAATTTCAAGTCACTGAGTACCTCTATGAGTACAACGAAAACTAAAACAAGAATAACAGAGACCTATCCCCAGAGAAAAAGACTGATAGTAACCACTTGCGTCGCCATCTGCCATGTAGCTTTGTGGGTCCTGTCCATATCCCCATTTCCACAAGCAAAGTGACGAAAAGTTGTTCCATCCATCTTTGGAGCTACCAGACCTTCCAGGTGATGAATATACCCAGTAGCAACAGTGCGATGTCAAGATGAAAAGCGAACGTTAGGTTACCGAACGCAAAAGCGGCCATGAAGATCCCGAAAAGTGACGTTATTGTTGCAGAAAGAAGATTGACTTCGTTGTTGTCAAGACGATCGATACCCTCAATGATTTCAAGAGAATCTTTGTTGATTATTGACTGAGGGACCTATTTCTTTTAGTAAAGACAACAAGATTCCATTTGTGAACTTGAAAACTTACTGTTACCCCACCACTGCTTTCCACGACCTTTCCGGTGGCAGGATTTATCACGGTAACTTGGTACCATCCACCAAGCGCGCTATCTAGCAGTGTTCCAATCAAGCCATGGTAGAAAATTATGAAGAAGATGGCCACGTTGGATGTTTTCACTCCTTCGCAGATTGGGAGAATTAGCACAGTAGTAAGTGCAATTGTCGCAGCTCCAAGTAAGCCTGCCAACAGACCCTCAATAGTAAATCCTCCATTCGTGCCGTGAGGTACCTCTCTGAAGGATGGCCAAGAAACGAGAAGACGTGGTGTTGATTGAGCTAAGATTCCCAATTCTGAGGAGAAGGTGTCTGCCGCGACAGCGGCATAGTTGCTGACCAAACAAGTATTAGTCGACATCCAACAAGAGCTGATCAATAAGACAACCAACATTATAATTCCCAGTAAAAGTATATCCGGTAAAGTAGCATTTGGACCAGCTGTCCAGCACTGCCCAGCTTTATTTTCCTCTGGGGTCCCCATGTAAATGTGCCTTGCACTGAGGAGGGAAAGGATGGATGCACAGATCGTGTTCGCGTAAACTTGCACATGACTACGAGCACCCTCTCCTCCTTCGCCACCGGAAGCGTTGGTTGTCAATTGGGTCTTGATATTATGTTTGATCTGTGAATTGAGAAATCAGTAGGTATTCAACCTAGGACAAATTTTAAGGATTTACCGTCGTGACTTTCGTTGCACCAACGAAGAATACCAGGAGTAAACTAAATGGAAGGCTAAAAGGATGGACAGTGTGAGCGATGGCAGTTATAGCAGCCGCAATAAGACCCAGTGGGGTGAGGGAGTTTTTCGAGTATGCACGGTAAAGCAGGCAGGCTACGCCAGGTATCGCGAGTAGGAGTCTCATGGTTCCTCTTCAATCAGTGTGGAGGAATGAGAGCTGACTCCTGGGGTTTGCGATGTGGAAGACAAGGAAGCAATAACGTGTGTAGCGTGAGTAGGTTGTCATCGTACAAACCTCATACCACTTGGAGGAAGGTGCGGGGCTTGTACTCATGATTGGTTTGCACTTTCCCTACACCTAAGAGAAACCTGCCAGAATGAAAAATAGGGTTGCAGGAATTCGCGAATGTAGTCCAAGGCACTTGCCCTTTTACAATTCTCCTAACTCTTCTGGAACAATGAAAGCAGCATGAATCTAATCGCCCGAGATTTGTAGGGCAATTGAATCAAATTTTCCGAGTCCCTACTAAACAATGAGGGAGTAGAGTGGAGGGAGGGTCTTAACAAGTCACGAATTCCTTGCCAGGGCTTCTTCAATTCTCGAGAAAAAATACCTTGTCTCGGCTTTAGAAAAGCTTTCTGTAGGTCTGACATGTGTTGCCATTGATGATGGAGTATCCAGGGGCTCAGCGTATTGACAGCTTATTGGTAGCGTGGCTCGCGGTGGACATCAAAAGTGGCAGTAAATTCCAACTTCGATTACTCAATACTTTAGGACAATTGAGCTTCATTGTTCCAAACACCTGGAAGAATATTTTAAATTATTCCAAGTGTTTAGAGCAATTGCTTAAAAAGCTGGGACAACGAGGGCGTGGGCGGGAAGGTGCGAACCTGATGTGTAGCGTACCCTGCGGAAGGACCATCATGCCCTGGGCCTCTGGGATGGTCACGTGCAAATCGTCTTTCGGGTTTGGCAAGCCTAACAATTGTGAAAACAATAATAACAAGAGACAGATACTCAGTGTTAGTACCGCATGAACCTCTTAACTCATCCTCCGAATTAAAAAATTTTAAACACAAAAGGTTTTCAATATCACGTGACTAGTTGCCCCAACCACTTCCGTAATTTGTCCGGAGAAAATCCCTGTGCGGTCTCGGTTCTCCGGCCCGACCCCTGTATTTTCAGCCTCCCTCTATCACTATCGCGCCAAGACCCAGTGCAACCAATGAAACGCACTCCCAGCCTCTTTTGCGTTGCCAGCGTTTGTCGCAAAAAAGGCGATGGCAGGACAACCACGAGTACAAAACTGATGGCGCATCGCGCTCTTGCAGTGATTCTCCTTTGAAAGTATACTCGCATTGTATACACCCTCTTCACTACTTCTGCTTCACTGTTCAAAGATCCGATTCTTGGACTTAGATTCGTGCATTGGAGTTTGTCGCAAAAAGTTGTTTAGCCTTGTTAACTATACTCAACTCACTCCACCCACCATTCACTCACTCGGGTTTTGTTGAAAGTACGTTTTGACAATTCTTCTCTGCCAACTCCAGGAAACTTGCTAACTGATTCTTTGCAGATTATTTAAACTCCCAACACCCTCGATCAACATTCAATCACATCATCCTCCCATCTCGAGTTGAAAACCCCCAGCCTCCCCACCAACCAAGCCTCATAACACCAACACCTCAATTCGATACCTGCACAAACACATCACAACCTACCCTCGCAATTCTCCACCTTCCCGCGAATCTTCTATAAACCGCAAAAATGGTCCAACAAAACGACGTGATAGCAATAATAATCATCGTTCTCTTCGTCCTCCTCGCCCTCATCGCATATGGAATCTACCACCTAGTATCCGTAGCTCGTCGTGGTGGATCATCCAGTGGTTCCAGCTCAAGCAGATCCCTTGTTGACGACTAAGAACACCTCTTCCTCACACCTCTCCTCCACTTCCACCACCTAAAATACAAACCATGAAACAAAACAAAAACATACAGAAGCGATCGCACGAAAAATACGGAACACAAGACATGTTGGGAAAGAAATGTATAATGAAAAGGAAAGACGGAAATTTGTAGAAACGGCCTTGACGACAACAAATATTTGGACAAACAACACGGGAATTTATGGGAATGGGAAGATATCATGTATATATCATTGAACAGGCATCATATAGCATAGCCAGGGGCGTTATTTGGGCAGGCATGAGCGAGACTTATAGTTAGCTCCGAGGGTTTATTAATCCCCAGTATTTTACAATTGAATCGAAGAATAAATAGAAAATCATCATATATCAAACAAACTTGACTCGTTACTAACAAGTGCAAAAACTTCCTCGTGTTCAAATCACATCTCCCGCTTATCAAACTCACATATGCGGAACAAAACATTCTCGAGACCTTGATATTCTGGAATGCAGTTTGTTTCTGTCCTGTACACACGAGAAGGACGAAATCGTCCCAAACATTGTGTCATCACCCTGCCTCCATATTCTGTACAATACAAAGGTTCACAAGAAAGCAAAAGTAAGCAAAAGCTGCCAAAGCGTGACGCCCCATGCCCCCATTCCCAATGATCCCCATTCCTCCCATCCCATCATCGCAATGCGTACTTCATTTACCAGAACAAGAAAATAAGGAAAAAGAAAGTGATGCTCGCAGCAAGAAGACGAGAAGAGAGGGTAGAAGGTATGGAGACAATGATCGAGGTGTGTGGTAGATCCCGTCTTTGTCACTTTATTAGCTTCCGTCTTCGCTTCCATGTTTTTCCTCCGTTTAATATCGATATTTGTGTATGATATTTTGTCCCACCGGTACTATCCAAGCTCAAGCTAGGTGCTATAAGCTGTCATGATGTGTTGTCTGTCGTATTATCCCCTGGCGCTATTCAACTCTCGGTGCCTCTGTTTAGTGGTAACCGTTATTCCCATTCCGATATGTAGGACCAAGTCCCCGACCCGAGTATGCCGAACTGCCTTCTTCAAAGTATGGGTGTTGGCATGCGGCCTTTGCAGATATGCGTCCCGCGGGATCATATACCAGCATCATCTCGAGGAGATCAAGACCAGCATCGTCGAGGTTGGAGCAGAGAGGGATAGCCATGTCGCGTTGCCATTTGGGGAAGGAGGTTTTGAAGTCGGGGAAGCATGTCTTGTCGGAAACACCTGGCCAATCTTGTTCGGTCGGAGTACCTAAAAGTCTGAAAGGAATGAGTATTGGTAAAACACTTTGTGATTGAGAAAGGCTTACTTGAAAATCTTAAAAATTTCGTCAATCTCGGAATCTCCTGGGAACAGTGGCTTTCTCGTGCACATTTCTGCAAAGATACATCCCACCGACCACATATCTACTCCTGTTGAGTATTGACGGCCTCCAAGTAAAATCTCCGGTGATCGATACCATAATGTGACGACTTCGTGGGTATATGTTCGGAGGGGTACACCGAACGCACGTGCAAGACCAAAATCTGCCAACTTGAGGTTACCATCTCTGTCAATAAGCAGATTTTGTGGTTTCAAATCGCGATGGAGGACTCGGTGACTATGGCAGTATCGAACACCTTCGCACAATTGACTCATGAATTTCTTGACCATTGCATCACCCAATCCAAGTCGTCCTAGGTCTGGTCCGGATCCTTCTGGCAGAGCCTTTCCTCGACCACCGTCCGAAACGGGAAGAGCCTCCATATATTTCTTCAAGTCCAAGTCAAGGAACTCGAATACCAAGTACAACTTGTGTCCATCGGCATGTACGATGTTGAGGAGTCGCACAATATTTGGGTCTTGCATCTCCTTCAAGAGAGAAATCTCGCGGATGGCGGTACTTGGGACTCCCTCATCTTCTGCTTCCAGGCGGATCTTTTTGAGGGCGACGATTCGGTTTTGATGTAAGAGGTCGCGGGCTTTGTATACAACACCGTACGTTCCTAAGACGCGGTTTAATTAGCACCGTGTTGACATGCAGCATTTTCTGTAGCCAGGGGGAAGCGTTCTGCGGGTGCAGCACGAACCTTCACCAATCTTCTCCAGCTTCTGATAGTTCTCCATGACGAATTATGTTTGGGGTTTGGACGCAAAAGGAGTGTGGAGGGTAATTGATGCAGTAATTCTGCTTTTCGATGTTCTGGTGGGGCGGTGTGGAAGGAGGGGCAGTCCTTGGTTATGGAACCATCTGCGATTGCAAGTAACCTGGGGGAGAGTGAAATTGAAGAGCGGTGGGCGGATGGACAAGCAAGGGAGGTCGAGGGTGATGCCGATTTTGTCGTGAAATCTTTCGATTCTGGCCGTGGTCCTGGGTGTTGGCTGTTGTTGTCGTGAGTTGTGCAATACAGTAAACAAAAGTTGGCGCGAAGGCTGAGAGGAAGTCAACAGGGAAACGCGAACTTCGCTTGGCTGCGGAAACCCCGATCCTATCGGCCTCCACTCGCGCACCACCTCTCCAGCACACAACACCTCGCCTCCCTCTCTTTCCAGAATAAATTTTTATTGCCGGCAAGCTTTATTGTTTGCTCTTTCAAGAAGAAGACAATGGCCTCAGAACCACCGCCCATTACCAAATCTTCACTCAATGGCAAGGACGAACTCGATGCCTACAAATTAGCCCCCAAGGAGCTGAAGGATTCATGGAAGTCGTGGACGAAGGCAAAACCACCCTTCGATATTCCAGCGTCATCTTTCATTGAACCTGCACCAGGCAATATAGCAGAAGACGTTCTAGAGAGGGAGTTTGCGCATTTTGTCTTGGATCACCTCTCCGTAGTTTTTGCTGGAGACATTGAGGGCATGGAAAGGTTTGCGGACGCAGTTCTCTCGACGGAGTCGGCAAGCGCCTTTTCTCTCGAGAATATAAAGCCTTCAGTCGATACAAATCGAAAGACTTTTACACAAGCAGAGTTCAGAGAAATAAGCTCCAGGCTTATGGGGCCGCTGATGAACTCTTTCAAGTCCGAAAAGACCGGTCCTGCTGCCTACAATCCCAGAAATATACCAGGTAGAGGACATTTCTTTCAGTTATCGTTATGCATATCCATTAAAATTCTGCGACTCCCGAAATCAACAGATATTCTTCTCAAATGACATCGAATTCCCTGACACGTTTCCCAGGTCTGGTTGTTTTACCCAAGCTCTTACCTCCCATTGTTCAACAGGCTCTTCTCGATCAACTCTTACACTCCGAGCTCTCAAATCCAGAGAATCAAACGAATTTCCATCTTCATTACAATGTTTCCTACCCCCGAGGTGGGGCCTCGTTCTTCTCAACTCAACCAGAATCTTCTTCATTTGCCCCAAAAGATCTGAATGTGCACAAACCAATGTTGAATCGCACAGCTTTGGAGAAGAATTTACACTGGGTTACTCTTGGTGGTCAATACGATTGGACAAATAAGGTTTATCCAGAAGGAAAACCGCCCGAGTTTTCAGGAACAATTGCCATATTGATAGGGCATATATTTACTGACATGGTACCCGAAGCTGCTATAATCAACGTCTACTCTGCAAGAGACAAGTTGAGCATGCATCGCGATGTTAGTGAGGAAGCAGACCGAGGCCTAGTAAGTATCAGCTTGGGCTGTGCTTGCGTATTCATAATAGGTCTTGAGGATAAACTCACTGGAAAGCTTCATCAAGAGACGTTGAGATTAGAATCTGGAGATGTTGTCTACATGGCGGGGGAGAGTCGCTACGCTTGGCATGGTGTTCCGAAAATAATACCAGACACAACGCCGGAGTATTTGGCATATTGGCCCGGCAAGCTGTATCCGGAATGGGATGGCTGGATGAGCAAAAAGAGGATCAATCTCAATATTCGTCAGATGTTTGAGAAATCGTCTGATAATATTGATGTCGGTGTTAGTAAGGCGGTTTGTAGTGAATGAAAGAGAGTGAGATATGATTGCATCCCACCTTTGTAGCCGTTTATGCTACTGCACTGATAACGCCAGCTACGGTACCCCACCTATTTGTTGAACACCATCCATCCACCAGATACCAAGCCATAACTCTTCTCGATTGTAACTCTTAAAGCTTCGAGTCTTCCTCCCTACCTCCAAACTCCATCAACAACTACTCTCGGAAACACAACAATGGGTTGGAAAGAATCAGCAACAGAGAAGCGCAACGCCGTAAATGCACTGATACCAGAAGCATGGAAGTTACCCGTACCTGTTCCCTCATCTTCAGAACAAAAAGATGTGACTGGAAAATACATTCAACAGTTTCTGTCTCCGAGGGAAGTGGAAATCACCGAGACCGATGCAGTTGGGATTGTTGAAAAGACTGCCACTGGGGTATGGAAAGCACAGGAGGTTACTGAAGCATTCTGTCATCGAGCAGCACTTGCTCATCAATTAGTAAATTCTTATTATGAAATGGAAATATTGGTACATGGACTAATGGAGGATAGCTCAACTGTCTTCATGAAATATTTTTCGATACTGCAATTGCCGATGCTAAGAAAGCAGATGAGTATTATGCCGCAAATGGGAAGCCCCTCGGGCCACTTCATGGTCTTCCAGTCAGTTTGAAGGATCAATTTCATGTCAAGGATGTCGAAACTACGATGGGATATGTTGGTGTAAGTCACCTCTCAAATTTATGCATTGGGGTTTTCCTTTGCAAGTGGACCAATCTCTCTGGCACACTCCGTGCATCGTCACGAGATCTCAGGTACAAGTACAATGCTAACTCTCAACAGTGGATCGGCACCTTCGAAGGCCAAAAGGGTACCGGCAAAGAAAAAGTCTTTGAAAGCGAAATGGTAAAAGAACTGCGCTCCCTAGGCGCAATCCTCTTTTGTAAAACCAGTGTCCCTCACACGTTAATGGCCGGAGAAACAGTAAACAACATCATCGAATACACGTGGAATCCCAAAAACCGCTTTCTTGCCTGTGGAGGGAGTTCTGGTGGAGAAGGTGCTTTGATCGGTATCAAAGGTAGTCCTCTGGGACTGGGAACTGATATTGGTGGTAGTATCAGAATCCCAGCTGCGTTTAATGGTCTTTATGGTATCAGACCTTCATCTGGACGACTTCCTTATGAAGGGATGGCGAATAGTATGGATGGACAGAACTCGATTTTGTCTGTTGTCGGGCCGTTAGCTACTTCGGTTGGGGCGTTGAAGTTGGTGATTAAAGGGATTTTGAGTAAGGATCCTTGGTTACATGATCCTTTGGTCGCCGAAATTCCGTGGAGAGATGAGCATGAACAAGCCGTTTTCGACATTGCAAAAGCTGGTAGTGGTGGGCAATTATGTTTTGGGATTATGAGAGATGATGGGATTATCCATCCTCAGCCTCCTGTCAAGAGAGCTATTGAGATTGTCGTTAAAACTATAGAGAAACTTGGACATAAAGTTGTCGAGGTAAGCAGCTTCAAACATATGTTAGTATCAGGTACTTACTCAAGAATCTAGTGGTCTCCCCCATCTCACAAACAGGGTTTGGAAATAGCAGTAGGTACTCCGAAGGCCGCCCAACCTCACATGCTAACCAATCCCAGTTCAAAACCTGGGTCTACGACGGTGGAGCAGATGGTAAAAATTTATATTCCACCCCCAAAATATATTCCCAGATTAACGCAACCCCAGTCCAAGCAGCCTTCGCCCTCTCCGGTGAACCAATGGCCGCCCAAATCGCCTCAGTCTACGGCACTAAGCAACCCCAATTCACAGCTTCTCAAATATCCGCAAACAACGTCGCAAAACGCCAATTCCAAAAACTCTACATGGAATACTGGAACTCTACAATCTCAATAACCGGCACAGGTCGGCCTGTGGACGCGGTGATCTCACCCCTAGCACCTTTTGCAGCTGCTAGACCAGATATGTATGATTATTATGGTATGTTTCCTCTTCAGTTCATGGGCTGATGTTTGCGGGGATAGGAAGAAGTTCTTGGTTAAGAAAGGAGAGAAAGCTAAGAGGATTATGCCAGGTTACACGACTTGGATCAATTTACTTGATTATTCGGCTGCGGTTCTGCCGGTTACGACTTGTGATAAGGGGATTGATGCTGTGGATAAGAATTTCAAGGGTTTCAGTGATGAAGATGGGAAGGTTAATGATGCTTGTGGGTTTTCTTCTTCCGCGATTTTCTGGCTGGCATGAGAGGCGGGGGTTAGAGAATAGGGTGGAGGTGCTAATGCGAAGTAGATGATCCGGAACTTTACGACGGTGCGCATGTTGCGGTTCAAGTCGTGGGTCGACGGTTCCAGGAAGAAAAGGTCCTCACTATTACAGAGATCTTGGGGGACGCTTTAGGAAAGCATGTTGTTTGATTTATCTTCGGCAAGTCATCTCAGGAGAAAAATTGACAACACTTCGAAATCAGTCAAACACACTCCCATCTCTGATTCACGCACATTTTTCTTCTTCAATCTTTGGAGCTTCCCCCCGATTTCGTATATCCACATGCATAATCTATCGTACACAGCGGGGAGCAATGAGCACTTTGATCGGCCCCACTTTGTAAGCTAGTCATAAAAAAAAAATCTAAAAAAAGAATAATATCTACTACCCCCCACCCAGTAGGTATCGAGGAAGGCATTATAACAACCTCTAGAAAAACTGTGTGCATCCTCAAAAGGCTATCTGTAATACAAAACTCTCGACTTATTGAATAGACGACTCTAGCCGGTAGTAGATAAGTCGCATGAAAATTATATGTCGAACAGACGTCCTCGTGCGGCTATGGTTTAAGCGATGTTTAAGCGTGGTTGGGTCAATTAAGACGGAAGTAGATAATGTATGAACAGTTTCATTGAGGATGATGTTATCTTCGAGCTTCTGAAGTCGTCGCAATCTCCTCTCTTTGCCTCAAGAGTTGATACCGCGCACATTACTTTGGAGTCGAAATGTCTTCCCATTACAACTTCACTCTATCACATCTTCAAGATTCTTTAACAGTGGATATTTTAGCTCGGCGGGATCTTCTACCTACTCGAGAAGAACTAGTATGCTAAATTCGCGAAGATACTCTAAAGTCGCTATAATCAACATCTGTAGTTTGTTGGAATAACTTGAGTCTTCTAAACCGCGTAGTGAATGATTTGATTTGATTTGAGTTTAGAGACCTTCTTACTCAAATCTAAGTATTTTTAACCTAAATCTAAATTAAATCTAATCTAATTTAACTAAATTAATTAAGAATTAATTCATTCTACACATGACTCAGATTACTCGGTACTGCCCAGGCCAATACAAGCCGCGTATCAATAAGTTAAAAATAGAGAAGCGAGCTATAAAATCTAGTAACGCTTTAATATTTAGTATATTTCAAAGTTATAATAGTGCTAAATATATTATTTGAAACTAATAAAGACTATTTAGCTATATATACTTAAGTAGTTCAAGAATAGATAGTATATATTTATTTTTAAAAAAAATAGCTCAGTTCTAAACTAACTCATTTTTAGCTAAATTAACTTAAATCAGAGCTCTACCCTACTCAAAATTATATCAACTCTAATCTAATTGAGTTAATTTAGAATTAATTCATTGATTTTTCTGTCACCACGCTGCTTCTAAACTGCCTTGAATATTTTTGTTAAATAAATGTTATTTGGATAAGTATTTAATACACTCTACATTTACAACTTTGGACAGGTTGTTTTATTCACCTAATTAATTTAGTACTATTGAACAATATGATTTAATAGCTCAACTTCCTAGACTTACTATTCATACAAAGCAGACCGGTCCGTTGGTTAGGTTAATTGATGTTGCTTTGAAATTTGACCTCAGTTAGTAGTGGAGGTGGTGATTGTACTTTTCAGGACAAGGAAGGTTGTGGTACGATTAATGCTGTACAATTCTTTTATAAAGAATCCCACTCCAACCTTTTGGAAACCGATTTCCCACTGAATGAAGCTTTGTTGGTGTTGATAATGGTGTTGAGATATTTTATCAAGCAAAGTAACAAAGAAACCACTATTGCGCCGTGAAGTTGAGAAATGTTGGGAAAAGACGATTCCTCTGAAATACTGTTGTAAAATGCCTTATCGATTCCCAATGCAAATGCACGACCCATCAAAGAGCTCCAAGATTGTCTATAAAACATCTCTAAAGTCCTCGGAGATCTAAACTTTGAACCCTTCAAAACAGGCACCCCCAAAACAACCAAAGCGCTAACATTCCTGAACCTTAGAGCAACCTAACAAACTACTGAAGAAATCTCAATAAAGCGTCTACAAACCTCTTTTTCAATCACTGATCCCAAAGATGTGCACCGATCACATAATGGAATACACCTGTGACTGTGAGGCTGTTCTAGATAGTAAGATGTGTAACAGAGCAGATGCACCATGCGTACTAGCCCGCAGCGCAAAAAGAGTTAAGCATAATGGCCCATGCTATGATTGCACACCAAGACCGCCACCACCTCAGCGATAAATCAAGCCCAAGGAAGCATTTGAACTTGTTCCAGTGCGTTTTTTGGCGGATATTAGTGATAGAGAGAAAGTCTCAGGATGTTTTCACTGGTGCTAGCTAGCTTCGAAGTCGTAGCATGAAGAAATATAAAATTATTACCTTGGTTGCGTTTTCCCAAGTGACATTACGTGAAAATAGCGTGATATCAACGAATTGGTGAATTAATTCAAAATTTCGGTTAGCAGTAGTTTTAGTACTCCTCGGTTAGTTTCGCTCAACTTGCACACGTTAGCACGTTTTATAAGAAGTTCTTTATACTCGTAGTTATAGAATATAAGAAAAAAAGAATATTTGTTCTAATTTATTATATTATCAGCTTAATTTTAAACAATGTACTATGTTCTTAGATATTAGAAAGTTTTCTAAAATAAAATAACTGATATAGCTTTCTTACTTTATATCCAAACTTATAGTTAATTTAATTAAAGAGTAATTTGCCACCGTCACATACAAATAATAGGGTTATCGATTTCTAAAAATATAATCCAATTTTTGTTAAGTGTTATTTCTCTGAATTTCTTGAAAATACTAATAAATATTTTATAATTCTCTTTTAAAAAAAGATTTCTTGGGGCTAGGAATAATATCAGAAGTGGCGCTGAAAATGGCGCTAAGTTAAAGGAAAGAAAATAGACGTAAGAAGGAGAAGAAGAAGTCAAAACAGGTAACTTCAAGGACAACTGATTATTTATTAATTGTGTAGTAGTTTTTTCCTTGTATATCTGGTACTGTCGTTACATATTCCTGGTGAATAGCACCTTGCACGACAGCCTAGTTGATCCACGTGCTTCAGCTCATGTGAGTGGCTTGCCACTCATATACTTAAGCTCACAGGATCCGACCCCTCTTTACCTCTACTCTTCATGCAATAAAGATATAGGAATACAACCACTTATTGCATCACACTCTATGACTACCAAGTTATACCAACAGGTACAAAAGTAGACTATTTATTTATTTATTTGTTCATAGTAAACTACTCAGAGTACTACTTGAGTACCTGAGTAGTTTGTGCTCACACTGGGTAAAACACCCATCCCTTCCAAGTTTAAGGTGCACCTCTTAAAACGTGCACGATTTTACTCCACTTTTCGATGAGAGCAGCACTTAAACGAGTGCACCTACTACAATGTGGTTGATACCATTCTCCAAACCCGTTTTCTAAGCAATTGAGCCTCAAAAAGTGCCCAGTTTTACCCACTTTTAGGTGCACGTTCTAAGAGGTGCACCTCAAACTTGGAAGGGATACTCATGCGGCCAGTAATTCCGTATACGGCTTAGTGAAATCTGGGGATATTTTGGTGGGAAAGAAAGCTAACCAGAGGAGTAGTGGACGCCCTGATGCGCTGAAAGTTTCTCGGAAAAGCTAGGCTGTATACAGAATACCTAGCCGCATGGGTATAAGTCACTACTGTACAAGGGTAACAGATATTGGTATTGGCGTACTAGTTTTTGTTTTGGGCTGGTGTTAGTGTCACAAACAGGTTTTCGTTTGACTACTCATTCTCCGTATGTTAAAAGATAATTGAAGCTACTGTTCATGCCTCTATCAATTCCCCTCAATTTTCGCCTTCATTTCTCGGGCTTCGCTCATCAATTCGTCCACTTTCTTCTCAATTCTAAGTTCTCTAATCTCTCTAACCCTTTTAATTAATATTGCCATTTCTCTCATTATGTTACGCTCAATGTCCCAATATTTCGCTTTTTGATGATGATCAAGAGAGCCATTTATTAACCCTGTTTCCGTTGAATTTGTTTTCACAATTTGGTTGCGAGCTGCAGCCCATACTTCACTTTCCAATCTTTCAGCATCCGCATATGTAAACCTCCATTTATTTCTTTCTTCCACTTGTATCAACAGGCACTTCTCTTTCAAATTGGTTCCAAATGAATAACGCGAAGCTCCAATAAAACTCTCTGAACTCGTCCTGGGTCCACTTCTCATGACGCAGTTGATATAAACAGTTCTTCTTATCCGCCATTTGGTATTACGAAAATAAATCACTAAAATAAATGAGCATCCAATGCAAAAATGGAGCGATATGATAAAATTGTTTGGCAAAGAAATTATTTTCGTGAGGACGAAAGTTGACGGCGTATTTATTCGCATCTTTTCACAAAGAATTTCATTCATACATAATCAAACTCATATCTAAGGGCTATTTCAGTCCACAGAGGTATCACACGCAATCATTAACAGAGGATCTGTTGGCACAAAGAATACCGACCAGCTGTCTGGTTGGAACTCTATCTCGATATGCTTTAATCACTAATTGTGATATTGACCAATCATCAATTACTTTATCCTATTAAGTAATGAGTCTAGTAAATCAAAATGTTAAATTATATTATTTTCGAGTATTTGAATTAATTAAGTTAATTAATTAAAGTCTAGAACGTATCAATAGCTAAGTCACGTGTAACGTTTTGGATTCAAATAACACATTTTATAAGGACAGAGATAAACGCAACAGATTTGACCAAAATTCAACGTCCAGAACCTGCAAAACTATAATTAAATGTTACAGAGGAGTCCCTTACTTATAATCAGACCATCAGCGAATTGTTCCTCCACCCTTTGACCTCTCCATCCAAGCGAGAAATCATAACCCCCACTTCATACAGATAAATTGCCCCAGAACCGTTGCGGCTTCTCACCAATATGTCTTTCCGTTGTCTGTAACACATTTCTAGTTCCAGCTATGGCGTCGAATGGATACGCCCGATCAGTCGGTAGTGGTAGGGGGTGTAGCGGTATATTTAAACACATCCTTTATCGTTTTCTCGACTACGTCGTATCAGTACTGTTCTCCGGCGGCGATGGTGACTTCTTTTACTTGCTATACCTATTCTAGACAACCTTGCTTAATTAAATAAAATGAATATCATTTAGATCCGTCCTTTATGAAATAACTCTTCAAAAAGCTTTAAAACTCCTCACTTAACGTAATTCCTCAAGGTTTTCTCGAATATTCGAATTAAATAAGCATTACTTAGATACGTACTTTATACTTTAACTTTGCCAAGAGCTCTGAACTTTATTTGGTTAACTCAATTATTTTGAAACTACTTGAAGTTCAACTAGCTAACTATTTAGTTTTCTAAAGTAGTTTCTATAACTAGCTGATAAAGCATACCACTTCCGTACCGGTGACGAGTATATAGAGACTGTATTCAACGAACTCTTTATTGATCTTAAGTTACATATCCAATGTCGACTCTCAGCGAACTTCTTTGATATATTTCACTAGACAAGCTATTATTCCTCTTTCTGTTTACTATCTCATAACAACTCCTACTAATTGCACGCTATTTCTACGAATACTTAAGTTACCCGAATCGCCGAATGCAATATTACAAGTATAGTTGAAAAATATTAAATAAGTAGGCATACTTAGAAACCCCCCAAGAAGGAAAGGTAAACGTAAAACCTTTCAGTCCAATATGTACAACCATCTCCCAACCCAAACAAACGCAAAACTGTCATAACACCATAATACCATAAATTCATATTAAGAAACGACATACCATTCCTCCGAAAAAGACGAGAATCCAGTCCCAGTCCATTGACCTTCACATCTCAATCAAGATTCTGGATATTAATAACTTCTCCATATGCATCGAAACCCAATCTCTTCTTCGCGATTGACGCTTTAACCGGATTCTTGGAGTTAAAAATTTCGTCCAGTTCCTCGAGCTATTTTCATGTCAGTTTCATTTTTAAAGCCAGCCAATAAAGCTTCAAAGAAAAAGGGGGTGAAAAGGAAAGAGGGATAAGGAATGGGTGATGAATGACTTACAGTACGATTTTTGGTTTCCGGGATAAAGAAGAAAACAACAACAGACTGAATCGCACACCAAGCAGTGAAAATGATATAAGTATGCCATCCAATATCCTTCAGTGATACGGGCCAGGCGAATTGATTCAGTAGACCAGCTATGGGAATGGAATTAGCAAGGTATTTATAAATGATTCGAGACAAGGTTTTGAACTCACCAGCAGCAACCGCAAATCCAGAGAATCCCATTCCCTTAGCACGCATCTCAAAAGAAAGAACTTCCACAGGATACAAAGCCTGAAGGGGTGTAAATCCAACCGAAAATACCGCACCGAAAATAAAGATAAAAGCTAACGATGCAGTACCAGCAGCTTTGTTCGTTCCGTATAACTTGGTATCTGGGTCTGCTCCAGGTGGTAAGGCGGGGATGGATTGCGTGTAGATGGCAGTTGAAATTGTAACTGCCAGCCATACCACGCAACAGCCAATGTTGGAAAATAGAAGGAGTGGTCGACGACCCACTCTATCGACCAGATTGGCTCCAATCAATGCAAAGACAAATTGTTGGCAGTTGTTTATTAGAGTGACGTTAGCCTGGCCGATTGAACTGTGGATTCCTACGGTGTCGAGAACTTTTCCGAGAAAGTAGGAGAGAACAGCTACTATTGTCAGTATAACACAATGAAAAAGGTTTGAGATGCAACGCACCATTTCCTGCCCATTGCCCAAATATCGAAATGCACACGTTACAAAATAGTCGATAACAAGTTGATCGGTTCTTGAAAAGGGCAGAATAATCCCACCAACGCTTGTCAGCACCATCCAATTCCAACAACTCTTCGTACTCATTAAGTTGAAGCTTCACCCACTCGCTCTCTTCATTACCTTCTCCATGAAATTTCGTGAGCATGGCCTTGGCTTGTTCAGACTTCTTGTTGACGTACAGCCATCTTGGAGACTCTGGTAGGAAATAAGCGGTAAAGAAGATGATAGCTGAGAACATCATCTGAATCCAGATGATCAGTCTCCAAGAGGTGTCGCTGTTGAAATGGATGCCTCCACGAGCAACGCCACTTGCGATAATGGAACCAGTAAACCTAGAGCGATATGAGTAAGTAATCCACTTCCCAAGAATTCTAGTGAGAACTTACCAGAAGCAATTGAAAATAGCGGTAACAGTTCCACGGTAAGCAGGGTGGGATACCTCCACAACGTACATGGGACCAGCAGCAGAGGCAATGTTCACACCAAACCCAAGCAAGAAGCGACCTCCCATAAATTGCTTCGTCCCCTCGCTTCGAGTAGCAACTCCTTGGATAATTGTTCCAATGATGATGATAAGACAAGCAATCCACATACCAAATCTTCTGCCAAACTTATCCGCAGCCGGCCCAACAAAAGGAAGAGAAACTACACCTCCAATTTGGTACATAGACGTGACGATACCAGCCCAGATCCCTGCGTTTTCTCCGTGATAGTACTCCAAGAACCATTTATTCTGAAGAAGATTATTGATCAAACTCCCATCGTAACCATTCATTGTCGCACAAAAGAATCCGATAAAGCAAGCTAGGTATAGTTGAAAGGTTGCCCATGAGAATGCGCGAGGGGGTTCTTTCAACATGGCTTCGTTGAAAGCTTCATTTCCCCTCACTATTTTGATTTCGACTTCGGCATGTTTCTAAGAGATCGATTAGCTATGTTCATTGTATTTTTCTTGGTACATACTTCTTCCTCGCTTCTTTGTGGGTATTCGTGACTCCTTGGTGGATATTCATGGCTGCCATGGCTCGCTGATGCATAGTCTTGACTCCTGGGTGTTCTAGGTGGAAACTCATTGCTTCGGGGTGAGTTTGCAATGCCTCTTGGTTTCTAAAGAACCGGTCAGAGATGTCGGTTATGTTCAATTCGGTCGCCTACCTCTTCATGACTTCTGTGAGTGCTCAATGGAAAGTCCGCGCCTCTTGGGGAATTTTCATAGCTCCTAGGTGGATATTCATGCCCCCTCAGTGAAGATTCATGAGTTCTTGGAGGGGATCGTGGAGGGCGATCGTGACGACCAGGAGGAAAGGCTTTCTCAAACGCTGCCTCGTTATTAGGTCTTCTAGACATCTTGAATTGAACAACGATATCAATTAGAAGTAGGAACGAATTGCAATCCACTCCAACCTGAAGTTACTGCAAGTCCGACTTTCTTTGGGTCGCGAACAGACCTCAAAGAAAAGAGGGTGCAGCATCTGCTATGTATGTCATGCATTTCTTGATGTCCCCTGTCAATGTCACCGTTGCTTGCAACAGTCTTGTTGTACACCAACTCGGTATCCTTGAACCCCCACCAAGACGTCTGACCTGAAGAAGAAGAATTCTCCATATCCCCGGATTCTTTGAGAGTTTATCCATCCACTCTATAGGCACACTCGTATATTTATAACCAGGGCATTTCTTTAAGCCAAGACATGAAGCTCCAGCTCCACAAATCGCATGCTATCGGTTAAATCACCCTTGACCAACATGGGAGTATTGCATGTGAAGCGAATGCAATGAGAAGATTTATGACAAGGAGATGTTATTGGAATGCCGCATAACAAAATTTATAGAGCAACGGAGGCTAATTCGTCGGTTTTTTGCACGGATTCTCAACGGAGCGCTTGCTCCGTTGCCCAAGTAGGCAAGGCTCTGGGTTAGTTTGCATGGATAAAATGAACTCCCTGCCAGTGATCGCCATTTTTAGAGTTTGGCGATGGATTCATCTCTGGAGACTCCAGGGTCTTTTTGGTTCATCTGGAAATCCGGGGTAAAGATGAGACTTCATCGAGGCTTTCAAGAAACATTCAAGTACCCTCTACATCTTGTCCTCTCGCTGTTGACTTGCACATCTGAGAGACCTCATTAGAGGCCGCGAAGGGTTACACGTAAAGATAGCAATATGTCTCTCGTATGTCCTCTTGCAGGTCAGCCCGAGGCAGCCAATGCCAATGAGCATCTCCTCAACCCAAAGAAGGAGAGTAACAAACACTTCAGTTCGTAATCCATGACAGAGGACCGAACCCCGAAGACTCCCCCACGTGAGGCGCGTGAGTACATCACAAACCCTGCATCTCGCGATTTGAACAAATCAGATCATCGAAATTTTTCCGATGTCCAGTCTTCAACGGTCCCCTCTCCCGCGTCTCCTGTAAACTTGGCCGATTGTCGCATTTAGGATACCCCTCGTTGATCCGATTCTCAACTCATGATTGCCATGTTACGCGTCCGCATTTTCCCCAAATACTTATTTGCCCGGTCCGTCATGTACCGACATCTCAGTCTAGTGTGGTGGGATCCATTACGCAATCCAGATTTCTCTTTTGAGAGTCTAGAAGTCTTGTCGTCTATATAATATATAGTCTTTGGTGTTTCGTGTGCGTGCCATTGGGAAGTATGGTTTGTTTGGAGTATATAGGGGGTTGTTAATGAAGAGGCCGATGTTTGATTTGCAGGATGGAGCCGCGCTACCTACGCCGAACACTCTCCAACTCCGCGGAAAAAGCGATAGCAAAGAACATCAGCGAAAACTCATCTACGAGGGTACACGTTTTCGAAAATGTGAAAAAAAGAGTCCATATTCGAACCGAATAGTAGTATGTAAAAAGTCAACGCTGAGCCAGCAACCATCTAGTTACACGGCAACTAACTCCATTTCCGTCCCATCTCCACCAATGCCATAACACCACCTAATAATATGTTTGTGCAACCCTTAAAACGCCACGAATATGCGTCCCTACGCTATAAACAACACAGTCACTTCAATCAATCAAGCAAACCCAAATCCCTTCGAGTTCTCCAACGCCATCTTCAACTTCTCCCTCAATACATCCTTGCTGCTATATTCCGGGAGGAGAAGAATCCCATAGCAAGTATAAGTAGTCGGCAGATGCACATCATCAATACCGTTCCGCTGAAGAGTGAACTGCAGATTTCGCATCCCACCAACTGGCACCCGATCACTCGCGGTGACGAACTCTAGGAGCTTCTTCTTTGTCTCGAGATCATACCTTTTGACAATACTCCAGAAATCTCTCACTGTGCGATGGGAAGCTTCCCATCCAATGTAGCGCGTCGCACGTCTCATCTCGGATATGTCGATCTCTTGGATTCCTTCGACAACGGACTGTAGAGTCTCAGGGTCGAAGAGAGAAAGAGAGCGGCGATCAACGCATGTAAAGAACCCAGTTTTGAAAGCTTCAAATTGAGGAGAGATTGAAATATCGGTCAACCACCGTATGTAATCACTAACATAGTTGTTGCGGTTCTCGTTGGTGACCATTGGGGCATCTTCCGGGTTCGCAGATGTTTGGGCGTCGGAAAATTGAGGCCATGGGTTCGATTTTCCCATCTCGCGACTAACTGCTTGACCAAATTGCTCGGTGCTAAATTCGTATGTTCGAGCAAATATGTCTTCAACCAAGCCATCTTTCTCATCCCACTCTAGAAGCGAAGTCAATCCATTTGTCAAGTCTGGCCAACCATCTGCAATGTGATGTAACTCAGTCACGTCGTGACCCAGGAGCTTGCGATATAGTGCCTTCGGGAATGTTACTGGGAGAGTAAGCCCATTGTACACGGCTAGAGAGATTATCGTTCCAATAAGCTGAAATTTCCAGAGAGGTTCTGGTGAACCTGGTTGAAACCAGGTCATCTTCGTTCGAGTGTCGATAGTGAAGGTCCCTGTAACTTATTAGTACGACCGAGTACGATTTGGTGAATGTTGTCATACCATAATCAGGATTGAGGGCTTCTGCAATGGCTAAGCGGAAAAACTCTTGTTGAACACCTCCAGAATCCATTCCTTCTTCGCCACCACCCTCACCCAAACGAACCTTCAAAGGCCGCATGAGTTCACGTTCTTCTCGTCTCCAAACTGCATTGAAAGTGTCAACCAACACGCTGCGACGACTAATCTCTAGGACCAGAAACTTCGAAGTAGCAACGCGAAGGCGTTCAAATAGTCTGTAGCGTGCACTTTGATCGGTCATTAGTTGGTTTTCGGAAGCCATTGAATGTACAAGACCAGTGGTAGCTTTTCCGGATTCATACGCTTCATTCATACGAGAGTAATTGATTGCACGGAAATACGTTACCAACGTGGAAGGGTTGAAGAGGTATGGGTAGTCGAGAAGATGAATAGTTCTTCTGTTTGCCTCGAAAGATAGCCATTCGAGGGGCATACTGACGGGATCGAGTCTTTCAGCAAAGTACTCGGTTCGGAAGTGGATATCTCCTAGGAGTAAAGATTTTCTGTGCTTGTCTGAATGATGTTAGTAAGATTCAATACAGAGAATTGGCAACTTACAAATTGCAGCCATCATGGCAAGAGCCCCGCCAAAGGATCCATCAGCGGATACCTCTGCAGACCCATCCCAATCTTGAAGCATGACTGTCCTAGCCCAGTCCAGTAATAAAGTTGGAACTCTCTTCTCGTGTAAATCACGCTCTTGGTCGTGAAACTCCAGTGCAGGAATTGTGCCTAGATCAAGGAACTTCAACGTTGCCAATACACCTTCTAGAACGTCAGGCTCACGCTTTCCATTAGCCCGTATGTCATTCTGTAGCTCCATTAATTCGGTAAACCTTCGCCTAGTGGGTATAGAAGCGAAGAGTCGACGAGCGAGTCGAAGGGCCAGATCATTCGTGAAGGCGTCCTCGTACTGCAGGCATAACCTGACAGGCTCAAGGGAAGCCGTTTCCCTGCCCAACATCGCCAAACCATATGACCGTATCCTGGACATATTCGCTAATTGACGAGCATCAGAAACGACGGGTGCGGTTGCCACAAGAGCATGTAAACATATGTTGATCAACCTCGCCGCCTCGTTATTAGACAAAGCTCTTTTGGAGGAGTTTGAAGATGTTGCCTCTTTCGTCCAATCTTGAATCGATTCCAAGGTTTCTGGGGCGTTGAAGAGATCAGCAGCCGCTATCCATAGACTGTCGAATACCAGAGATGGGGCAACTCGAGTCAATCGAAGCATCAAATACCACATTGTTTGGGTGTCATACAATCTTTGGTCACAGTAACTGAAAGATTGTATCAATGTGTCCGATTTCGAGAGAACGTCGAAGAAACCTTGTTCAATGAAAGACTTCCACTCTTCTTTTTTCAACGCGGAGGTTCGCCCGTGTGTATATGAGCTACCGCTATTCAACCACCTCTTCAAGGGCTGCGCAACTTCCGCGGGGTACAAATCATGCTTTTCTGATGTCTCATGAGACTGCAAGGTGTCGCACAGAAAATTCAGAAGGTCGATTGGAAGGAGCGAAAGTGACTGGGGGAGAACCTTGTCTTCAACAGGCAAAGTCTCTGGAATTGGAGTCTCTCTGGCCTCTTTTTTCACTGCGCCTCTTGTACCAAGTTGCGAGTCTCGTTTTGCATGTTCAGTGGCTTCATCCTTCAAGATTTCTTTCTTCACTTCAGGTAACAATTTAACAGGAGCGGACTTTATGACTGGTGAGAAGTTTCTCTCTGGCATATGCATCATGGGATTGGTGATGAGTGTCTGGCGAGATGTGGAAAGTTTACGCTTCGCTTGGGAAGATCGAAATTGCGGCAAGTCCATCATATCAGGTGTATCATTTGTTCTGGATGATAAATTTAGGATGCCCTTGGGGGTTTGAGGTTCGTTGGCTTCTGGTCGCCTACCACCATTTAATTTGGAGCTCCGTTTTGTAACCGAGTTGGCAACGGTCTTCGGGTCGGTAACAGAGCGAGATATAGGTTCATTGGAAGTAGATTTTGGGGGAGAAGATTTTGGCGCTTCGGGCTCCAGATTGCGGTTGGGTAAGCTAGAAACAGGGTTTGCTGGTAGTTTTCGGACGGGTAAAGGAACAGCCTCTACTCCCTTCTCAGCGTTGGTTGCGGGTCTAGTCGGTGGTGGGGATTGCAAAATCACTCCTCGTTCCTCTTCATCGGGTCGAGACATTGCTTCCAAACTTCGTGGGGTCAGCCATTCAAGCATTTTGAATGCCACAGTACCGAAGACGTTTTGAACAAAAGATTTGTGGTCCGTCTTGGTTGGCTCTTCAAAAAGTGGGATCTCCGGCCATCCCTCCTCACTATAATCATTCCCATCTATGCTAGCTGTTGTGTTTGTACTTTGAGCGCGTGTGCTGGAGCCAGAATTTACTCGCAGATTATTATTCGTTTTCCTAGGAGGCCCATCGTCGCTCTTAATGCGCCTGCGATCAAAATTACCTGACGCGCTGTCCACATGCTCGCTACTAGCATCCCTCCTTCGTGTTTTGAAAGGCTTTGGTGTCTTTGGAGGAGGTCGGTCTGCGCTTGGGTTGTTGCAAAGTCCTTGATCTGGATTGTCCTGGCTCGCCATATATATCGCGAGTGTGCGAGCACTTGTGGCATTGTACCTCCGAACTGGTGCACCAGCTGCCAGACGTTTGCGACAAGAGAAACAGGTGGTGGTATGGCAGTTTTTGACCTTGCAGCCATATCTTATCTGGAAAATATATCTGCCAATGTGTTAGAAACATATCAAGGATAAAGGAAAGGTAATCATGGCAGTGTTACCTCTCAACCAAGAGCTGAATTAGATGTCTCCTGGCAGCTCGATGGATGGTGTATATGCGCTTCGGGTCCTCCACATCGACAAGGAAATTCCTCAACTCGTCAGGCGCGTCTTCTGGAAGTCGAGGATACGGGGCGGTTGCCCATAAGGCTGCGTAGACCTCATCTTCGGTGGCAGGATCTTGACCATCGCGGAGGCCTTGAATATCTCGAGTCATGACATTTATCGAGGATGGTGAAGGTGGTTAAGGAGGCGGATGTCGCATAAAGAGCCTCATCCAGGAAGAGCTCACGATGGGTTTAAGAATGATGTTGATTCGAGGATTCCAGGAAGGACGTTAGTTTCCTTGAGGTCCTTTGGGTTGTACGGCGCCTCGTGGAGTAGTTCCGTAGTTCACGTCGGGACTCGAAAGTGACAGGGCCGGCGTCGCCAAGTTTCGGTGAGTTGTCGGCGCCTAGCGACAGCTCACGAATAAAAACGGCTGTAAAATCCCTCGAACTTCTCATTGTTCCAACTATCTTGGACAATTAAATTATTCAAGGGCAATTTACACGAACTACCCTAGAAAGTTGGAAGAAGGAGACTAGATAGGCAGGTACGATCCCCAGGTATTTACTCCTCTTTTGCTGTCCATCGCCACAATTTACGACCGTACTGAAATCTCAACGTGATAACTAGACAACAAATACTGTTGAAAATACAACAAAAATACCAAAGCTTGCGCAAAGTCTTGATTACTAACTCTTGGAGGTCTTTATCCATAGGCTTTGGTAATTCTCGTGGATTGAACTAATGGTGCTGTGTCCCAGAGAGGCCCCTCTCACGTTCCATGTTAAACGTGCATATAAAATCGCAAAAATATGAAATAAATACTGAATGATCCAAAACGACTTATTAAGCAATCCTACAGAGATTTAATCATCTTAAATAACTCTTGGGATTTTGTTGAAATTTTGACCTAGTCACTTCCAGTTTCGCCCACAATTAGAGAGACTACCTCCGGAACGGAAGAACTTGGCCGGAATGACGCACTTCTGCTATGACTGACTTGCCGTGGAGCGCGGAGGCAAGTGCGATGCGAGCAAAAAGCACCCACCACAAAATTTATGCAAAAAGTAATCTGCGCTGCACTGGCAAATCCCCAATCCCTATCATCCATTTGTCACCCCTCCATCTACAGTAAGTACGTCTTCATAATCCACGAGGGCATGTGCTTTGTTGCCCCTTTTGATATATAAGCCAGAAAAGTCTCGTCCCGCATAACTTTTCTCAGCAAAATATTTACTCTGCGGCTAGGGCGACCCTCTTCTTATCGACGTCCCTCTTATCGAAACCGACCCTCCACCTCCCCCTCCTCTCCCCCACCACAACAATTCGAAAAAAGAACAAACAATTACACCTGTTCGAGCGGAAAACATGGCGTCAATCACCGCCAGCAGAGTCCCGGCTTCCGCTCAACCAGACACCTCGTCGACCCATCCCTACACTTGCAATACTTGTCAGGTGGCGTTCAGAAACAGTGAACTTCAGAGAGGGCACATGCGCAGCGACTGGCAGTAAGAGAAGAAGATCCCTTTCCATGATGCGCGAATTGTTGACTGATTGCGATGTGTAACAGTCGATACAATTTGAAGCGTCGTGTTACGTCCCTTCCTCCCATCTCCTCCGAGGTTTTTACCGAAAAGGTTCTTCAAGCACAAGAATCCACTACTGCCGCCGCCAGCAAGGCAGCCTACGAGAATACTTGCACAGTTTGCGTTCGAACATACTTCAGCGAGAACGCATTCCGAAATCACATTGGAAGTGCAAAGCACAGGGCAAAATTGGCGCATGCGGGAAGCAAGAAGGCGAATGACGATGCGAGATCCGTACAGAGTTCAACATTTTCTCTCGGCGAACCAAACGTATCAAAGGAACGTCTCGACTCGGATTCAGAAGATGAGATCAACGAGGTTATTAAGGGAATCAAGAAGACTGATTTAGATGAAACTTCTTCCACATCTAAACTTCCGCTACGCCCTGCCACAGAGAATGGAGAAGGATCTGTTGCAACTGCTTCCTCGGTCACTGCTACCGATGATGAGATACCCCACGAAACTGCTTTGAAGCGCTGCCTTTTCTGCAATTATGAATCTCCATCTCTGGATTTGAATTTCAACCACATGGAGCGTATCCATGGAATGTTCGTACCTGAAAAGCCTTACTTGGTAAATCTGGAAGGATTGTTTGGCTCACTTCACGAGAAAATCTACGAGTATCACGAATGCTTATACTGCGGTAAATTAAAGCCTTCCGTGTTCGGCCTTCAGACTCACATGAGAGACACGGGACATTGCAAAATTCCATTTGGTACAGAGGATGAGCAACTTGAAATTGGAGAATTCTATGACTTCACTAGCACTTATTCGGATGTCGAAGACGAATCTGACGATGAGGATGAGCTACCAGGCAAGAAGAAGAGTGGTGGTGTCAAATTGGGAGCCAAGAGACATGTTAAGACAGATAGAGAGGGTGACCAGGAAATGGAGGATGGTGATGGATGGGAGACAGACAGTTCCGAATCATCGCTTGATTCCGCAGATCTCACAGCAGTTCCACTCGACCAACGTCAGCATCAATATGAGAAACTCGACCAACACCCCCACCACTCTCACTCTGATCCTCGTCCGCATCACAACAAGGATGGCTGGCACTCGCATGCTCATAAGCACGCACACGCTGTCTTCTATTCTGATTACGAACTGCATCTCCCATCTGGAAGAACCGCTGGCCATCGATCATTGAACAAATACTACAGACAAAATCTACACAATCACCCATCGCCGGCTGAAAGAGCAGAGCAACTGGCCCTTGAAGAAGCAGCTGGTTCAGATGAGGAGATGGATGGTCAAGTGGCGCGTACTAACGGAGAGCGTGGCCGTGCCATGATCCCTCGTTCAGAAGGTGGTCTGGGAATGATTGGTGTTAGCGATGAGAAGAGACGAGAGGTGAAAATTGCTGAGAAGAAATCGCAAAAGGCGGAGCAGCATGCGCAACGAACATTCCAATGGCGTGTCAACAAAGGTGGCAATATGCAAAAGCATTTCAGAGTAAGTCGACTCCTACCCAGTATGAGCCTCGTCGCTAACCATTTTCCCAGGATCCATTGCTGCAGTGATTGGAAACGCCAACGGTGGCTTTGGTTGTATGGCGCAATTTTTTGAGATGCTTAGATAGGCCTCCAACTGCACTCGTAAGGAGTTACTAGACAACGGTTATCAAGAATTTATACTATCAGATCAGCACCTACGTGAAGGACCTCCATCCAATGCTTCGTTATGGCTGCCGTGTAACCCGCGCCTTAATCTGGTTGACATTGCTATGCGTACTTTCCATTGGTAGGAGTGCCATTACCCCCCCCCCCCCCCCCCCCCAAATGTTTCAGCCCCTACTGTGTAGTAGAAAGGAGAAGTTGTGGCAGCAGGTTAAATATCTCTAGATTTCACTTTTAATTACTCCGTGAGTTGGGGCGCCAAACAATTGTCAAAGCCTGCGAAGCCTATTTGCCCCTTTTTCATAGTTCCGTGCCAATTCAGAAGGACCGGATATTAGTAAAACAAACCAGTCTATTGTAGTGTGATAGACTCCAAGGCTCGCAATCAGATCCTGCTGTAGGCCTGCGTCCTCTTCTATAGAAAATGTACGGTAGTACATGTAGATATTATCCAAAGTTGCGGGCTCTGTTTCGAACACTCGCGGCTGGGCATCAGGGGGATTTACAGAGGCCTTCCCGGGGCCCAGGGTAGGCTTGATAGCCCCTAAAATAGCGTGTGGGTGGGCCAGTCGGTGCTCCCTTCAGAACCTTGTCCGAAAGTTCTCAACCGGAGACGGGATGGGCATTTCCAGCTGCACTGCAGAACCCCTTGAACTGCTTCAACTTCAGTTTACCTGCACAACGACCTCTCTGCCACGCAAACCTGCATCCTTCGACACTCCTTATCACCCCTCGTCCCCGTCCAGGTTGAGCTTCTTTGAGACCTCCGGACAATTCTTCTTCTAAACCACCTTTGTTTACCTACCCATCTATCTTCTTCCGCGAATACCAAGCCAAATGCGATTGTAAAGCTGCTCGCAGGGTGCAGACAAAATTATGGCCGAACAAATGGGAACCCCTGGGTCCAACGCCGATACTTCAATAAATGGTGGCAAGGGGGGCGCGCCCAAAGATAAAGCATGTCCATTCTGCCACCAGAAATTTACCTCCTCTTCGCTGGGGCGTCATCTCGACCTGTACATAAAAGAGAAGAACCCAAAACCTTCAGATGGAGTCCACGATGTTGACGAAATCCGGAAAATGCGAGGGGGGATTACAAGGAGGCAGCCCCGAAATTCTACTTCTAGGAGGGAAGACTCTACACCTGCGGGAACACCGAGTGCCCATGATAGACGGAGTCCACGGCCAGATTCTGCCAGAGGGGGACGTTCGCCAAGTTTACGGAGGGACGATGAGGGGGAGCGAGGACCACAGTCACGGAAGACCACTTGGAAACTGAATGCTGCTGGATGGGAAACAACGGGGGTCATGAATGTTATTCCAAATTTGAGAAATGGAGATTCAGTACGGAGTTGGGATAGTGACGACAGAGATGGAGCTAGGAAAGGAGACAGCAACAGAGGCCGGTCTGTGAGCAAACAAATGCTGGCAAAAACCACCTTTGAGCAGAAGCAAAAGATGATGGATGCTCTGGACAACGCGCAAGCAGCAAAATTGGCTCTGAGGGAAATACTGGGGTCGGTCAGGGCGGCAAAGTAAGTGTTCTGCTGCTAGTCGCAGAATCATACTAACAAATACCAGGCGCCGTATCGATGATCTAAAAGTATTCGACTACGATCCTCTTACCCTTGATTTCCCAAGTATTGTTCTTCGTTGCCTCTCGCCGCCTCCTACATTATACCAAGCAATGCCCCTTGCCTCTTCTAAATCGTGGTCCATACAACCACCAGACGATCAACAATATCAAGCAGTCCGAGAACACTTTGCTAATGAATTCAATCGATTTCGAATTTCATGTCAGGTAGCAACTACTATAGCCCACGATGATATGTCCTACCCACCACCACATCCAGAGTATGATGATTTGATCGCAGACCCGGCAGAAGTAGCACGACGAGCTGAAGCTGAAGCTTCCAACCTTGAGTTACGAGTCTCGGAACATCTCCATGCTGTATTCGCCCACTGGAACTCACTAACCCACTCCAAGCGACAGGAAATATGGATACTGGAAATGGCACGTAGCCTGGGTCGCCAATCAGAGGAGATCCAGAAATTAAAGAAGGAGAGGGATTTTGCTCAACAAGAAACGGGACATTTGAAAATCCAGGTGGATGAGTTAAGCCGGCTGCAACATCCAAGGGAATTCAAACTGGTCTCACCTACAACTATGCCCATCGACGCGGACGAGATGAGTAGACTAGGCGAAATGGGATTGTCCCGGAAATATGTGGGGCATGATATGTCCAGCGTGAATTTACATCTAGACACGGCAATTGACCGCGCAATTGGAAGATGGAAAATAGTCGTGAAGGAAGCAAGAGGAAGCGGCAACGGTTTATCAGCTCAAAGATCTCTGAGCGGAGAGTCTGCACCGCAAAACTCTGCTCCTGGACCTTCCCAACAAACTCTTGCGCCTGCTCGTACACCTATAACACCCGATCCACCCCAAAACCAAAACCACGTCAACAATACACCAAACAATGTTTCAAACAATATTTCGAGTCACAATGTTTCAATGTCGAACTCGAATAACAACCTACCCGTCCAAGTCCAAGTCACTGATCTCACCAGTCAGAGTAACGACGATATGGGAAGTGATGCCGATGCCGATGCTGACGCGGACATGGACGATGACGACTCGTACATGGAGATGAACGACCTCCCGCAACAGAATCGAGCGCCGGAAGCTCCTATGGCACAAACATCGAATTTCCGACTCGCGAACGGGAATGGGCAGAATAACAATGGAAGGGGATTGGAGGTTTTAGACAACCAAGTTGTACAGGGATACGTGAGGATTGGTGCATAAAAAACAACTTGGGTCTCCAAGCTGGCGGCTTTAAAAACTTGTAATAGTGAGAACAAACACTTTTTTGTACGATGAATGAAGATCATTTCTTCCCATTCTTCTTTTTTTAGCGAAGCGGACTGAAATCATGGGGACAGCAATTTGTTATAATTTTTTTTTTGAAAGGGGAGATGATGCATGAGAATAGCGTTGAGGGTTTGATTGAATGGTTCACTTGCTACGGCGGTGCTAGGGTGGAAGGATTGATCATTATACCATGGCATTTGTAATATTGCTTCCTGTACTTTGGGAGAAACTTATTAATTTTCACTCGTGACTTTTTCATTGTCTAGGTGCCTTCCCGTCTGGGGCTTGGGGTTGGACTGTTGTCGGGGTCAATATTTAGGTCGTTCCTTCTCTTAACTTGGTGTCGACACTCTACCTGATCACACAGGGGCTCAAGATCGTTCCTTGTCGTCCCGACCTAACCTCGCATCTACAGATTGTTGCAACGGAAAGGGGCAAGCACGACCTGGGTCAGTGGTCTCGGTATGAGAGCTCTCTATCTTCTTTTTCTCTCCATGACTACCCACCCAAGCCATCGCTTTATTTCCCCAATCCCTCTGCGACCTCTTAGAGACGTCTTTACAAATCAGATTATCAACGGGTATCAAAAATCATGCCCATCACATCCTCATCGGTCCACGGGCTCGTTGTGGGGAGAAAAACGTGGCAGGAGGATTGGGATCCTGGGAGAGATGAGATTACGTGCATACCAACCAAAAGCTTTGAACGGAAAAGAGGGGAGTGTCTTCTTTTTGGGAGGGAGGGACTTCGCCACGTTTCGTTTCATGCGATGCAGGTACGGGTTGGATGATGGGATGGGATGGGATGGGATGGGGGTGAGAATCTTATCTGTGAGTTGATCCTTTGGAGCTCGTGTGTTACTGTAGAGAGATTTGGGGGTTGAGCTCCTTTGCCTTTTATAATGTTGGGAGTGCATTTTCTATTTCTTGGTGTAGGTGGTACCTTATTAGTATTCATCACGGAAAGACTTTATTTGTTCATTTCAATCGTCTAGATTTTGAGGGGTTTGGAGGGGGCTGGGACTGACTAGACGGGCAATTATCAGCTAGTCCTCATCAACTCGGCAGTGAGAAGGATGCGTTTCATATCGTGATCTCCAGTGCATACCCTCCATCCCAGTGATCATAAACATAACGTGGCTCAATTCACCTGGTCTATTCTCTTAATGACCGCTGACTCCTTGGTCGAAAGAGTCGTTGCGTTGATTGGTGTTGTCAAGAAATGTAGTTTCCGTAGCCACATAACATCACCTCATACTCGTATCTGCATCATTATTATTCCTTCGGTTGCACATCCATCTAAGACTTGGTTGTACTCCAATCAGATATCTAGCCTATTCTTACCGAAACCTAAGGGAGTTCAGGACACGGAAAGCCTTCTAGAAGAAACTCGGGAAGGAAGCGTTTCATATGTATGTAATACCTTGTTTATTTTCTCCTCCTCCCGCTCTACCGAGGGAAACCACTGAGATCCCTCCCTTCCACGTTTTTATATAGAAAGGGGGGTTTCTTTTAAATACCTCGCTCAGCCTTGTGGTACGGCATTTATTTGTTTCTGCCGTGGTAATGGACTTGCATGGTAGCACACGTGGGATTTATTTCGTTTCATAATTTGGGCGTTTGCGTTTTGGGAGAATAGAGGGGGGGTAGGGTCATTTTGTTGTCTGTTTTGGTTAGTTGGCGTTGATGCTAGTGGGTGGTGGCACTACTTTTCACTGCCTCGCGGTTTGTGCTGGTGCCGGTGGGTGGGTGGTAGTTGGATTTAAAAACTGGTTTCATATCGTTTATTCCGGTACTTGGTGGGGTTTCTTGGAAGGGGGGTGGATTCGTGATATTTATTCCTTCTAGAATTCGTCATGTTGGACACTCTCCATCTTTAGTCAGCTCCCTGTCTTCCGATACCTGAATTCATTCCTCGTTTTCATGCTAGGACAGAGGCTGGGGGACCAAAAGAGGGTGGCTGGGTTCTGGAAGAAGCTTAGTTCTTCGGGGGTTGTATACGTTTTTCACTATAAACTATCTAATTTTGTCCCCATATTCTAAGTTCGCTGCAATCAACTTCCCTAGTTTGTTGAAATAACTCAAGTCTTCTAAACTGTCTAGAATATTTATAGTAAATAAGTGGTACTCGGTTAAGAATCTAAAATTCCAAGTTCAAAATGGCTGCCCCTGACTCCATTTTCAACCCAAGTGTCGCTTAACAATTTGTTAATTTCAATGCGCCGAAAAGTGCTACTCTTTTCACAGACATGGTACAAATCACACCAAGATCCAGTATATCATTACCTAGTTTCGAAACGTGACATGAGTTAGAGTTCAATGAATCCAAACTGGATGGATATATTGGCCCTACGTTGACGTCTACGGAGGGATATGGGATTATTTTTGACTCACTACATATATAGCAAATATACTCTTGGGAAGTGAGTCAAGAATCGCCTTTGGCTCCGTGGTAATTCTACCTACTTTTCGTTAGAGGTTGTGCTATTAAGACACGAAAAAGAGAGTTGTGTTATTCCACCCCAGGGCCTGCTGCACTAACACTGACACTGTACACTTATGAAATATTTTTGACTAATAGGTATTTGAGAACGGTGATTACTTGAAAAGACAAAAGTATAATACTGATAAATTCCTCAAACGTAGTGGACACAGGGACCTTGGAGATCATGGCCATTCACTTCTTGATTTTTAGGTAATGAGAGTCTAAGAAAACGAATGCTCTTATTCATAGAACTGGCCCTTCTTAACTGAGAACACCTGAAACAATAACGTCTTCAAAGAAGCCTAAGATTGTCTATAAAAGCCAGCAAAAGGCTTGGGATATAATATAGACACCCAAACTACCAAAACACTGAACACTATCAACCTAAAAACAACCCCACAAACTCTCAACAACCACCGAACCTCTTTTCAAAACACACAAATCACTTCTCGAATTTCTCACCCATCGATACCAAATATGTGCATGATTTGGCTGAACGAGTATGCTTGTGGCTGTTCTATTACTACTACATGCAGCTGTGTAGGAGAGCTGAGTGGCGGAGACAAGAATGCCGAAGACGGGAGTCAAACGTGCAGTGTCCTAGACATCGTCAACCATATTACAGACAGAGTCGATCATCGCCGCCAAGAAGATATTGTGGA
The DNA here is from genome assembly GCA_001414455.1 of Hymenoscyphus fructigenus. NCBI lineage: Eukaryota > Fungi > Ascomycota > Leotiomycetes > Helotiales > Helotiaceae > Hymenoscyphus > Hymenoscyphus fructigenus. The sequence continues at coordinate 515,825 of LKUV01000001.1, read as the reverse complement.
TATCTTTTATGCTTTCTTCTGTGAATACCTATGGTTGCAAGTCAAACTTGGGACAGAAGCTCAGCACGGGAGATCGGCTTCAAAGTCGTAACATGAATCAGTTTTACATTATTATATTTTCCTCAGCAAGGCGAAATCAAAAGCATTTAGAATTGGCGTTGTAACAACGTGTAAAAGCGGGTATATTTTTCTGACCCCATACTTAAATAATTCACAACCTTATATTAATAGACATTCAAAGGCGTCCGGCTCTTCTATTATCGATATTCTATACTCGAGTCTAAAGACCAAGTGTGTTACTAGTCCATTCTTTTATTCTTAACAAGTAGCTGCTTATATACGCTTGGTGAAGAAGATACGGAATTAGACATGAGTTGTTATAAAGAGAGCAAACTCTAGTAAGATATAGTAAAGAAATCAGCGGAGAGTCGACCTTGAATGAATCAAGAATAAAGTTTTAGATATAAACATTCTCTATATAGTCGGGAGCAATACAAAGCTAGTATACTTTGCTCGCTAAATATATCTAATCATGCAAATACTTTAGTGATAAGTGATTTTAAATAATTATAATATTAAGAAGGTATAGAATAATCAAGTTAATTAATTAAAGCCTGGAGCTCTTGAAAATTTATAGTATAAACAATATATCTAAATAATATTTATTTAGTTTCAGTAATCGAGGTTATCTAGAATATTTATTTTAAGTAAAGGAAGTTCGTATACTACAATTCCTAGTACTAATTCATAGAAACCTTCGCGGAGGTTTAAAATAGAAGTTAATATTAATTCATTACAAATTTAGTACAGGTATAGGCAGAATTGGTCAATTATATAATTAGTGAACAACAAAGTAATTCGTGGGTCTTGTCGCTCCCCTCTTCTTCTCCCTACATTATCACTTGTTTTGATCTAGCTTGGTTCTAGGAGACTTGGCCTTAGTTTGTAGAGTTTAAGCAAGTAATAAAATTAGAGAGGCTGGAGATAACCGCTTGTACTATCTCTTTGGAACTTGGTTATGTAAGATCACATAGCCCCCTGACCAGAGTCATACTGTGACCAGTTTTTTGAGCATTTGTAGATCATAAGAATCGTAGCAAGCAATTGGAAATCAAAGCAACTTTCCACAATTGTCACCAGATAAGAAGATACTCAGGTGGAAACATATAAGTTTATCATGCAGTCTGCAAATTTTAATTAGGATGGCAAATCAACTGGTTCCTTTAGTCCACTTGTTTTCGACCGATTACTTGCTCTACGCGAGCTTGAGAGCTACATGGTATTTGCTACCGCAACTTTGCTAAATGTTTCCACTTCGTCATTTGGAGTTCTACTATGATACCACCTCACAGGTCGTGTAATCATTAAGCGTCAAGATTGAGACTATATATTAGGCACTCCCGTCCCTCTGGAGTCTTCTTGGATTTCTAAAAACTTTTCTTTAGTCTTCGTTGTTTCTCTCATCGAAAGTGAAAAAGGAAGTTTGATCTGAGTTTATAGAAAATAGTAGGAAACGTCACTCAGGAGGAGGAGGCAGTTCCCATCGTTAGGGATCGGCCGGTATCATCTAGCATCCATTTAATTGGATGGCTAAAAGAAAATCCTAAAGTGCCAATTGGCGCAAGATTGCTGTTTGGTGAAGGTGGAAGGAACTTCGAATACCCTGCAGATATGGGTCGCAAAGACGGTGTTTCAATGGACGAACGACGAGAACTCTTCATGGAACAAATGGAAATGGGGAGAATCATCAAGACAGCCGAGATCGTTTTACAGCCCGATTTGTTCCCGCAGTTTTCCGAAGGTTTCACAGACATGAATATTAAGACCAAAGATGACCTGGTATTCGACTATCTTCTTTGGAAATACCGATCGGAAGATTAATTGAAAATCCCTCCACATTGCGAGAATCTAATTGGTAATTATCAAAAGGTCCAACCTGCAAGCATAAAGACACTAATAGTTGAAAGGTACTCCAAATTCCTTCTCAAGCCAAATTGATTCAATTATGCGGCAGTTGAACGGACTCAAACAACTTTTGGAGCAAGACAAGAGGATGCGTGTTAGCGAGAGGGCCTGGTGCAAAAAAGTGACCAAAGACCGGAAAGCTAGGATGGCAGAGGGAGAATCTAGCAGCAAGTGATGCCTGGATATTTCTCTTGAAAATCAATAGAAACTCCAAGTTCTCGCTCGAAGCTCGATTTCAAGAAAATGCGTGACATTCGTTGTTTTGTGACTTCAATGTTCTCTGGTAGTTTTAGTTACAATGACTTGAACTTGCAAAGAATGTGTCTCTTCCTTAACTCAGTAACGGGGTCAAATGAGTCAATTTCCGTCGAATTTGTTGGAAATTATCTTGCTTAGGAAGAAGACAGATCAAAGATAGTATCAAGGAGAGGTTATTTCGCCTCAAGAAACAAAAAGAGAACGACAAATTCAGAATGTGGCAGGGGATTATGGAGTGTCGTTTTAAGCGAGAGCACTTGTTGGGTCAAAATGTTATAGTTGACTAATGTCATATACGTCGTACTTAAAATATGATTCAATATTCAGTATATGTACCTCGAAACTTCCTTCCATTTTCCCCACGTTCAAGCGAGTTATCTCAATAGTAACTCAAAAAATAGATATATTAGAATCCAATCAGCGAAAGGCAAGAGCTACCTATATCACTGTGGAATGGAATGAATTCCTGCAATTGATTCATTCAATTGACTGATCACACAAGTACAAATATACACCTCGTACAAGCCCTCGTCAGATGTCCTGACAAATCCTCGTGATCCCCTACCCCTATCCTTCACGTGCCAAGGTGAACCTGGAGAGGTCTTGGCAAATCCACTGCCAAGAAAGCAAATTTCTTGGCTACTTGAAAAGGGAGTGGCTGTGAAGTGATATGAGATCTAGATGGTTTTGGAAGTGCCGCTGTCGATATAAAATGATATCGCTTCTTTTCTGGAGCTCAGAGCTCATCGAGGAAAGTTGGGCTTACTTCACGACGAGAGAGGTGTGATTCATGATCACGGGACTGTAGCATGAAGGCACATATTTTGTTGCAAATCGCAATTCTTGCCCAGCCTGGGAGTTTTGGTGGGAGAAGGGTCTGGCCAACAGTCCTTGGTTTTCTCAGCGTGAATTCCCGGCGAAAGAAATAAAAGCCGGAGCTAAGTAGCAGCTGCGGCTATGTAGGAGCCCCACTTTTATAGAGCCTCTGATTCGCTATATTCACCCCCCTCTTGAATTCCAAAACACGTGATATATCTCCTTTTTGAATGTGATTTCCGAAAGTCCTGGTGGCGAATTCTTGCTACGGCATTTCGGTTCCGAGTTGAAGCATTGTTCCGAACCGGATTCCGAAGGTTGAGTCACTTCTCCACACTTCTCTTGCGACGACAACTTGTGGGCAAGGTCCGCCACACCTTCCAAAGTGCTGTGGCGTTCTTGTTTTAGCCCGATTCTGTGGAGGCATACGCGGCTCTTCAAGCCTTCACCTCGGTTGCCCCCAATCGCATTGTTGAGATCCATTCGAAAGAGGACTCATACCTTCGAAATGCGTCCAGTTACATCCTTTGCGTAAGCCACTGCTGTCTGGCGCTACACAAGGATGAGGCAAGTAGCTGCCTATGATGTTACCATTATCTGTTGACGACGCTTGTTTTGCCTATTGGTCTGTCTCTATTTCTTCTATATAGCTTGCTGAATTTCCTCTTCTGTTTTTTTTCCTTTCATCATCATTCTTTCTCTTTTCAAGACAAAGCACTCTACCTTCAACAATACTACATTCAAAACCAAATCATGGCATACAACAATCATCAACAAGCCCCCTTCTGGGATTTTGTACGAGCATTCCAACAAAATGGAGCAGGAGTTGATCACCCAGCTGGCAACTTCTTCGGCGGCCCTCCTCCACCTCCCCATCCACCTCATGGTGGCTTTGGGTTCGATTTCGGTGGCCCGGGTTTTGGTAGAGGTGGGTTTGGTGGCCCTTGGGGTGGTCGCGGCGGACGTCGAGGTCGACACGGCCATCAACGTGATGGCTCCCACGAGAGAAGAGGATCTCACGATAGAAGGGGGTCTCCAGGACCTCACGGATCAAGAAGTCCATCACCACTTGGGAAGCACCCAGAAGGTGAGCACAGAGAAGCAAGAGAAGGCTCTCCAAACAGACATGGTCGCCGGGGCTGCGGTAGACATGGTGGCAGAGGAGGACACGATCACAGACGAGGAGGATGGGGAGGCCATGGCTCAAGGGGACCACCACCTCCATTTGGTGGTTATGGTGGGCCAGGAGGATTTGATATGAATGCCCTCATGGCTTCATTGTCCCAACATCCATTGGCACAAACTTTCCGCAACTACGCTGAACAGGCAGGTGCATTTGGAGCTGCTGGCCCACAACGATCAGGAGAGACTTTCGTTCCTGAAGATAACGACACCGAAAACAACTTCGTCCCACCAATCGATATTTTCTCCACTGAGAAAGCATATATTCTTCATGTAGCTCTTCCAGGTGCCCGTAAGGAAGATGTAGGTGTGAACTGGGATGAGGAGAAAGGAACCTTGAACTTGGCGGGTGTTGTATATCGCAAGGGTGACGACGCTTTCTTACAAACACTTGCTCAGAGTGAGAGAAAGGTGGGTCTATTTGATCGCACCGTGAAACTTCCACCTGGAGATGGGGAAAAAGAAGAGGTTGACGGCGACAGCATCACTGCCAAATTAGAGGATGGAGTACTTGTCGTCACTGTTCCAAAAGCAGAGAAGGAGTGGACTGAGGTCAAGAGAGTCGACATTGAATAAAGATCCCATTGCCTAACAGCATGAGAGGTTTGCTGGCGTTGGTGGTTTGATATGGTTTAGGTTTTGAACTTTTGTTTTTGGATATTTATGGTACTCGGATTTTGGCAAGAAAAGGCTTTCGTGGTCAACAAAAAAACTCAATAAAAAATGCCATCTGGCAGAATTAAACAAAATCGGCTTTCCTCTCTCTGTGATGTGTAATCTCATGTTTCCTCTAATAAGACTGTCTTCTGATCTAAATTTGACTTTCTGGAATTTTACTTGCTACTTTACTTATTGTACTTAAACTGATTTCCTAAATTTCCTTATCGTTTCAATACGAAGAACTGGGTGTAAACAACAGCATGTTAGTGAGCACGTAAAGTATCCACTTCGAGTGAAGTAGAATCATCGAACTTCCAAGAGTTTGATTTCAGATTTTTGTTTAGGGCGTTTCAAAGCATGTATATTTTAAACGAATTGCTTCATAGCCTCAATTTTAACAGTATCTATGCCTCTCGCAGCACCGGATCCTGACCATCTCTTGCGGTTGCCTCGAGGATTCGAATTGAAAGCACCGTCGTCTTTAACAATATAACCATTGTCAAGGAAACACAACGCACTGCCAAAGAGGGCCCAAGAATCAGCGTTAGTCTTGGCTAAATTGGAATTCGAATCAAGAGCAAGCTTCTTGCAGTTTTTCCATCCAGAGCAACCAAAACCTCCAAGTATTCCGTCTCCTACGTCATCTTTGAGCCCGGCAGGTGTTGTGTGCATCATCTCATGGAGCATTGTCTTGTCCCATAAGCTCAATAGGTCGATTGGTGTGTAGGCTATCTTGGTCATTACTTTATCGACTCCTGCAACGGCCAGGAAGGAGAGGAAAGATTCGTAACTTTTAGTCGAGCTGTACTTCTTTTCCATGGCATACTCAAGAAACCACGGGCAAAAAGTGATGGTGTCGAAGTGATTACCCCCAAACCTAGACGTGTACATGAAAGTCGGGAAAGGGAGTAAGTCGGCACACGGATCTTTTTTGTTTACGGCAACCTCGTTGATTGGATCAAAGAGTTTCTCGGGTTCGTCTACCATCTCTTGGAGCCGCTCTCTGTTGCAGAAAATGACCAACTTGTTCCTTTTGTCCAGAAGTTTAACGTCAAACTTCTCTTCCTGAAACACTAGTATACTAGGTATATATTCTTTCTAGTTTGGCTTCCTCTCGATGATTGTGTCTGAGATGAGGTTTTAGCTAGATACACAATGTATTGTTGCTAACAAAGCTTACTAGAGATTAGTTTCCTTCCAACTTCGGGATCAGCTACGTTAAATAGCAGCTCCAGCAGCCGTGCAGTGTTTGGGGTGATTGCAGGTCCCGCAATAGAAGCTCCGATTTTGTGAGCAATATCTAAAGCTTGCTCCGCCGTCTCTTCTGCAAAGTGATACTTGTCTATCTTGAATTAGTACTCGGAGACCCACAAAAGGACGGGGCAATGATAACTAACCTCCGCTGCATGATGCTTTGTCAATAATATACCCATTTCCCAAGCTCAATGAAGCACATAACATCGCGAAACTTGGAAGCAGCATCATTGCAAATTCGTTTAGAGAAATCAAAGTACACTGCTGGTTAAAAGTAGGGACTGTAAAAGTGCGTGATAGAAAAAGAAATCTTCAGAAACGAACTTAGGAAAGAAACGAGCGTAATGGGTGTCCAGGACTTAAAAGATTTAGATATGGCTTTAAATAAGAGCGAGAGCAACGAGTAAACTGCCACGATAACGAAAAAACCAAATTTTCTGGAATTACTTACTGGAAACAGAACGAGGCATTTTCTAAGCCTCCACCGAAGGATTCTACAAGAGTTTAGCAACCTCAGATACTCCCACTCCAAGGCATGTAGATGTCAGGCTGAAGAGGTGCGACTACAAGATATTAAATGCCAAAGTAAGAAAATTTGCCATTCTCATTCCTTTCCAAACGGACCAAACGAATAAACGAACAAATTGTGAGGGCAGCAGCGGTATCAAAATTTTATGCTCAATTTTACTCAATGCTACAGTGCGCCCTAGCGCTTGTATCGTTTAAAATTACATATCGAACAGACGGCGCTTAACATAATTGGCCAAAAGTATGAGGAACTTTGTTATCGGCAGGATCTGCCAAGGGATTATAATCATTCAAAGCTTACTTTCGAGTCTTGGGGCTGAGAAACGTTATATGGGGGGCTAGGACAGGTAAATTACATGCAAGATTTTTGCTTGTAATGAGACTTTGAAATCCATCCCGCTGAGGCGCATTGCGAAAGCTAGAGTAAAGGATAGCATGCTCCTTTTTACCTTGGCGCGCAAAAAGAATTGAATTCTACATACATAGACTTTGTCCTCCGCTAACTGATACTTCAAATTTGTTTACTTACTTTTGATCTCTTCTCCCATCACGCAAAACTTCGCGTCTCTCCTTTATTTTGGACTACCCTCGCTTAAAATGGCGCTAAAAATCTCATGGCTCGTCGGGGCACTCATTTCGACTATAGTCGCAACAACAACTCCTGATCGTTCATTGACAACGCCTTCTCCCACATTGCCTAGACGCCAGATTGGTGTGGATCCAGTTTCAATTAACCTCGGAAATCCAGACAACTATAACAACTATATATTGAGTAATCTTGGTCCTGACAATCATGTACTGGTGTATGATGGAAAAGTATACCATGTGAGTACTTTAGAAGTTTGTAAGCCACAAATTATAACGTAGATTTGCAGTATATCGAGGGCCACACGGGTTATTTGAGTCTTGCGACCAACACAAACAATGGACAAGTCACAACATCTTCAGTCAAAGCCGCGGTGGTGACCCCCATAACAGGTGGCACCGGTGTAGGAATCCGTGAGTTGTTTATTCTTCGCGTCAACGTTGCTCATTGAATACATGTCTCAGTTCCTGAATCCCAATAAGGAGGTTTGAAGCTTGGCTTTGAGATTGCCCACTGACAGTACTTGTAACGAGCAAAAACTAATTCATTCGTTCTCTAGAATTTTCCGAAGACGTTGGGAATGCACTGCGAAAGACTGTGGATTCAGCCAAGCTGGCGTGTGGTTTCACAACCAAGCGTGACCTTAACAAGCGATCAGACGGTGAGTTTAACCCTCTAAACATGACATTTAAACCTAACGAGCCAATAGCCATGACTTGCCTTATTGACCAAGCATCACAATTGAGTGGATCAGGGGGGGGTCACTTGAAGGTGTAGAAGCCGATGCATTCTGGGAGAAGCTTGCCGTCGATGTCGCTAAAAATGCCCTCGAATATCTCGGTAAAGTAGTAGCTGTCATAAAAAGTCAAGCGCAAAAGAAAAAGTACTTGATCATTTTAGCGGCCATAGTCGCTGAAGAGGTGCTACGATCAGGGCATATCGCTGCAGTCAATATACCCTGACAAGGTGTCGGCGCGGACAAACCTTCTCCTACTTGCGATCCCACAACGCCAGTTAACAAAAGCAAGAGTCTTGAGTTTTCCCCTACCTACATTGCATAAAGCCCTCCTTAAATAGATTACGACACTGACGTATTCTAGACTCTCCTCTCTATAAAAATGGCGACTGTTTAGGGAACATTGACACTGAAAGGTGCACTATTGGCAAAGATAAAGATTGTCCATGCTTAGTGAAAGGTTTAGATACCCAACAAATCAGAGACCAGAGCTGGTGGGACGAGCTGCAGAAAATAATCGGATCTGTCGATGCTAACATGCCCTTTTCGATTCAGCGTCATCTTGCCGCGTTAACAGCGACGGCAGCGATTGGGACGGCAAACCAAAAGCGACACTTGCCTCGTGGTGCGTCTGCAGAAACGGAAACGACGACCGTATCTATCCCACCCTCAACACTCCCTCTTCTCCGTGTGCCTATACAACGACTCCAACAGCCACAATCTCGATAAAGCTCGTCGTTTCAACTGGCGGCCCAGTGACTTCTTGTCGAACTAACACCATTACTGCAACTGGACCTGGTTCTGGGCCGTACTGTACATGTAACGACAATAGAATATATAACATCGCTACCTGGACGGATGGTGGCTCTGCAGTGACCGGCTGCGCGGCTACGAGGAAGACGCAAGAGCCTTCCAAACCAACTCTCACCAAACCAGCTACTCCCAAGTACTTGCCAAATCTCGTCACCAATACTTGGCGGTGCTCCAAAGGCGACACGGGTTTATCTACGAACAAGCCAGCCCCTGAATAGTGGCTTTGTATGAGATAGTTGAAATCGAAGAGTGCATTTTGTTTTAACCAAGGATGGCAATAGCAAGCAAGTTCTGATGTACGGAGTGTGTAACTAATAGAAACGGGGGGATGTTAAACCACTACTAGCTGCTCGAACACGTGAGAAAACTAGACGTAAGATCAAAAATAAACCAAGATTATTGAACAGCATAAAATTTTGAAGAAAACATGTGTTAATAGGTACACCGAAGTTCAAATTACCCATTAGCATACTCAGGGGTACCGCTCGCGATTGAAAGAGAAGAGAAGAGAAGAGAGGACTAGCTTTCTAATATGTGGGAACAACCGAAAAAACAGTGGCAAAAGACATTTCCTCCCGTGCCGTGTCCCCCAATACGTTTTTGACGGCCATATATATGGAGAGAGGGAGGGTCAATACTCAGTAGAATCGTGCCTTGAGAAGGGGTGGTGAATAGGTAAATTGCCGAGGCTGCCTAAATACAAACCGAGAGCTGCACCGCCACAGAGTGGCGCGACCTATGGTGCCAGGCCAACGGAGGAGCGCACCAGCAGTGTTTTGCTTGCGCATGCTTTTCTCCCAACATTGATTGACCTTTGTTTTTGCAACATCCAAGTCAACTTTCCGTACCGATCAACATTCTTCAGCACTTCGCCGATTCACTTTGCGCGAGGTCTGAGCCGTGGTGCTGGACTGATAATACATTGCCTATAGCGATACCTCTCTTGCGCCCATACGTCACCGCGTTTGGTGCATGTGAACTGCTAGATCCAGATCTCCAACTGCTGTACACGCTGGCCTGATCCTCTGCTCCCAAACATACGAATAAAGCAGGCCTTTCACGATACGAAACGCCATCATGTCTGACTACGAAGGCCTAGAATACCTTGAACCGGGTTTCGACCCTTCCACCATGACCGTTCCGCGTCTGCGATCGGTTCTCGTATCTCACGACATCAGCTATCCTTCTGCCGCGAAGAAAGGCCAACTCATCCAGATTTTTAACGAGGACCTTCTCCCCCAATCCAGGAGGATATTGTCTGTACGAGCGCGGGCGAGAAGAACCAGCATGGGCATAACAAACGCGGATTCGCAGGAAACTACAGTCTCGGAGTCGACTGATGAGACTGATGAGCAACAGGAGGAGGAGGCTCCATTGCCAAAGCCACGAACTTCGAGAAGACAACCTTCCGCGAGACTCCAGTCGGAAGATAATGCGCATGAGTTACGTGCCACCAGAAGCCGAAGTCCGACAAAGCGAACCCCAAGACCAAGCACCAAGCATCCTCGAACATCGGATAACGAGAATAGTACAGATGCTGAGCTCCCGAGAACTGTGAGGAAGTCTAGGAGGAGTGCAACCCCCAACGCTGCTAGTGTTGCTCCCCCGACCCGGAAGATCAAATCCGAGGATGTCGAAGACGAAATCAGAGGATCGCGGCGACGAGAGAGTGCTTTTACGTACGACAATCCTTTCCAGAGCGGCAGCTCCCCCCCATCTGACTCGAAATCAAGCGGGGACAGAAGAAGAAGAACTGTTGGTATCAGCAGCACTAGTCGAAAAAGCACATCCGCGAATAGGCGTCGCACAGATGGGCCACCAAAGATTGACGATGGAATCTACCCTCCGAAAGCTGCTATCTTCAAGGCCCCAATCAGCGATTACGACCAAGGATTGGTAGACGTCGATGACAATGGCGTCGAGGCGAGCGAGGAGTTTACACCAGAGGAGCAACTTGACATAGAGCAGGAACAGGCTGCCAAAGGAGTTGATGCCCTGGGGCCACGCAGACCACGGAGACAACAAAGGGGCTTCAACATCACTGGACCAATCTGGCTTGTTCTCATCACTCTTCTGGGCGGTTATGCTATGTGGTATAGGCAAGAAAAAGTCGCCGTTGGATACTGTGGTGTTGGAAGAGATGCACTACAAAGATTCCCAGATGGCGTCGAGGTTCCAGATTGGCTTCAACTTCTAGTTGAACCAGAATGTGAACCTTGCCCACAACATGCATATTGTTCAGGAAACCTCCAAACAGATTGTGAGGCTGATTTTGTTCTAAAATCACACCCACTTTCTCTCGGGGGTATCATTCCTCTTCCACCAACTTGCGAGCCTGATGGAGAAAAGGTTCGCCGAGTCAAGGCTGTTGCTGATCGTGCTGTGGAAGAGTTGCGAGAGCGCAAGGCAAAATTTGAGTGTGGTGATCTCACCAATGAAGCAGGACTTCCTGAACCAACCCTCGAAATTGATGCTGGGGAGTTGAAGAAAGAGGTTAGCAAGAAGCGGAGAAAGGGTATGGGAGAAGCAGAGTTTGAAGAGCTCTGGGCTGGTGCAATTGGAGAAATTGAGGGGAGAGACGAAGTTGTTAGTGTTTCTGATGGGTAAGTCAACGTGTTTTTATTTTTGTTTTCCCGCCACACTCCCTCATCCCTCCAAGATCAAACCGACACACTTTCTGACAAACAAATACTAACCAGGTTTCTTATTCCCTCCACAGAAGCCGAACAGTTCTCAGTAGCACCTCTCTCGCCCGTCTCCCAATCTCCTGCGCCTTCAAACGATCCTTCCGAAACGCATTGGCAAGATATCGCATCCCAATTGGCGCGTTAGTTTTCCTGGCATCATTCATGCTCTACATCCGCCATGCTCTCCGCCTCCGCGCTGCTGTGAATGCAGCAGTGCCACAACTTGTTTCATTGACTCTTGAAAGACTTGCTTCCCAGGCGAGTCTTCATGCTCAAGATAGCGAGGCGTTCCCCGAGAACTGGATCAGCATCGGCCAGCTGAGAGATGATGTTTTGAGAGACCAACACAGCCTTCAGAAGAGAGAAGCAATATGGACTAAAGTCAGAAAAGTCGTCGAAATGAACTCGAATGTTCGCTCATCACAACGCGAGAGTCGTAGTGGTGAGATCAGTCGAGTATGGGAATGGATTGGGGCCATCAGTGGGCCGGCGAGTAATGAGAAACGACGGAAATCGGGAAGAGTTTCATGGGGAGTTTACGATACTGCTAGTAGTCCTGTCTCTGGGACTGATGACGGACCGGAAATGGCGACGTCGAAATGGCAGGAGGGACGGCCGATTTATTAATTCTTTACACCTTACTTATTTCCTTTTGTACTCACTTGAGTTTTTTGAGGGCTTTTCCCGTTCTCTTTTTCTTGTGTAGCTATTTAGGGAGGGGCTACGGGGTGTTTGGTTGGTTGCTCTTTTTTTACGCCGGGATGCGGGATGATACCAGTAACTAGTTTCGTAATACCAATAACCAGTAGCTTTTCACGAACCATTCCTGTCATATGTACTTCACAGAGCCTGCGTTGGCGGCTATTCTTTGGTCAATCTTGGGCCAGATTTTATCTTTGATTTTTTGTGACTTTTCCTCCATGACGCGATTGTTAGTATAATAAAATGAAATAACGAAACTTATAAGAGTTTACTAAATAAGTTTCTATTAACTCTAGTTATTATACGCTACTCTTTTAGATTAATTTAATTATTTTAGGCACTCTAGAATGATATCTTCTGATTATGTAGTGTTCAGGTATATGAGGAACTTTGGTAGGAACTCTTTTTAAAGTTTATCTACCCCGGAAAGTCGACTCGACCTCGACTAACAAAAAAAGCGCTCTTAGATTTTGCTCTGCAAGCTTAGTTGTTCAAAAACTACACTTTGCTGATATCTTCACTTGCTTCCTCTACGTACTTTACTTGTGCTTTTTGGGCATTCTCATTGGTGGGCTTCCCACAATTATTGCTTCGAGTGGCTGAAATCTCCTGCAATGTAACGGAACCTTACCAATCCAAAGACAGTGGCAGCGTGAGAGCTGAAAGCCTCGCAGTTCGCCAGGAAAGAAAGCCTTATTGTCTTTTTTTGAATCTATTTTCTGCAATTATTCCCTCAACCGCGCCTCTCTTTTTCTATCAACATATTACAAACGACACTGCTTTGAGGTTGTGGTTGTCTCCAGCACTCACCACCACAGCCTCTCCGAGAAACCGCTGATAAGCACGAGTCCTCGGAGATTTTAGAGATTTGATACTTCGTTGGGCCAACCTTATCAGATTCTCGTCTCTCTAGGCTCAATCAAGACCACAGCATTACGCTCACAATCAAGAAACACTCAAGTTTCATCAACTTCGTCCTCAATGCCAGTTACTATACCCTTACCACGTTCTCCCAAACTCTTTTCAATATCAAAGCACATGGACAAGAGCCCAAGCGCGATTTCTTACCCGCCTTTGAAAGACCGCGAAATCCGCCTGCTTCATATCAAGCCTGGATTTACCACCGACATAATTGAATGCACCCTCGAGATCGCGGCTCTCGAGAACAACCCTTCTTACGAAGCACTGTCTTATGAATGGGGCGACGAGAAAACGTCGGACCCCAAGATTATGATTGATGGAAAGTCAGTAGTTGTAAGGGATAATCTATGGTGGGCTTTATCCCATAAACGAGATGAAAACTTCACTGCAATCCTCTGGGTTGATGCTCTCTGCATTAATCAAGGGGACTCAGTGGAGCGGAATCATTAGGTTACCAAGATGGGAAGTATTTACGCGTAGGCTGTGTGCGTTGTGGCTTGGATCGGTCGTGAAGATGATCCGTCGAGTGATTATTCCTGGGACAACACTCGAACGGCCTTCGATTTACTGGAGTCGAGCACTTTTAACATAACATACTATTACGATCATGTCGAGGATCTTTTACCGCTGGTCACACTGTTCCAGAAGAGTTACTGGGGGCGTCTGTGGATCATCCAGGAGATAATCATTGCAGATAAGTTACTTATACAGTGCGGCAGCTACAAGATAAGCTGGGAGAAGATCTCGAGGGCCTACATCAAGATAGCCGAAACTGAAAGCGTGGATACAATTCATTCGGTTGCATTTGGCTTGCATATTTCATTTGCATTTGGACTTTTTAGACGTCGACTAATGTATTCCAGGGCCAAGAAAAATGGGAATGGTAATAGCGGGACCTTGAGAGAATTGGTTGCTGAATTTTCAACGTCCCAATGTCATGATTTTCGAGACAAAGTCTTTGGCATTTTGTCCATATGCCGTTCTTGCTGTAGAAAGGCCAATCCAGCCAACTACTCAATGGATATTACTGCGATAATTGTCAGACTGATCGAACATGACTTTCTTCATCAGGGGACTTCACCTGTCTTCGACGTTGCCGAGAATGTCATGTCCTCCCTTGGAATGTTTACGTCTTCTAATTACAAGAAGATACCACTCACTTGCTCTAGTATTTCACTGAAGGCTTTGGAAGACAATGTTATGGTACCTGCTTTGGCAGTGGACATGGGGTAGATTGTCTTTCTTGGTCCTTCTGAAGTGTGCAATACGTCTGCTAAGTCAAAATTGACCGGCAATTCGGGTAGGAAGCCCCACAAGAGCTCAAGGCTTCTTTATAACCACTCTTTTGACTTTCTACATCGGAGAGGAAGTTCATACTTTAAACCAAACTCCGAATATCATTTATTAGATCGCCGAGTCAAGGTTATGACACAGAGCGCAGTCGAGAGCATACCATCAACAGAAAAATTCAGATCATTCTTCTGGCATTTCTTAAAACACGCAGGGGGTAGACAAGCCCAATCGTCAGCACCATTCACAAAAGGTTGTGTACCGGCATTTGCGTATACTAGATTTCTCCGTACCATCACCAAAGAATGCGCTCCTCTCCTCCAAAAACTTGGGATCGTCTTTTTCATCACTTCAGCAGGCATATTGGGAGTCGCCACTACCGGCGTGAGTCTGGGAGACAGGGTCTTTCAAATAGATGCGGAAAGAAGACTTCTAATGCGGTTACTGGCGGATGTTGTATTGGCAAAGGCCTATTGCTGGTACCCGCTGGTATCGTGGCACGGAAATACTCCTGGAGAGATCTTTGAAATCCCAGAAGTTTAGCGAGATTGAACTTGAAATCGACATTGCGACGGTGCTTTATGTCGCCGGTTATCTTTAAAATAGGAAACACTCTTTCTGCTACTTGTCTAATGTTCTACCTAGCTTATTGAAATAGGAATGACATCTAAAAAAATGGTGATTTCAATTTGATGCACACTCCTTTTCCTTGTTGACATTGATGAACTTGCTGGAAGAACCCAATGTCTCTCGCTTTCTCATTTCTCTTCTGTCCAGTCTACTTTCTCCAGACTCTAAAGTGCACCACAATGTTCTCGTTTTCTCTCCTCAGCAACTATGACCGCTTGAATTCTGAGAAGAATACCCCGTATGCGGTAAATATCGTCACCAGATGCAGATCCTCTAGTATGATCTAGGAGTTGACGTGTACTGGTATGCTTTATATAATTGACTAATTCTACCTAGACATACTCTAAAGTCGGTCGAGTCAACCTCTAAAGCTTATTGGAATGATTTTACTATTCTACATAGCCTAGGATATTTCTATTAATTAAACGTCACTCGAATAAGTCCCTAATACTTTGTGTTTTCAAATCATTCGACACTTTAGTTAATTAATCAAATTATTCTAATATTCTTAAATAATATAATTTAATAACTTAACTTACTAGACTCATTATCTAACACTATAAAGTAGTAACGTGATTAATTAATTCTACAATTGATAAATAAAGCATACCAGAACTCAATAAGTAGACCTTTAATTTGCTATTTGACAAACTTGGGAGTACACGAGTTCTTCTTTGGTTGATGGTACGATGTACAACACATTATCCAAGTATTTGGACTTTCAGAAGTTCCAGCTTTTTTGTTTCTGCTGTCACTGTCAGCTCAAGAAGGTATATTCAGGCACCTATCTACTCTCTTATGAAACATGCTCTCAGGCCCCTTCCATATGCAAAACATCTCCAGCTCTCCAATATTAAGTCTTAAACTTTCTATACTTTTCACACTACTTTAACAACTTTGATTTCCACCCCCCTTCCTCTTCGAACACATCACCGATAGTTTTCCCTGTCCATAAAACATGTTCATCTGTGTAGCGGGGTCCTACTAATGTCAATCCAATTGGGAGATTATTTTCTCCTTTAAAACCGGGGATGTTGAGACAGGGGACTTGGAGGATGGTCCACATTGAGCAGAATGACTTGTTTGGGTTAGTTTATGCCTTTCATAAACGAAAAGGGGGGAGGTTAAAAATGGCAATATGAGAACTCACAGCATCACCAGTACTCTGTATCCCAACCGGCGCCTCATCAACAACACTAGGTGTAAAAACCACGTCGTACTTCCCAGCGAGTTCATCCCACACAGGCCGTAACTTCGCACATCCATCATAAGATTCGAGATGTGCTTTCCGTGTTAACTTGCTGGTGTTGTTTACATGGCCGTGAAGCATGGGGTGCATTTTTTCTTTGGCGAGGAGGTAATCTTTCATTCTGTCAGTGACCATATGAAAAATGAAAGAAGAGGTGGGGGTGGGGGGATTTACTTCCTAAAAACGAGGCCCTTCCTTCTCCTGCAAGTACATTCCCATGCCACGCAGTGATCTTCTCAAATTCGCTGGGAAGTTCGATTTCTGATATCTGAGCACCTTTACTCTCTAATATCTTCTTCGCTTTCTCCCAAGCATTTTTCGTTCCGGGTCCAGCTTTATACCACACATGCGTCTTACAAAACGCAATTTTCGAACCTTCAATTTTGAAGGGTGTACTTGGAGGAGGAGAATCATCAACTAGCTGGAATACCTTGGCTAGCAATTGAAGATCAGTTGCTGATCGGGCGTAAAGTCCTAGAGTATCACAAGTCATAGAGTACTGCGCCAATCCCTCTCTAGAAATCGCTCCCCAAGTAGGTTTCAGCGCAAATATCCCATTGAAAGATCCTGGTCTGATTGTTGAGCCACCGGTTTGAGTTCCGAGGGAGATAGGAACTTGATGATCTCCTACTGCTGCTCCAGAACCAGAGGAAGAGCCGCCGGGTGTGCGGGTGGAATCGTGGGGGTTGGTGGATGCGGGACCGTCGGTTACGGCGGCGAATTCTGTGGTTGTTGTTTTGCCAAATATGAGAGCTCCTGCTGCTCGGAGGGTGATTATTGGGGCGGCATCTATGGTGCTTGGTCCTGAGTCTACGTATATGGGCGAGTTGAAGGCTGTTGGCATGTCTAAAATCATTGTTAGAAATTGGATGTTGAGAGGGGGATTGGGTTCGTACCTTTTGTGAGAATCACATCTTTTACTCCAATTGCTATTCCATGTAATGGTCCTCTCTTCTCTGCGGGTATTTGATCTAGTTTTCTAGCTTGTTCGAGAACGAATTCTGGATTGAGGTAGGCCCATGCTTTGACTTGGGAATCTCGTTTTTTTATGCGGGCGAGGAGGGACTTGGCGTAGTTTTGAACCGTTAGATCTCCTCTTTGCATTAGAGCTCCAGCTTCACTGGCTGTCAGACGGTATGGCTCTGTCATTTTGGAACGTAGGTTGATATCTTATATCTGTAACTGGATGAGATTGCCAGGGCTCAACTCGATAAAAATGAAGACAAATTGAAGGAGAAAATCAGATTTAATAAGATGAAGAAGGCTTTAAAGAAAATGGGAGCCAATGGTATACGGCGAGAGTGATAGATCTGGCCGTTGGTATTTCCATTCCATTGGTACATACTAGTATTTGTATGTAATAGGTTTGCAAAAGTGGGTGGCTGTAAGTCTCGGTACCTGACACATAAATCCGACTTATCTTCGGAACAGCGACAAGATAAAGACAACATTGAATTGAGGAATAGGCCACCATTCAGTAACAATGCGATTCAATGATGCAAATGATGGATCGTTCCTGAGATGACGTTTTGAGATCGTATAGTTACTCGAGATATTTGCATGGGGCTGTCACGTGCACATACCTTTAGGTTTGCGACAGAAATAACATTTGTCTTCCATGCGCTTCATGGCAGACACGAAGTCATTTGCTATACCATCTCACAAAAACTGATCCATGCTTATTTAAGCCCAGGTAATGATTTGGTAGATGAACCTTCTTCCAATAAGGGTGAAAAAGCAAACCTGTGGCTGAAGCATGGTGGCTTTCCCGGATGTCTAATTTTTTCTCATCTGGTCTGATCGAATCCTCGAGAATGGTGTCCCTTTCAATCCTCTACTTCGCCTCCAAAATCCACGAGCCGAATTCTCCGAGCATCTTTAGGATGAAATTGAGCGACCTTTGACCTCACAAGAAACCTGGCAGCTGCGGACTCTTTTGTAATTTCAACATATGCACCTGGACCAGTACCACCAGCTTCCACAAGATTGTTCAGAAGTTGCTCGGCCAATTCTCTCATCTCAGCCCCTGCAGCCCTCTTCTCGTCCCATGGCTGCTCATCCTCGTCCATTTCATCCACATCTGCTCTCGCGCCCCAGATTTGATCAATCCGACGTTGTCGTTTATCCTCATCTGGCTTGTCTTTGGGCTTTTTGGCTTTCCCTTGGGCGGTGAACCCGGCCTCGAGCATAGCTTCGTCAACATCCAGATTGTCACCCACAATTGGTCCTCCCAACTCTTCGGCTGCCAATAAAGGAGCAAGGTGGTTGTCAATGAAATGATTAAATGCTTGTACTAATTTTCTGGTCTCCGTGTCGTAGTATTCTTGCTTAGACTGCATGCCCCGTATCATATCTTTGGCAACTTGACTTGATGTTTTCTGGGTGCGCTTATCGATCTCAGTTTGCAGTGATGCTATCCGGGAATTCAACTCGCTCTGAATGAGTTTTGCATCGGAACTGAAACCTTGCTCTTTCCCCAGTCTTTTCTGGGCTTCTGTGAGCTCGAGTTCGGTTTGTGTGATACATTGCTGAGTCTCCTTGATGCACTTGTCGGTATCACGAAGAGCCAGAAGTGTTGGAATTGGCGATTCCGGGGACGGAAGCCATGGCTCTTGGGGTGTCAATGTTTCATAGGCAGCTTTGAGAGCACGTAATTGTAGTAAATGCGATTTTGGGTCTTCCGAGGCCTCGGTATCAAGTGGGACTGCTGAAGCACGGAGCTGAAGACATATTAGCATTATTACTCAAAGTCTACGCCGCTATGCACTTACCTCATCCAGAAGCACCTCCTGCTCTTTTACTCGCTCTTGCAATGTTTTCAGTGTCTTGTCTAGACGAGAAGTATATGAGCTGGCTGCACGGGCCTTTTTGGGAGAATTCATGTTTCTGGAAAGAAGAATGATTGTGTTGGAGTTGATTCTCCTAGAATTTTCATGTGCAAATCAGAATTGAGAGTGAATTCTTGTTCTTCAAAGCCAACTAGCACTCTGTGAATAAAACGCGACTTTTGGTGAGGCTGAGTTTTAGCGCGCCACCTCCATTGCATCACGTGAATTAAGCTTAATGCTCCCCCCAAGCCTTTTTCCTGGGACGCACAGCTTGAGCTCTATTCATCCTTTACGTCGTCAGCAGCAACACCCTCACCTTCTCCATCAACTTTTCTTCTACCTGACCCCAGACTTTCCCCCCCTTGACCCTTTTACAGCTTCCCCACCCACCAACACCGTCGCCCACTGACTGCAGGCTCCGACGCGATCCCCTCGTCCTCTCTCTCCGTCTGCCATTGTCCCCCTCCCGAAACAAAGCAGAAACACAGCAAGCAAACACTCATCAGGACAGAACTCTCAACCCACAGGCGCACATACACTCGCATACTCCGACACCGACTACCTTACACCCACCTCTCCCCACAGAAGAAAAAGAGAGACAGCGAACTCGTGTCGTTGAAGGACCTAAAAAGGTTTGAGGAAAGGTCTCTACTACTGCTACTGCTTCTTCTTCCCCAGGGGATTTCAATCAATCACCCACCTACTTCCACCTCCACCTCCATCAGCCACTCCACCTCCTCCATTGTTCGTCATCCTCGCCCTCAACCTCCTTCCCACCACCCTCTCCCGCAGATCATTTCTCAAGACCTGTCTCTTGTCTTCTGTCTCCGCAACACCTCCCCGTCCCCTATCTACGACCTCATTCCCTCTTCAGCATCCCCGTTTGTCAATAGCACAGGCTCTCCCTTCCGATCATCAACACCAGCACGTTTTCTTTCGAAGAACTCCCTAGGTGTACATAAAACGATCAATCCAAAACTTGTTTCCGACCTCCTTCCCGATATACCTTCTCCAATCTAAAGTGAAGAGATTAACCCATAGCAAATATGTCTGCCACTCCTCCACCAACCACAGCTCCGACCCAGTCGACCAAGAGACCCCTTGAAGACCCATCCTCACCTTCGGCTCCCAACGATCAACCTGAAGCTAAGCGTCCTGCACTAGACAAGATTGTCAAGGGCGAGGAGGAAGAGCCAAAACCTGCACCAGCACCCGTTGAATTGCCAGTTGTCACCTCGTCACCAGAGAAGAAGGAGTCAACCAATGGAGTCAAGCCAGAAGTCAAGGATGAGCAAGGCGATACTGTTGTACCGGATGCTGCACCTCAATCAATTGAGACCACAATTACCTCCAACAGAGAGAACTCTGCGAGCTCTACTCTGCCACACGATGAGAGTGCCTGGATTCATATCAGAGCTGTCATCACCAGTGCTGAGGCTGCCACGGTGATCGGCAAAGGTGGTGAGAATGTCTCTCTCATTCGAAAGATGTCAAACGCAAAATGCACAGTCAGCGATTACCAGAAGGGAGCTGTTGAGAGAATCTTGACTGTTAGTGGTGTTGTAGATGCAGCTGCAAAGGTATGTATATTGTATCCTAATTATTGAATCGGGCTGACCTTTTAGGCTTTTGGTTTGATCATCAGAACACTCAACAATGAGCCACTCGAGTCTGCATCCAGCAGTCAATCGAAAACCTACCCCCTCCGATTACTCATTCCTCATATTCTCATCGGCTCAATCATTGGCAAGGGAGGAGTTAGAATCAGAGAGATCCAAGAAGCTTCGGGTGCCCGTCTGAATGCTTCGGATTCCTGCCTACCACTATCCACTGAACGATCCCTCGTTGTTCTTGGTGTAGCTGATGCCGTTCACATTGCCACCTACTATGTAGGCAGCACTCTTTTCGAGCAACTTTCAGAGAGATTTGGGGGCCCAGCTGCTTCTGCTTACGCTTCTCGAAGTGGTGGACCCGCTGGCGTCGTTCCTGGTGGCATGCAAGTAGTACCATATGTTCCCCAACCAGCCGGAGGAAACTATGGTCATCCCGACAACCACAGAGGCCGTATGGATCGTGGACATCACACACCTGCACAAGCTTATGGCCAGCCATACGCACAACAGCCTCCTCAGCAGCAACAGCCAGCTCAGCCAATGCACTACGGTGGATCACCAGCAGTTGCAGGAGGCTACGGAGGTGTTGGACCACAGCAGCCACAACATCCTGGCCAACCCGGACCCCAATCCCACGCTGGCCCACCCGCCCAGCCAATGCAAGGCCTCGTCCCCGGACAACCATTAACCCAACAAATCTTCATTCCAAACGATATGGTTGGAGCCATCATTGGTAAGGGTGGAGCTAAGATCAACGAGATCCGCCAACTCAGTGGAAGTGTCATCAAGATCAACGAGCCTCAAGATAACAGCAACGAGCGATTGGTTACTATCACCGGCACCCAGGAGTGCAACCAAATGGCTCTTTACATGCTATATTCTAGACTTGGTTCGAAATTCCCCTCCTTCCGACCACCCCGAGTAATTACTAACACATAACCCACAGAGAGCGAGAAACATCGCATCTGATCCGACACACTTGGGACGAAGAAGAAAGCGCACAATATAATATCACGCCATGACCACAGAAAATCATAATTTGTTCTACCCCTTCCAGTCGCTGATTGGGAAATTTCCGTTCTTTTCTTTTTTTGAGGTTAGCGGCGCATTCATGGGTAAATTCGGGGCGAAAATAAAAGCCAGTTTTTGTACTGAGCATGGCGATTTGGGGGATCATCATTGCTCTGTTTTGCTTTTTTCGCGCGTGTGTTCTTTAGGGAATGGAAATGAACGGGAATATTCTTCATTTTTTTTTTCTCTTCGAGGTCCATGTATTCAGATATCGGATAGTTTGATGAATACGTTCTTGACATGCCTTTTTTTTTTTGCCGTTGTTTGTGAGTGGTTTTTGAGTATGTGTGAGGTATTGCTGACAGAAACGGAACTTGCTCTTAAAAGGACACTTGTGTATGGCTCTGACGGGATGGGTTCTCAACCCTACCGAGCATTATTTTTTATCTTTAGTACTAACGTGTTTGACCACCGAGTGTCCGTGATCAACGAGTGTCCGCGAAATCTCTTGGCGCTACTATCTTATATTAGAAGTTATTACTTTCTTCCCTACTACTATATAAAAAATCTACTAAGTACTCTCATCTGAATCAGATGTCTATTCTTCAATATAAGAACATGTACAAGTGTTATGCCCAGTCTCTCTACGCCTTCTACAGTGTCTTGGGGCTCGCTGAACCATATCTTAATTATCCCCACCACAAGCCTTCTTCCTGCTCTGCTGCACCGAAGGTGACTCTGAAGTTACTACTTGTAACGTCTCACTAAACTTTAACACTCCCCCAGTCTAAATCCACTTCCTTTTTCGCACCTTGCGCTTAGTTAACTCTTCAGTAAGCTCTTCAAGCTCTTAGATACAAGCTACTATAAGTGTATTCTAGTGTAGCATAAGTTCAGCGCCTTTAACAAGCTGCAGAAATCTATCTCTTACTGAACTAGGTGAAGAGCTAAGCTTATTTTGAACTAGCTTAGTCTATGATCCAAATTCAAGTGTATTGCTTAGTGTTCTAGACTGCTATAGTGTCTCTTGTAATGTGGGTCCTGGCAGGGTCTAGGGTTGAATATCCAGTTTATCTAGTACAACTTGTGCATCTAATAGGACTAAGCCCACGCATCTGAAAGTTAATCTAATATTAGCCTCTGTAGATGCCTCAAAAAAAGCATTGCGAATAGCTAGCAAGAAGCCTATCTTGTTAATATAGAAGACATGTCTCTGTGCCAAGGTTCCAATACACTAAGAGTACTAGACTTTTTGTACTATAAAACAACATACATCTAAAGGCTGGAGAATATAGGATGAATAAGAAGGCATACAGAGTGTAATAATCTTTTCTTCACAGAAGTCCTTAAATTCCTGTGAGTTATGACTCTCATAGCTGTCTAAAAATAAATACTATACTTTGCTTTAGGATTTTCAACTAGTTGAAACCAGTTACTAATTATCACAGGATCTTCCTGCTTTGCCCTCTGATAGTCCTTGGTCTGATTGAAGCTTATTTTTAGCTCATCTGAGCACTTCACAAATCTCCTAGTCTAGTTATTGCCAACCTTCTCTACTCTACGCCTCTGGCAGTTTATTTGCTATATCTTCTACCTCAACTAGTCTAGGAGAAAACCCTCGCGAATCCAGGTCAAGGATATATTAGATAAGAACACTCTCTTTGGTCTAGGTAAGGCTCCAGTAGTTAAGCTAACAATTGTGTCGTGGTTGTATTCTGTTCACGCGTCTTTGTAGGGTTTTAGCAACAACATTGAAAGCTACAGCACTCTGCTCAGGGGTTTCAAACTAGCCATCTTAGAAGGCCTGTAATACGAGAGTAAGCCTGCCTTCTTTCTAGGTAGATTGCACGTTTTTTTGGTTGAGACATAACGCGTTGAAGGTGTATTATAGTTGCCAAGAGATTTCGCGGACACTCGGTGGTCAAACACGTTGACCTGCTAAGGATATTAAAGCGAGTTTCTCACAGAATGACCTGCGCATGCCCACAATCTTAGGAGTCCTACGTCGTGGAATGACAGTTTCTATTCTGTATAACCTGATCCTAAAACAAGACCCAAACAAAAACATTCTCACTTTAGAATGAGAATCTCTTTTGTAGGAAGTGGTACATTTGGTACTTTTAACTACGGAGTTGCTTTATTTTAAAATGTTTAATTTAAGGAAGTTGATAGAGGAAAGTTCCGAGATTTCTGGGAGAGTACTAGATACTTATCTAGGTATAGAATCATTAAGTTAATTTATATTATGAATTTCCTGAATATACGGAGAACTGGGCATTCATCTACGTAATGGTTACTTGATGTAATTATTTGGGACAGTTTTGCATAGCTTTCTTCTAATGGAATTAAGGTACAAGGTTGCAATATTCTGAAAAGTACGGGGTTGACACTGAAGTGAAGAGGGAGGCAATCCATGCTTAGAATAGTCACCCAATAAGGATGTAGAGCGTACTTTTACTATGAGAAACGATTTCCAGATGTTAAAGATTGTAGTTTTATACCCCAGTATAGAAGGAATAAGCTTTTTTGCCATGTATCATACAAATTATAAGCTGCTACAAAGTCGGCAAAAGTACAAATTTTGGTAAGGTCCTTATGAAGGTGTAAAATTTAACCCGCATTCAAGGATAATTTTTTTAATTTTAAATGTTAGTAAAGCTAATGGTATTTGCCCGTAAATCCTACGCAATTGGTGTAATGCCTTTGCATTCCAGATGCTTGCTGTTAACGAAATTTTGTTGGCGGGAGGTTTTCCTTTCTTTTTGGTGTTGAGGAATATTGCCCGTAAATCAATCCTTTTGCATGCCAGATGCCTGCCGCTAATTGTACGGAGAAGAAGTTTCTTGATATCAGAAAACTCTCACGCAAACCCCTTGGATTCCAGATGCCTGCAGTTAATGAAGAATCTTTTGCTATATTCATAGACCATGGTCAAGGGAGCTAGTTCCACTAATGTGAGTGGTTTTGTGGGTTTTGTGGGGCTTTTGTTGCTCTTGTTTACTGGCACCCTTACTGCCAAAGTTGTGTTGGCAGAACTTGTTATCCCTCACAAGAAGTGTGGCCAAGCACCTTGTGGCACATCTTGTATCCAGTCTCGTATCAACCGCGGTCGATTGTGATGTTCATAAAACACTTAATTCTCAGGAAGTAACTTCCTTCTACCATATCGCCTAGACAATCGGTCCCTACAATCTAGATGGTGGAATTCGCTTCGAGGCCAACCATCTTCCCTCGCCTTTAATTCCATGCTCTCTGACAGCTGTGTGCAGCACTACGTTGGCTGTCTCGACAACATCTCCACGTACTCATCGAAGGTCCGCAGTTGATAAGCGGGCTAGTTGAATTCATCCCATATTTCAATCTTCATGCTCGTGTGAACCTTTTTGGGGAAATATTTGTAGACTCCATGTATCCCAGCATTGCTTCTTTATCTGAACTCTTGTTCCTAGGCTTTACGTCCCCATTCATTTTGCATGTAATAATCAGGGAAAAACGTAAAGTTGCGGTGGTCTCGAGACCAACCAATGACGCGTGCGACCAAATCATATGTGTATCTTCGTGCCATGCCTACCCAATATAAAACCTCTTCTTCGAGGCGTGGCATTCATTTAACCACCTAATTGAGCTGGAAATAGAAATCGTAGGGCGCTATTAACTCCACCAACCTCAATAATAGTTCTGCGCCTGATCGTTCTTCAACATCCCAAGGTTGATCCCCGTAATCTAGGGGATCAAACTTTTGACCATGCATCTCTTCGTTTGAATCATCCCACCACAACGGATATCTCCGTAGATACGGCGAAGTCAGATCAACTTGTTGTCCGTACAGCTGCTGCTCGTATTGTTGTCCATATCCGTATCCAGCCCGATGATGTGCGTACTAATTAAATGTCATTGTTTGAGACTTTAGTACTTTACCAAAGTAGTTTCCGTAAGGTAAGAATTAATGTATGTTTCAAGAGGGCCAAGCTTTTGAGAGCGAGGCAGGGGGAGGTAAGTTGCTGATGGAGGATAATTGAGGTGGCGAGTGGATGATTTAATATGCTGAGATGCGGAGTAATCTTTTTCTTTTGTAGCAGAGATGGAGTTCATGTGTTGTTGGGAGTAGAAAGAAGAAGAGAACCCGAGCATAATGCCTCTCTGGAGGGCTTCTCAGAATATGCACCTAAGGCCGGCTGTTTACCACAACAGTGTGTACCCGGCTGCCTTTCTTTCTACCGTCCATTGATTATTCTACTTCACTCATACCTACCACTAACTTGTAAATTGAATTTCCACGTGTCCACTGCTCTCTATTTCGTTGTCTCATGACCTCACGTTCATCCCCTTCACTCATACGAACCCTCCTTTAAAACAAAGTAACTAACACCATGCCCAGCATTATCCCCTTTTCCCTCTTCACCCTCCACCCCGAAATCCGTCGTCAAATATTTCACTACCTAATCCTGCCCGCCCTATCTCCAAAATGCAATTTCCCGGTCCACCTCGATGAACAGCGACCCCTCTACCTCTCATCCAACGGAATTGACGGGTTTCCGCAAGACTTTGATACTTACTACTCCGCCAAAGCCTACCGTGCAAAACAAGACCCCGAAGCCTACAAGACCGAAAGAGCGGATCACCTCTATCTCTGCGGCAAGGTCTTGCAATGGCCTACTCTAACAGAGACCCAGAGGGCGCATGAGATCCGACGGTATGAAGAGAAGAGACAACGATATGTTCGTCAATACACACCACATCCGTTTCGGGAGACATATACCATCATTACATCACCTATTCTCAAACAAGATGGCAAGGAGGTGAAGATGGCGAATGGTGAGATGCAAGTGGATGTTTGGTTTCGGGAGTGGCTTCGGAAAGCAAGTTATGTATCGAGACAATTCCGGAAGGAGTTGGGTGATGCGATTTTGGAACGAAGTGAGATAACTACTGCGGGATACACGGAGGACTTTGGTATGGGTCATATTGTTCCAATTTTGGCTTCCAGGCCTGCTCTTTTGAGGGGAATCAAGGAGTTGAGGTTATTTCTTGACTATGAGGATCAAGATGGCACTACGATTCCTCTTGGAGATCTTCGGCAGTTGATTGCTTTCCTGGGACACAACCTACAATTGGAGATTTTGCATTTGGAATCCACGGTTC
Source organism: Hymenoscyphus fructigenus (assembly GCA_001414455.1). Classification (NCBI taxonomy): domain Eukaryota; kingdom Fungi; phylum Ascomycota; class Leotiomycetes; order Helotiales; family Helotiaceae; genus Hymenoscyphus; species Hymenoscyphus fructigenus. The sequence continues at coordinate 488,954 of LKUV01000001.1, read as the reverse complement.
AGGAATGTGACATGGATGATTTGGTTCGGTTCGAGAGTCCCTTTGAGAATTTGAAGGATTTGAGAGAGGTGGTTGTTACGAAGAAGATGGAGGCTATCTTTCATATTCTACCAGACGATGAGGATTTGGAGGAGAATTTTGATGATATGATGGGTTTTAGGAAGGTGATGGAGGAGAAGTATTTGAAAAAGGTTAGGAGGTTGATTATGCCAAGGAGTTTGTGTGCAAAGGTTCCGAAGACGGAGAAGGAGAGATATTTGGAGGAGAGGAAGGCGATTGTTGGTATGAAGAGGTATGTGCTACTTCAAATTTCTCTGGTTTTGGAAGTTTTAGGTTGTTAATTGTGACTGACTGGTTAAATTTAGAAAGCGAAGTGAATCCGAAGATAGGGTTTAGGAATTTGGTATGGAATAGGATTGGAATTGGTATTTGTTTCATTTTATTGGACATTGAGTGTCTATTCAAATGTTGATCATTCATCCGGTGCTTCTGGGAAGGGTTCGGTCGGGACAATTATGGATTGTGTGGGAGGACTGGAGTAGTATTTGAAGTTGAGCTATTAATTTGATATTTCCTCTTTTGGCAAGTTTCCTAGTGTTTGATTGAAAAAACCGAGTCCACGTACTTCTCCGCTTCACCTGAGGAGTGACGGGTGCCCAGTTCTCCAACTAGATGAATTTTCCAACGTCCATGTTATGCCACGTCAAGTGTCTGTCTATATTGACAGCCATTCATGGATACTGAAAAGAGCAAAGAGTGGACGACCCTCGATGAGCCTTTCGACTTTCACTAGAAAATCTCAGTTGTTCACGCTGCTAATTCCCCATAAATTTCATTTTATTCCCATATTTCTATATTCACAATAATTTCAAGCGGTTTTCCCTTCGTCTAAAAACCTCAACAACAATCTTTTACTGGTTTGGCCCCTTTCCCAACACAACGTTCAGCATCCAAACCTACCGTACGATCACTTCCTCAGCTCCCCAAGAATATATTAGTCAAACTACGAGTACGAGGCTCACACATTTCCTCATGACCCTTTTGGGCCTTTTATTCCACGTAACACTCTCATCGACTCACTTTAAAATATTACGCACTAATCAAACAAACCCAATATCCTCGCCTTACCGCAACCATATGACAATCCATCCCACCAACTAAGCCTCGATAAAGACTCCACTACATATCCATCAAACCCCAATTTCAATCCCAACGATAAAATCAACCAAAAAAGTGGCAAGCTTCGTATTCTGCACCACTAGGTCTTGCGGGGATAGTTTAATAATTCAGCTAGACCGCCCTCAACTGTTGTGCAGACATCTAGGGCCAAAATAGACAGTGGAAGGCCACAGAAGAAGAAAATATCGGCCTTGTTCTTCAGCACATTGTCTCACAAGCTCCAAACCTATTCCATTTTGGACCTAGATGTGAAAAGGTTCATTATTTCACTGATGCTCTCGTAGAAATTTGCAATGATGGAAGTTTACTGGTTCCGCACGCGTCATTCAAGAGAAAATTAATGGCATAGCTATTTTAGGCTCCTCAGCAATTGAAGATAGAGGCCGACTATGGTGCGAGTATGGCCGGCGCTGCCAAGGATGGTTGTGGTCATAATGATGTAATGAGTAAATAAAGGGAAGAGTGTGGATAGTTTTTTGATGATAGGAAGTTTAATGTTATTGTCAGGGCAGATGCTGAATGCCCGGGCAATGTTCCCAAGTTTTGAGGGATGGGTTATTTGGGAGACTGTAATCTGGCGAGGGCTTGGTGAGAAAGATGGTTCTTGTCTTTTGAGAAGATTATCAGGAGAAGGCCGGCCTTTTTCCCAGGATAAAATGAAATAGTTCCTGAAAGGGGTTGCAATTATATAGGATTCATCATTATTTAGATATTTTATGTTTGGTACATGGGACTTGTTACGCTGATGTGCTTCTGAAATCGATTATATAGATTCGCGAGTGACGTGGTGGACTATGAATAATAGGTCCCGTCAAAGTGATTAAAAGAACAAACGTAATCCCTTCGAGAACTAGAGTATTTGGTGGATTTTCCTTATGATAAGTAACCGGGAATATATTTATCCGCGCTAAGCGAAGGGGAATGGCTGAGATGAAGTACTGACTGTTAAGCCATATCAGGGGTCACCATATGACTGACAAAGGCCTGTAACGTACAAAAGTGTTGAAATATCGCTCTCGTCGCCGAATAACTGTAGGTGCTCAACCAAACAATTTTAACTCCAAGTAGGATTTTTAGACTGAATGAAACATCGACACTTCGAAACACGACCCTGTGGCTAGAGAATGAGGAAGCCCCCCCTTCCCTTTTTATCTATGTAAACGTTTCTTCGCCCAGTATCTTGTTTCAAGTCTTCGTTTCAACTTACGAGCAAATCCTCATCTGCAACTTTACATCGAATAAACTCTCAGAATAGGGCGAAATCTTCTTCCTTCTTTCTGGAGATGAAGTGCGCACATTTACTGATTACTATAACCGAAATAAGCACACAAGTAACACCGAATTTCGCCTCAACTTCAATAACCCCTTTTCCATGTTACCATTCCCAGCATACTTACTTCCGAAAGTGGCAACCTCAACCAAGAGTCCAAACTTTCAAAAACACACATAACTAAACCGCGACCTCTTTATTTAGAATTTCTCAGAAAGAAATCCTCTACTATGTTGAAATGCCCGATGATCATTGCTGGTCTCTAACTGCCTGTACCATGGTCCCCCCGTACACGAGATATATACGTATAAGCCATGGTATATGCGTATGCCATATCCACTTTTTTAAGCGTATACGAGGCTATCCGAGAAGTCTCTTTGATTCCCAGCCACCACCTTTTTGAAGCTATTCACACTTTTTTAGAGTAAGGAACACTTTTTAAGACTTCGAGAAGAGATTTCAACATAGAATAGATACTCGGTATTCTTGGTTAAGTTTCTTATTCTTTTATCATGTTCTTAGAGTAGGAAAACAGGCGAAGAAAATAATTAAGCAGCTGGAAGAACTTTTCTCTACGCTTTTCTTATCTTTTTAAGTTATAGTATACAGTTATTTAGGTTTTATCTTTCTTTTCTCTTTTCTACGTATTTTCTTATTCTTCAGTGATAGACAAATAGAACAGGTTCAGTAGAACTTTCCATGGGACACTCCCTCCTAGAACGTTCTAGAAAGGCTTCAAAATAGAATAGATATTTCTAGAGAAATATTTACTAGATCCAGGCTTCCAGAGCAACTGAAAGTAGAGGGAAAAGAACTTTATTTATAGTAAATTCCAAGGCATAACGTGGTTTATCAGCACCTCGCCACTTTCCCCTCATAATTTACTTTACTATACAATAAATCAACCACAACCTATAAAATTTATTAAAACTAACCAGACTCTAATTGACTAGACATATCTATATCTTCTTGGCAGGTTCGCGCATTATGACCAGCTTTTCCACAAGTACTACAGTGCCGCCTAGACGATTGCCCCTCCTTCCGATTACCCCCCTCCGTACGTAAGTCGTGTCGTACCTGCTCATCTACATCCTCTACTATAAGTACACCCCCTTGACTGACACGAGTCTTTTTAGCCCTACGGCGTTTACTTAGGGCTTCATTTGCTGCTCAAAGGGTGCACACCTCAGCGGATAGAAGGGTTATCTTGTGGGCCATTCACTCTGTACTCTTTGCTAATATAGTAACTGTCTCAAAGAGTGGGGTTGGCGAGCTCCCCTGATAACAGGTAATTCAATTTCGAACAAGAGTTGATTGTAAAAGAGCTTTGGTCAGGTTAGAAGGGGTCTGGGACATCCAAGGAAGGGAGTTAGCACTAGACAGCCAAGGGGGAGTTGGAGCCTGTAACCTCACGTCAAGCTTTGAAAGCACTGCTTGCAGGTTAAAAGACACTAGGCCAGCTCCACGGAATCCAGCTTTAGTGTTTTAGATTGTTATTGACTCTAAATACACTACTTTGAAGGCTAGAAAGAACTCGACCTTAGTGATATAGTTGATATAAGCCTTGATAAAAGTCTTAATTTAACAACTGTACGCCTGTTTCAACACACTAAAACATCTGACATCAAGTAGCTGGGTTAAATGGGAAGAGTGAGGAGGTAGTCTAAGAGTTATAATGTTGTGTGCCTTACAGTACTCTTGGAATTCAGCGGATTCGTGACTCTCATGCCCATCAAGGACTAGTATATGGTATAGGCCCTTTGCTTGACTAGCAGTATCTTATCGAAGTGTTGTAGCTATTCTAGACCTGTCTTGTTATTGGTCCATCTATTACTTGTAGGTTTAATTACCTAATTGTTTGGAAGGTTGCCCTCAGTATACTAATTCACGAGATAATTCTTCCCTTGAACCACTAAAAATAGAGGCACACTCCAACCTTCGCTATTAATACAAGAAATTGCTGTAGCCTATTCCTGATTGCCTGGCTGAACTGCCTTGCCTCTGCCACGCTGATTAGCACATGTAACTACTATTGTAGGGCAGATAACACCTATCATGAAGCCTGTCTCATTGAAGTTATAGAAGTCACAATCCAAAACACTGTATTTTGCCCTTATATTCTCTACTAGTTGAAACTACGTGCTAATTAGCTTAGGATCTTCGCACAAGGCTCTTTGGAAGTCATAAACGCGATTAAAACATGTCTTTAAGGCTGGTTGTCGTTGTATGAATCAATGTGCCCAGAGCTTCCCGACATGTTTCCCCCCTGTGATTCAAGAATATAATTTGCTATATCTTCTACGCCAACCAACCAAGGCACAAACCCTCTTGAATCTAGGTCGAGTATATATTGAAGAAGTACTAACTCTTCTAATTTAGTCAATTTCTGATTAGGAGGTCAGCGTTCGCTGAGGATAGTTCGTTCGTTTATTCTATTGTGAAGTGTAGAACATAGCACGTTATAGAGTTTCGCAGCAGTCGTAGAGTTAAGTCTTTTGGTAGTTCAGATAGCCTCGATAGCTAGAATGATTCGTGCTTCTTAGGTTTGAATAGGCATTGTGGTTGTTGAGAAATCACGTGTCAAAGTTAGGGAGTAAATAATGAGGGGAAAAGTGGCGAGGTACTGATATTGGCGAGGTGCTGATAAACCACGTTATTTAGAATAATTTTATATAAAATTTATACCTAAAAGAGAGTAAATCGAGGTAGTAGTAGATAAGAAGCAGTAGGTAATAACAGAAGAGGCAATAATAAGAGTAGTAGTAGAGTAAGTAAAGTAGTAGAAGTGAGTAGGTAAAGCTATATAACACTTGCGCTAGATTCTAGTTTTTACAGTCTATACACAGGCCTTTTCACATAGTTTTCTATATCTATAGAATCCATCTATAGAAGAGGGATCCATCCTAGATAAATTCCATATACTCTTTAAAAAGGAATAGATTTATCTACTATATAGCTCTAGATATACTATGGAATTCCAGTTGCCGATCACTGTTATTCTTAAAAGAGGGGTAAAAAAGAGGTGGGAATGTCTTTATTTTTCAAAGAATATATATATACGCATGCTCTATGGCTTTGATTGTCAGAATAATATACGCTAGTAAATTTGTCGTTTCAGGTGAATACTACTTTGTAGCTAGTTCACGTGACCTGGAAAAGGGCTATATCCCTTAGCTGCGGTGGTGCACGTAGTGGATCCTTGTGGCTGGAGCGAGAAAATTCAGCCAATGGATCCCATTTTCCTTGGAGATTCTAGAAGATTATTGGCAGGATTTTCTCGCTCCAGCCACAAGGACCTACTACGTGCACCACTGCAGCTGAGGGGATAAGGACCTAGCTAGCTACTCTTGACCTAGATAGACAAGAATAATACACCACTTTGAGCACCAGTTTAGGTACCAGCTTTATGACCTTAAGTCATGCCAACAAAATTCAAAGAATCAAAGCATCATAGTATACAGGTATACAATAGCTCATACGCGTATAACTCGTATACGCTGGCACCATGGTATATGCCGACACCAACTTAGGTCAAAACAACGAAGAAGTGAAACGAAATAATATCAGTGCTCAAGTAGCGCCAAGGACTTGTGGGAAACTTACTTGTATTGCTAATGCTGGGATTTCAATTTATTCCCTCTTTCCTCTACTTTAAGTTAGAGTCTCTAACTTTTACACTTTTATTACCTGTGATTTAATAGAACGAACATACTATTCGCGCAGATATGAAAGTTGTTTCTGCCTATACTGGGGCTATAAAAGAAAGGTGTAGAAGAACAGGACAAGGATATTATAGGTAGACTTTAATAACGAAGGATTTAATGTTATTATTAGAGCGGAGACATGCGAATATACCACATCCATAGATTGGTGTTGAAGAGAGAGAGGGTTTTCTTGAGTTCTCCTTATACGCTAAGGAGATAGACATAGGAGAGTAGAGTTTAGATATTAAAGCATCGTCATCCTAATAATATTCAAAATCTCTTGATTGATCTTCAACGCATGATGGTGAGATATCACGAAATATTCCTTCTTCAAGTTAGGAAATTATTCTTTCAGGGAAAAAAAGGCAGTAGATCATACCACGCCTTCTCCTCCCTTCGTAACAATCACACAAAAGCTCTAGGTATAAACTGCACCACAGGACCATTCTTAACAGCAAGATAGTTGTCCCCAGTCTGAAAGTGCCCCTTACCGCTCCTCCCCCATCCCAGTTCCTTCTTTCCTTCGCCCACATCATCCCCTTCAACACATTTAACGTCCATCCTCCATACCATCCTCCCTACAACAATCATCATCTCCAACATCGCCAACTTCATCCCGGCACAATTCCCAACCCCCGTTGAGAAGGGGAAAAACCCACTTTTCGCTCTCGCCACATCTTCAGCAGTGACTCCAGTCTGCTCATCAACAATCCATCTCTCTGGCCGAAAAACCCATGGATCCCCATATATAGCATCATGATGCATAAGCGAGAAGCTGCTTGTACCGATTTGTGTTCCTTCTGGTATATATATCCCATCAACTGTCAAGCCTCCTGGAAGGACTTCCCTTGGTAACTCGGATGGGACGGGCGGCGTCATTCGTAGGGATTCATCGATACAAGCTCGTAGATAGTGACAAGAAGCCAATTGCGCCCCACTCACAATTTCATCCACATCCTTAAATTTACCCCTCACTTCCCTAACCAACTTGTCATAAATCTTCGGATTACGCGTGAGGTAGAAAATGACAGCACAGAGAGTGACAGAAGTAGTATCAGTTCCGGCAATAATTAAAAGCGAAGCCTCAGACATCAACTCGATGGGTGTATACGCCGGTCCACCTCTTTCTGGGTCTTCAGCCTGGAAAAGATAATGAAAAATGTCTTTCCTGGTCTCCTGTCCCTCTTCCCTTTCTTTTTTTAGATTCTCTTCTTGTTCGGTTCGTCCCGCGACACTTTTTTGTACGAAGTCTCGGAATTTCTTACCCTTGGTTCCTCTTATGCGTTCGAAAAGAGCGTCTAGGCCTCTGGGCTTCAAGTAGATATAGAGGTTGAGAAAGGGTGATTTGGTGATCTTCGGGGAATTAGCAATGTTATACCATTTTCAAAGACATAAGGCGAAGGAAACCTAAGTTCGTGAGGAATTTACCGGGTAAAGAATTTTCAGCGAGGAAGCGATATTTTTTGGAATACTCTTCAGTTCATTCTCCGCCCTTTCCTTCGTCTCAAAACTGCTCCCAAAAGCCAAATCACCTAGGATATCAAAAACAAGATAGCTAATCAAATCCGTCGCATTCTTTGATTCTGTCCACTGCCCGGGTTCTAAATTCTCGACCAACAGTTCGCACCATCTATCAACATTTTTGATGATAAAGGTCTCAGCGGAACGCACTGCATTTTCCGAGAACGCAGCGTTCAAAACTCTTCGTTTCTTAGCGTGGATAACCTTGTCCACGGTGTTAAGCGTATTTATCGATTCCTTATTCCTAGGGAAAATCTCGTAGAATTTCCCTTTCTTAACGTTGGGTTTCGCATTGTGTATACTGGCATGTCCCGACGGAGAATTTACCATGACCCCATTTGGTTGGAAGCGAAAAATATCGCCTAGAGTATATTAACTGCAAGCATCCGAACCTACTTAATAAGTAGAGAGAGCGCATACCATAAACTTGATGACATTGCCAGATCCATATGTGACGAGTTCCCTTGAGTGCATAGTAGAAGGACGGAATGCCTGATATTTTCGCGAAGAAAGGGCCTGGAAGCTTCGACAAAGGATTGAAGTAGAGATTATATATCGCAGATCCAAGGAACTTACTTGGTCAGTCTTATTAAAGTATGCATTATCAAAGGAGTGGGCCTTGTTACATAGAAGAGGATGAGTACGGAGAAAGAGAGAAACCATTGGCTTGCATCTTTCTCTGGCATCATCTTTGATGGTTGCATCGAGCCGTTTGCTTGACGATACGAACTGTTCTGATATAGGCAAATAAAGCTGTATATGTGCTTTTAGAAGTTCACAATTTCTTGAAAGTGTATGAGATTTGAGAACAAGAACGGGGAGTTAGGTTTGCGTTGAGTTGGTGTTGGTTGGATGTGTAACACGGAATTAGCCTAATACCCGAATATCCGACTTTTTGAGACTAGGTATAGAGATGAGTTATGAAATATGGGAGAAATCATAGGAGAATGCGAGGAACTTACAAGTAGTATGGAAAAGCATGAGCTAGAAAAGATCTACAACTTCTTGGAGTGAATGGAATAGATCACGTGATATAAATATTACTCCCCGCCAACAACACAGTCCATTTAAGTGTTCTTTCTTCGTCGCACCTTTTTTTTAATCGGGTATCTGCGAGTTGGCGCAATTGAAGTGTAAACTTTCATTATAGTTTGGTGGGGATATACTTTAGTCCGGTAGGAGATATGATTAATCCAGGCGGCTCGCTGTTTTACTTCAGCCCTCATTCAAATTATTTTCTCAACCTCTCCTCTAGCTTGGCTTCCGTCGACTCCAAGAACGATCGACTCGTTCTAGTATTGGTGAGTTTCTTTCCGGCTGTTACTTGAAGTGGGATGGTCTGAGAAAGGAGGTTCAAGATGGATTTGTTTTGTTTTGCATCTGTGGCGGGGCATCCGGTGCGTCGCGGGAGCCGCGACTGAAGTGGGCGGTTAGGGGGTGATAATGAATGAGGCAGTGCCAACCCACGGAGAACATCATCTCAACGTTCCCTACCCAAACAATTTGTCTACTTTTCTACCACTCTATCCAATCTTCACAACGTGTAGTAAATCTTTCCTCATACAATTATCCAAGGCAGTCGCATCTAGCGATGGCAGATCCTTTATCCGCCCTTGGCCTTGCATCGAACCTAGTGCAGCTTATCGCGTTCGCCAGCGATCTCATCTCCAAAGGCCACGAAATATATAAATCAGCAGAGGGAGCTTTAGTAGAGAATCTCGAATTGGAAACAATCACGACGAGTCTGAAGGACCTGAGTCTCGGCCTAGTGGCTCCTTTTGCAAGTGGTAGAACTCCATCAGCAATTGAAAAACAACTCCAAACGCTTTGCGATGGCTGCGATGAGGTTTCCAAGGAATTACTGCAAGTCATACACAGCCTCAAAAGGGCTGGGCCAAACGTGCGATGGAATAGTTTTCGACAGGCACTCAGGAGTGTATGGAAAGAGAGCAAGATCGAGTCTTTGTCAAAACGGCTGGAACACTATAGACGGCAAATCGACACGACCCTTTTGGTGTCGCTAAAATTGCATATCGAAGAGCATGGCTCCGCGCCTTCTCCAGCCCCAGAAGGGACGGATTATCGCATTCTTGATTTCATAGAAGAATCTAAGGCTTGGAGAACTGAGATTCTCAAGAATTTGGAACGAAACGACTGGCAAGAAAAAAACGCGAACGATATGGTGCTTTTTTCCTCTCAGCTCACGGCGAATATCAAAAATGAGCGGGATGCGCTAATTAAGTCTCGAATCATGGAGAAATTGAGGTTCACGGAGATGAATGACCGAATAGGACGGATACCAACTGCATACAGGCAAACGTTCGAGTGGGTGTTCGGGGACGATTCGAAATTCACGACAGCTACACCGAAATCCCGAAGCAGATTCTCCCCAGTGAAATCAACTTCACAGCAGAAGTTTGACCCTTTTGTTCCATGGCTACGCGGCAAGGAATCACTCTATTGGATCACGGGCAAGCCGGGCTCTGGGAAGTCCACATTAATGAAGTACTTGTTCAAAAACAAACGAACTTCAGAACATCTTGCCACTTGGGCTCAAGGAATCCCGCTGACTAAAGCTGGATTCTTCTTTTGGAATTCAGGAGCGGAGATTCAAATGTCAGAGACTGGCCTGTGTCGAAGTCTCCTTCACCAAGCCATTTCAGAGAGGTTAGATATTATACCCCGTCTATTCCCAGATAGGTGGAAATACTCCGAACTTTTTGGCGACGATCCTCGGCCGTGGACCATATCTGAAATCAAGTTCGCATTTGAAACACTCGTTTCGGATGATGCGAGGAAATTCATATTTTTTATCGATGGGGCTGATGAATTTGAGGGCGATGAAGGAGAACTTTCCGATTTCCTTCTCAGTATTGTTTCAAAGAATCAGAATGTAAAGATCTGTGTTGCGAGTCGCCCCTGGCTTGTTTTTGAGGATGCGTTCCAGTCCCGCCCATCATTGCGGATGGAAGATTTGAGTGCTTCCGACATACATCTTTTCGTACTTGGAAAGCTTCGAGAAAATCAGATGTTCCGCCAGCTCCAGGAATTACAATCTTGGGATGCCGAACGCCTCATAACGGAGGTGACAGAAAAGGCGTGTGGTGTTTTTCTTTGGGTTCATTTGGTCGTGAAATCTTTATTAGAGGGGCTAAGGGATGGAGACAGCATCAAGGATCTTCAAGAACGGCTGCTTCATCTCCCCTCTGACCTTGAAGAACTGTTCAAGAGGATCCTTGGTATTTTGAACCCGCTATATATGCAACAGGCAGCAAAGCTATTCAAAATGGTTGAGGTGGCAACATCACCCTTATCGTTGCTCACATTATCTTTTGCAGACGAGGGTTTAGAAAAAGCAATATCCGCCGAGATGAAGATTATAACCCCCGAGGAGAAAGCCTTCCGCGCCGAAACAACCCGAAGGCGATTAATAAGTCGCTGTAAAGGGCTTCTAGAGGCATCGACTGGACCTGACGCCCCCGTGGAATATCTGCACAGAACTGTCAAAGACTTCCTCCGAGAGAGTCATAATCGTGTCTTCGAAACTTCGGAAAGAGACAAAGATGATGCTACCATTGCATTATGCGGTGCATTCCTTCAGCATACTAAAACCATGGAGCTTTGGAGAAACATGAACTTTGAGTATTTTTGGAGGGCATTCACGACTTGTATTGCATACTCGCGCTGTTTTGAACGCACATCAGAAGCTGCCCATGTATCCGCTCTAGATGAGCTAGATAAGGTGATTTGTAAGTTCTTCGACACTTACGATCCTAAACAGCAGTCATGGCTTTATGCTAGTGCTAGGGAAAGACGCACCAGAGGTTCCAATTGGCCGAAAGGGAATTGGTCTCTGGAGCCATACCACGATTTTGTTTTGGAGCACTCGCTCACGACATATATGCGCCACCGTTTAAGTGAGTAACGATACCACCCTAGATAGCTGTTTTATTCTCATACTAACAATAAAATTTACAGATGGATACAACCAGGCCGATATGCAACGATATAGCCACTTGCTACTACGACAAGCATCGATCGAAGGAGATATTGCCATGACCCGATTATTGCTTGAACATGAAGTCAACCCAAACCGTCAAATTGAAGGCCTCACCAATTGGCAAGTCCTGCTCCGTGCCATTGACTCTTCAGATGATGGAGAGTTCCGGGATATTGATAAAAGTAACGACCTTGTAGACGTTGTTCAACTATTCCTTGAACATGACGCCGATCCAAGCATTATCCTTTATTCTTCAGACCCATGCCAGTTTTCAGTTGTGGAACTAATTTACAAGAGATTCGAGTCTTTGGGCGTCTCCAAGAAACAAACAGACAAGCTCTATGCCCTGCTACCAAAGGCGTCTAGGGAGAGAACTCGAGGAGAACCAGATAAAGATAAGATAATTAATGAAAAGAAAGAGGGAGCTTTGCTTTCGCAAACGAGCAAACCAAGAAAGCCACACCAGAGAGAAGCTCAAGGAATAGGAAATCAAATAAGAAAAGACCAACTGGATATTCAGCAGCGAGAAACCGAAGATGGAAACCTTCGAGGCAAAGCGAAAGGGGCAAAATCTCGATTACACAAGTTTAATAGTCTTTTTCGAACTAAAATATAGTGATGAAGAAATTCAATTCCTGCTACCCACATCCTTTCTCAGTATCTTTTAGTAAAAGGCGCTATTTTCCCGGGAAAGTGTCCCTGGGGTACGGCTCGATCATCGGGGGTTTTTTTTATGAGATGCTGTCGCAAAACCCCAATAAAACAATGACCACGACCGAAAAATCTGGCGGTACTAGAATCCGATGGTCGAGCTGCACCTGTCGAGTATCCTGAAGGAAAAGTCGATGCTTTGAAGCCATAGAGCCATGATCAGTAATCTATAGGGAAGTCCACTTAAATTCAGCGCCCGCCTGAAATAAGGTCACTGCACTACTATTCTATAGAGCTGGTTTACAACCCTCGGATATATACTCGGATATATTTATTTAGATTTAATTTCTATCTCGAACATATATTCTCTAAGCTGTATTTCTTAGAAATATTCTCTTAAAGTTACGAATAGCTTTAACCTCTTAAGTAGCAGCGAGGTATCCTAGGGAGTTTGTGTAAGTCCTTGTAAAGCAGTATCGAATTTTAGGACGTAAATGTCTTCAAGACACTCTTTTTAGACTCCGAGACACTTTTATTCTAAGATATATCAAATCTGCCTAGAATTATAAGCCGTGCCAGGTGTGGAAGTTAGGTATTCCAGGGTAAAAGTAGGTATTGCTAAAGTCGTTTTCTCTACTCCATCTCACGAGAAACCAAGCGAGAACTCGCTTCTCCCTCCTCCCTCCTCCTTTCTTTCGTAACATCTCTCTTCCTCTCATCCAAATATCAAAAAAGAAAGAAAGAGAAAAGAAAAGAAAAGAACTCTTCACCGAAAAATCCTCACACCAACCCCTTTCCCCCAACATCATCCAACAAACCAACCTCATCGCCCTCCAATGAGAAACCACCAAGATCAAAGATCCCAGGAAAATTTCCCCATCACCCTAGCTCTTTATAAGATGTAAACCAGGTAACCCCGATTCCTGAAAATGAAAGCCCCACCTAGGGAGGAACGCGGTAAAAAAAAGCATGGAGAAATACAGGAGAGGGCAATACGCTGTAACATCCTGTAAACTGCCCTGAGGGGTTTCCAATTCACCACTTCCCTGTGAAGACGCGTTGGTACCCCAAAGCCACAGGGGGTAAGCGAGCCTGGCGAGTCTATAGAATGGAATAAAGGTGCTATCTTACAGGGAGATCCACTAAAATACAGCATTTATGCCAGATTACGGCTTCAGAGTACTATCACAGGGCATTATAGCGTAGTGTGCCCCGTATTCTCCATACTTTTAACTACGTCCTCTGTACCTAGCCCCAGAACTTCCAACTCCCAAAAGAACTTTTCTCGTATGCGAGACTTTATTCCCGTCTCAACTTGCTCTACCAACCCCCCGATTCCATATTGTGAGGTTGGCTCAGTTATCGAGGTGTGGTTCTGTCGAGAGAGGAGAATCTCTTCTCTCGGATTCTCAATCACCTCTTCGATCTCGAATCCATTTTAATTACTTTTCATTACTTTGGTATCCCAATCCAGCTATCATGCATTCCAGCAAATGTATTCAGCAACCCATCAATGTACCGAGCCGGCCAACATGCCACATATTCAACCAACCTCAAGCAAAAATATCAACAACCTCAATCCTTATCTACAACCCCTCCCTCCCATGCTCAAAACTCAACCAAGTTTCCCACTGAGCCCCAAATCCCTCGAGCTCCCCCCAACATAAACCGTCTTCTCAAACTCACTAACCACCCAGTTTTGTGACACCGTATCCCAATTACTAACATCCCTCCGTGTAAGCCCATAAGTAAAAGTGCCCTCCTCCCCCACATCAAGAACAAGATCATCAAACGCCCTAAGCACAACCTTAGGATCGCTCGGTCCACCAAGAGAAAGATAAAGTTGCGGAATCTCCACCCCCTTAACAGAACCGGTGTTTTTGACAGTCGCAGAAACGGTGTAAACCACATCCCAAAGTTGTCGGTTCCCACCCGCTGAACCACCAGCTGGAACCTTAGGTTGTGGAGAACTGTCTGTTGCCTTTTCAGGCCAGCTCTCGGTTTGGTTTCGTAGGACGGGTCCGTCGAGGTACGGGTAAATGTATTTGTAAATAGCGCGGAAGCCAGCAGGGAACTCGGCATTATCCTCATCCGTATCGATCGTGCCCAGTATTGGAGCAGCCTTAGTCTTGCCAGTGGTAGGTTCATATGGTCCCGGATCATTCTTGACGATTTGGAGGTTACTATACGTAAAGTTGGTGTATGAAAGCCCAAACCCGAATTCATAACTCGGTTCAATCCCCTCTTTATCAAAGTGACGATAATCAATGAAAACGCCCTCATCAAAGTCCAATTGGTTAGGCGTCTCAGTAGGTGTGTAAACAATATCTACACCCCAATCCTCGCGCTTCTTGCCCCAAGTGAAGACCGACTTCGCAGATGGGTTGCGCGCGCCGTAGAGGATATCAGTGATTGCGTTTCCGGATTCTTGGCCTGGTAACCCGGCCCAGAGGATGGCTGTGACATTTGGGTTGTTTTTCAGATCCTCAACGATGACGGCGCCGACGGTGTGGAGGACAACAACTGTGTTGGGGTTTTGAGATGCGACGTGTTTGATGAGGGCATCGCCGTTACCCCACAGAGTTAGGTTGTTTCGATCACCAGCATTTCCGTCGACGGTGATATATCCTTCTCCTGCGTTTGCATTTACGAAAACAAGAGCTACTTCGGCGCCGGAGACGGCTTTGGTTACTGCATTGAAATCGTAGTTGTCGCTGATGTTGGCAAATGTGGACTTGTCTTTGGCAGCTTGAGCGCTGAGAGCTGTGACTGGTGCGATTAGATATGGAAATTGGGCAGTTCCGCTTCCCCATCCCTAAAATCGAGTTAGTTAAGTTCCTAGACATTGATGTTGTCTTCTTACCATTGCCAATGTGCCAATGTTACACCCTCTATCACCACAAGAATTTGGTCCAGCGGGATTATCATGAGCATCCTCACCAATGACAGCAACGCTCTTGGGCGCCTTCAAAGGAAGAGCATTATTAACATTTTTCAAAAGAACAGTCGAAGCACCAGCAATCTCGCGAGCTAGACGCTTATGATCCCCTTGAACATCGACGTGGAAGTTCACTTGCTGATAGTTTTCTTGTGGTTGAGGATGTTGATAACCAAACGTGTCCAGGGTCCATGAGTTGAAATTAGGCTCAATACGTCCGTTGTCGACACCAACCTTGTAGTATGCCTGGGAGAAATTAGTCTAAGATCATGTTCCACAATCAAAATGCTCGCTTATTTGATGTGCAGCGGCCCGAGGTCATACTTACAGCCATAATTCGTGTAGCCATGTCGTCAAGCCTCCATTGTGGAATTGTACCATTAATGACAGCCGCCGTAAGATTGCCACCCCAATATGTGTCTCCTGAACCCAGGTCTTTGTCACCGGCCATAGTCATATCGAGACCAGCAAAAGCTGATGCGACACCAGTATGTTGAGCCGCCCAATCGCTGACTACAAAACCCTGGAAATCTAATTCGTTTTTGAGGAGGTAGTTGAGCGTGTAGCTGTTGGCAGAACCATAGCTGTTGTTAATTTGATTGTAGGAGCACATGACAGATCCAACACCAGCACGGACAGCGTCTGCGAATGGCCTAGAAATGTGTTAGTGCCTGCTTTTCGGATCCACAAAGACTTGTCTTACCATAGATACAACTCATGAATAGTCTTATCATCAATATTGGCCGAGTAAGCAGGAGTACCACCATCAATCTGACGATTATGTTCTTGCTCGTTTCCAATGTAATGCTTCGCATTTGCAATTACACCAGCGTCTTGAATACCCTTGATTGTTTCCGCCATGGCTACACCAGTCAAGACTGGATCAGGACTGAAACCTGCAGAAACCAAAGTCAGCACGTTTCCGCAAATATGGGAAATAAAACTTACCTTCCCAATTACGGCCACCTGCTGGAGCACGACCAATTGGACCTGCGACGGGACCCAATTGAACATCCACGCCTTTTCCTTTATGCTCGACGCCCATTCCATTTCCACGGCTCTTGAATAATCGAGTGGTCCATGTAGCGGCGGTATTCATTCCGGAGGGCCAGGCAGTTGCGAGATCGGCTATTGCTAGTTAGCACGAGGAGTAAAAGAAGGCACGAAAAACATTTTATGAAATGAATTGTGTGACTTACCAAAACGAATACCAAGAGGACTGTCCTGCAAGCAGAATCCGCGGAATCCCAGACGAGGAATAGATCCAGTGTTTCCCACACAAGCTTCGCCTTCCCATCTAGTTCAATGTTAGTATTTCTGTTTTGCCAATTTTTCGATACTTGTGATAGCAAAGAGAAGATTGTAATCTAGAAGGCGCCATCAGGCCAGCCTAGACCAATGCATTTGAAACTTTCAATTGAAATTATGCACCCCAAGTGAAGCTCGCAAATAGACCAATCGCGATGGAATTCAAATGAACCTCCCTGGGGGTAGCAAAATTCACTTGAAGCCACCCCCTCTGCAACTGCGCAAGGGAAGCAATTGCCCCTCCTTCGCCACAACTGCCCCTCATCGCCACGAAGTCAAACAATAACGAAAATAAAAACTAGATGAGAAGAGAGTAGCAGAGGAGAAAAGGAAAAAGCTTACCCCACACCAGTAGTTAAATTGACCTTCTCCAACAGAGTAAGCTGGCTCACAAAAGCCTGAGCCTTCTCATAAGCATCCTGCCATCCATTGCCGCCTCTCATCCACGGCGAGGGGTAATGCGGAGGAGAAGTAGCACCATGGAGTTGTGCATTGGAGGCAACTGCCAAAGCAAGCACCGTGGCGAAAGTAGAAGACCACAACATGATGAATTGGGTCGAAGAAGAAGGTAGGCGAAAGGAGTGAAAAGAGGAAGAGGGAGGAGGAGAAAAGAAGAGGAAGAGTAGAAATAAAAATTCTGGACCTCGGGTCTATATATTCCGCGAGCTACCTGGGGAACTGGGGAGGTGAAAGGTACGAGGCAGTCCAGTAGGTAGTCCGGTAGGTAGTCCAGTAGGCAGTCCAGTAGGTAGTCCACTAGGTAGATCCATTGGATGCTCGTAGGTCATTCCTTCCTCGTCTTGCGAGGAAGAGTGTCTGGTTCTTGCTTGCCCAGCTGCTGTGACACCACTGCATGCCACCATATTTTACCGACCCACCTTTTTGGCCTCTCCATCGTGGGTCGTTGCTTCCCCATCCCAGCATTGGGCGTGCTCGAGTGGAGTTGGCCTCACGAAAACCCCTTTCCCCGCTACTTGGGGTAGCTTGGAGCTCCCATCGCAATTTCCTTTATTGATGTCACTCACTGCCCGAGCGAAAAAAAAGTCTGGGGTGAGGGTGAGTGACCGGGATGATGCTGTGGGCGCGTCCGGGGTAAGATGCGGGACCAGGGTGGGAATTGGGGTAGGTGACCCACTCAATCCAGTCAAGTGAGGTCTGAAGCCAAACGGCAATGGCAAGTTCGCTGCCAGCTGGCAATCGGCCCGAGAGGCTCAACCCCTCTTGCTTTTGCTCCAAGTCCAAGGTCAGGAAGTTGAGATGAACACGAGGAAGTTGAGATGAACACGGTGAACACGATGAACAGCAGCCAAGTTGAAAAGTCGGGAATCGAAATATTCCGTGTCAGGCGATATGTATGCCTATATGCCGAGAGTGGGTGAGAGGGTTCACATTGGTCTTTGGGAACTTGACTTTCTTGGGCTTCTGAACCATTTCCGAGGATCCGAGGTTGGGAGGGATATACAGGAATCAAGGGACTGATAAGAAGGGCATTGAAACCGAATAAAATGATATCCAACCCAAGCAAAATTACTCACCCCAACGCTTCCAATTCTTCGTCCCATCCCACGTCCCAACATCATCTAGTAAGAGTCGCACGCAAAAGATTCGGCAGCCGGCCGAGTGCCCCGGATGCTGATGCTGGCCCTGGCCCTGGCACTGGCACTGGCACTGGCGCTGGCGCTGGCACTGCAACTGCAACTGCGCAACACAGGATAAACCTGCAAGTCAAGTCTGCACTGCAGTGCACTGCATTCTCGTGCATCAAAATCTCGTCTGGTCGCACAGCAACAAACGCATCATCTCATCATCCCTCGGGTCCAATCCCCTGATTCTTCTTACTCAATTCGGCCCTCGTCATCTCTCTATCAACTCATCACGTCGGCAGTAACGTGGTATTCGTGGCGTTAAGAAACCCCCAGGTGATGATGTGTGATGAGAAAGAGAAAGGTTACGGTGAGGCGCGTCGAGAGTGAAAGCTTGGAAAGCGCGAACGTGGCGCGGTCTGCAGGAAGGCCCGATAATGTGCCGTTCCGAGACGTGCACGTGATGCGGGGTAAGATCTAATGGCGTTTGTGGCGGACGTTTGAAAAGCTTGATGAGGCTTGTGAGTGGTGGGATTGCTTTCCGTGGGGTGTTCGTGGGCGGATCTGCCGTAACTGGATACCGAGAGCTTTTTTTATAAGATTTACCTTGTATGTTGGAAGCATCAGATGAAAAAATTCAGAAATTTAGGTACGAGTTGAGGGGTTGAATCCCCGCACTTAGAGAACCGGATTGGAATCCACCCAGTGGATATACGTCTCCGACGTATACGCGCTCGTCTCTTTTAACAAGTTAGACCCATCTGCACCTACCCCACTCACTAGTTTTGACAGCTCCCTAATACATATCATCATTTCTTCTTTTGACATCTAATGTCTGGTTAGTCAGATCTATCGACACTTTCACTTTCCCAAGCTCTCGTTTCTCTTATTTCCACCAGTTGAGAAACTGCCAAGGACTCTACTTAGCTGGTGTTTAATAATAATCACTATGGCACCTTTGTGGATGGAAAAAAGCTGAAAGTTATTGTCGAAGCAAGAAGAACTGACTACTGTGAGTAACACAGGTATCATTCAAAGTCCCACATAGCAAAACTCTGATTGCTGCTTGCAATTCAATATCAATTAGTTCTATTCATTCATAACCTCGTATGATTTGCTGGTTTACCTAAATCAATCTACGGAAGCAAGACCAGCTCACTTCAGCTTCCTGATCCACTTTCAAAATTCCAAGTTATATGTTGAGATGTAGCACTTCACACAATGATATATTTCTAAGAAGCAAGAGTGAAAGACTTGAATTCCTTGACCAGCTCTACAAGAGCACAAGGCATATATATATATATATACAACTTTGCAATAGCTATTGCTACATTTATTTACTGAAAATTTTCTGTCTCAGTATGCCTGACAGGCATACTAATATTTCCTTAAGTAGCTTAATATAATATATATCACTGTATCTATCAACAGCCTTCTTATAGTTATATCTAATAACAACTACTTCTATAAAAACTCTATAGGCAAAAAACAGTTTTTGTATAGCTTCTAGGAAAAGCCTAGCTAGTATAAAAAACTAGGTATAAGTCTCTTATTCTTTATTCTTCTTAAAGTATTCTCTTTATATATATCTTAAACACTAAGAGTTATAGAGATTTTATAAGTACTTTAGCAAGTATATGTAATATAAAACAGTAAACGACCAGACGGCAAGCCCGCATCAGGAAACCGCGACCGCCCGCATCAGGCAAGGCGCGTGCACGGGCCCGTCGCCGCTTTCGCGGGGTATAAGAGTCTCGTTTTCCCATCGCTGGCTGCCCGTCTCCTTCTCTCTCTTCCAACCGCCCAACGACCTACCTCACAACGCTCGGTGCTCGCTCTTCATGCATACTCAGCCCCTTTACCCAGACGCTCCCCATTTTTCCACCAAGCGCCCCTGATCGGCCACGCCGTAGCTCTGAAGGTCACCGCCAGGGTGGTGTGGGGCAGCTTCGACCATAATCCGCGATTGCCCTTCACTGCCTAGATGCTCCTAAGCAGCTGCGACGTTGATCCATTCCCCAGCCCATCTCGCACTAGCTGAGTTACGAGCTTAGCAGGCGTCTAAACCCATTCGCAATCTGCCTCGTCGCCGCACAATCACCGTCCCTCGCAGCAGCGTCTCCGGATACTGAGATGCCGCGGGTTTGGCCTCCACTCATAGGCACCACAGCCAGTTGCAAAAAGGCCTCATGTTGACGCGGCCTTACTTCTGCCTAGCAGCGCATCAGGGGGATGACGCGGTGGCAGCTTCATAGTGAGTCTCCCTTGTCGGGGCGCATTTCGGATTCGTCTTAATTGTGTGGATATGAGCTGATTTGTAGTGGCAGGATCGTACGATACACCTTCTATGGTCTTGAATCAGATCTCACGATTGGATTGTGCCAGCTTCACGCTTAGAAGCTGAGACGCTGACGACGGGGGAGACAAGTCTGCCTCGAGCGTTTAGACGGCTAGATACGACGGCATCCTCGATTATGCGATCCCCCTCATTTCACACATATCCACGGCGTCGCCGGTGATCGAGAAAATATACTAAGATCGGCCGATCGTGGTAGACAGCGCAGTGGAGTTGGTCGAGGATGGGCATCTTCCGGCATAAGAGTGCAGGATCGGATGGTGTTAATGCCTTGTAACTGGCTGGATTTCTCAGTAGGAGATTGGCAGCATTGATGTCGAGGCGATTTTGAGATTGCGTCAGAAGAGAGGAGAAAGAGCATAAAAGGAGTGTACGGCGGGCTAAAGAGGGCATCCAGGGTTTGCAAAAAGCCTACATAAACCCTTTGATTTCCAGTTTCTGCTCTCTTACAGTCCAGTTGTGTAACTAATAGAAAGTTAAGTATTTATCAGCTACTTTAAATCAATTTCCACCTACTCGAGATGGCCACTTTTGCCCCGATCTCGTATACCTATGTGCCGACTGCTCCTCGCTTAAAGAAAACGGATTCCCGCTACAAATCTGCCCCGAAGCTCCAGCACGTTAGGTCGAACAGTACAGCACTTGATAGCCCCCGACTATCATCACTAGCAGCAGCAGATAGTAATGGAGGCTACAGGCCTGAAATTCAAGGTATGTTGTAAGGTGGAGGTGTTTGGCTGTAGCAATTATGACTGACTTGTGGAAATTTTAGCGGGAACGGGCACTGTCTGTAGCAGCAACGACGGCGACGGCGACGACTTCCCAACTATCGAAGAGATATTATATACTACACTACAAAATAACGGCTTTACAACAGAGGATACGGTCCGAGGAGTTGGGGGGTTAGCTTTGGGGAAGAGAGATGGCTTTATCGACTATAGCAGGTCAGCATCAGGCGATGGTTTAGGTGGGAGTTCAGGTGAGCGAGGCCACAACCCCCTTTGTATAGAACAGACTCTAATTCCCTCTGCTACTGTGTAGATGATCCAATTGTCCTGCTAGGACATGACGAGTCGAGTGCCTCTGAAGCCGAAGCCGAAGAGGTTAGTCTTCATACTAAAGGTGCAGCGCCTGATGCGGGTCTTGTCAATAACCCAGATGCTGCCGTTGACTCGACAACTCCGGCGCCTCCTAGTCCCACTGGATGGCACGATAATGATAACTTCCCCGAGACGGCCTCGCAGCAGGAGGTGGAGCAGGACGAGGACAAAGCCAATGATGAGGATGAGGGACCGCAACAAGAAGTGAATGATGTGGAGGCAGAGGTGACGGCCGAGAGAGTTGGTGATACCCGTCTATCTAGCGAGGAGGATGGAAGCTTAAGATTGGCCGAGCGACAGCAATCGCTCCCCACCAGCGATCCGTCTCCAGAGCCAGGTGAAACCGGGGTGGGAAGTGACAGTCGCAACGACGATGAGCTTTACAACACCGACTTAGACGATGAGGAACCACGTCCTACGAAGCGGAAACGATCGTCCTCAGCTAGTGACGGCCTAATATACAAGAAGCGCAAACACTGTCAGCAGAGGCCTACCCGCCAACATAAACTACACTCCAAGCCTCATAGGCGCTCGCTCAAATCACACTCCCTACTTTGTCAGGGCTCAAGAGTTACTGGCGCTCCTAGTGCTAGAGTTCAATTGCCGTCGCCGGCGTATTCTACATCAGGAGATGTCCTGCCAACGCTAACTGAAATTACGTTCCGTCCGCAATCTTCACACTCTTTCTCCTTCACAGCAATAGTCCAGGAGGGCGATGACGGGCGAGGGGTTTCTTTCAATCAGCTTACCCAACTCGTCGAGAGTATTGGCTATGTTGGGAAAATTGACGACTTCACGATCAAACCGCTACAGCAACACTCGTTCCTTGTGACTGGCTTTAGCCGGCATACGTCACCCCGGCTTATGGCCAGTAGCACGAATGTCTTGACTCAGACAAAGGCAAACCGCATCAGGGCCGTTGATATAGCAGGACCGGTTACGCCGCGAGAAATTGAGCCTTATACGAGCGGTGAGAGCGACAGCGATCACAACAACGACGATGATGGATTTTCGAGTAAAGATGAGCAGGATCGACCAAGCACGAGGAAGAAAATCCCATGGGACCCCTTAGACGAGCAGCGCTTGCAAGCATACATGAAAGAAAACAAGTCTTGGAGTTGGATTTTCAAAAGCTTCCCACATAGAACCCCGGGCGCTGTACGTACGCGCTGGAGTATGATCCAGCCTCGAGGTTAATAGGAATCCTCCCGCAAGTGGACATACAGCAACTCAAGCTCTATATACCTACATGTTCCTTGGGAAGGTACTAGGGCATGATTGATGAGGGAGTCTCAACGTGTTTAAAGGGGAGAGGATGAGCGTGAAGCGTCGCTCAGAGACGCCTAAGACGATGAGGAATGGGTGAGTTGGCAAACCCCTGCTTTGGAAGGATAAGTGGTATTTGTAATATTTTTGTTAAATATAGTGACATACATTTCCTGCTCTAGGTGATGCTAGTTTTTCAATCTATCTGTCTAAGAACTTCATCTAGTTGTCCCCTTGCTACGCGCTCATTCTTCGCCCCTAATATTTATCCCTCTTCTACCTTTGCAGTTCTCAACTAAGGGGCTATACCTGGAACCCGAACAGTACTACTCTGGTTAGACCATGGACTTTTCCTTTTCAAGCCTGAAGACCTCGCTGGATCTTCATTTCCTCTTCCTTCGCTCCTCTCTCAGCCCTTGCCTTTAAATGTAACGATGGAATCTTTAAGAGATCTATCGTTGCTTTCAGCTCAGCAGTAGGGAATGGCTGGTCAAATATAGATGGTAAAGTCCTAGGGCGTCCTTGTCTTGGAAGATCCCGTACCTCTTCGTCCTCGGCTAATTCTTTTTCAATAATCTCATGTTCAAACAGGCCCTCTTCCAATCCAATGTCGCTCTCGCCAACTGACAGTGTATTGCTTCCGTAGTGTAGCAAAACCCAACATTCTTCTGCAAAAGCAGGGGCGAAAGGTGCAACCAGACAAAGCAAGATACAGGCTGAATAGTAGTGAACGTTAGGAAGCTGTTTCCAGGCGTCATTATAGGCTATGACAGCCTTGGTCAGCGCAACAAGATGAGATTCCACGGTTTGAAGGCTGTTTTGTCTACCCATCGGCTGTGTCTACAAGAGAAGAACCTTTTGAGCGGCGAGCCAAAGCCTATAATCAGGCTCTTCCATCGAGGAATCGAATACATTGGGATGTGCTGGGGGAATATGAACCCAGGACCGTGGCGTATCGGTGATAAAATCCAACCAGGTGTCTAGATCTGGTTCGTAAAGAGCCTCTGGGAGATTGGGAGTTCCCGGGGTAGAAACCTGTGTGAGCGCGTAAGATTTGTTAGCTAACAAAGTAGCTTCCCAAATCGACTGAAGCCACTGCTGAATTTGAATAATGTCGTTCTTATAGTACGAAGGATTCTTCACCAGCTGGTTACGGAAAACCACGTAAGTTCGGGCAACGTCCGTACCATATTTGGCAATGCAAGTTTCCAGGTCCATGCTATTATCTGGAGGACCTGATGGTTTATTAAACTTTCTTGATTTGGCGAGCTTAAGAATTTTATTAAGTATGCTGCTACTGCTATTTCGACTTGCTGCAGTGCTAGCCTCTATAGTATTGCACCATGCGAGGGCGTCTAGGATAGTGGGCGTTCGGAGATGCTCGCAATATAGTGGTGCCAGCGGGTGGTAACCCCCATCCCAAATTCCACAGTCTTCTATTTTGCCTTCCCTGGTCGTCCATTTGGCGTGCCATTTCGCCTCAAGTACGAGGAAGTCTATCTTCGGTAACTTGGTCGCGGAGGAGGATCGGCGGGAAATGTTTAGCAAGGGCTGTTGGATTTAGCGTCCTCGGAGAGGCCATTGGCAACCTGCAAAGGCAATCGAACGTACTTACATGCTGTTATTTGATAGAAGGGAAGAAGTGTTGTAATCAGGCAGTCATTCATAGGGTAAGACAGCATGGGTTTTGCATTATTAGAAAGCAACTACAGCTACTATACGATTTATATAAAATATCCTCACGCTACATTTGTCTTGAGGCTAGAACACGCTCAAAGTTGCTGTAGCTGTTACTAATGTTAAGGTTTGAAGTTGGCGAACAGCTCAAACATCACAGGCTGAGAATGAGTTTGCAATTAGGAGCCGTTTGGTCCACTGCCGTCCGGTCCACTGCCACTGCCGTCTGGCCCATGTGAATGCAAACCAAATAAGCATCTGCGCGGCTCCCTAAGGCAGGCCCTGCTGGCACACCCGCCAATAGTTTTTACTGCTACCAGATCTTCCTTGGCATATTTGGCCTTTAATAGTCACAAGTGCTTTGATGTGAATGAACTTTCATAAACAAAGAGCTGCATCAGGGTGTGTGCAAGCCAATTAAATATCCATTAGAAGAATACATTGAAGTTGGTCAGACACCGCAGCTGTAGGGTTTTCTGAATTGAGTAATATGATATCGCTTCATATGTGTTTCACGCTCTGTCAAAATGAGTCACTAGGCAGTATCCGAACGGGAGCGGTTACAATATGATAAGCTCTCGCTAAATTCACATGTGAAGTTTCCTCTGTTGGACTCATATTGCCTGCCAAGTATGCAGCATCCTGCAATAGCAGGGGAGAACTTGATGATGCCTAGAAGCAGTGATAAAATAAGAACAATGAGATCCCTCTCCTTCCCAGCTTCCAGAGCGCTATTAAGCAGAAATCGACTAACAAATCCTTAAATATACTTGTCACAACTCAAACTTGAATCGACAGTAGGTGGGTGATTAGAATCGACGGCGGGCAATTGGAATCGACGGTGGGCAATTGGAATCGACGGCGGGTGATTGGAATCAACGGCAGGTGATTGGAATCACGTGCTTATACTACCAACGCACAAATTGTAATTGGTGCCTTCTGTGCCTTAAGTGTAAGATTGTGAGTAGAGCTGCCCGGCTGGGGTAATGACACATCGGA
Organism: Hymenoscyphus fructigenus; assembly: GCA_001414455.1. NCBI lineage: Eukaryota > Fungi > Ascomycota > Leotiomycetes > Helotiales > Helotiaceae > Hymenoscyphus > Hymenoscyphus fructigenus. The sequence continues at coordinate 463,402 of LKUV01000001.1, read as the reverse complement.
GCTTCTGAAAGCAGACAAGTACTTCCTTCTGCTACAACTTCGACCAGATTAACTCGCACCCTACATGGGACGAAATCTCTAGCTAGTTAGATCTGCAGACACCCTCGTAGGGAGTTGCGGCCCGGAAGAGAGCTTTCGAACGCGACTACAGACACAAACGGCGCAACGAAATTCAATTAACTCAGTTACTGCAGACTCGTGCAAAGCGTGTTCCCCCCAGGAAACTTACGCGCTGCTACAGCCTCACATTTGATGGAAGTCGAGTTTTCTAGGCGGGGGTTGATGTATATGACGTAGACCGTTGATCTTATTTCGCAGAGAGTTTCCCATTGGATTTCGGTCGATAGGCACTCTGGTAGGATTTCACAGGGAGGTTTTATCAAAGGCCTAGTTAGATATATTTCCTAAGGAAATTTCTCAAGAGTTCAACTTTGGCTCTCTAAAAACACATTCGCTAAACTTGACTGTCCCGCGGCAACATTGGCTTGAGAAAGCTTCCTCTTAGAAATCCATCCCCAGAACGCAAAATGACCATTTTGTAGCCTCAACTTAGTTCGAGTAGGTCCGAAGAGGACGTTACTCCTTCACGTCTTTTTAAGATATGGAAGCACAAGGAACTGAAAGCTGCTAGTACTAGCCATGAACCTGCTCTATCAGATCAATCAAGCTCAATCACTAACAGGGAGTCGAACGAATTAAACGATGAGTTTGATAAAAACAATAACGATATAATGATGCTAAGCGCAGATGAAAGCGAAGTCAACGACGAAGTTTATGACTTTGGCATCCCATCTTCTATGATCGATGAGGCTGCAGACCTTTCACATTATAGCCATAGTCTTCCATTACCGAGCTTTAAAGAATTACTGGCCGTAGAGCAGTCAATTCTACATCACGATGGGCAACATACCGAGCTAGACGAGGCTCCGGTCCGCTCCAGGTCGATATCAAGCACGCACTCGGACTCTGCATTTATGGCACCCTCTCCACTCATAATACCGTCGTCCAACTTGGACTAGAATCAATGGTTGAATTCTCCTAATATAGATGCAACATTAAGTTATCACTTTCCATCACATAGGCAAGAATGCTTTGTCGAAGAGACGAAAATGATACCTCAACAACCAAGTTCGGCTCTACGAAGCAGAAAGTGTTTAAACAAGCCTAGAGGGATACGACTAAGCGTTAAGAATAACTTGTCACCCGCGAGTATACTTGATGTTTAGCCAAAACCCTGTATATTTCAAGCACTACCATAGCTAGCCTACTTCTTACAAATTAATCAATTCTCCATGGCCTTCAGTACCCAATACCCATTAACCCACAGTTCCTGCCAAAATCTTACGAAACCAGAATTACGAAACGAGAAGGGTGTGACTGAAATAGCTGGTATACGACACTAAGTAGTGTTTTACACCATTAACATTATGTTCGCCAATGATTTCGCGGGCCAACCAATATAGGTCGTAGTTGATGCTAGAAGCCCTGTCGTCCTTGTCGTTCTCTGGAATTGGTGAAGGAGAACGCTTTTGTCGCTTTTTATAGCAGTGTGAGTTTATTCGAGAGAGAGGAGAGTCAGATCTCTGTCGTTTGGAAACCCGCGGAGCCTTTTCCTTATCAATGACATAATCAATATTGTCATGCTCGTCGGCTGTGCGATTAGAAAGTGGTTGTGGGCTTTCCGGCTTTAATACGTGGTTACCCGGCGGCCTGTTATCCGGAATACAACGAGCGTTTCCGGCATTAAGATTATTATCGTTATCCGGTGTAATCAGCTTATCTGTAGTACTGTAAACAGGAATTCTATACACTACGCCTGAGGAACCCAGCTCACGTACCATAGCTGCTGCCAGCTTTCGATTCCCGGCTAAAGGGAGTGTCATCCAAAGATTGATCATCGATCTTTACACCTGGTCCTTCTTCTGCCGATATCAGGTCCGCTATATATTGTTAGACAAAGACGGCGACAACAGTATGATGGGTTTTGAACATATAATTTGAGCTATGACCTCAGTTCCAGCTGTGCCTTTCCTATTCTCGTCGATTGTTGCTCCTCTAGGCGTTGGCAACATTTCAACCAGCACATCACTTGATTCAATCCTTACCCAACGTTCAGGAGAAGGCTTCCGAATGGTAGCGTTTGGTGATTTCCGGACGTAAGAAATAAATGTAGTCATTTTGAGTGTGGAGTAAATATTTAGTCGGGTGATTTTGTAACTTAACAATTAGATTCAAAATACAGATGTGGGAGATGAAGGCTTCTTATATACCTGTCCGTACGCATCTGGCATCCCCTTCTCTCGCTCTAGCCTCTAAGTGTGACGGTTCTGACCGCCACCCTGCTGGAAACCAGACCCTTGCTCAGCTATCCCTTGCTCAGCAATCCCTCGCTTGGTTATCCCTCGCTCAATTATCCCTTGCTTGGTTATCCCTTGCTCAGCAATCCCTCGCTTGGTTATCCCTCGCTCAGTTATCCCTTGCTTGGTTATCCCTCGCTCAGCTATCCCTTGATCAGCTCTTGACCAAGGGCATACGCTTGACGCACCTCCTGTATATAAGAGCCTCTGGCTCCTGGGCTTCTGTCCCTTCTTCTCTTCTCTCCTCAGCTTAGAATCTTTGTATTGACAGTTTCTACGAACCACAACCTATACCGTGGACCTTTCGTACGTGTCGTCACATTGCCTCTAAGCGACAAACCGCGCCACGTATTCAGAGCCTGGAAGTAGCCGCTAGGCCGTGAAATGTCAAAAATATACAATCAAACACCCAACCACTACCTTGAACTAGCTCGGTTGCAGGTTTCTTAGTCACTTCTCTTAGTCAGGAGAGCTCTAGAAACGCTAATAGGCCAGGGCACTCCACCTTAAGAGGCCCACCTCGTATTTGTAGGCTGAGTGACCAGCGTCCATTGTAAAAAGGTGAATCAGCCCTTCTAGATGAGCTGTACATCGTCATACTATACAGTTAGATTTCGGCGGATCCGAGAAGACTTTCTATATTAAACAATCACGCTTAGGGCGATTGCCGTAAGAGGAAACTAGTACGCTGAAAACAGTGAGGAATCTTCCAGCCAGCATAGAAGCGTGTCGTTTTGAGACATCCCATCCTGAGCTAAGTTAGCCGGTCCTCCTCTAACCACTCTACAGCTACTCCGAAAACCCTACTTCTCGAGATGATGCGGCAGAAAATTCCGTGGGATAGGATACGAGTGTTTCTGATTGAAGATTAGAGAATTTTGGAAAGGAAATTATGCTTTATACAAGTTATTTAGAAGTACAAGTAATTTAGCAGTACATTTGATTTAGAAGTACAATTCATTCAGAAGTACAAGAACAGCGTATGCCTACTGCTTATTAAAACTTTATACAGTTCCCAAGATGTCTATCTCAATGGACCAGGGCATTCGTCTCCTCAAGGTCGAATTAAAGGACTTCCCCGTCTCAGTCGAGAATGAGAACACCGGCGAGGTCACTGCCACCACTGTCAAGAAGGTCACTGTGTTCATGCCTAATGGTGTCGATGTCGAAAATCACCCAAACCAACACCGTTATCAGTTTTACATGGAAAGGGTAATGAACGAGGTGTGTTTTCTCGTTCTTTTTGATTTTTTCTAAATGCTGATCAATCCTAGAACGATTCTGACACAGTGCGCAACATGTTCGACGAGTTGTGTGAGCAAGTTGTTTACATCAGCAAGAAATATACTCATAAAACCGCTAAACTTGTTAGACATAACAAACTCAAGGAACAGTTGGCTCACGACTAAAGCTACATCCACCTCTAAGTCCATGCTGACATTCCTATTAAACGAGCAAATGCCTTACACCAGGTAATCCAAGCTCTGTATAAAGCTTGTAAGAAGGGTTCTCGGTCTTCTAGTAGTAGTGACACTTTTCACGTAGACATGCTTAATAAAGATGCTGAGGTAATGCTCGATGCGCTCAAGAAGGGTCAAATCAAGATTGATCACGACTATTGCAATCAAATCAGCTAGATATAATTTCCTAGATTAGGGAAATTGGATGGATCTCAGGGACTAGGAACGTGAACATGGTTGGCTGATTAGTTCAACCTTTTTCTCTGCTCATAGACAATGGACCTGAAATTCCCAAAAAGAACCCCGCCCGCCGTACGTATGCGCTGGAATATGATCCGGCTCCGAGGTTAATAGATTTACTCGGGCAAGCTTGAGGTGACTGTTTATAGCTAAAATCAATTATATTCGTGTATTTGAAGAAGTTATCCATCCCAATAGTGTACTAGCAGTTTTCTGAGCTATTCAAAGAATGTATAGCCTATGGTAGCTTTGGAAGTTACGGGGAGTGCTTGGACCACCTCTGTTGTATGCTGGAGAGCTTTGCGAACAATCTATTTATCACCCCCTACTCTACCTACCTTGACAGTAAGAGCTGTTAAATCCGTTGCTACGAGCTCGAGTAGCTGAGGGGCGAAAAGCGAATTCGTGAGGCACGCTTACAGTTGAGTGTTGTACTAATCCATTTTGGGTCATGTTTACTAAGGGGAAGAACGTTGTACTAAGCCGCATTTGGCTAAGTGAGGATTACTGTAACCGTGTGGAGTGAACCACTGCTTGCTGTGATGAATACGGAGTCAAACGGAAACTGCTATATTGAACGAACAACAAAGTAAGGAGAGAAGAGAGTTCCAGAGGAACGGAAGCTTAAATACAAGATGCCAGCAGCACGCACGTGGCCAGCAGCACGCACGTACCACGTGCTACACGTGCTCGGCCCCCAGTTCCTCCAACTCCGTAACAATTACCTTGGCAAATCTAAATGATCTCCCGCGCGCAAGAATTAATTTTTATCATTTTAAGAGTAGACTAATAGAATGGAGTTTTCTGGCCTTCAGCGTGAAAGTTCCCCTAAGCGCCGGGCTGAGTGTTTTGATTAGTTATTCAAATTAAAGAGCGCTTAGTAATTCAAGGACAAGAATCCTAGTAATTTCCTCACGTCAAACATAGCAATGAATTTCAGACCACAGGTGTTGTATATTCAAAGTCTCATCGAGATAGTAGAGAGCTTATTTGAATATGATCTAAGTGAGTCACGTGATACCAACGAAAGGAAATCCCTGGATCGCTTAGCTGGTGTAAGGATCCCTATATGCTATACCTATCCTGATAGTGCTCGTCTTGTCAGGGCGTCGCCTGGACTTCACTTATCACGTTTGCACGTGATTCGTGACAACAAGGACTATTACTCAGTGCTCTTTTACTTCTTATCTCCCTTGTAGGCGTTGGAGGCAGGGCAACTCTCTTTGCCACAATCTTTGACTTTGATGGTTGTCCTCAACCCTTTAGAAGACGTCATAGACGGTTGTGGTTCTCCGGTTGAACGAAAGTACAAATGGGGTGAGCCAGCCTTATCGATTAGTCAAGGATCATTTTATCCTCAGGCAATAAGGCATTAGATCCTATTGACTGATTTATTCATACTCGGTTCCAGCCGCCCACCGTAGGTAGCTTTGCTGGATTAATCCGGCTTTGGCGTAGCTTACCACACGGTCTAGCTTATATCTACGAAAGACTTTATACATAATAATGAGCTATTCAAATTTTCCAAAGATCAATATAATGTACCCGGAGATTTTCCAACGGGAGCAAATAAGTTTGGTAACACGTAGATCGTATAGTACAAAGAAAGGGTATGCCACCGCCCTTGTTCGCCTCATTTGAACACACTCGCCGGCTGCATATTGACATTGATCCCTGTATGTCAACCCGCCGCTAGGCCTAGAAAATCACCCTCGCCCTCGCATCGTAACGCCCCGCTCTCACTCTATCCTCATACTAAACCATATCACACTAAATCATCTATTCTTACGTCAAAAAATCATGGACGAAGACATTCTCTCCTCTCTCACCTCTTCTTATTTATCAATCGGGGAGCAAAAGAAGGCCTCGAGACTTTTCAAAAATTACCGCAAACACCAGCGACAGCTATCACTTGAAAGCAATACATACGTCCACTTCGTCGTCCCAATTCGAGATCATTGGGCTGTAGTTCAGCTCACTATCTGGCCATTCCATCCACCCCAATTTCCAGCACAGGCATTATTCTCTCCTCGAGTTCGATACACACCATGTTGTCACGATAGTTTCAACTCCTTCACTTCTGGTTCTGTTATAGAAAGCGTGCAGCAAATTATAGCGGTATTCTATGGGCCAGTTGGCTGGAACATTTCTTCTGATGAGTGGTAAGTATTTTTCACTAATTTAATAAGACATTTCTAACAAGAGAATGGTAGCTTCGTGGATCATCCATCTGTGACCAGCCAAAAATCGACCTCGTGCGACCTAAGCATTCGTTCACGTCTTAAAGTTTACGAGGAATGGGCGACTCGTCATGGGGCCCTACCGTCCCCGTCAACATTATTCCGAGATCTAAGACAGCCAACTCAACAGAACGATGAGCACGAGAACGAACCAAACGGGGCTGGGCTTGTCGACAGGATTGTAACATTAAATAAGAAGCGCAGATTAAACGAGGAACACAGCGATATGCCAACCGACGATGTTCAGCGTTACATCCAGAATATTAGTAAATTACTAATTTCAAGCCTCGGGTCAGGTACTGTGAAGGGATTTTCTAACGATACCTTGCCAACCGTTTCCGGAATTGTTGATCCAGCCGCCTATGAGATCTATCTGCATCATTATGCAGACGTTCTTGAAACTGAGAGCAGCATGATTCTCTGGGCTATGCGTTTTATGGGGTCATGCTGTTTCCTTGTCACTCGACCAATTCAAAAGTACTATGAGAAAACTTCTCCGAATTCTCCTTCTCTAGCTACCTTGCAAAACTGGCGCAATTTCGTGCAGATCGTCAATGGCATTGTGAACGGGTTGCTACCTCATTGGTACGAGAAAGCTTATTATATTTACCATTTCCTTGCAGGTATAAACTTTGTCCACTTATGACTTTATCATTCTTACATTACCACAGAAGAAAATACTGTCTGGAGCAAAGCATCAAGGTTACGCCAAGAAAAGCGTGATGATATTGTTGAAGGCGTTGTCGCTGCCTTGAGGGATTACGCTCCAAGCCCAGCCGGAGTCATTCTTTTCAATCCTGCAGTTCTTGTTAGCGGGTTATTAAAAATAGAGTTAGTCAATCTTAATACATAGACGGATGCTGCTAAGCCTTTCGTTTAGTTTCCTGAGAGCTTGTACAGCACTAGGACTCTCGATTGCGGATACGGGTGCCGAAAACACATTTTTACATTGGGATGCTGAAAAGACACAGTTCTATAAATGTATCTCTGTACAAAATTCAAGCAATACTCTGGCCTCGATATCAACAAAAGATACCGGGTCGAGTACCTGGCCTTCGAATTCACTGATCGATAGTAATGATACACACTTGATAGAGGCTCGGGAATCCCTTGGTAGTAGTGAGCGATCATCATTGTAAAGCGGGAGCCAATTGCTAATAGATTCAGACCTCGATTCTGACAAGCTTGATTTCGGAACATGCTGGGATAGCACATTCAATATACAAGATCCAATGACCTCGCAAGAAACACTAGGCTTTGGCATCAGTTGGGATCCGAACTTTGACCTCTTGTTTGATGCTAATAATCGTAAGCACGATTTCAAGACGGCCGGGTCTGCTGGCTGACCATACCATATAGCCAGTCGAACTAACACTGTTTCACACCAAGACATTGGTAGCTTAGGTTCTGCTGTAGGCACTTCTTCATCCAGTTATGATGTTGACACTCAGGTCTGCGCGACAATTGAACGCCGCTTTGATATCTTATAGAACAAGAAGTATGTGAGCAACTCCAAATAATATTTGCTAATATAGCTAACAGAAATCCCAGCAGGGAAGGGGGCTACCTAGAAGAGCGGTTTAGGGCGAGCATGATGCAGACCACGGACCCTTCTCCTGAGCATTTCACTCCTGACCTGCCTGACAAGTATATCATAGATCCTTCCTCCCATGGAATATGTATGTGTTTCTTCTTCGAATCTATCACTTCCACTTTTGGTTCTCCGACTGATGCTAGTGGTATGGCAACATAAGCCGAGGACGGATTGGGGAGCGTGAAAGTCTTGCCTCCAGGAAGCTCAAAGACTTCGCCAGACGTACTTTCTACCTCGGAGCGCTTGAAGATTTTGTTTTCAGGAGATTTATCGGTTGTCTGTAGCACATATCAATCATTGTTTATATAAATGTTGACGGAACATATTGAATACAAACCTTTGAATAGTGGTCTACATAGTATGCCTTCAGTATTTCCTGACACCCGTCTGACCAGCTTAACTTAGAATATGACGGCCCAGCTACAGACGATGTTGCATCGGATTTGACCTCTCTGGCGGCAGTTTCAATGAGGCTAACCTTTATCGACGTTTGGGGGCACAGGTGGTAATCATCGCTTGAAGACATTGTGTGGCATCTCTCGTTGGGATGAGCAGTTGAAACGCGTGTTTAGATAGTGTTCGGCAGCGCCTTAATTCGGTCGTCGTAGCCAGGTAGGGTAGCTTGAATGCATTTGCGGTGGGTTTGGCCTGAAATTAACCTGAGGCGCACGGCTGCCTTGGCGTACGGCTGCCTTGGCGTGTACCTGGTCGCAGCTGATTAGCTGATTTGCCCTGCATGTGGAGAGACACTGGACTCAGCCAGGAAAAGGCGTAAGCAGAAATCGCCAACACAAAAATGGTCACATAGACAAAAACGAATTTATAGATACCACAGAATTTATGTCAAAGTTCGTGGAGCTGAACAACTACCTCTAGAGCTCTGAACTGTTATCTCAACCAAAGATGGCGCAATTTTCACCAGTACATTCCAAGGCATAATATAATTATAGAACACATTCAGTGGAGCGATAGACCGCCTAAGAAAAGAGGGGCAAGCAATTGCATCATGGGGATCTGGGGTAGAGGTTGCGTAAAGCACCCAGCGAGGTCAAAATTGATGAATTTTTAATATTACTTCATTTCTCCATTTGTGCAAAGAACATGGCACAGCTAGCATTGGCTTGCTTAGCTTGCACACTAGGCCAAGAAAGCTACCAACCATGTAACCCCTACTGATGTTGTATAACCCCTACTGATGTTGTGAAAACTCTCCATCATGTATAACCCCTACTGATGTTGTGAAAATTCCCCATCAGCGTAGTTCGTAGTTCAGTTCAATGACAGACCAGAAGATTGAGCGGTAACGACAGCCACTGTGGTAGTACCGTGAGCAATGAGAGCCGCTTCGGTCTAGACATAAGATCAGTCAGATACAACGCCAAGAGAATGTCAAGCATTATTATTATTCCATACCATCTTTAGGACTTCAAGATTTGGTTAGGCCTAGATTGTCGAACAAATCGAGGAGATTGTCGAAGAGGTAGGGTTTGTTCATGTGCCGAGTGGCGACCGCAATAAGCTCCCTCTGAGCACATTCGATGCCCAAGATGTCGTCTGCAAAACGCTTACTACTGTGCCTCCGAACATACTCCTCGCAAGACCTCAGCCATCCATCCACCAATGCAACGAACAGACTCAAGTGCGCATTGTCGCAGCGCAAATGAGCAATATCTTGCATATTTCGAATAAGTTGGTTGTTGATGATGGAGTTCATGGCCTCTACGGGAGGGACAGCAGTGGCCAGGGCGTGAAGTTTATCCTGGACTTCGATAGCTTGAGGATATGCAGATATCTTCATACCGAGCTGAACAAGCCGTTCAACAGCTTTCTCTATCTCTTGATAACATGGAGGCATCGTTTCCCCGTGGAGTCTGTTGAGGGAATCAGAGATAGTGAGGATGATCCGTTCGCCTTTGATAGGGAGAGCTGGTGATGAGGAAGGCTCTTGGTGTAAAGAAGGCATGATGAGTTGTTCGCTGTGTAGAACGTGGAGAATCATGGGAGAGTTTTTGTAGGGAAGTTGTGTGTAGGAACGAGAATTCCAAACAAGATATACTTGGTTGTAGCTGGGCAGCCAGAGTCTAGCGCAGCTGCTGAAGTACGCTTTACCGCATTTGGCAACCGTTGGAGATCACAAACTATCACGTGATGCTACCCACATCGCAACCCCGCGCTGTATACATTTAGTGCAAAACTGAGTGGTTTTTGTGGAGTGGAAAGGCCCACGTAAGGAGCAGTATTTCTCCACCTATTCGTATGGGAAAATATCTGCACTTATCACCATCAGCACCACATCCAAAAAAACCAACGAGTTTTCGCTTTCCATCCCTTCCACCCTACAGGGCAATAGAGAAGAATATCAAAAGTAGCAGGAAGAAAGGCAAGGAGAACGAACGCTTACACAAAATGCGTTACACCCATGACCCCGTGATCGTGAGGCTCAGCAGGCACGTTGTGGTCCAGGAAGCATCGTGAACATTCACGTAACCTTGTTAGAAAAATTTGAATCTTTGGCACTAAGCTAGTACGGGGGGTTTTTGCATCAGAGGGCATCTAAGGCCGTGAAAAAGTATTATAGTATTGATTTACAACAAAGTCACCAGCGCCAAATGAATTCACCATGTATTAAAAGAAGGGGACAATTATTTTAGGCCCAGAATTTTGATTGATTATATACTATCCAAACAAATAAATTCCATTAAATGAATGTGGTTGATCCGTTGATCAGACGGTCAAAACTAGAAGAACTAGAAGAACAAAGACTAAGGAGAAAGTTGCTCGACGTTCCCTAGAGATACGACCCACGCCCTAAAGCATTGAAGTTAGCCCTATTAACAGCTTACGGTCTGGGAGTGGTAGTATACAGTCATTGTATTCTCTAAGTGCAACTAGCGCATTTGGCGTGGCTGCAACGAGTGCATGTAGCTGTTCCACCAGCTACTTTGGTGGTCACGCCGTCGGTCTGCTGACCTGTGAATGTTTCAGTTTCAATCGACATTGTGCTTAGCTATAAACTCACAGGCGCAACAAATCCAATCTCTTGGCTTGCCAACATTAGGTTGTTCAGGCATTTTGAAAGAAGTTGTTGCGGAGGTAGAATTGGATTGTTGCACAACTAGAGAAAGATTTTTAATGTTTTGGAAATAATACCAAGTTTTTTGATAGCTATTGAATGTAGGAGAGAAGATAGTGGTCAATCTTATAGCTTTTAGAAGGCGAGTGGTCAAGGTTGAGGAAGTGAAGAAAAGAAACAGGATCTAACTGTGCACGCTCTTCTTACTAGCAGTCCTGGGATTTATCCCCTGTGTTCTTGGTAGAAGATGGCCTTGTATATTGGAAGTTACAGCAGAGGCAGTGAAGGGTATTGTGTCTTAATTGTGGGGCGAGTGCCTGGGCCAAGGCATACTGACATGTAAGGATTCATGTCAATATGCCGCTAGTTGAGACCAATGAGCAAGTCATCTACTAATTCTTTTATCATCAACCCGGCAGAACACATTAGGAATAAGGTGCTTGCCGTGCCGAGGTTTTGTTAGAAAAGGAAGGGGACGACGGATTGGGAAATGAAATTTGAATAGGATAGGAAAGACCCTAGGCGTTAGGGGAATGAGGTTTGGGAGTGAAATGACATTTGTGCCTAAAAACAAAAGAACCACCTACGCCTCCCAATGCTTATAACCAAGTTATACAATTGCCTATTCCTCTTTTACCAGACGATCTATTGCACTGCTGAATGCATTTAGTATTCCATCGTACATTATATCGCTGTTGCGAAATGTTCCTGTGAAGATTGCTCCATCCCTGATTGGAAAAAGAACGTTTCGGAGGTCTCGAGCCAGTGGCTTTAGCTCTTCAAATACTGCTGCAAACTGCGAGATGATGTTCTCAAATCTGTTTTTGTCTATATCCCCAACTTTGTTCCGAGCAATCTGCGTGTAGGTCCCAGTATTCCAATCCCGGAGGCAACTCTGCTTTTTAGCCTTCAGGTTACCGTCCCCAACAGCATGACCATATCGAATGCACATCTATATAAAGACGTAAAGGAATGACTCAAGATCATGGTGATAAGTATGATCCTTGCCTTCGAGAACCACCACGGCCATGAACTGCATCGTGCCAGTTCGGTGGCTGGCTCCACTTGGGACGCTGTCCAACTCCTTCGCTAAATCTAGGCCAATTCATCTTCCCTTCGGAGCTCCTTGGGTGGCAAGTTCAGTGATAATGATGTTGCTTTCAGACACATCCCGGTGAAGTATCTTCCCATCTTCAAGCAGCGACTGATGATGACCAGCGATTGCGTCACGCAACGCCTCCAAAAACCCGGAAGAAATCGATGTGCTGCTTGTAGTGATTCCAAGACCGGTCAATCCCACGATGATCCTAGATCTTCCTTGGAAACTACTTCTCGTTCTCGAATTTGCTCGGCTAGACTCTATACCATTGTCGACCCAAGAGGCTTTGATAGATAGCTTCCGTAGTAACCCGAGTTCCATGCATTTCCCCAAACTTGCAATAGTGTCCTGACTTCCATCAATGATTGAAACAGTCGGCAATACCTTTAACTCCTCTTTCTTTAGCTAACTTCAACAAGTCTCCCTCCCGGTACCTTTTGTCTAATAGCCAAGCAAACTTCACCACATACCAGTAACCTTAATGAACCGCTCTAGCTCTCTGTGGATGTCAAACTTCTCCGAGCTGTATGGGCCGGACCTATCGAACACCCAAAGGCGCATCAGGGTCCCGCAAATCGTGAAGCCATGCACGAATCGCCGCTTGCTCCAGCGGCTTTCCGCATATTGGGCTCTCGATTCTTTGTAGATGTCCCTCGCGTTGTTTGTCCAGGACTTGCCTTTAAAGTATCGCTCGTAGAAGCCTCCGACATCGTAGTTAACGAGAAGCCGAGTTGAATTGTAGTGGTGTGTCGAAAAAGGCTCTCTTAAAGGCAGTTGGTGGTGTTCCACAAGAGGCACAGCCAATTTAACACTCAACTGATGTGAGTCTATACGACTGTATAATATAGTAAGGTCACCGGAGGGGCCTTCCTCTTCCAGAGAAAATCTCTTAATCCGAACTTTTCTGTGCGCATCTGGATCAGTAGAGAGCTTGCCACTTCTTTAGCCTCAGGTACAGACTTAGAATCCAAGTGTCGGATTGCTGAGCAAATCACATGACATCCAGCCCCACCACTCTCAACAACCTCTCGAATTGCGGGCAAGAGATCAGACACCCAAGGTTATTTGCGATATGCAGCAAAAGATATAATTATTTCACGTGAGTTTCAATTAAATTGTCGAATTACGCCACGTCAAGAAATACAGTAGCCAATGAGAATATGGTTTCTGGCACTCGGGAACTTGTGATGTTCATGAGTGCCAGAATGTACACTATGATTGGCTTACCAAAATGAAGGGAACACCAATTCTAGTGATATATCACGACGACCAAGGAGCTCGTGTGAGATTGGTTTTTATTCTACAATAGTGATTTAAAATTTGGAGTTAGCATTTTGATGTTTTTATCTTGGAATGTAACGTATAAAATAAGTGCTAGCATAACCTCAGTGCTAGCATAAAATATGTGCTAGCATAAAATCATCATTTGTGCAGGATGAAAGCCCAAAAAAGTGACAGCCTAGATGTGCTAACACTATAATAGGGGCTGCCACATTGAGACAGTCTTGAGGTTCTCAGGTACTGACGTCGCCACGGAGGTTAGAAAGGCCGACTATAGTTTAAGAGCATACGTAGCGACGATAGCGGTGGTTTGAGCGACAGCGATCACGCCTCCAACAGCGACGAAGATGGATATTTGAGTGAAAATGAGCAGGATCGTCCAAGCACCAGGAAGAATATCCCATGGGACCCTTTAAACGAGCAGCGCTTGCAAGTATACAGGAAAGAAAACAAGTCTTTGAGCTGGATCTTCCAGAAATTCCCAAAAAGAACTCCGCCCGCCGAACGCGCTGGAATACATACAGGTGTTGAGTCTTCGCATCTGCATTCAACCTCCTGAACCCGGCGTCGGTGACTCATGCGTCACATTTCTCCAAATTGGCACGTGCAGCGTGCCAGGGCTACTGTCGAGCCAGCCTGTGAAGTGCGGCGCCGCGGCTCTCGATATTGCAGACCGGCAGAATGCTCACAACATCGCTCTTATTGTGGAACTCTCCAGGCTTGGGGAAGAGGGGTTTTTTTTTGTTAGGCCCATTTAATAGCTCAGTGGTGCGAATGAAGGTAGTACCACTAATTTCGAAGCCTGCAGGTGGCTTCTCTAGGCTGGACATATCGACTCAGAGATGACCTATTGTTTTAGAACTCTTATATAAGATATCTTCTCAGATAGTTCTACTTGAAATACCATCTAATTACCTTCTAAGCCCTGGTTTTAACTATCGCAAGCTCTTGTGTGTGAAAATTTAGGCGGGGTACGAATTATTTCCCGGCAGTATAGATTCGGGAAGGCGGTGAGGAAATATTTGGAGGGCCACGAATTATTTCCTACCAGAGCGCATTGCTCACTGGAAAAATATTGTTGACAGTAACCAACGCTGTGACAGTATCTCCACCCGAGATGTTGTTAAGAAATCCATGCCGGATAATCTGTTAGAGCGGAGGATTGATAAGGCTGGCTTTCTGAGAGAGGATATATAAGGCCACGTTGTACGGAGTAAACTCACGATCGGTTGGTGTCGGATTGTTGGGGCGAATCACATGGTCCTTTAAGTCCTGCCAATTTGCGGAATAGCCTCGACCTCTCGAATTGTAAGTAAGAGACCAGACCCTCTCCAAAGTCGTTTCTTGAGCGACGACGATGACTCAGTTGTTCTGTCCGATCAACTTCGCCTATGCTGAGGACCACTGATGCGCCCTATTTTTCGTTGTACTACAGCATTCCACCCCGCAATTTATTTCATCAGGTTCATTCTTCCTCGCCACACACCATTACCTTACCTCCTTCTCCTACCACGCTCAGCATATCCTGTCAAAGGCGCAGGAGAGTGCCTCTGACTTGAAGACACAACTTCGCCATCAGCCTTTGCGCACATAGTCGAACTTGTTAAGGCGCCTATTTTTCCGTCGCACACCGGCATCTTTTCAACCCATCAACAACAAACTCACCATCCTGTACATGGCGTCAACCACATTCGCGCTTGTAGATGCAAGGAAGTCAGTCCTAGAAGATGGGTTCTTTTCTATGGATGACTCGGTGGTAGGAGAACATGTCTTGGAGATGCAGCAAAAGGACTTTCCGTTTGCATCGAGATATGGTCTGGATTTCTGCAAGCTCAACGTCCTTGACGATAAGGTTAGTAAAAGGGAAAGGTGCTCTTACGTTTACTAATAGTTGCAGCGTATCCGATGCATACTCGAGTCCTTATTCGAATGGTCAGGTCTAGGACTTTGTCTGAAATACAACAACGATCCAGGCCATATATTTTCCTTTAGGAAGGGTGGCGCGAAGTCTGGTTTGCGCGTTCTAATTGTTCAGTTGTGGAGCGTTGGATCGCGAGCTGTGTACTACGGCGGTTCGCACCTACACTCGTTGCCTGCAGTCCACGCAGCAAATGGCTTGTGGGAAGTCCCTTTCGCTGCCTTCAAACGTACCAACTGCAAGGAGATAGATGTTAAGTTTGAAAAAGGGGGACTGTAAGCTACCGTCTACATTTCAGTCACATCCTCTTAACAAATCTTACAGGGCCATTCTCGATGCCAGACTCGCTTTCGAAATTAAAGACGGGTTTGCAATCACATTTGCATTTACAACAGAGGACGAACTCAAAACATGGGCTAAGATGTTACTTCCAAGATCGCCGGAGTTGGCAGTAAAAGTCGCTGAAATGGAGAGCGCAAACACAAAGATTGGGGTGAACTTCGCATTTGAGGCACAAGAACCAAGTAGCAAGTCATGATTGCCTATAATATTCTTCTGCTCTATTCTGCGGATGTCCGAACACACCTTGGGGCGTTGTATTGTAATCACTGACTCCTAGATCAGACAATGGATCCATGATACTTGTTTGAATGCCACCAATTTCTTCACTGAATTGCTCTGCTACATGGTTTGAGGGATACGTAAGGGCCCAGAATATTGGAGCACCGTAGCTTTCGTTTAATGTTTCGATTGGAACTCCCCCTGATGCTCCCACAAAACTTGCATCTGAAGCTGCAGGCTCAGCAACGGCAAAGAGCTGCGCCGACGCTGGCACAGAGGCTTCACTAGGTGGGAGAGAGTTGATACCAATGAAACTGGAGAAATGCGATGGCGACGGGTTTGTAATCAAGTCGTCAACATCCAGCTTCGCCTTAATCCTTCGGGCGCCTGGTGACTCTGCCAGCTCCCTTGTTCTTTTCTTGGTCTGGACGCCCTTTAATTGACATTTATCCAGGCTCGTGGCGGCATCTTGCCTCAACCGATCGCATATCTGGCGTGTATAGGAATTCTTCGTCACATCCGCGTCTCTGTGGGTGTCGGCGTGTGCAATGTATTGACTTGCCAGTGTAAAAACCTCGAAACAATACACACATACTTCTTTGCACCTAACATCTGCGCCCAAGGCATAATTAGCAATCTGCGTATCCAGTGACCGATGATAATTTACGTTTTGCAAAGTGCCGTACAAGTCTTTGTCGTTTGGAGAATGGCATGCTCCGAACACAGTCTTCGTGGGGGCAGCAAAGCTGGTTGGCGGGTTTATCACTTCTCCTTGGAAATGCAGAGTCATGAATATCGCTGTCGGCGGCACCATGTGGCCTACTGCATTCGCATTCGCTATTAAGTTGGCTCGAGTGGGCGCGACATCGCTCAAGGTTCTCAGACAAGAGGCGTTCTTGAGACTAGACGAACAGGTTAGGACTGGAAATAGAGGCTATGAAGTACTGACTTGGTATCCATCAAGATGGGCACGTAAATCATCGTTCGTCAGAAAGCAGACTGAGCAAGTCTGGCATTGTCGCTGCTGATTGATCTCATCTGACATGCTTTTGTGGTGATTGTTAAGAAACCGCGAGAACAAGCCCAAAGACAGATTACGTACGTACAAAGTTAGTCATCATGCAAGGCCCAGCTGGTGCAGGTGACCGCCATTAACATGATTACCGCTTTATTACTGTGTAGTCAAAGCTGTTTTGCGTCTGATCTGCCTTCCTACCTCCACTACAAATTTCCATGAGCCCTTGCGCTTCTAGATATGTCCGCTCAGTTCTCTGCCTCCATTTCCTTCGACCCACGTATACAATTTGACTTGGGCGCCGTCGTCCCACCACCCGTCCCACCAGCCTGCCAGCCAGCCACCTTGCCTTCCCTGTCGCAAAAGAAATGATAGACGATGAGACGTAAAACTGTAGTCTGTTGGATTGTCATTAAGGGATGAGGTAGAAACGCAGGTTCCAGATGAGCTCACCTACTTTATCAAATGGCGTTTGGCTTGCTAATCGTATCATGGACTTCTTGCATCTCTGCGTGTTGTCCCCCTCCCCCTCTACCACCGCAAGCAGGGCAGATGACTCCCTTCACGACGCCGTTGTCGTTGCAAGTTGAACATTCAGTCATCTTTTGTTTTAACTTTTTAATGCAACAGAGCTTTCGATAGGGCAGTTGGAAAGAGGATTGACTTCAGAAGAGTCAAATAGCTCTTGACAATCACCTAAGAATCTTTGGGATATTTAGCTTGGGTGCCATGTGATTGAAGAAGACCCTAGTTCGTTAGGCTCCAATTCCTTTTCAGGCTGAAACCATGCACCCAAGCTTCGGTCAAAAAGTTCCAGACCGCACGTCAATTGATTTATCTTGTATTGTGAACAGAACATTCCAGCTCCGCCGTGACTCCTATCTCAGCTCTGTAGACACTCTAAAGAAGACTACAGGTACCTCTTGCACATAGGGAGGGGTTTTTCGCAAGAAGTGCAGAAGGCACGTGCCTAGTCATGCAGGGTGGCGCGGGTCTCCCCTAATTTTCTTCCTCAAAAACAGCTGAAGGAAACTTCACATTTGTGGTAACTACTATATATACATCTGTTTCCGCATATCTAAGTATACCTAGAATGTGAACAGAGGAAATACCGCTCAAAACCAGCCCTGACTATGCAGCTCCAGATCTCTGCTTATCGGTGCACAATTATCTACCGAATCTGTACGCCAAAGACCAGGGTCAACCACATCGGTTGGTTTGTTTTCGTCACCTTGGATTGTAGCTGGTAGATGGACATCGGAGGCTTGCATCCCCTGTTGGCGATCAGGGCGGGGGCGTATATCGCATGACCCTGTCTCTTTCATCTCGAAATTGTAAGTCATTAGGGAAACCCAAAGAGTATTAGAGATAAAGGAAATAACAGTTTGCCCCTTGACACATTAGCAGTATTCGACAAAGAGTAACTATAACACCTACTAAGAGGACTTCTGTAACTCCTGGAAGTAGTAGGGCTGCTACCGAGGCAGGCAGTGTAGCTAGATTCAAGCTAAGAATGATGGTTGGAATTTTGGATGTCATGGAGCTAGTCCAGAGGGCGTTTCCTTGATGGAGCCGACTAAGCGAGAAGCAAGCGGGAAAGCAATGAGCGGTGATAGTTGTAATAGCTACAAAGATAAGACTTCTTTCCTCGTGATCGCCATGCAGGATAAAGGCAAAGGCAGACCAGAACAAGGCTAACACAGCGAGACTTATAAAGAAGAACACCCATGGGAAATGTCTCCGAAAGTCCAAGAGGGGCGCACGACCAAGGTATAGTCTCGAAAACATCATAGCCTGGATCTATGGTTAGTAAGTGGGGAATTTGCTTCTGGGAAAATACGCACGTCAATGATGAGGCTTAGTAGAAGAGATAGGGCTTGTAGGCTATGTAATATTGCTGGCTTGACCTCCTTCTCGTTGTAAACAACAAGAACAACCTCGCCGGTAAAGATGCATATAATAAGAATTACTTGGACAGAGAGATACTTCCAAGACTTCCTCTGAGGGGTTCGCCATTGGACAAGAGCGTCTATGGTATAAATAATAAGTATGAGAAATGCGAACGAGTATACTGCAATGGCAACCGGAGCGGCCATGACTGGAATGAGTAAGGCAATGATCGAGTGAGAAGGTAAGCAAGTGTAATGGGGAATGAGGAGGGCGCACGCTGATAGCCTCGTTCTGTAGGTTCTTGTACATCGAATTGGATCCCACATCATCAGCTCGCAATCATACCTTGGTGTCGTTGCCGTAGGAGGCCTTGCCGTAGGAGGCCTAGCCATAGGGATCAGAATCCTCAATATATACAGGGTCCATGGCTTCATGGTCCCTACCTCATTCCTTTCGGGATCATGAGTCCATGATCCCTGCGATTCCAGGCACGCGGTGGACAAAATAAGCGGGAGTTTTTTTTGAAAAGCGGCAATGACGTATATCTGTGATCGCAGACGCAACACACAATTAAATCAAACAAGACTTAGGAATATGATAGATGCGAGCAATAGCTTTCTATTTATGTAGGTTTTTAATATTAAAGTATTATGTTACCTCGGTTGGCAGCCGTCCAAAAAACCCCCTCTTTTTTTGTCCACCGCGTGCTAGGATCATAACTTTTGCGGCCCTTTCGCTTTCAAGGATCATGACTCCATGGTCCCCTCCCGATCGGCCAATGTTGTGGCCTAGTTTCTCAATTCAGCCTCGTGTTCAAAGCTCTAGCCCAATTGCTATCGTTCATGGACCATGTTTTCTACGTGGGGTATCTTCATTTTCTTTCCATGGCAAGTGCCACATGCGGAGCTGTGCATGCTGATCTGGCAATACTCCATTTCGAAGCATCGTTCTCCAGCTTCTTTGGGGATAAGAATCCTATTACGAAACCCGACGTCTCCGCAATGTTGCCTTGACACAATTGAGATCTTAAGAATCGAAAGAGTGTTGCACGGAGAAGTTACATGTTTGAAGTGCCGCACCAATCAATGAGCCATAAATTCATCTTCTAACAATATGCACTGTCTCCCACATTGCTGTATGGACAATCGGCGAAGCCATCTTGATTATCTAGACGCTAACGCATCATGCTATGGCCTTGGAATACAAGTGTATCCAAGGGTAGTCATCGGAAATCTGATTTTGGCGTAGACGGATATTTAACAGTGAACCCCTCTGAAGTTTTGATCATCGCCTTCTCCTGTTACCTAGCATCCGGATCCCTAAACACCTTTCTACACTTTCTCACACATATCTGTCTTGTCCACCACGTATATAAAATCATCTCTCATCTCCACGTTGACAATGGCACCAACAAAGATGGTTCATACCGGCCTCCCGTTGTCCACAGCACCACCAAACACACCACCAAGCAGCCCGAATCAGCTATCACCTGAACATGTTGTCACCTTGAGCAATGCCCAACAGTTCGTTGACATGATCAAAGCTGTCGTGGCTATGGAGGTTGCTTCCACTGCTCCCGCCTCAATGCTTGAGGGACCGACCCAACCCATCACAATACAAGATCTCGAAAAGCTTATCCTTAAGCTCATAGACATCAAGTCAGATAGCGCCACTGAGATTTCCCAGACCCCACAGCCCAACTCTTCTCAACCGAAAGCGGTAGCTCAGGCTTCACTGCTGGCTTTCAAGGAAGTTAACGAAGTGTAAGCTCGTAATTCCACATGTTTGTAAATGTACTAACAGTTCTGGTATAGCTGGGATATCAAAGCCTACAAATACACTGTTGTGGAATCTCCAAAGCCGAAAGAAATCAGTGGCCTAGAGCAATACGTTTTTGTAGTTCGGGGTCGGGTTGGTAAGTGTGTCATCTATTAGCAAGGGATTGACGCTGACAATCCTATCAAAGACAAGAAGAGCGAACAGACGACGTATTATATCGATATTAATTCTCTTACGCTTCGGGACGTCTTGAGGAAGGTCCTTCATGATGTTGCCGGGATTAGTATCAAGGAGGAAAAACTCTCGGTAAGAAGTTCTTCTTTGATTCCAACGAAGCAGTAACTCACTACTTCAGGTCGAACGGAACATCTTGTACAACTTTCTCCCTGAAATTAAGTCGTGCTGTAACTGGAATAATATCGACCCCCTCGACCAGACAAGCCACGAACATATCCAGCTTCTTATTGACTATATCAAGTCGTCCTA
Source organism: Hymenoscyphus fructigenus (assembly GCA_001414455.1). Lineage (NCBI taxonomy): Eukaryota > Fungi > Ascomycota > Leotiomycetes > Helotiales > Helotiaceae > Hymenoscyphus > Hymenoscyphus fructigenus. The sequence continues at coordinate 442,409 of LKUV01000001.1, read as the reverse complement.
CGCAGAAACCACGCAGCGACTTGATGCACTCGTAGGGAGTAAAGAGATCACTTACGACCTGCTCTGGGCTCTTTTCAAACCAAATGCTCTGGTCTATACTACATGTCAAGGGACCAAAAAGCCAAGGTGCATTAGATACGAGTCTGGCGAAGCGGAGACTACCGCAAGCGGATTGGAATACTTCCATATCAAAGGAAACTATGTCGAATTTGACGGGAAGGTTCTGGGAAAGGTTCCAGTCCAGACAGTGATCTTGAGTTTCCGCGGATCCAAGCCCATTAGCACACTCGAGGCTTTTCCATTTCTTTACCACCCAACACGAGAGACTGTCCAGGAACAGCTTACGGAGTGCGGCCGGAAATTCTGTTCTTTGGTTGGAGTTTCGCATCGGGAGTATAAAGGGAGAGCTTTTCAGATGAAGAAAGGGAAGGCGGTCGAAATCTCCGTGAACAGCAGGATTATAGTGGATCCAGCCATGTTCCAGGAAGTCAATCCCAACTATGCTAGACCAAGCGTCTTTAAGAGCTCTGGGAGTATCGATCTATGGGAATTAATGTTCGACGACGATCCTAGTACACAGCTAGATGAATCCACTCTCAAGAAGAAGAGTGCAGACCTTGACAGGTTAGATGCCGAAGACCTTCTGATATGCAGTCCTACTGTGCTAGGTTTTAGTCTAAAAGACCAGTTATGGCGTAAGTATTGTGCTTCTATCTTTTCGTATGCCTCTTGCTAACTGCTTCGTAGTGGAGTTTGCGATCGCTGATATCTCAGACATTAGCTGGAATGAGTCCATTTTCAACCAACTTACAATCCCGCCTAAGTCAAAGACTCTCATTCAAGCTCTGACAACCCAATACTCGAGCCAAGAGGGAGCGCATATATTTGACGATTTTGTCAAGGGCAAAGGTCGTGGTCTGAACATACTTTTATAGTAGGTAGACCAGCTCTAAGTCTAAGTAGAAGCTGTACTAACAACACGCAACAGCGGGCCACCCGGCGTAGGAAAGACCATGACCGCTGAAGCACTCTCCGAGCTCCTTCATAAGGCCCTTTTCACAGTGAGTACAACAAGAAACCATGGATTTTACTGAAGCTGACCTCAAGGTCTCTGCCGCAAACCTCAGCCATGACCCGGTCGTCCTTGATAGCCAATTAACGGGAATTTTTGATTTAGCCAGCCATTGGAACGCTTTGCTACTCCTTGACGAGGCGGATGGATTTTTCCGCCAACGCTCTGAAAACCATCAACACAACTCTCTTGTCGAGGTCTTTTTACGCAAGCTTGAGTATTTTCAAGGGATCATGCTACTTACGACCAATCGGGTGAGAGATTTCGACCACGCCATACAGAGCCGAATACACATTGGAATTCCCTATGAACCCTTAGGACATGATACTAGGAAAACAATCTGGGACAATTTTTTGACAAATACAGAGGGCATGTCGATAGCATATAGTGCCAAAGAACTTGAACTTCTAGCAACACATAACCTTAATGGTCGACAGGTAAGTTGCCTTTAGTAGAAGCCAGAGAAGGTTCGTTTAATAACCGATGTCTCTCCACAGATCAAGAACACAATACGTACAGCAAATGCGTTAGCAAACTATTACAACACACGCTTGTCTATTTCTCACATACAGACGGTCCTTGATGTTGGGAAAGTTTTTGAAAACGATTTCAAGGGGACAGGAGAAACCGACAATATGGGGTCGTACTTTTAACTGTTGCTGGAAGCATCGTGTCTGTCAAAGAGAATGAATGCCTTAATTAATGCTCACAGTCGTTCAAATATCTATCTTTCAGATTGTTGCGTGTCACGAGTTAACTCATTTTTTATGCTAGCACACATTTTTTATGCTGGCACTGATTTTATGCTGGCATTGATTTTATGCTGACACTCATCTTATGCTAGCAGATTTTATGGGCTTAGGTAATGGAGGGGCCAAGTGGTTCTTGCGTATAGATGCTACCTGCGCGACGTGCCGAGGCGTCGCGTAGAGGTTGCGAGGTCACGTGCGCATGCAAAATGTGCCAAGCTTACCTATCAGATGTAACCCGTTACAATGGCTTCTTTTTAATAGCCACTATTTAGTAATAGCAACTATTTAGTAATGGCTTTTAAAATGTTCCTAGGCTCGAAGGTCTTCTAATTGAATTGTCGAATCACGCCACGCCAAGAAATATAATAGCCAATGAGAATATGTTTTCTGGCACTCGGGAACTTGTGATGTTCATGAGTGCCAGTATGTATACTATGATTGGCTTACTGAAATAAAGGGAACACTAACTATGTGAGATTGTTTTGTATTTTGCAATAGTGTTTTTATCTTAGAATGTGACAGCTAGTTTTAAAGCCGCACAGGCAGAGGTTATAGAATTTCTACCTTGTCCTTCCAAGGATTCCGCTCCGGAAAGGGCGGTTGACCCTTGTTCATGAAATATATACCCCAAAGTGAAAATATCAGTCTTCCAATTCGCGTCATTTGGATTTGATTGTGGCATCGATGACTTAACACCCTCAGCCGGTGAATTGTGCTATCGGGATGCAGAAGTCTCCCTTGGAAGTCGCAAAATCCGATGTTCAAATCTTTGTCAAGGAGCAGATTTCCAACACTAACATCGCAGTGAAGGACTCCTCTCGTGTGAATATCACATTAATACACCTAGAAGGCTACAGGAATAGTGACTGATCAACTTTTATGAATTCTTTCTATGTGAGAACTAATGCTTACACACGAGCCAATGCGGTCATATAATAGCACTAATGAAACGCCGGTGGTGACGTTGGCTACTACACGATGCTGTATCGGCGAGGTGATACTTCCGCTTCCGATTAGGCGATATCTCCTGGAGAATCGGCATCTGCTTCAAGATCTTTGAACGCTCAAAATCCACCAGTAACACCTTTCGACCTTCAGAATTCCATAAAATATTCAGTGGTCGCACATCGCGATGCTCCACTCCACAATCTAACATCTTTGCAACTGCCCCGGTTGTTTCTGCAGCCAAATCCCGTCCCATGGCCAATAATAAATCTTTGCGTGCCTGCTCGCCAGCCCATGACATCAGTAGCATGTGAACTATTCTAACTCCAACGTCAAGAAAGTAGGGGCAGATGAGAGAGATGTTCCCAAGGTAGACGGGTATAAGCTCTCCTTGAACTTCGTTCAGCTGTTGGTAGACCAACCCTTCGTGCTTCAACTTAGCCTCGAATGCCGTCACAGTCCCTTTGGCAACGAAAGTATACCTATACCTTTCAAGCGTCAGTCTGAACAGAGCCCCACAGGCGCCTTGTTTTCCAAGTGGCTCACACCCGTTGTCGGGGTTTTCGGCGAGTTGGCGGGACATAAGTTTTATAAGGGATTTCCGCTCCAAAGCATGGTAGTTGCTAGTCTTATGAGCACGATGTGCTTTGACATTTGGACAAGAATCATCCAAGGGACGTTCTCGCACAAGCCCTAACAAGCAAGCTTGTGTGCAGTATTGGCGGTGGCGGACATCGCTCTCTTTGGCTGCCGGTGATGTTTTGACGGAACGCAGCTGTCCGACATTAGACTGGTGCGTATGAGCCTTTGGCTTGCTTGGAGTTTCGATGTCTGAGGTCTCATCAGATGAGCCAGACGGACTGTGTGGATCTTTGTGTACAATTATGTCTGCAGAGCCACAGCTCTTCCTTGCCTTTCGTTTTCTGGGTCTTAGCATGATCGGCGACCGCTCGAAAGGATGGATTCGTGCATGAAAGACCGAGGGCGGAGGAGTCAAGGCCTCTTCAGCGGGTATCTGTCGTAAGATGGTTTCGTGATCGATCACAGCCCTGCAAGCAGTCTCCAGCGCATGATTTCGCCATTTTTGGTTGCGAGGCTTCGAGTCCAGTGCCATTAGGGAGAAGGTTAGAGTCTGGCTCACTGCCGTGCGACAAAGTACGGTATCTACCTCACCCTGCGCTTCGGCTTCGATGTTGGCTTCTGCAAGGTGGTAGTAGAGCGTATGTGGTTCTTCCTCCTTGATGAGAAGGAAAACATCGGCTTCTCCTGTACCCAATTTGCTGTATTCAAGGCCGTTTTCAATCATATATGTATACGTTTGCGTTAGAGCTGCTGCCGTCAGCCACTCAGAGTGGTACACAAACTTAGGCTCTGGATCAGTCGGTATTGTGATCCGATTGATGACATCCTCGGGAATATTCAGAGACCCTTCGTCAGCTCGCAAAAGCCCAGCCCGAAGATTGAAGACCGACAGCTTATGAGCTGGTTTGTATTCCACAACCATACACAAGTTCCGTGTGCCATCTGCCTCCTTGTATACACAAATCTGATCGGCGTTTCGCGGTTTGGGATTTGAGCTCGAGGCTTGTCCTTTGCTTGAGATGCGGAGATTCTGTAGACTTTGCTGGACCTCTTCGTTGCGATCACTGAGGGTGTTGGCATGGTTCTCGAAAATAATGCCACTGCCTAAGTTGAATTCACGACGGGCCTCCTCTATCTCTTGAAGATGGGAGATAATATGTGTCGTTGGTCGCTCAACGGCCAAGCGCTGATATGCCTCCAAATCCTTCTCGCTTGTCAGTGGCCGGTCGCAAAGGTCTTTCCCGAGCTCTGTGAGGTATTGGGTGGAACTGAAGCATTCTGCCTCAGAGTGGATATATTCGCAGACCCGTTGGAAGAGCTGTTGCTGTCGTCTGGGGAAGTCCGTCCAAGGTTTCAATAAAGTCGGGCACCGCTTGTTCTTCGAACTGGTGATAGAGCCCTGTGTGCTAAGGCTCTTGTCCGTCTGGATGCGAAGTGGTTTCGAGAGAAGTTTATGGCAGGCACGTATGTATTCTTCGAATGTTGTGGCTCTTGTCTTCTTTCTCTCAATCTGAGCGCGAGACTCGGCTTGTTGTCGATTTCGCTGCTCCTGTTCTGCCCGTTCGTCGGCTTTCTCTGCACGCCTTCGCTCCTGCTCTGCTCGCTCATCTGCTTCTCGAAGCAACTGCTCTAGACGCGCAAAATCCGATTCCCGCCTGGAGGACATCCTGAAAAAGTAGAGTTGTTGTTGAACCGAAAACGTAAATATGGTAATTGGAAGGTTGGGGCAGGCATCTCGTTCATTGCTAAGGCAACGCGCCTATCTTCTGCGTGCAGCTGAGACTCCCGATAAATCAGCGAAGGTGTGGTAGTTGCGGCCTGAGGCTACAGACCCTGCATAATGGGGGATAAGATAACTTCAGGCTGACCAAGCTCCTCTAGTCTCTCATCACGTGACTACTTGTGGTTTCTGGCAGTCGTAACCCGGCCCATCTTTACTCTTACTTATTCTTACATCAAGTTAGTACATTATCAAGATGTATGATTTAGTTTGGCGCAGCTTAGGTGCAGGGCACGTGCTTACTGCTACCCCTCTATTTATACGCTTCTACGCGGCTAAACAAATCCATCTAGAACCTTCCACCCTGCACAGATGCCCCACATCAAAAAATATAAGTCTAGCTGTTTTGGGATAGGGATCGCAAGGGAGACTGCGTTAGCTAGGTAAGCTTCAACCATCTTCAATAAAAACAAGAAAAGAATCTAGCGCAAACACGAAAGAGGGACCGAAAAACTTGGATTCGATTCTCCAACTTCTCAAGTCTCACTGAAAACCCCTCAACACTTGCGAGACACCCAAGTTTATTTCTAAGCAACAGCCGATGACCTAGTTATCCTGCCTAACCAGCTCCGCCACCCTCCGCCAATAAATTCCATCCTATTTATTGAGAGGCAGTCGTTGCGCCTTATCTTCGGTCATACATCATCACCCCGCGTTTCATTTCTCCCCTCACCTAGCAAGCCTCAGCCACACTTACAAGACAGCATTGAAAATTTTGTTATCTGGCAGTTGTTTATAGGATGCTTAATACAATCTTTGAATAGCATCCTATTTCTACTATAAGTAGTAACGACTCCTTTTTGGATACCTATCATGAGAGCGAATACTAGCTAATGGATCACATGACTAGAGTTCGCGCGCTTAGCCACAGCGCTAGCCCACACCTCCAAAAATTGCTTAATCTGTCAAGCCCCGGCGAATACTTCAACGAAACCTTCAAGGATCAAGCACCAATGTCGCCATCGAAGGAGCACCCAGCTGTTGATGTTGGAAAGGGCTCAGGGATATCTGCTGATTTAGCTGATGCAGCTCGAGGTAAAATCCTCGCAGCAGCGATTGAAGCCGTTGAAGGAAAACCTGTCACCTTTGTCAGTCATCAGGCTGAGACAAGAGTGGCATTGAACGAGTTTCTGCAGGTAAGCATAGACATCTAATGCTAATACAGCTATACTAACTTGATCGAATAGTTGGGTGATAAGACCGAAATAGCTCGAATTCTCCAGATACCCCCAGCAGAGGTCTAGGCACGATTCAGAGGTTCCCAGCCTGGAATCTCTAATACGCCTTCATGCACAGTAAAGCCCGGACAGACAGACTACGCGTATACGATTCTTGCACTTGGCGATTTATCTTACGAGAACGGTTTACCTGCACTAGGGAGCTCCAAGGTCAAATACAGTCTCAAAAGCGGCGAAACTTTACATTTCCTAGGCGATTTAGAACAAGCATACAGCACAACGGGGGGTGGGACTTTGATATGGTTTCATTGGAGTAATCTACTATCAGATCCCAGGGGATCTGGAGTGCCCTGAAAGAGCATCACAAGAGATAAACAGATCAATATTCAGAAATAGATCAATGTTCAGAAACGGATCTGGTAGCATTTTATCCCACCTGCTACTACCCCATTCCCAAGAATTTGTTTGGTTGTTCTGAGCAACAATGTTTTCTACATAGCGTGATGTACCTAGTATATTTTGAAGAATATTAGATGGTTCTCGACTACATTCAGACTGAGGTGGGATAACTAGGACAAGTCAGTGGATAGGAACCATTCCAACGCAATACATACTTGTTGATGGGACCTCTACTACTGTATGATACCACGGCGAAAATTCTATGTTCGTTGATAGGTTCTCTTGTGCCTGGGCTCTCGCGTTTGGCTCCATATGTGTGACCTCATGGTCTGTTTTCTGCCTCTTTGCAGGCGGGCTGCCTTCTGGTGATGTGGCTTCTGGGGGGCTAAGAATCTTTTGATACAAAGAATAGAGTGGAACTAGTTCATCGGGTGCTAATGTTTGATATCCAAGAGGGAGACATATTTGTTTCAATCTAAATACGTTAGTAAATAGTTTTCTCTGTTCTGGAAAAAGGGGTGTCACGTCAATTTATCACCTATCAGCGCTTTTATAAGCACAGGTATTAAAAGAGGGGCGCCTTCAAGCATGCAAGAGCTTGATGTTTTGTATTTTGAAGCGGCAAGTAGATCATTCACATGGGCTAGTGAGCCACCAGAATCAGAGAGAATCCCATACTTAGAGAGAGAGAGACCGCCTGAGAATGTTAACAGCTTATTATGTATCTACTCTCTAGGAGAATACTCACAAAGAAACACCATCTCCGTAGCCTGGTAATAATCCCATCCCTTTATGTTGGCCAACTTCACAATCATCTGATTTGCCTAGACAGCACCGTACCTCAACCGCTTGAGACTTTTCGAGGTTGAATTGCTGATGCATATGCACATAGCATTGTCGACAATTGTCACATCTGTACTATACTGTTCCAAAACTACACACAAGGAGGCAAAAATGAGTTCCTGGAATGAGGCTAGCAAACAAGCAAAGTTTGCATTCATCTGAGAGCTCTTTGTGGCCCAAGCATAATCGTTTGCTAGGGCGACAAGATCATGGGTGGTGTCCTGTAGACTACTGCCCGGTGTTTGCCCACTAGCTGAGCCATAGGTTGTGTCTAGTACAAGCTGTCGTCTTCTATTACAGGTGCTAGAAATGATGTCCCTTGTTGACCACCGTCCTAAATTCTCCCTTGTCGTAGTCCATTGTACGGCGTCAGGCACCTTAGCTACCAGCTGATCTGCAACTTTTTGCTATGGCAACTCCCTACATTGTAATAATTTTGTTTTTGTCTGTGGCTTGAGCGATTGTGGTTCGAATTCGATGATTGTAAGTATCTTGGCAGCTTCCGCCGTAGGTTGAAGGTCGTGGGTAGTGGGAGGAAGGTCGCGTACAGTAGAAGGGAGATTGTAGGTAGTGGCCGCTGGAAGCTGCAAACAATTCGCAAGAGGCCTATTAATGTAATCCTCGTCTGGAGGTGGTGAGGCTTGCTTTCTCAAGACACAACATTGATGATGCTACTTATAATATGACAATTGAGTTTTGAGCTGCAAGATTTCCTTCTGTAGGGCATCGACGTTGCTGGTCATTGTTAACAAAATATTGAATGTTTATTTAGCGTCATGATCTGGTGGTGACAGCTGTAGACTGTAACCAGGATGCTTAGCGTCAGCGCTAACATCTGACCATGCCTCTTTTGTCACCACATCAATGGGGTGCCCAATTAGGAAAGAACCCTCTTTTGTCACCACATTAATGGGGTGCTTAATTGGGAAAGAACCTAGGGTTACCTCTACTCTACATCCTCACTGGTGGCGACACTTAAGTTCAATTTTGTCCAATTATGAGTGGGTCTACGGCAACTGTTCAATTTCAGTCTGACGTTCTAGTCAAAAGTATTGATATCCTCATCTAAAACTAATGTACATCGATATGGGGCCGGCTGTGAGATATGTATAAGAAGGTTGTGGAACGAGGCAATCTACATACACCCCGTTGCTCACCGCTGTAGCACAAGGTTTGCCTTATTTTGGTTTCCTCATTCACTCATTCATCGGTACTTGTCAAGATGCTAGATCATCCTCCTCCTGTCGCTTTTATCAATCCTGATTTGATTTCATTTGAAAGAACGGTATCTTCCCACAGTTCTACGAATCACCTCGTGAGTTACGCTATTCGACACTTCTTTCTTATGCTCACATTAGGTGATAGATTGGGGTGACCTATGAGATATCTTTTGGGATCTCTAGTGTAGACGGTTACAGTTGCAAGCACCCAAAATCTAAAATGGTTGAAGGGTTCAAAATTATATCTTTCAAACGTCTAAATATTATGGAAATCCAGTTCTACGATCAGTATTTCGATATTACCACAAGCGCCTTAGCAGCTTCTTGGGCAGGGCGTTTTATTCTTTTTCGTCATTGGTACTGGATGCGGCTGCTCCAAACTGGGTTCAAAAGTGATGACAGGCCATTCCGATTGATCGATGCCCAGACAGGGTATTCAATTGGGGGAAGTTGCTGTGGTCACAACACACCAATTTCCGATGCAGAGTTAGCAGAGTGTTTAGAAGGTGGGATCCTCCTCGTAGAAAGTCATGGAGGATGGGGGCGGTTTATCGAGCATATGCAGACGTATTCTGCTAGGTTTATGTGGATGAAGTTTGGCAAGCATTTCTCATCTCCGATGCCAAAATTCTCACGGCTTACTACCTTATGGAAGGAATTCGGCTTGCTAAAGCGGAGAGGAGTAAGAGTTACACGGAAGCCGCGAATGCGCCAGAGGGAAGGGAGACCAGGCAAACCACAGAGGAAGAATATTGGTAACTTGGGGTTTGCCTCATATGAGGAAGACTCTAGAACTTGATAATATAAAATTGGCTCTCAATCCACTTCCCTATCTCATTTTATAATTGGCTTTCAGAAACTGACCTCGTACTCTTGCTCTTTTCAATTTTTATTACTTCCTGGCTTAGAGCAATTACGTTTTGAGTTTCCACACACTTGAGATTCTCCACAGGATGTTGTTCACATTCATCATCTACCTTTCAGGAGCCGACTCAGGCTTCTTCCCCATTGCTATTCTTCTGGACCTTTGGTTCGGGGCTATTATCTACTTCATACCTTTCCAACTTTATCTGGACCGTAGAGACCAGGCAGCAGAAGACCGTTCAACATCGGAGATTATTGCTTCCAACAAGACTAAATAATTCCGAAACCTCCCTGGCCCCTTTCACTTGGTGCCCTATCATTGGACTGCTCGACTCCGCCCATTCGTTTAATAAAGGAAGGAATCCGCTCTATCTTAGGAGGAGTCGACATTATCTGCCTCAACGTCTTCATTTTCTCGAGAAAAGCTATTCTTTGACATTCTATATATTCCCTTCTAGGTTGCTTTATGACTCACAGTCCGTAATCCATTCCGCTGTATCAATCAGCAGTCTTGTAAGCATCAACGTTCTACCTGCCATAATATTTCAAGAGGTCAGTAGAGCCTCTCACAGCATGAATAATTGCTAACAGAATTAGACCACTCATTCTCCTGGAAGTCTGACCTACGATCCTCCTCATCGTCCCCAAATACCTATCATGGCAAAGGACTACATCAGCATTGACTTCGGGACTGGAGGCACCCGAATGGGATGGTTCAACAAAAACGATAAATACTGTACACAGATCGGAAACTATCCAGGGGCACAAGCAGGAACACCCTCTCTCGTTCTACAAGCACCGTCAGATATCGTATACAAACGGAACGGCGAGGGAACAGCGATTCCCGTAGCATTTGGCTACACCAGACCACGCAAAGGCCTAGGCGAAATACTTGTATCTAAAGTGAAGCTTGCTCTTCTACCTCACTCAGGAGACTACGATTATGCTCAAAATTCCTTAAAAGATGCTTCCGACACCCTCAAATTGGGATCTACGCAACAAATCACAGAGGACTTTCTCAAATTTGCAATCGAGCACGCCACGAAGGAATGTGGTGGACAGCCTATGGAAGGTTGGGTCGTCTCAGTGCCTCAATCTTACGGGATTGATGAGGTACAAAGCTTTCGATCAATGATCCAGAGAGCGGGCGGCCTTGGTGACATATTTATCCTTGGCGAAAGTGACTGCGTTGCTTATGCTCATCTAACATCGATAGAAGAGAACATTAGCAAAGTAAAGAAGGAGGCTTTTAGAAAGAGGCAGAACTTGACAGTTGCGGTGGGAGTAATCGACCTCGGCGCTGGCACAGCGGTATGTGATTCCTGTCATATAGGAGGTGGACTAACGTTCTATTACTAGGATGTGACGACTTCCGAAATATGTTTTAAAAGAGACGGCACCGCTCCCACGATCAACGAATTAAGAGCACCACTAGGTATTCTATGATGTTCAAGCGTATGGGATTCAAGCTGACAATCTCTATAGGTTTTGCAATTGGAGGGGATTTGTTTGATAACCGATTTGTTGAAGTCTTGCGTGCTAAGCTTGGGATCCAGCTATCCACGGAGGCGGAAAAGGTCATCTTTGAACCGTTCGTTGACTACTTTCACAGGTGCTCAAAGCCGCAGTGGTCACTAGACAATAACGAAGACGACGAGTATCCATTCCTTGTGCCAGAAGGCGCCCCCCGTTTCGTGCTGACAGTGTGAGTATTTGCATTATAACGATTCGCAGTCTCAACCCCTAACTCGATCACAGGGAGGATATGGCTTATATTATGAAGCCACCAATTAACGAAACTTGCCGACGAATTAGCAATCATCTCGGTGAACTAAAGCACTCTCTACAGCTTGTTGTAGTCTCGGGCGGAAATTCCGAAGTGGCTGGGATGATGCCTCTTATGAGAGTCATGCTAAAGACGATGAACATTGTCAGCGCCGACGAACAAATCATTCACTTGGTCGGACAGTCATCGTGAGTACAATCTAATAGGCCTTACGTTAAGACTAACAGAGTTCTAATAGAAATGCTGTGGTACGTGGTCTCCACTTCTGGATGACCAATCCCGATCTCGTTGGAGGGAAGTACGCTCGGATTACTTTGGCTCGAGAGGTGCAGCGACCTCGCAAGCACCTAGCTAGTGGAACAGAGCTTCTTGAGCAAGACATCATAGATGCAGACTTCTTCAACTGCGCCGAGATGATTATGAAAGAGGTAAGACTATCCTTTGCACGGGAATACTAGCTCATCACATTCCAGGGTGAATTTGTGCCAGAGGGCGTTCGGACTGTAGCTATATACTTCGACATTGATGCTGACGCGGAAACTTTTGATGCGAGCCCTATTGTGATATGCGTGCCGAACAAAGATGCCGCTGAATATATTTCCGGCACTGCGATTTGGTGTTTTGCATCTGAGAGCCGTCCCGTCGGCGTTGTAGATATAGCACCAGCCCTGGCGGGTATTAAAGTCGGTGACCTTCGACGTGTGGGAGACGGGCGCCGGTTCTGGCTCCGTCTGGGGGTACAAATAGGCGCAGAAATCACAATGACGGCATCGTGGAGACTCGATGGGCGCAAGGCTAAAGTGGACACAGGCCTTCACTCAGTTACATTTGTTCTCGACAACCTTGAACTGCCTGACAAGCCATTTTTGAATGACTTTCGCGCTCCAGTACAGCAACGTGAGGGCTCTGATTCAAGCATACGCGAAGACACCTTGCCAGACCATATTAGGAGGCTAAGGACTCATGATCAAGCTTACACACCTACTCCATCCTGTGCGCGTAAGTTCTCCCTTATTAGCATTCAGTCCCTCCGCAAATAAACCGACACAACTGATTAACATGAATAGGTGTTGCCGATCAGCCTCGCGTAAGCAACGTAGACCCCGGGTCTACTTTGCGGACGAACCAGGGAAGCGAAGGTTACGTCAGATTGGCTGAAGTGCAAAGTGGAAAGAGAAGTTTCTCTGATGTTGGCGAAGAGCAGGACGATTCTTCCCAGAGATATCCCCGCAATGTTGTTCAGCACCAGCAGCAGCAGACGTTATTCGACCAGTATCAAAGCCCGTATCCAACCTCGCCCTTACTCCCATTGCCCCCGATCACGGGCGGTACGCCGTTTGTGAATACAGCACATCCACAGATCTGGCCTGCCAGCTTTTCACACCGGCAAATGCCAATATGGACTTCGCCAGAACCAGGCCAGATAAGTTCACTGGCGCAAGCTCAGCACGGGTCACATGACAATGATGGGAAGCGATTAGTTGATCCGCAGCGACTTCAGCAGCAACTTAGCGAACCTTGGACACGAGCAGTCGGGACAGGGTCAAAGTTTAACGTTGAGAACCATTTCCAAGTTCCACTAATTACAACAACACAGCAGTTTCCAGGCAATAGTGAGGGTTGGTCTACGAACAATGGTGGGATGCCGTGGTCATGTACGTCACCTAGCTCTGAAACTCATTCAGTTCCGCTATATCTAACCTCAAACTTTGTACAACAGCTCGGTAGAAAAGTATTCCACGACCCGCGGATGCTGTAATTGAAACCAAGGCTCGGTTTTTTACGGCTATGTGTAGGAATGATAACGATCGTGCCTTGGTCAATACTCCTGGTTGGGTTGAGCGGTTTAAGGAAAGGAATGGTATTCTTAATATCCCTCTGTAAATAGCCATTGAATCTCTCTTTTTACTTTGTATATAGCATGATTTGACTAGTCTTTTCAACTGCTTCTATTCGCGTGCACGTAAGCAAAAGCTGCGCTGCCCGCTGAGTAAATTTGAAAGACTAGGTGCTTGAACATCGCATGGGAAGGAGACCTATAATTCTATTTTGAGCGGTAACTATAGCCTTGTCTATATCCTTTTACGGCCGGCAGGAGAAACGAAAATCCTCCACAATCGGTTTCTTGCCACAAAGCAAAAATCGTCAGCCGAGGCAAGAACCGTTCTCTCAATACAAAAGTCAGGTTTTATCCCTTTAGTTGCTCATTATTCTTGTCCCTCTCATGTTTAAGCTTTAAAACACTATGTCCTCTATGTGGACAGAGGAGCGGTACTTTTTGAACATTAGTGCCAATTTTTTGCCGAATGGATGGCTACCTTGGAGCTAGTCTAGAAAGCTTGCGAGGGGATTTTTGTTTTATTCTCGGGGTATGTGGATGGGTTGTTTAAAGACACATCTGCATGGCGTGATTGAGTCGTACAAGAAATATACTGAGGATATAAAAGCCAGCTACTCCCTTTGATAATCACTTTATCATTGAACACACCGCTCAATTTGCCTATCAACCTATCTGTTTCTTCCAAGTTATATTAGGAACAATCAATCGCAATGCCGACCGTTCTACAATGTTTGACTACCTGTTCGAACCCTTACTACACCTACATCTCTAGCACCTCTGTCTCAAAGAAGCCAACCGCAATGAATTATGCCGTGGTATCTCGCCGAATTTTTAATGGCGGGGGACAAGTACTTTCTGTGGATTCAACAACCGATAACCCTCGATATAATCGAGTATTGCCAGCACTCCCTTCCCCTGTTCCAACCGAGGTGTATACTGAAGGAGACGTGCGGCGTGTATTTGCATATATTACCACATTTGTCGAGCAGGCATTCATTCTTTCACCAAAGGTCTGGCATCGTTGGGAAGCTGGACCACCGGGTCCTAGCGTGACTTCTGCTGAGACAATTGACACTTGGTGGGGAGTATACCTCGGGCAATATGAACGTTGCGCTGCTATTGGAGAGTTAAAACGGCCAGGTGTTATCCAAAAAGATGAATGGTACAAACCAAATCCCAAATCTGATACCCTACAGTTGGGTAGGGAGATAAGAATGTACGGGCAAGAAAATATGAAATGATTACTGCTAACAAATAATAGGTATGCTTATCAATATGGATGTCCGCAGGCATTCTTTTTCGACGGATACCGCCTCCTTGTCATACGTTTTCAGGCCAATTCAAGAGATCATATTCGGGGGGGGAATTGTATGGCGGATTGCTTTTTTGTGGAAAAGGAATCTCCTGATATACCTTATTGGATTGATCGCTTGGTAGCTGAGGGGTTGGAGCGGCTCCGAGCAGAATGCGCAGGACATGTTACTCTTGGTGGGTATGAGCGACAGTTTCGATACTATGATGGAATGCCATTTTGGACGCAAGGGGAAAGTACACATTGGGAACACCCAGGTGGATACATCAGGCGTTTCAACAATGGAGAATGGTGGTGGTACCTAGACAATGTGGCTCAGGTACTAGATACTCCAAAACTGGAGTAATGTTTCCTGATAAGCTATTTCAGGTAAAGATGCTTTCTAAATCAACCAAATTCTGTTGAGGAATTGTTACAACCGTTGTACCATTTTCCTGCATCACTTCATTATCCCTAGCCCACGCCTGAGTAAACACTGCAGAAAATTCAAAATCAATAACCCTTATTTCCTTGCGAACCGGTTCCCACAATAAGTTCCATGGTTCGATGTCTCCATGGTAAATGCCTTGCTGACTAATAGCGTTTATAGCCCTTTTACACTCCTCATAGATAGAACTGTCCTTGGTATCTACACCTGGCTGTAAACTGCGAAACCCCTCTAAAAACTCAAGTGCAATTCCTTCGTGTGTCGTCCCCTCTTCATCAACCCAACTGATTTCTCCAAAACATCTTGGGATATAAACACCTTGTAAACATGCAAGTTGCTCATAGGTATCAAGTTCATCCTTGTTATCGCCAAACTCCTTTAGAACGAATGTATTGGGAGGTCGTTGATCAGGATCTTGGTCTCGAGTTGGTAGATGACGGCAAATAAGTATTGAATTATTGCCGCCTAGGTTTATAGGCTGAGCTTCGACAAGAATTGTTTTCGGGACCACAATTTTGAGAACTGCCTCCTGCTTGCTGTCTTCACTATAACTCTTTCCCTTGGCCATCTCTTGTTTTTGCCTGTGGTCAGATAGTGCCGCAGGGTTTGCCTTTTCGAATCCATGCTGGTGCTTGCCGAATGCTACTGTAGCCATTTCTGGTGACATGATAGGCCGGGGTTTGTATCCTTAGGGAATTTTAAGTGATCTTAATCAAGCTTTTAGAAAAGGCCTTGGTTAGCTATATATCCTAGAGATTATATTAAGGACTAACTTAATGTTTGTGAGAGAGATAGCATTGGTAGATGGACACGCTCAAGAAAAGTTGAAATTGGGGCTGGTGAGCTTTCTAAAGGCGTAGTGATGCGAGGTTAGTTTTGTCAGATGCGTAATCGGAGGGTGGGAAGATAAAGTTTACCCGAAAGACTTTACAGGAGTGGATGATGTGATGGTGTTTTTGGGTCGACGTTGAATTGAAGGTTGTTGATGTAGGAAAGTAACACTAGTTGATTGCTTGATTGTTTTATTCATACTCGGTTCCAGCCGCCCGCCGTAGGGCAGCTATGCCGGAATAGTCCCGCTTTGGCGCAGCTGCGGAAGTGCGCTTTACCGCATTCAGTAGGCACACTTCACTTCATCACTATACAGTGACCAGCAGCCTCCTGACATTCTTTCTTGTGCTTCTATTGTTTGTGCAGTGGGCAAATCTTTACGGTGGCAAACATGTGCGGAGACGCCGGCTGCGTTGGTCTTAGAAAAGGCAGGCTGCGCAGGTTCGGACGGTTGATGACTCATTGGAGATTATCAAATGGCGGCTTCCACTCATCCTGCTTTGAATTTAAAATTCTTGATGCTCGTATCAGTCAACCACTCCGAATGTCCCAGAGAGCATTCAAATCGTTGCTAGGGAGCATGTGACTCACCAGCGCCTCAAATCGCACACAATGCATCGTGGAACGGAGGCGGCGTTCAAAGCAAGGAGAATAGGGGATTAGATGCATGGGAGAAATACCACAAGAGACGATGAAGAGGTTGACATCGGAAGGAGACATGAGGCGCAATATGTTTATCGGAAACAATTGGTGTACAGTGAGCATAACCTCAGCATGCTAGCACTGATTTTATGCTGGCACTGATTTTATGCGGATTTTATGCTGGACTCATTTTATGGGCTTAGCGCGATTCTAAGGCTGTTTTCTCTTCCAATTGAATTAACTTGCCAAGTGTCTCTCTACTAATTCTATGCATTAGGAAAATTTTGAGTCTTTTTGTATAATGGTCGGGCAATTATGCAGCTTGAATTACATTCCAAGATAAAAACCTCAAAATGCTAACTCTAAATTTTAAATCACTATTGTAGAATACAGTGGGCTTTGATTGCGGTGTCCTCTTCGCACACTCTCTTCAGTTTTGCATGCGCCACACCTTTGTGGGGCACTTAGCCCAATACGGTTAGTCTATGTTCTGTCATCATTGTAGCCTCAGGTTTTTGAATCGCTGCCTTTAGCTTGGAGTGCGCAGACATGGTCACCTTCAACAACTCTTCCTGCTCAACACTGGCCAGCACCCAAAAATGGCGCCACGTCTTGCAAAGTCGCAAGTTGCTTTGATTACTAGCATGCTTTCAAGCAGATTGTTTACTCATTCAGAGATCGCAAAAGCAGCTAACTGTAGTACGCGCGGCGTACGAAGGATACGCTCAAACATTCGATATTATGGCGCCCCTCAAGCCCCCCAGAACAGCGGAGGGCGACAGCGTAGCATCACATCTCCTATGCTAGACGCCCTTTGTGAACAATTGCTAGAAAAGCCTGGGCTGTATCAGTTCGAAATGGTACTCTTTTTCACAGTTCAAGTGCGAGTACGTGGAAAATTGCGACTTGGTTGAATTGATTAATTACAAGAAGAGGAGGGATTCTTAAGGAGATCTGTCTTTTAAGCTGGTCTATCCATGGTTGTGAATAGCTTCATAAATGAATACAAGTGACATGATATCACCCCTTGACACTCTTCCGAGCATTGAAAGAGCACTACGTTTGAGGAGATAGACCAAGAAGCAAATTCGTCGCATTGTAAATGGACGGAATGCGGATCTGCGTGACCACTATATATACCACATTTCGAGTCTCTTACCTACGTACTTTGTCTTTGTTAATGGGTCCGGCTGCGATAAATGTATCGAATTCCGGTCACTCGCAAAAACCTGTCAATTTAGGACTCGAGGTTTCACTAGGACCTCGAAGGAGACACTAATAGATCTCTGATCGATGCAGGCAGCAATTGAGTCTGCAGTAGTAACTTAGTTCGTATTTTCCATTTAACGTTTGTTTCCGTAAAGGTTTTTTGATTTCTGAAGAAAGAGTGAATATGGCCATATCTTGTGACCAGTTTGGGCTTAGCCCTAAGCTTTGACCACCTCTTGTACATAAATACTTGCACCGCTAGGAACTCTTCCTTCCTTGCGATCAATCTAATCTTTACCCTGACAGTTTCTAAAGTATTTTAATTTCAGAATATTTCAATTGATTGTCTGACAATTCAGACAATGCTTAGTAATAAAACAACCAATTATAACAATCACCAAAAACCTTCGTCGTTTTTGACATCGGTGTCGACCTTGCCAGTATCAAGTAACATTTTAACAATTATCTTATGCCCATTTTTAGTAGCCGACCAGAGCGGCGTTTGACCGTTCTTGTCTTGAACGTCGGCGTTGACTTTACTAGTATTGAGCAGCAACTTCACAATTGCCTCGTACCCGCTGTAGGCAGCCCTCCAAAGCGGCGTTTGACCCTCATTGTCTTGAGCGTCAGCGTTGACTTTGCCAGTATCGAGTAGCAACTTCACAATTGCCTCGTGCCCATCCGAGGCAGCCCACCAAAGCGGCGTTTGACCCTCATTGTCTTGAGCGTTAGCGTTGACTTTGCCAGTATTGAGCAGCAACTTCACAATTGCCTCGTGCCCATCCATGGCAGCCCACCAAAGCGGCGTTCGACCGATGTTGTCTTGAGCGTCAGCGTTGACTTTGCCAGTATCAAGCAGCAACTTCACAATTGCCTCGTACCCGTTGTAGGTAGCCCTCCAAAGCGGCGTTTCACCCTCATTGTCTTGAGCGTCAGCGTTGACTTTGCCAGTATCGAGTAGCAACTTCACAATTGCCTCGTGCCCATCCGAGGCAGCCCACCAAAGCGGCGTTTGACTGTTCTTATCTTGAGCGTCGGCGTTGACTTTGCCAGTATCGAGTAGCAGCTTCACAATTGCCTCGTGCCCGTTGTAGGCAGCCCTCCAAAGCGGCGTTTGACTGTAATTATCTTGAGCGTCAGCGTTGACTTTGCCAGTATTGAGCAGCAACTTCACAATTGCCTCGTGCCCTTTCAAGGCAGCCCACTGAAGTGGTGTTTCACCCTCATTGTCTTGAGCGTCGGCGTTGACTTTGCCTGTATCAAGTAACATTTTAACAATTATCTTATGCCCATTTTTAGTAGCCCTCCAAAGCGGCGTTTGACCGTTCTTGTCTTGAGCGTCGGCGTTGACTTTGCTAGTATCGAGCAGCAACTTCACAATTGCCTCGTGCCCTTTCGAGGCAGCCCTCCAAAGCGGCGTTTGACTGTTCTTGTCTTGAGCGTCGGCGTTGACTTTGCTAGTATCAAGCAGCAACTTTACAATTGCCTCGTGCCCTTTCGAGGCAGCCGACCAAAGCGGCGTTTGACTGTTCTTATCTTGAGCGTCGGCGTTAACTTTGCCAGTATCGAGCAGCAACTTCACAATTGCCTCGTCCCCTTTCGAGGCAGCCCTCCAAAGCGGCGTTTGACCCTCACTGTCTTGAGCGTCGGCGTTGACTTTGCTAGTATCAAGCAGCAACTTTACAATTGCCTCGTGCCCTTTCGAGGCAGCCCACCAAAGCGGCGTTTGACTGTTCTTGTCTTGAGCGTCGGCGTTGACTTTACCAGTATCAAGCAGCAACTTCACAATTGCCTCGTACCCGTTGTAGGCAGCCCTCCAAAGCGGCGTTTGACTGTTCTTATCTTGAGCGTCGGCGTTAACTTTGCCAGTATCGAGCAGCAACTTCACAATTGCCTTGTGCCCGATGTAGGTAGCCCACCAAAGCGGTGTTCGACTGTAATTATCTTGAGCGTCGGCGTTGACTTTGCCAGTATCGAGCAGCAACTTCACAATTGCCTCGTGCCCATCCGAGGCAGCCCACCAAAGCGGCGTTTGACCCTCATTGTCTTGAGCGTTGGCGTTGACTTTGCCAGTATTGAGCAGCAACTTCACAATTGCCTCGTGCCCATCCGAGGCAGCCCACCAAAGCGGCGTTCGACCGATGTTGTCTTGAGCGTCGGCGTTGACTTTGCCAGTATCAAGCAGCAACTTCACAATTGCCTCGTACCCGTTGTAGGCAGCCCTCCAAAGCGGCGTTCCACCGTTCTTATCTTGAGCGTCGGCGTTGACTTTGCCAGTATCGAGCAGCAACTTCACAATTGCCTCGTGCCCTTTCAAGGCAGCCCACTGAAGTGGCGTTCGACCCATGTTGTCTTGAACGTCTACGTCGATGCTAGACTCCTCAAGCAGAAGTTGTACAGCGTTTGTAAGACCGAAATAACATGCAATGCTTAAATCGCTGCTGTCTTGTTCTTTTAGACTGATATATCGGTGTTTTTTAAATACTCGGTACCATAATGAAAACTCCTGGGAGGTAGTCTTGCAAAGTTGGAGCGCCTCCCCTCCTATCCCTTTATCAGCTTTCTTTCCAGCTTGTTGGAAATGCAATGTCCAGTTTATTGATGCGTATAAGAGGAAAGGGTAATCTTGGGCAAGCTGAGAAGACTCAATGTATCGTAGCCGATCAAGTGCAATGTCTGGAAATTCAAGTTGAAGGTACCACAAGCACGCTTTTAGCGCCTCTAAATGCGATTCCTCTAGCGGAAATGTATGCTTCCAACACGATGGGCTCCGAGTGTTAGTGTCGCCATTTCTGCTAGTAAGAAACTCTTTGGCCGTTTGGTGAATCAGGTATATTTTTTGATCAACAACACTAACGAACAGGCCACAGAGATCTTCGATCTTTTTTCGAAATATTTCCTCTTTGTCTAACTTGAGGTTTTCCTCTGAGGTACAATTCTCGCCCCTTTCTTTTATAACTAGTATCTCGAGAGCAATATTCATCTCTTTCAAGGTTAGCGGTCTTTCTGCTGCCAGAACAAGACGTAGCACCCTTTTGGCTGCGTCTATTTTCGTAGCTCTCTTCAAGATCTTCTCATATGCATCATCAACAGACAGGGGTATTGTGCTTAGGAGTCGTACAAAATTCTGTTCCGTTGACTCGAGCGATCTTGAAATCTCGTCGAGCATCAAATGTACCCAGAGGTAAGTTCGGTTGTTCTGGCCTTGAAGATACTGTATAAGTCCGTCCTTTGTTTTGTCGTTAAGTGGAGGCCAGCGATGTTTGCTAATGCGAGAAATCTTATGGCTGATCACAAGGTTAACCTCTTTGCTAATTGTTTCCGACATTTCATTTCCGTCGAGGTGGATTGATGGCAAATCATTAACTTTAAACTCTACTTCTAGTTCGCGGAATGGGCGGCTAGTGACAATGAACTTGAGTTTGGGGCTGGTCCTAGTTGAGTCGCGATAGAATTTGCTAATGTGTTCAATCAAGGACTTTCTCTTCGACGGTTCGCATTCGTCAAGCGCATCGAAAACGCATATCACAGGGCTAGCATTCGCATCTGCGGCCTTGATCAAAATATCCCACAACTTTTCAAAAGGAACAGCTTCCGGTGCGTTCACCTGCCACCATGGCCCAGGCGCCTGCCTATCTAGTTCCGCATATTGAATCAGCCATGGCTTCTGCAAAAATAGCTGATGAAGTATGGAGCGGAGCGCATTGACCCCACTCCCGCTTTCTACATCGTCTTTAAAGAAGAAATAGCATATCGACGTCGTCTTCGTATCTGGATTGTCGGAATGGAGTAATCCCTCATCTACAAGGGCCCTAGCAAGAACTGATTTACCGCACCCCGGACCTGCAGTAACCCAGAGAAGATTTGCTGTGGTTTCTTGACGCCATGCAAAAAACATTGGGTGTTGGAAGAACCATTCACATGTTCTGTCTATCCGTTTTGGGTTCATATCCTTTTGATCCTGGTAAGGGAAAGAAAGTGCCTGCATACACTTTTGCTGGTCAGGTGTTAATGAGCGATCAGTGGTAATCTTATCTATTATGTCCTTGATTCTGCTGGACACGAACTTGAAGTTCGAGTCCTCAGGACCTCGATATTTATTCATCATTGTGTGACGCACGTTGAGTGGGATATGCTCGTGGCAATCCAAACAAGCGGAGCCTCTTTCTACTAACTGTAGAACATTTAGTGCCAATCATATTCGTAGTAGGCTAAAAGACTTACAACTATTTCCTTAGGTTTGATTAGCCAATTCGGAATGATTGAGTTAAACATTTGAGTTGTTCGAGTTTCATAAAAGCACCGTATCTCCATTCCTATTTGTTCTCCACGTCGCACTGTCAATTTTGCGAATCCTGCTACTGAATTTTCCAGTCTACTAGAGTTCTCTTGTATGTCGGCAATAAGCGTGTTTGAGGACTCCTTGGTAGAGCGCAGAATTCCGTAAACGAAGTTTTTCCAACCCGCGAAAGTTGCTGCTTTGGTTCCTCGTAGAGGTGAGCCTAGAAATATAACACCTGCAGTCTGGTTAAACACAGCCTTTTTGCGTTCATCTTCCGTCTCGCTGGATGCAGTCAAAAGTGCCTAGATTTTCACTTATAAGCATTGATTGGTAGTAATTAGAGCGCAGCAAACGTAAGAACGCTAACGTTTAGATATTCTTACCTCAGCAACTACAATGCCACCAAAGCATGATCCAATAAAAACAATCTTTCTCGACTTAAAATCGTTGTGTCTATCCTTGATACAATTTAACAAGGTTACAGCAAGACCATCTACTCGCACTTTCTGCGCATTGTGCGAATAGTTTGTATTATAGTCAAAGACCCAAATTCGAGCTCCCTCGATAACTGAGGGCAACATGTCGGCATCCTTTAGCCAGTTGTAGGGACGACCCTTTGGTTCCGTGTCCTGCTCATATGCGATCCATGTTTTGGGAGAGGTAGTCTCAATACCGTGAACTGCGATAATACTAGATATGAATTAGTCTACGTCTTTGATTCAGAACATAGTACATACTCTACAGTAGTATCGCCTTTCGATCCGTCGGTGGGGAATACTGGATAAAGCCTTGGAAGCTGGACGGCCTCGAAATTATTAGTGCATAAGCTACCTAGGCAAGTAATAGAGTGACAAACTTCTGGTTGAGAACTAGAGACACGCCATAGGAAACGCCAGGCATGATACGCTAACCAAGAAGCAATTGCGGCAAGGAAAAAGTAGGTATTATGATTCATAATGTTGGTTTGGTACGATACTCAGTAGTCAAGATGTGTCGCAATGCTAAGGCTAAGCTGATCAGCTGACTAGCCACACTTCTTTGTTTAAGAGACCACCAGCAATAAAAAGAAACCCAAGAAGGTTTACAATTCACAAAGCATTAGCCTCGAAAAGTTCTTGTCCGAAAGTGAAGAGGGATTAGAACATCGTCTGACACGGTGAACAGGCGGCCGGGTATTGTCTGTGAGGCGACGTGTCGTTGGCGCTTACAGACGATTTCTTATTGGTATTTTAGGCAGAATTTTTCAGCTGCACTTGAAAAAATATCAGCTGATAGCAGGTCGTCTAACAATGTTTAAAGTTGAAATTCTTCATCCCCTAACTGATCTTAGTAAGAACGATGAAAATGCCTATAATTAACACGAAAATCGAACTTAACAAAGATCTCGCCCTTTTTGTATTGGCGGATGGCGAGCACAGCCTCCGCAGAGCTCGCCAAGACGACCAGCCCTGCCTCCCTGGCCAAGCTCGAACTTCTCTCGAGCCAACTACTCTAAAGAAATACCTCGGAGAAGCGCTTTTGGCTCCGAATCTTGATAAGATAGCTCCGTATCTTTGGCTGGTTCGTATGATAATGACTTAATGAGTGATATACGCTAATTATTTTCCAAGGCCTTTACGCCAGACTTTGCTCACATCTCTCCGCTCCACTTCCAAGCCGCTCGAGGCCGCAGCATTATCGTTGCCGAGAATGTCTATCTCCACCTCGTATGGTATTATGATCGGATATTTATCAAACCTCTCCCGAAATACCTCCTCTCATCTGCCTTCTGGGAATACGCCGAGAAAACAGACGAAGAGATATGGCAAGCCGCGGCTGGCTTCATGCGAACATACTCCTGCCTTATAAAATACGAAATCGATTTTCGGAAAGCTCAGAGCACGGAGCTAGGACTTATACCAACCGATGACGGGGAGAATCCCATCACATACGAGCGATTTGCACAATTCATCGCTCCATTCGCAGAGCTTGGTGATGATAGGGTCAGGCCTCGATACGAATATGGAGAGATGCGCTTGACCCGTCTGAACTGGTTTGCACGCTTTTTGCTAGGAAGATTGGCTTATCATCACATTCACGCTCAATGGAATGAGTATCTTGGCAGGTTCCTAGCACCATTCCTAACTATATTCCTACTCATATCCACAGCGCTCACTGCCATGCAAGTACAACTCGCAGTGCAAAGCGCCCCTCGAGGTTTTAGCAGTTCTCAGGTGTGTCGTTGGTTCCCTGTCCTCGTTCTCATTCTTGTCGCTGTAGTTTCTACTCTCTTAATCTTTCTTATAACCTTTATGTTTATTCATGATCAGATCTTTGCACAAAAGGTTTTACGCCAGAAGAAATACAAACAGAAAAAGTTAGAGACGAGTTTGAAATCTAGTGTGGTTTAAAGGTTGATTTGCAGGAGGGAGGATACTGTTACGAATCTAATACATAATCGGGACCTTACTGGCCTAATTGATTATGAAATTAGCAGCATTCAAATAGGAGCTAAGCATCTGTGGTGTGTGTGATTCTTAACTCCCTCATCGCAATCTCTATCTCCCAGACGTCTTGCGAGCTTCCTCTCGCTCTACATTAATCTTCTCGGGTCTCTTCTTTGACTCCTTCTCTGCGTTGCCACTCGGTTCTAGAATCTTCTCACATAGACAGATGGTGGATGTTATTTGCACTGGCAGCCTTCGTGAGCTTGTAGTATCGTTCCTCGAGTGGCCTTTTGGCTATTCACGCTATGTACTTCGGAGTATACGGGATGACGAAGGGAGAAGTACCGTGTAAGCGCCAAAAATTAAACAGCAAAGAAAACGAGGGGATTCCGCTACGCCTTAGGGTTTCAAAAAATTGTCAAAGCAAGAGAGTGAAAGTAAGAAATCTTTGCTTATGGGGAAAATGCTCATTTGTCATGAAAATTATGAACGCATCAAGTCGGATTTGAAAGCGATTGAATCACGTGAACACAATTTGCCTGTCCAGCTTCGCGTTCAAAGCAGCGACCGGTAGCCTCAGGCTACATATGATGAAAACAAAAACCACTAACCGGAATAGTTCTAGTGCTGACTAGCTGTGGCTCGTGTAAATTTGTGAGAGTAGATAAGGAGGATACTGCAATCGAAGCCCACTGTACAAAACAATCTCACACGAGCTCCTTAGTCGTTGTGATATATCACTAGAGTTGGTGTTCCCTTCATTTTGGTAAGCCAATCATAGTGTACATACTGGCACTCATGAACATCACAAGTTCCCGAATGCCAGAAACTATATTCTCATTGGCCACTGCATTTCTTGGCATGGCGTAATTCAACAATTCAATTAAAAGTCAAAATTAAGCTTTTTACCCCGGATTTCCACCCCACTTTATTTCTAAACTCCATTCTTGCAACTATGTAGCACAACAACCAACCCTGAATATGTGATTGATTGATTGATTGATTCATACACAGTTCTAGCCGTCCGTTTGGACAGCTATGCTGGAATGGCCCAGCTTTGGCGCCAGTTGCCGAACTGCGTCTACCTGAGGTTATGCTATTGCGCCAGCACGGCTAGCTCGCATCTTCGTCACCACGTAGCCTCAGGTCCCAAGCTGCTGCTTTTAGCTTCCAGTAATTTGAACTGTTGTGCTGACTTTTTCCTCTTTCGATATTTCCTCTTGCTCAACAGCGGTCAGCACATAGCTATAGAGCTACGTCTTGCGAGGTCGCAAGTAGCAGCGCCAGCCACCTTGAAAACCTAAGATGATTTTACATGGGGTATGTGTCTTCGTACCTCTTAGCTTGCTAAGGTGACTAAAAAGATGCTAACCGAACACTGCGAGGGCTAAAAAATAGAATGAATTTCAGCTAAGCGAGGAGGAGTAGTACTACGTGGTATCACCCCTGGAACTTTTACTTCTTGTTGGCTATTCTAGCCCCACGAGTTACTTAGTATTGGGACAAAATAGACACAAAAGTGATTCATTGATTATGGAAGTGGGAGTGGCTACATGGCCTTATATACAGGGGAAAAGGGGGGCTGCCAAGTCATGTGATACCACCCGAAACAGTGGGTGTAACACCTGTAGATCCAACACAACACTTAGTATACTATTACAATTAATCTACCACACTTTACCGCCATCTACTCTCTATGTATACGTTTCCTGCTTGTCTCCTTGTTGCTGGACTCTGAATTTGCCTCCTGTTCAAGTTCAAGCGCACTTTTCAAAAAATCTTTCTGGGCCTTCATACTAGTATAATTTTGCTCTGCCTCGCTGAGTGCATCCCGTAGGTCGTCTATCTTAACTATTTCAGGTTATTAAACTACAAAAATCAACAAGAAAGTGTTTATATACCTTGAAGCTTCCCATTCTCTCCATGAAGCCAGCTTACATGTCCTTTACATCTAATTAGCTAGATGGAAAAATGGGAATAAGGTATGAAACTTACTGCGCATGTAATCCTCGGATTGGAAGGTGTCTTGGTCCCTTTGTAGCTGGCCCATTTCGAGGTGGCTAACTTTTACTTGTTGTTCTCCAAAAAATTCTAAGGTAGATATTCAGAGGAAGAACTAGCTCGAGATACTCTGAGAACTTACGAATTAACCCCTGTGTTATACTAGGTAGAAAATTAAAAGTTTCCATGGGAATACAAGCATAGCCAGGAGTCCCTCCAGCCATTTTTTGAAACATTTGATCGAGTTCTCTAGAGTCAATAGTATTCAGAGTAGGATATCCGGAAAACTTACTACGAAGCTGAGTAACTCGAGCATCCTCGCTAATATGTGGAGCTGATATGTAGTTCTAGAGGTAATGTTAGATTAGAATTACTTTCATGAACTATAAATAGCTTACTGGATCGATAGGAATTTCAAATGCACCACCGACTGGTACAGATTCCTCAGGACCCTGTGTGTACCTGTACATAGTTAGTATGACTTCTGTAGAAAGCCGATTTTCGCAAAGATGACTGACTCTTCGTTGGTGACCGATTTAGCCGGAGAGATCGACTCAGGAGGGTTCTTTCTTATTAGTATTTGTAATTCCAGGTTCAAAGGTTTCAAACTTACATAGAAAGAGGGACCTTCTAGAATAGGTCCGGCTTGGGATAGCGTTGGCGCACTCATTTTGAATTGTAAGGAAAGGTAGTAGGATGAAGAGATATTGAATTTGAATGTGAAGATGGTAAAGATAGTGTACTGGTTCAGGTCCTCTTTATATCTTCCAAGTACCTTGTCTCGACGCGGCCCAACTTGCCGTGTTTGTCAAGGCTAAAGTGGGTTTTTGGTTAGCTGCGAAGGATTCGTCAAAGCTGAGGGCTGCCTTACATCCATGCTTGCCCTGGTAATCTCCTCCGAAGATGGCAGAGTACATCCCCTGCTTGCAGTAGCTCCGCTATCTTCTTCAATTTTCCTCGGGGGCCGAGGGCGGCCACAGAAAGCGTGAGCCTTACACGTACCGCAGCTCTGAGACCAAAAGCTGAAAATCCTCTCCTAGCCATAAACCTGTAATTTCGGGGTTGGAGTGTAGGTATTTCATCTGTTGTGTTAATAGGGCCGTCATAGGAGAGTCTTGGAAGGAACGCCCATCATCCCCTCAAGACTTCAACCAACTTGATTGACTAGATATGCGAAGTGCATAGCAGTCCCTGTCCACGCTACCTTGACTAAGGAGGTTTGGTAGAAAAATTGGCCGGTGGATTGTGTTATATCATTGATTTAAGGGGACAGGAGTGGAGCTGTCATACGAATGAGAAATGCGTGTAGCACGAACTCAGGAGATCATTCAAAACCGGGCAAAGCCAATCATATCTCCCGGTTTAGTTGCTGGAGTGCTATCAGTGTAGTCCACATCATGAAACTTGATCACTATCCTTAACACTTGCACACAGGGAGGCGTAGCCATGATTAGACATTTAACACTTAGACTTAAGAGATACCAATCTGCCTTAACAAGATCTTATACTAAATTTAGTGCTTTCAAAGATTTTATAAAATCCCGCATTAGAGCGCAAATAAACAACTGCTACGAGGGGGTGGCATTAGAGTAGTCGCTTAACCAATCCTTTCACGTAATACGTACCCCTTTTCAAGCTCGGCTAGATGATTTTTTACTTTCCAAGTACTATGTGCTAACAATGTTAAGCCTGCCACACTCATGCATCTACAGCCTAACTTACTGTATCTGTTGACGCTGAAGTGGATTATCGGTTCGCGGGAAACGATACATCGAAGCTAAGCGCTCCATCTGTCCAATCTGCCTTGCTCAAAATTTAGCGTTATCAAGGGGTCAGGTCAATATCTATCCATCTTTGTCCTAGTGAATCGCTTGAGACTGAGAAATCAGGAATTAAGCCTAGGGACCCAGAACACCTCCCCTGCTTGCAACAGGCCGGATGAGCCTTTCATTTCCTTCGGTGACTCCGGCCCTTGGATCGAACACTGAATGCTCCCTTGGTCACCCACCTTCTTATTCCGTGTTAGTATGGAAGATGCCTCGCACATTTCCTAGCTTTGTTGTAGTAGGAAAGTGGGGAAAGGAAGGCACTTTTGCTAGGTTTGGCTTTTCTAGCTCTAAGGTGAAAACCTTACCCTCAACACAGAGATATGAGAAACGATACTGATCCTATGGTATAATAATCAGCTTGGTTAGAGGATGTGATAAAGAACTTTCTATAAAAATCCTAACTTTGTCTCGTTAACTTTACTCCTTATCTGCTGTCTTAACTTTCTGGCATCCTTCATCATGGACTCGACCCCACCTCCTAAGTATGGCAACGAAGCGGCATATGGAATCTCGTTGCAAATCGATGAGCTTATCATGGGCGCCACTCCTTTGCTGTATCCCGATTCCTGCTCAGAGATCCAATCCCTCATGCAGAAAAAGAAGAAATATCTATCAAAAATAATGCCTCTATCAGCGACAAGACAAGCTATGGCGCAACTCTTCTGCCCTCGCAACGAAGACTGGCCCCCTCACCAATTATTACGAATTTCGGGCCTCATATCACTCCCAGCCGCCATCGTCGGTGATATTGTTAAGTCACCATATTGCCTGTCCCAGATTGTTGTAGTATCATTACAGGGTAGACAGATACGGCAGGAGGTGGAGAACGAGATCTTCTACGAGATTATTAAGAGTCTTAACATGAGTCTCAAGGCAGTCTTTGAGATTACCGTGAGACTCGGTGTCGAAACGCCCAAGACTTGGAACCAAAAAATCCAGGATGGCGGCCGGATTCTGTTCCTAACACTTGCGAGGCTTTTCGAGGCATTTGGATCACGTTTTGCACCCACTGGCACTATTCATCTCGCGTCGCAGAAGAGGCTGCGCAAGGAACATTGCTCAGGAATTGCACGTCTCCATTTTGACCAAATCCACAAGCTAAAAGATGTTCTGATATTTGTCGGGTTTGTACCGCCAGAGACTCTTCCTAGCGCTTCTGCCGCAATCGAAGAGTGGCTCCCAAGAGTGTTAGGGGCATTACAAGGGTTAGGAGTGGACAGGAATGAAAATCATCTCTTCTGTCATGTTTTACAGAGATTACGTATCGTTGGAGATGAGTTGCCCGGGTTGCTTCTTCCGGCGAGAAAAGATGAAGCATGGGGTTTGCAGGTGGAAGCATAATCCTTAGCCGAGGGCCTAGGTGGGGCTTCTGCCATACAATTACGTAGTTACTCCTCAATGAATCAGCTTTAAGCTCTATAGCCATAATTCCGCTACAATGTCAATCAATTCAACCTACTCACTTTAGTAAAGCATGAACAAAGAGAGATTACTAGGATGTACTTCTGAATATAATTAAGGCCTTATATTTTCCGCTCTAGGCCAAGTAGCCGAAGTAACACCTTCTCTTGGAACTTGCATTACGGGCGGCCGTGGGAGCGATACAAAACCTGGTAATATATCATGCCTTCAAAGAGGGTTCGCTTAGTCAATTCATCTCACGTGATATGACCCCCTCTTACGCTCGCTACCATAAGGGGGCCAGCCGAAGGCAGGAGCCCCGTTTTTTGCGATCCTTCTCTCAGCGAGCTATGAGTACGAAGGCATTGGTTTAAACTAGCCAGAGAGTATATGCAGAGCAGCAAATTTCGCGAAATTCGCTAGCACTCATGGATCACGGTCAGCTCTGGTGGAACCTGCATAAAGAGTTACTGCGTGTTGCTTCAGCCAACACAGCCAGGTGAACATGGTTTCTAACGTGTGGATATGCACTTCGTGTATACAGTAGATCAAGTTGGTCAAAGTCTTGATGGGAATGTCGTTTCTTCTAAGACCAAGGGTCACCTTTACTGATTGGTAGTAAAAGGGGGCCATGTATACATACTTCAGCTTTCACGACCCACTGATTCCTTGAAATGGGTGACAATCGAGATATTGGCCCTAGATGCCTTGTTCGACTGTCCTCACCAGGCTTAGATTTATTATACAGGCTGACTTCGAAGACGGGAACTCACCCCAGGGCAGGTTGGCCGACAGCCACAATGGTGCATGCTGCTCCAGTAAACACTGCCTAGTTAGTGAGCTTCCTTTCCAATGAGAGCACTTGTCATTGGAGATATCTGGGACCGCCAATATATAAGTCTTACTACTTCCCCTCACTGTTGTCTCTCCCTTTATCATCTGTCTTCATCTTCCCTCATTATCTCAATTTATACCTCCTCATCCATCAGCAGGCCTTAACCACAGTCTGACCTATACTTGTTCTCCTACATCGTCGTCGACATGGGATCGGGAACTTCTCGCGAGAGCGTGATCGATTGCGATTTTTGGGAGGCAAAATCTCGGCAAATGCTACGAACCACCACGAACACCAACAAAATCGAAATGATTTGCTCCCTCATTCCATCTAAGGACGAAATAGCCCTGTTTGAAGTGTTAGAGGCACGATCAGATCTGGATACACTTTTTATACGCTATTGCGGATCGGGCGAGCAAACTGTCGACCTCTCACGAACAAACAATGAAAAGGCCGCCGAGATCTGGCGAGTGCTTCGATACCCACCAGGATACAGTTTCTCTTGGGACTGGAATTGGCAACTGCCGCTGTCGGGTGATCCTATGGAAATTGCGAATGAATTTCACACAGTCGTCTGTCGTGCTGTCTTCCAGGTCCCATTACTAGACTTCGTAAGATGTGCGTTTGGATATAACAGCAAGGCACTTTCTATAAAATTTTTACTCGATGCTGTATGCGAAGTACGCGATAGCCTTCGGCAAGCATTGCAGAATCATTCCGAAAGAAAGGACCTTTTTATGAGAGTTCAGCAGGTTAGTAAGCATTATTCTACCAAGATTCCTGTTCTAATGTAATAGGTATTACAACAGCGACACCACCCACTGGCCTACTGGATCGTTGCTAGTAGCCTGTATGACACAACAGATGCCCCATACGATACCTTGGCCGCGAACATCAACCAAGCCAAGGAATGCTTTACGAGACGCAATTTGGATTCTGTGCTTCATCGACTTATGGCTCTTGATCGGCGGTTTAGACATTTCAATGTAACTAGGAGAAGTGGTCGACTGGCCTTCATCTTTGGGAATGCACTAGTCAAGCATCATGGACGGGAACTCTAACTACCCCAACTTCGTCTCCAAATTTGATGTCAGGGGATCAGGAGGAGAAATTGATCTTAGAAACTTTGAAACGATGCCTGAGGGTTAAGTTCGTAAAATGTTGTTCTTTCTAAAGAGACTCGGGAAGGTGCGGCATTGGAACCCAGGCGAACAATGACTGTAGATAGGTTGAAATTCGCAGTGATTTTAGAGATGAAGGATTTAAGGAAGCTAGGAGTAATTCCAGAGGGTGAAGACGTAGAAGAGGTGATGGCCACCAAGGATAGGCGGGCAGCGTGTGGGGCCTCTGGGAATCCCAATCATATTATCGTGGAAGCGACTTCATAAATCACGACCAGAGCGACGTTCCAACGGGAGGAAAAGATGATTTTTCCTCCCGCAAAAACATCTCCAAGATCATAACGTTAAAGTGGATAGTCCACTGTTCCGGTCATTTTGGGAGGGATGGAACTATCTGTTTATTACTTTACATAGTCCTCTCTAATACAGTATAAGAATAAGGCGCTCGCTCCTTTTGCATTTGAGAGCTTTAAAAGGTAGACTTCAAACAACACTATCGTAGCAGCCGAAATGCCGCTGAGAACAAAACAGGGGACAGGTATTTCATGATGTCGCATGCATCCGACATCATGAAATACCTAGACGCTCCCGCCGGCTTCCCCGTCCGACTGTGGCTGCAAAATGATGGAACTGCACTTCCAAATTAGCCTGCAAAACTAATTAAATAAGCTGTGGCTGAGGTAAAAGGCGAGGTTATAAAATGATGATCAAGTTTAAGCGAGATGGTGAGGTAGTGACTAACTGTACGATGCTAATGAGTCTAGCACAATAAATTTAGATGTACATTTCATTTACATGTACAATTATTTTAGTTGTACAATTATTTTCGACGTACAATTAGTTCAGATGCACAATTTATTCAGAAGTACAATTATTTTAGATGTACAATTAGTCTAGATACACAATTTATTCAGAAGTACAACCTATTCAGAAGTACAATTAGTTTAGATGCACAATTAGTTCAGAAGTATAATTAGTTTAGATGCACAATTAGTTCAGATGCACAATTTATTCAGAAGTACAATTAGTTTAGAGGCACAATTAGTTTAGAAGTATAATTGGTTTAGATGCACAATTAGTTAAGATGCACAATTAGTTAAGATGCACAGTTAGTTAAGATGCACAATTTATTCAGAAGTACAATTAATTCAGATGTACAATTATTTTCGACGTACAATCTGACTGGGGAAAGAAATGCTTCTGCATGGCATACTTCTGACTATTGACTTCTAGCTTCTACTTCTTCTCTCTCTACCTAGAACGGACCTCTTCGATTTTTAGCTAAAGACTCTAAGGGGAATCTGCTCTTATAAAATTGCTGACGACTCCGAAGATGACCTTATGGATGATAGAGCGAATGGTTTTCAGTCACCCAGCCAAATTCGGCTTCTGTTTCAAACATTCTAAAATTCGCGCATGCTACTTTGCTTACTACCCCGCCGCTACTAAGTACAAATGGTTCAGGTCCCTTCTCAGCGATCTAAGCTCATAAGAAACAAGCGTAAGATAGTTGGAAGTATTAGTTCAAACTAAGCCCATAAAGTTTCTGTAACGCTGTTTCATCGACGAGTTCACGTATCTTTGCCGCAACCTCTTCGGACGATTCAGTTGTGAAGCCCCAAAATTGCATCCCCGGCTTGAGAACCAGCTCAATCAGCGGGAAAAGAAATTCGTCTTGTTGCCCAGCTAGAACCTTCCCAAACTTGACGATCCTCTGACAGATATCTTCTAGCTCAATGTGTTCTTCTTGTATTCCTTGCATCCATTCACGATACTTTCCAAGGGTGTAAGCCCTGTTAAAACACTTCTTTGCATGGAGGGGGTTTGGAAGCGACGGACATAGTTCTCCCCACGCAACCCACCTCACCAATCCATCATTAGGAATTTTACCCACCGATACATACTCATCGCAGTTCCGCGCCCATTCTTGGAGGTTCTCTTCGATAAGAGAGTCCTTACCTTCGCCTGCGAGAAACTTGAGGACATCCGAGACACTGAAAATGGTCGTACCCGAGTTCTGCCGCAGTTTCTTGACGTCGAATATAGCAAGACCGACTACTTCATCCCCACCTCTAGCATTCCATTTCTGTCCCGCTGTATGAATTGTCCATTCGAGTATTGGACTCGTTGAAACGAAATATGTCTCTATCTTCTTCCCAATCTCTTTCCTCTTCTGTGTCTTGCCTAGATGCTCGGCCAAGTCCGCTGCGAATTCCTCGACGGAGAGAGTGCGTCTGAATTTGAGGTCGAAAGGCACATCCAGGTCCGGGACGAACGTAGGCTGGCTCGCACCCACGTGCTTGTGCGCGCGGAAGAGAAAATCTGGATGGGAAGGCGCTGTCTCAATAGTATCGAGAACTGCGACAACATGTTAGCTCAGCCCTGGAAAGTCAAACGTGTAGTCGACGAACACTTAGTCCACGTGAGCACATTCCTTATTCCTTTCTCTACAATGTAGAGATCTGTCTCCTGCCCTCGTACACTGATATCTGCTAAGACAGACTTACAAGCGCTGGGTAAGGTAGAGGGCGTCTCGGTCGCGTCGGAAGAGGGTTGGCAAGCATGCTTCTCTCAGTCGTTTGCTTGCATGGGACAAATATTTAGCCTCCCAGGGCATGAGGAGATCGACAATGTTGTATAATGTCTCTGTTGGCAGAGTCTCGAGGCTGCTTACGGTCATTTTGGGAGCTTTGGAAGGTCGGCGAACAGGTTGTACAGTTGAAGATGTTGATTTTCTCGCGACGTTGTCAAGGTTAAAATCGAAATGAGGAGGTACGATCAAGTTGGCCAGTCTAATTTTGTGTATTAGTCAATCTGTGAACTATAAAGCTTGGTATGGTCATCTCATGACTCGATTGTTCAAATGGGAGCTTGGATCCCTGTGGTGGTGGTCAACCCCACTAAAAGGGTCAACCCCACCAAAAGTTGATGGCATCAACCCACCTCCAGGAAAGTCGCGAATCCCGTCTATTTTAGGATCGGATCTATTATTTATGGTAGCGAAGGGTGACGCCATCAACTTTTGGAGGCGCCTCTCGACCCGTCCCGTCTTTGGCGGGGCATCTTTTTTTCGACTTGAACGTGCGGCGTCGGAGCCTTGGGCCAGCGATGCAGGGCTATCCTTGGCATATCCTTGCATCAACTTTGATTGTCACTGGATGCTATAATTAAATGTGCGTACAGTCGTCAACCAATGATCATTCAAATTAGCACGAAATTTTCGTCTTCATATACATTCTGATTGGCTGTGTTTGATGATACACGTGACTACTTAAAATTCAAGTGTAAACGTGTGGAGTAAACTACCACTTGCTAAGTACGAGAGTCAAGTGTATACTGCTACATAGAGCGAATAATAAAGTGAGGAAAGAAGAGAGCTGGAACGGAAGCTTAAATACAGAAGTCCTGTAGCCCGCACGTGTCGCTCTACACGTGATCGAAACCTGACCCCAGTTCCTGCAACTCCGTAACACCAAGCACCTCTTCGTTCCTGTCAGGTGCTTTACTAGTTCTTCTTCTTCTACCTGCATCAAGCTTCGATGTTTTTATTATAGGCGTTCCATGCTTGGCTTCAATATCTCGTGATAGCAAGTTTACTGGGAGCGGGTAGTGGGATTTCTATCAATCTTTTAGTATAAGTTAGGCATCTATAGTATTTACTTATATACTCACGAGTTGCTCCTTTGAAGGTGGCCACGACTCAAGATCGATGGAGTTATACGTGATAAGCTTGCCTGTTTTGCGAATACGTAAGACCAGGGCTACGTCAACGTCACAGAATAATGCTATCTCGTATGCTTTCTTAATCAAGGTTTCTTTTCGTCTGCTCAACCTCTCGCTTTTTCTTTTAGGATTGCTGGCCATAGTTAACTCAGGAGGTTAAAGCACTTTTAGAATGATATTGCTCCTTTTATATACATTTTATTTCTGTATAGTTAGACAGGCTGGAAACCGAGAGTGGGTAAGCGACCTTGCTCTCTCTCTCATTTCTATTTTAATCCCACCGTCCGTCAAGCGCCCACGTTAGGGAGCTAAATTTTGTTCACCATCACCGTCTGCTAAGCGCCGTCGACTGATGACCGAGCAGGGGCCAAAAGACAGGGGGCAGAAGGTGCACGATACTCTTCCGGATTTTCGAAAAAGATAAAGGCTAGAAACCTGCTGGTAGAAAACCACAGGTCAGGGGACTTCCGCCGGGTTTTCGAAAAAGGTAAGACTGGTAGAAATCTGCTGGTAGAAATCTACTAGTCAAGGGACATTCGACGGGTTTTCGAAACAGATTTTCGAAAAAGGTAAAGACTGGTAGAAATCTGCTGGTAGAAAACCACAGGTCAGGGGACTTCCGCCGGGTTTTCGGAAAAGGTAAGACTGGTAGAAATCTACTGGTCAGGGGACTTCCGACGGGTTTTCGAAAAAGGTAAGACTGGTAGAAATCTGCTGGTAGAAATCTACTGGTCAGGGGACTTCCGACGGGTTTTCGAAAAAGGTAATGACTGGTAGAAATCTGCTGGTAGAAATCTACTAGTCAAGGGACATTCGACGGGTTTTCGAAACAGATTTTCGAAAAAGGTAAAGACTGGTAGAAATCTGCTGGTAGAAATCTACTGGTCAGGGGGACATCCGACGGGTTTTCGAAACAGATTTTCGAAAAAGGTAAAGACTGGTAGAAATCTGCTAGTAGAAATCTACTGGTCAGGGGGACATCCGACGGTTTTTCGAAACAGATTTTCAAAAAAGGTAAAGACTGGTAGAAATCTGCTGGTAAAAATCTACTAGTCAAGGGACAGGTTTTCGAAAAGGTAGAGACTAGTTAGAAATCCACTAGCCTTGCTCTATTTATGAAATCTCTCCAACCCCCTTATCTATCTTCTGTAACACTAGTAAATTTCTACTAGGCTTACGAATTTTATGAAATCCCCCTCCCTATAGGTGAAACCATACACGTGACTTCACTAGAATAGCGTTATTGTTAACACTGTCGACTCTCTCACCTCTTATATCTTCTTAAGCAATCTCCTCTTGTTTATATTACAACATCTCACTTGATTCAACGAATAGCTGATTGATCAAGTACTGACTATGACGTGACACTAATCACGTAAGTAAAAATATAATGTCAAATGTATTTGGCACAATGCTGTTCATCGTGATCTACATATACTTATCCAAGTGGTGGAAGAAATGGTTAGAGATAGCTGGTTGCTACCCCCTGTACTGTAAGCTAAAAGGCTACGCAGTTCCAACGCTGGCTCAAGGAATTTGAATGGCACTGAAATAGAGCAGTGTTTTCTTAAGAGTATATACAACATCGAGGGAGGTAGCTGTCTTTCGTTTTAAGTGCTTCGTATATGTAACTACTTCTTTAATATGCTCTCGAGGAAACTAAATATATTAGTATGTAGAGACAAGTGGATTAAAACCTGCTACTTACACCTTAGAAACACTATGGAATCCTCCTAGCCCTATGCTACAAAGCTTTCCATTTTAAATCCTAGTAATACAACTATGGCTGAGATAATTACTTAGGATATTCTTCATCTGTAACCAACCCTGACCAAACAATTTCCACTTGCCCAAGATCTAGAGCATCCTTTGACTCATTGCACAAAGCAACAGAGAAGAGATTTGAGTTGCTAGTCTCGATTCTACATAGTGCCACTGATTTGCTCTCCCCGGTCTCTGGGTCAACATCTTTAAGTCCTAACAGGTCCTAACCTGTATTAGCCTCGCATAGAGAAATAGTGTCCAGAAGCTTGCGAACAACAAGGTACACCCTTGGGTTTGTTGGATTTAGTTTAAGGCAGAACCAAGGAAACTTGTTGTATTTGTAAAGGTTGATTTTAAGAGCTTTGTGTGTTAGAGAGAGGTTGCAAACTTGTTGAACGTGCTAGCTGATAGTATCAAATAAGAGAAGTAATTCATGTAGGTTAGACTATATTTTATAAGTATTTCGGATTTAAAATGGAAAAATAAAGACTTACAGCATAGGTAGCAGGCATCCTGTTATGAGTAAACCGAAAGCGAAGAGTATTGATTAAAAGGGGCCCCTTTCTAGCCATTGATCCCATGGTGTAGAAAAAGTAAGAGGTAGTCGCGTTCAAGTTGACGAAAGACTGTTTTGATATCGTTTTGCGCACGAAATGATTCTATTAAATGTTAGGGAGACTAGGTTGAAAACCTGATTTGATTGAGATCACCTTTCGATGCTTATACAGAATGAGTGCGAGAATTAAGGTGAAGTTAAGGATCAAGCAAACGGAGGTTAGCAACAGACAAGCCTACTTTTGCGCCACACGTGACTACCTTCATGCGGCTCAACCCCGCACTTTCAGAACAACAAAGTCCACTATCAGACATACCTTCGCAATGCCATCGAGAACAAAACAAGGGACAGGTATTTCATGATGTCGGATGCATGCGACATCATGGAATACCCAAAATCTCTGCTTTAGATTCTGTCGTTGAAACCTTGTTGTCCTACCTCGTTGTAAAGTACATGCTGAGAAGAAGGAATTGAGACACGACAGGAATTTTAAGAAAGTTGTCTCGCGTAGATTAAGTGGAGATAAAAACTAGCTAGTTATCATCTATTTTTTGGTGAGCTTGAAACTCTAAGATTTAACCTATCCCGTGCAATGCGTCGTTTATCTTTAATGAAAAACAGATCTCTACTGTCTATATTATAACTATCCTCATTCAAAAGTTCCTTCTAGCAACTTGGGCAACTAACGGAATCATTATATTTATAAATTGCTCTAGCCTATAAATCTGCTGAGCAGTCATGACACAAAAAATGCCCTTGTAATATTTAGTTTATGTTCAATATATTTAAGGGTTCTTATACTATATTTTGTAAGAACTAAATAATCATTGAAAGTAGAGAGACATATGAGGCAGATAATATTAGGCTTGTATAATCGATTGAGAACTCTACTTGACTTTGGAACCTTAGGAAAATTGTTGAAAGAGAATAATATTACATAGGAACTTTGATATTCATTGCCTGTGGTAAAGTTAATGAGATTAGCGTTATGTTGTGTGAGATCGATGACTAGGGTGTTATATTTTGTGAGGTCAATGGCTAGGGCGTTATCTTGTGTGAGATCAATGACCTGAGTGTTGTCTTTTAGAAGGTCAATGGCTAGGTTGTCACCTTGTGTGAGATTGATGACCGGAGCGTTATCTACTGCAAGGTTAATAAGTGTGTAAGCAAAAACAAAGGATCTTCTTACTAGACATTGCTATAAGGGTCAGGTATGAATTGAAAGAACTAGAGGATGCTTTGATTCGGAGAGTAGGAGAAAAAGTTTGGAAAGAAACTCAAGACCTAGAGGAGAAGGGATGGGAATGGGCTGCCTTTTGTATTCAATCTCCACGTCCACCGGTTCTAGTACATGATGCGTGTGTAGGCCACGTCAAGGAACCCTCTACACCTACATCTCCACTGCCTAGAACCTTAGATAGCTGATTGTCTCGTGTATGCATATCCATGCCTTCTATTTCCTGGTCTACTCTTTGGCAAGCCCCCTTTCTTGCCTTGCTTAAAGATCTACCTTAATCTTTGTACTAAAGCTAACTATAGTTGGTGAGCAACGCCGAAGAGAGCAGGCTCTTACCAGTTGTAGTGAGAGCTAGAGTTTCCTGATACCTTGCTACAAGAAGATGAAGTCATTGAAGTAGCTTATCGCTGCCTTAAAATCTATGCTGGTGGAGAGATTCGGCCTACAAATGCCCTCCATAGCTACCCAACGGCCTCTATAGAGAATGAACTACCAATCACATAGCATAAAGCACCCCCTTTTGTGGTTGTGAGTGGTTACCCTTGGATAAATCCTACTAGAGGTAATCTGTGAGCTATAGATATCCTACATATCCTTATACAAGAGGGGTACTAACGCTTACCAAGAGCATGACTTAGCTTGATTTATACTTATAACCTGAACGTCCCTAGTTGTTTCTGATGTTTAACTTTACCTTAGGCTAGATATTGCTAATAAGGTGTGTTTGGATGTACACTACCTTAATCAACTTTACAAGGGACAGTTTTACTCACACACCTGAGATCTATGTACCCTTGAGAAAATGGGTATAAGAAGGCAGCTTCCTCCTAGTTTTTAGGACACATTCTTTATTCTTAAACCTTTTTTTCCTGTTAGACAATCTTTACCTCTAATGTCTCCTACTAGCATGATACTACTAACCTAGTCTCCAGTGACTGACAGCGAGCTAAACATAGAGTTCGATTGGCTCTCAGGATTAGACTTATTAAATTTCGATTGGGTTTTCCAAGCTCTTTCAAACCTGGATTTGTTAACTCTTAATAGGTCTCCCTGGCTTGAACTAAGCTTTGAGGATCTGACCCTAGAGGCTCAGTCCGTAGGAGGAACACAAAATCCCCTTCTGGTGGAGAGTTCTAGTCTTACAGGTGATAGTGTTGTCTCCACTACTATACTTAGTTCTATCGCCCCTACGACTACAAAAGCTTAATCTAAGTCTACCCTACCGTACACGGTGATTGATCTTACTAGATCAGACACAGATTATAGGTATTCTACACCTCCTGATACGCCGAAACGTGGGCTCTCGTTCTCTTCAAGCATAAGTAAGTGTCTATTTATATCTGATCTTGGCTAGACTAACAATTCATAGCAGATTCTGATCCACCTATCAGCACCAAGACGAACTCAAGCCGTGCATCTGATGGGAATCCAAGCACTAAGAAGAGGAAGCGTTCCACATGTTCCAACAGTTCAACCGCTCTAAGCAAATGTCAGCGAACCCTGTGAGCGACCACGGTAAAAGACCACCTAGCAGATGAGATAGATCACAGCAGTTAGTGGTTAGCAAGGGTGAAAAAGAGCATTGATGATTGTAAAGCGGACTTGGATGCTATGGAGAAAGAGAAGGAGAGGTTTCTCGCAGAGATTGAAGAAAAGAGGAAGGTGGTTACACACTAGAAAAATAAGTTCATTGAGTTAAAGAATAGCATAGTAGCCTGGGGTGCCCTCAATGAAGAGGTCTCAGAAGAATGGAAAGCACGTTAGTTTTTTAGGTCATCTATTAAACGACACTGTAGTTGGAAATTTTAACTTCTCTTATAAACTCGAGATGTATATAAGAAGTTGACAATAGTTGATTAGGACTAATTAGAGTTTGACTTCTAGCCTGTGGCAGTGGTGGACGTTGAAGACAGAAAGGGTGAGAAGAATCTAGACAAGTCTAGAATACTATTGTAATAACTAATGAAAAACATACAGGTCTACTAGAGGATGACAGTAGTTCTTTATACTGTAATTCTATTGCTTAAAATTAAACTCCTCAAAGGAAGAATCACATATGTTGACGTCAGCTATTTTAGGCTGCTTATTACTTTGTATAAACTGCTACTTCTGGAAAGGGAGTAGGAATTACTGATTTTAGAGTTTTCTTTTTATAGATTTGCCTATACTAGAATTCGCTAATGCTTCTATTTAAGCTTCGCTTGCTCTGTGGTAGGAGGATTAATTAAGTAAAGCCAAGGGCAATTAATCTGCCAAGCTCATTCTGTCATGATCGTTGTGATTTTGATTTCACAAATTAGCATATTGCTTAAATAAGTATATACTTGAATTGATTTTGTGAATACTGTGTGTTTCACAGTCAGCCTGTAAAAGGCAAGGCTAAGATAGGTGAGAGACTCTGAAGATTCTATTAGCTTATTTAGGCAGAAGCTTAATAAGCGACACTAGGAGTGCTCTTCGCGAAGCTTCATTGTCTAACAACTATTTTGTCAAAAGCTTAAATAGGACAAGGTTAATTGAGGCGAACGCTTGATATAACAAAACTAATTTTAGGCATTCCTATCTTAGACATGTGTATTCTATTCTCGTGCCTATTCAAGATATTTATTACGTGAAATCCGAGAGGTGCCAGAGAAGCGCTCCGCCTAGAAGTTATGATTGCCTGACACAATTGCCTTGTAACCAAAGATTAGATAGGCCACCCGAGTATTTAGCCCCACAGGAAAGGATCAAAGTAGGTGATGCATACTTGCGTGGGAGATGATCGCACACTCTCTGAGATGGGGGGCAGCAGGATTTGGGCATTCCTATCTTAGACATGTGTATCCTATTCTAGTTGTGCCTATTCAAGATATTTATTACGCAATAACCCGAAAGGGGGCGATAGAAGTGACGCGAAATCAGTGCAAGACCTGAGAGGTTCCGGAGAAGCGCTCCGCCTTATAGACCAATGGTCCAACTTTGCAATAGATCGTAGTGTGATAATTACGTAACTCCCTATGTGCCGAGCCGACCAATAAGATATAGCGATCTATGAATGCTAGACTATACGAAGGAGTTTCAAGACTCCGTATCCAATGGAGCTGACGCAGCATTGCCGGAAGCCTCCGAGCGATGCCTGATATCCGAAACCCCGAAGCTATGATTGTGTGAGAGGCCAGACCTCGAACAACTCAAAGGTGTGGGTTCAATATTCAATTAAGAACTACGTGGTCTGTAAATACATGTTCCTCCTCTACTCTTATACTAAACGTAGCATTTCCATTGCATTCAACATTGTTCCATAGTATTACTAATCTTCTGCGTCATAGCATTCTGTCTTATTCCATGGCGTTCCAGAGGCGGGGTCGCTTAGCTTAGCGAGGGCTCTTGGCCCGAGCCCCACTATGGGTTCTAACCCTCACAGATTGCCTGAAACAATTGTCTTGTAACCAAAGATCAGATAGGACACCTATCCTGGGTTCAGACAAGTTCTAGGGTGGTCAGAGTGCTAGGCAAACGGCCCCAGACCTGATTCCGTCCCAGCCCATTTGTCCCAGGACAAATGGGTATCTAAGACAGACTATCTAGGTCAAACAGCTGCTTAGGACGTCCTCTGTCAGAGGACGCTTGTCCTATATGCACTGTCCTACAATTTATGTCCCACAGCAGATTCCATCCTATGAATAATGGAGTCCCAAGATTGTCTAGGGGCTAGGTTGAAAGTCCCAGATAACAAATCAAGGTAGGACCTCTTGGTCAGGACCAATTTGGATCTAGGGCAGGTTACCTAACACTCCTGGGACTATAGGATTCCTAGAGTCGCAGGAAGATTGTCCCAGAGTGAGTTTTACCTTAGGAGAGCAGTCCTAACTGTCAAGTCATCCTGGGATCAGGAGTATAAAGGTTGACCGACCCCACCTTACCCTTTGGTCTTCGTTTTATGATCGTACGTTAGAGAAGCGAATAGAGTCATTCTATACAGCAGACTCTATTCCTGTTTCCTGTCCGAGAGCATCACATCTGCAATTGAGTGTAGACTATAGTGCTTATAGCATTTTGCATAGCGGATGCGTAAGATTCTGAACAGAGAGCACTTACTGATTACAAGCGACGTTGCTCCGCAAGTGCTATATGCATCTTTGCTTTGTCGCCAAGGCATACTTATCTTGGCATATGCTTATTTCAGCGCCTACTTTAGCAGCCAACACTTACACGTGACTTCGAAGATCCTAGTTCTAAGGAGAAAATGGCTCCCTGACCCACACTCAAAGGAGCTAGTAGCATGCAGGAGACAGCTCCAAGGAGCTAGCAGCTCCTTAACTCAACACGCTCCTAGTTTCTTTCTCCTAGTTGGGCACCGCTCCTGGCTGAAGGCTCCTCGATGCTATACGCTCCTGGCTGATGGCTCCTCGATACTATACGCTCCGAGATATGAGCTCCCGGGTACTCATGTCTCCTGTAAGCTATGTTCTCCATGTAGTCTCGCACCACGGATGAATAAAAAGGATACAAAATCAGATTTCTCTATATTATGTATGGAATTTCGATGTGCTCAGA
Source organism: Hymenoscyphus fructigenus (assembly GCA_001414455.1). NCBI lineage: Eukaryota > Fungi > Ascomycota > Leotiomycetes > Helotiales > Helotiaceae > Hymenoscyphus > Hymenoscyphus fructigenus. Next base: position 399,013 of record LKUV01000001.1, on the reverse strand, counting down.
TCATGTAACTAATAAAACCCAGAAGAGGACACGAGTAATAGGCAGCTGTGACTTTGACAAATGACTATATCTTAGTTGAAAAGTCAACCTAATACTACATACCTAAATATCCTCTAAAAAGTTTCAAGGAATCCTTAGCAAGCAGTTATGTTTAATGATTAGCAGCCTCAATCCTTCCCAGTGGACCATATAGAAGACAAGAAAGTGTAGTATAAAATTATACAGTTTATAAAATAGAGGGGTTAAGAAACCGTCCTGTGAATCCTTGCTACATGATTCTAAAGGTGCATTTTGTGCTTCAAGGACATTCAGCAGATATTACACCTGACCTTATCTCCTTCTGTAATGTTAAACAAATGCTTCTGCTTAAAGTGCTTAGTGAGGTCTCCTGGACTCGCAAATAAATATACACACTTCTCGAACAGCAAGTTTTCCTCCCCTAAGCATACAAAGCAGATGGTTGGCCTCTTCTCTGTAAACACTGATAACATAGCGGCACTTAATACTTGCTTCTCGGCCTCGGCAGATTTCTGTAGTGGGTTAGTCTCTTTAGATGGCTTCCTATGTAGTCAGGCAACAGTCCCCCCTTCCTAGAATGTGCAGTAGGCAGCGACCGCATTAATAGCAGCGTTGCGCCGGCGAAACTCTTCCTCCAAGGTCGTTCCCGGCAGAGTCATTATCGTCTCAACCAAGTGCTTCTAGATCAGAGGCATATCCTTATCTAGGTGTAGAGTAGTCTACACTTCCTGGTTGAACTTAAGCCCAGAGAGCTGCAGCTCAATCTCATTAACTAGGTGTTCTAAATCCCACTGAACTTAAACCTGCTTTAGAAGTACAACTCTTTGCCGCTGCCTTGAATTGAAGATCTCGCGGCTAAGGGTTTGGTACCCAGGCTGTTGTGTGGCCGTGCCCTGGAAGCAGCGTTTCCACTTCTCTTGCTGTGCAACTAGGCAGCAGATATAGGGATCTTGATTGACTGACAAGGATTGCTTGAGCGTGAGTTCTTGCAGTTGGTCAGGATCAATCCATCGAGTCATCTGACAGGCTGCTCGCATTAGGTCGTGCTAAGGTTCATAACCAGAGACGATAGCTCTAGTATTAGCAGTAACCCACTGTAGGAGGTAGTGCTTAATAAAGGTGTCAATCTTAGTGTGTTGTAGCATCATATTCTGGAGTGCATCACTCACATCACCTGTTTGTCTATAGTTAGGACATCTTACTATAGAGTGAAGGGGACAAGCAACAAACCACTCTAGTTGAATGTATTGCCTGCACCATATCAGAGACAGTACAGGCGCGTGATCTGTGGAAACCCTGTGAGCACACCAAGCTTCTTCATCCACGGCAAGAGCGTGGAGTATGGTAATTTCTAGTCCAGCAAGATCTCCCACCTATAGAGCGTCTTAATAGACTTGCGGAAGATGGAGATGTTAGCCTTTTCTGGTTTTAAATGTAAGAGCAGCTACTTATACCTAGGCCGAATATCCAACCCACTGATCTTCTCTGCAGACGTGAGATTCGAGGCCAAAAATACTTTATCGGCAAGAATAAGGCCTAGTAAGGCAACATGTGGACTAAGGATGAGGGACAGATCGAAGATAATCTCAGGAAGTGGGAACATATTCCTAGCTTCCTTGTAAGCAATACGTTATATAGTAGAACTAGAAGGGATTTGGGAAGGTAAAAAGGGTATAGGTGAAACTTACGTATCTTTTATGCCGAGATACTGCTTCGTGAACTCACACGTAAATTCAATTAAGATCCGATGGGGCCCGCCCTTCGGGTCCTGGAGCAGGGTTACAATGATATGACGGTAGCAGAGGTTTAGAACTGCCGAAGGTCGGTTTCCAGAAAAGGCAGCTAGGTGGTGGAAGAAGGCGAGTTGTATACAGTGCCAGCCGTGTGTATACTTCTTCCTTGTTGTTGTAAGGTTAGTCTGGAGGACGCCCACAAGATCCTCGATATACATAGCCGTCTTCTCACGCTTCTCCGTAGACAATCCGTGCTTCTTTGCTAGCTTTCTTAGGACCTGTAAAAAGACGTAAATATTTATTAGCCTCTGATCTAGGGTATTTCGAACAGGATGTAGCAGGTGAACAAGAAGCGCTACTTACACGATACATATTCTAATTTATTTTACCCTTGATCTTCTCACCAATTGTTCTTTTGTGTACAAGCTAGAAGACCTTCCAGTATGTCCTGAGTGTATTAGCCGACTTAATACCTGCAAGCCTCCTCTCTCCCTTCCCTCGCCGTTGATTTAACATCCAATCGAAGAAGGCCTTGAGAGTGCGGCGAGAGATAGCCTACATTACCTGAGCCGGATTCTTTTGTATATATTTACAGTACCTTCAAAGAGTTAGGTCAACGATTCAATAGTAGAAGACAGTAGACAAAGAAAATAGAGTAGATACCGACTAAATTGTGACTCAATCATGTCAAGGAGAAGAATACTATTATCACTATAGTCCTCATCTTCATCGTCGGATTCAGTAGAATCATTCTCTTGATCAAGGTAGTATTCCGGCGGTTAAGCGTTGTCCTCTCCTGCGATCCACGCTAGATCTGCTTCTTCGCATCCTTCAACATCAGAATCGATATTAGTCAGCTCAGTGTCGTCGTCGGTTTCCTTGTGTTCATCCTCCGTATCGAAGCAGCTCTCGCTGTCTAAGGAAGCATCCGGTGACAGTTGGCGACGCCGTATATCGACTTAACCTAGGAAAGACAAGGGTAACGATAACAGCGAGGAAAAGAGGGTTCGATGTTATGAGGAGGAGCCCTACCGCGCACCTAACAGCATCGAAGAGGGCAAGAGACAAGATAACGCGAGAGGTAATAGATTCAAGAGGTTTAGAGGGGAAATGAAGAATGATAGGAAAGGATAGAGAATGATAGAGAAGAATGAGAAGGGTGGGCGATCAATATAAGCGTCGCCATTCTGAGTCACCAGGGGATGATGGGCATCCATTTTCTGCTCCCTAAAAAGGCTTCTGACGAAGTTGGAATAAGAACGTGAAGCAGAAAACCGATTGTCCTTTTTAGGTGTTCCTCTGTACTTGCGGTTAGCCGAGGTCGTGCCGCCTTGGCCAACTGGCACGAGAGCGCTAGGGCAGCGTGAGATTTTGGCAAGTTGACCCCCGAAAACAGCGACCAAAACCGCCGAATACAGCGGTCAGTTTGCCGTCTGCTCGTTAAATATAGTAATTAACTATAATCTTATTATATATAATAAGTTACTATATATAACGTGGTTTATTAGTACCTTGTTAATATTAGTACCTTGCTACTTGAAATCTCATATAAAAAACATCTGTGCACAACTGTGTACTTTATGTATTTATTAATAAAAAAATCTAAAATTGAAATTTTAGTTTTATTAATATAAGAGTATTCTTAATTCTTAGTTTTTAAATATTACTTATCTTATATTAAACTGTTATTTAAAAAAGGAAAAATTACTAATAATTACAGAGGTATTTTCAAGCGAATTGTTAATTAAAACTATTAAAGAATTAAAATTAATATTATTATATTATTAAACTCTTGTTTCCTTAGTAAAATTTCAATTTTAGATTTTTTTATTAATAAATACATAAAGTACACAGTTGTACACAGATGTTTTTTATATGAGATTTCAAGTAACAAGGTACTAATATTAACAAGGTACTAATAAACTACGTTAGTAGAATTAAATATTAATATACTTACTTTAAGTATAGTTCTTTAGATTCTCTACAAGTATAATTACTAATTAGTTATTGTTAGTCTTGACTTCAGCTAGGTTTGTATACACACACAGTGGAATATCAATGTCTCTTGTATTCCTGTAAATTATATATAGTTCTTCTATCTACAAGAGCTTCGGACAATGAGTAAAAGAAGTATTAAGAAGTAATACAAAACATGTATCACTTATGTAGGGAAAAACGTGACTTAGGAGAAAAACGTGACTTGGACTCCTGAATGCTCGACTCCTTGGCAGCATCGACATGCTAGTATTCCAACAGTTATTGCAGAGAAGTAGAATTATAAAGTTATTCTTTAAGTACTATAAATAGCTAATATTTCTTAGTAGCCTACTATACTAGACTACCTGCCTACTAGTCTAGCAAAGTACTATATACTCTGCCTTAGTAGTTAATATTAAGATTAACTATTGTTTTTTCAATGTCTAGGTAATAGATTCTCTATAGAGCTTAAAGATATATCTATACGTCGACAGTTAATTAGCTAGGTTGCTAGTATAGTTTAAGTTAGAATATCTCTTTAGAGCCTGTAGTTGTTCTAAGTTACTATAGCGAATAGTATAGCTAGGTATGTCTTTTAAGTAGCAAAAGACTTGTAAAACATAATTCTAATACTATATAGTAGGATCTAAACAGTACTATACAAGTCTATAAATAGTAAAAATAATGTCTAGCTATATGTCTCTCTACAAATACATTAGACTTCTAATTACTCTTTAATATAGTATAATATTAGCTTAGAGTCTATTTTACTTAGCTTTCTCAAGGGTCTATATTCTACTTACAGGAGTAGGATCTACCTAATCGCTGCCTTCTAAATACTTATTAACTAGCTTAAGCAAGTAGCTTTTCTAGCTAATAGTTATTATTAGTCTTAACTTTAGCTAGGTTTATATGTACACACAGTAGAATATTAATATCTCTTGTATTCCTGTAAATTATATATAGTTCTTCTATCTACAAGAGCTTCGGACAATAAGTAAAAGAAGTGTTGAGAAAGTAATACAAAACATATATCACTTATATAGAGAAAAACGTGACTGTAACGAAACTACCTAACAGGTCTAAACAAACGTAACTAGTCTCGAAGGTTGGTATGCAGTAAGAGGTAAGAACGCGCGAAGTGTTCACTTGGAAGTGAACTTGTTACTTGTATCAAAAGAGTCGGAAGTAATAACTTGATAACTAAGATGATAAACTAAGTTGAGCACGAAGCTCCTATCTAATGGCAGACGTGCTAGTTATATATAGAACCTTCATTCCTGAAATGTTGACAATGTTGCCCCGTGACTTTGTCGAATGTTGACTTGTCGACCAGGCGAGAAGTCGACCTGCATTATGTCACGTGATAGCAACCAAAGGAAATCCTTAGACCGGCTAGCTACTCTAGCCAATCCTTATAACCTATATCTACTTAATAGTGTCTTGTCCTGTCAGAACGCCGTCTGGACTTACTCATCATGTGCTGACACGTGATTCGTGACACTATCCCCTTCTTAGCCTAGCGTGTCCCTACGCTTAAGTACGACCTAAGAAATATCGTCAGAAGGCTAACGGTCTTCTCTTCTTTTCATTATGCTACCCAAACGACTGAACGATCGAAGTAGTAGACTTCTTGGTGACGCTATTAAAAAGACTAGTCACAGAAACATAGCTCCTTGTTCTAGATGTGAAAAGAGTGGTTGATCCTGTGTCGTGCCTCGCGACCAAAAACACTCACGCTGTACTGAGTGTACTTGTCAAGGAAAGACTTATAATGTTCAACAAGTCAATCAAATGCCTTTAGTCCTAGACTAGGAGTCTTTGGAGGCGAAGCAACAGAAGCTGCGGTCTGCCCAAGACGAAGCCCTGCGGGCCTAGCAGGAGGCCATTGCCAAGGTTCTCTGAATTAGCAAGGAGGAAGAATTCCTTGATGCTAAAGAGCAGAGGATGATAGCAGCTGGTCTCAACTCACTTGATGAGTTAGATGCTGCTGAAGAGTTGGAAAGGAAAGAAAAGGAGGAACAGGAAGCAAAAGACAGAAGAGAGGAAGAAGCTGCTAGGCTAGCAGCCCTTCCTACTCCCGACTCTCCTGACCCTGCCCTTGACCTAGGTCTTGACCCAGCCTTCTTCGTATCTTTTCTAGCTGACCACGAGATGTGGGCAACCCTGGGTTTCGGTGGTGGAACTCCTGAAGTTCCCTCTGGCACTGGTTGAGATTTCCCTTTGGTTCCCAAGTGTTCTCTGAATGTAGGTAATCTAACTACTTAATCAGGTACTTGACCTGTCCTCTGACAACCTTATAGTCAAGAATCCTTTTGACTTTGTATTCTGCGTTGGGGTTGACAGGTTGGATCTCTGTGAGTGGGGCTAGTGGTGCTCCTAGTGGTGCTGGTTTAAGCAAGGATATATAGAATACTGGATAGATATTCATAGTCTTTGGTAGCGCGAGTTTATAATTCAAAGGTCCTTTGACGCGTTTGATTTTGAACGGCCTAAGCTTTTTATGGTCTAGTTTACTACTTGGTCTTTTGGTGTTAATGTTTTTTCTGACTAAATAGACTTTATCCCCCCCTTTTAACGTTAGCTCCTGACTATGTCGTTTGTTATAGTAGTGTGTGTTACGTTCTGCTACAAACTGAAGTTACTCTGCAAGCTTCTTGTGTAATTCCCTGAGTTCATAGTCTTTTAGTCCTACTTTGTCATTATCGACAGTACTCTACAATAGGTCCTGATAAGCAACTAATTCATACCTGTAGTTAGTGTAGAATAGTGTAACAAGCGTGGTTTCTGTTGTTGAACTATTATAGGCGAACTATACTAGCGGCAGAAGTTCAACCTAGTTGTCTTGTTTATAGTTCACATAACATCTTAAGTATACTTCAATAACTTAATTCATTTGTTTAGTACCTCCATTTGTCTAGGGGTGAAAAGCTGTTAATGACTTTCTCTTTGCACCTAGACACTCTGTGAGAGCTGTCCAGAATTTTAATATAAAGAGTTTATCTCTATCAGAGATTATCTCTTCTAGTAGACTATGTAGAGCGACTACCTCCTGTAGGAATGCATAGGCTAAATGTTCTGCTGTACTTGCTTCTATATATAGTACAAGTACTATATACTTTGTGAGTTGTTTAACAATGACTAGGATTGAGTTATACATGACTCCTGTCATTGAGTCTTTGGATTTTGGTAGCTTGACTATAAAATCCTATGATATCAATCTCTAAGGTATCTGTGGTATTAGAGTAGTGCTCATCTGTTCATAAGGTGCATAGCGGGAAGCCTTGTTCCTAGTACAGGTATCACACTCTGTTATCACTTCCTTGACTACTGCTGATAGGCGATCAACATAGTAGTGTTGCTTGACTCGCTAGAGGGTTCGCTGAACTCCCTGGTGACCATGTGCTAGGGCTACATAGTACTCTTTGACAAATTCTTTTGCGTAGGATTTAGGGACATATAACCTTCTGTTAGTGTACCGTTCTTTGTCATTTTGTCCTTGCTTGGCTAGAGCTAGCTGCTCTAATTCCTAGGCTTCCTAGATTTTCTTTGTCTAAGGGTTGTCAGTTCCTATTACTGCTATCTCATGTATAGCTAGCGCTAGGTCTCTATTTTCCAGAGTCTTCAAGATTACAATCTTTTTGTACTCTTTATTTCCTTCATAACCAGGCTGACAGCTCAAAGCATCTACTCGTGGATTATCAGTTCCTTTGACATAATAAATCAATATATTAAATCTAGCAAGGGTTTGTGACCACCTTGCAAGGCGCCTGTTACTAAGTTCTTTTGTTGTTGTAAATGTTTTGAGGTTTTTATGATTAGTGAGGATTAATACCTAGTGCTTCACACCCTGTAGGTAGATCCTCTAATGTTCTAAAGCCAAGACTATAGCGAGAAGCTCTTTCTCATAAATGCTATAGTTTTGCTGAGCTAAATCCAACGTTTTAGAGAAGTATGCCACAGACATAAGTTTCCCCTCGTCATTTAGTTAAAGATGTACAGCAGTAACTACTATGTCAGAAGCATCTGTCTCTACAGTGCTTGGTTTATTAGCATTATAGTTCCTGAGGATTGGTTTCTTAGCAAACCTCTTTTTTATTGCTTGAAATGCTGCTTCGACAACCTTGTCTCACACAAAGGGAACATCCTTTTTTGTGAGGTTTGTTATAGGTTTTGAGATTCTAGTATAGTCTCTAATAAATTGTCAACAGAAGTTAGCAAATCCTTGGAAGGATTAGACGTCCTTGACGTTCTCTGGTGACTTCTATTCTAGAATTGCTCTGACTTTCTTAGGGTCTACCTCTATCTGTCTAGGAGTGATAGTATACCCTAGAAAGATAGTACAAGTTACTCCAAACTCACATTTCGAAAGTTTAAGGCAAGAGTCTACTGTTGTAAGTTATTGTAGGACTTCCTTAACATGTCTCTTATGATCCTCTAATCTTTCCGAAAACACAAGGATATTGTCTAGGTAACAGATAACAGTTATTCCTAGAAGATCCTCAAGTATTTTGTTGTTTTGTCTCTGACAAGTAGTAGGTGCGTTGGTTAGACCAAACGACATTACTGTGTACTCATAGAGGCCCGATGGCAAGACAAAGGCTGTCTTCTATTCATCCCCTTGCTTAATCTGTATTAAGCTAAAGGCGTTTCGCTAGTCGAGTTTAGTGAATATCCTAGCCTTTCCTAACTTGTCCCGCAAGTACTAGCCTTCTGGCAATAGGTAAGTGTCCTTAACTGTTGCCTTGTTGACGTCTCTGTAGTTAACACAAACTCTTCTATTCAGATCGTCCTTCTTAAATGTGATAAGTATATTAGAAGCAGCTAGCGAATCTGACTTTCAGATGTGTCCTTTCTGAATCTCTTCTTACACATACTTCTCGAGAAGTTACAAGTTCCTCCAATTGTAGGGTTGAAGCTTCTACTTCTTGAGGTCATGACCCTCTTTTAATTTAATCTCATAATCCCACAGCTGATGTTTAGGGAGGGCTCACATGTCCTCTAGGTTATTAAACAACTCTATAAATTCCTTATACTACACAGGTATTTCGTTATTAGCAGTCTAGCTGACCTGTGGAGGACCCTGGGCTAGGTGTCCTAGCGCTTTAGAAGAGGTGGCGCTAACCTCCTTCTAGCCTTGCAGTCACAACTGTGTACAGTTACATTAACTAAAAGTAATGCTACGTTTCTTCCAGTTGATGTCTAGATTATGTTCTCGAATCTAGGGCATACCAAGTATTGCTTCCTTGTTCTCTATCTCAACAACATTGAATTATATGTCTAAACAGTGTCTATCGATGGTAGTCTTTGTAGGGATAGTTCGCTGGTCAATAACTCTGTTTTGGTAAGCAACATCAGTTCTGTCAACAACACTCAAGACGTAGGGTGAAGTTTTCTTGACTAGGATGTTAAGCTTCTTGTGGGCTTTCAGGGATATGAAATTACTCGTTGCTCTGGAATCAATCATGACCTGTAATTTCTTTCCCCTGATAGTTGCAATTACATATAATTAGCTTTCTCCTAAAGTAGTGTGCAATTCTAGTCTAACATAGTAGATGTCAAACATCTTGTTCTTGGCGTTGTCAAGCCAGGCCATGGCATTCTAAGCCCATGGAAAGAATATAACCTTTTCTTGGTCTGTGTATACTACTTCACATATCTGTTGATATTCTACTTCTATCTAATAGTCTAGCAGTGTTCCTGTGAACTGCTTGTCTAATGTCTAGTCAGATGTTGGTCGTAGTCGGTGACATACCTATTCTGTTGTAGAGAGACCCAGGGTCTGAGCAGCCTAAAGTTCCCCTTCTACTAGGTAGTAGAATTCCATAGGTAGTGTTTTGTCATAGTCTATAGTGTAATCATACTCTTTCTCTTCCCTAGAGATGTGTCCAGAGCCTTCGTGTCTGAAGCAGATATAACCTGCCTAATTATCATCGATAATGTACTGTTGGAGAGGAATAGAATCATGTCCTATAGTAGCATGTAGGGACTAAAAGTCTAGCCTTTCGCCCTTTATGTCTACCCAACGATTCTCTCTCTTATAGGTTCTAATAAAGACCTATGTATCCCTAACCTAGAGTTCCCTACTCTAATCATTCCCGCCAGTCGACTCTAAAGACTCAGAGGACTCTTCTTCTAAAGTGCTGGCTGGTGATTCGTAAGTAGCTTGCAATAGTAACTCATGCTCGTTCTCTGAGCGAGTGTTGTAGTTTTGTTCGAGGATAGAATCATCTTCCTCCTCAACCTGAGTTCTATATCCACGTGCTTCTAATTCTTTATTAGAGAGCTCTTGTGTTTCTAGTAATGCTATCTCCCTTTAGAAGGTGGCATTGACTTGTTTTCCCTTGTTAGCTTGCTTCTTCGAGCTACATTCGTTTGCTCTATAGCCTGACTAGCTACATAAGTAGCATAAATTCTGCTTGTGTCAGCGGTTCCGTTCTTTCTAGGAAAGTTTACCTTTTTTCTCTTTGATCCTAGACTTGTGTGTTATATTAAGTTCCATGGGATCCCCTCAGTTGTGATTTTTCTTGGGATGACGTTCCTTGAAGTAGCTATAATTCCCTTTTTGTTCTAGGCGTCGCTTGTACATGTGGTTGTCAATCTAAATTAAGCTATCTACTAGCTTCTTTAAGTCAGTAGGTAGGTCAGAGCGTGACAACTCATCTTTTACTGTGTCCTTGAGACCTCAGTAGTATTGATCAATGAGAGTACTGTTGTTCTATTCTACTCTAGCTAAGTATTGTTGAAATTCTGATGTATATTTTGTAGCAGACCCTGTCTAGGTGAGGCGTTGGAGTCTATTGACTGCCTTTTTCTTGATGTCGATATCTCTGAACACTCTCTGTAGTCCTACTTTAAATCCTTTTACGTTAAAAAACAATCCTTGAGTCACAAGACTCATTTTCACGGTTAGCAAACTGTCTATATGTTGTCCCTCCCAATATTCCTTAATGTGTAGCTTGATCTACTTATAGGCGTCTCCCACAAGTCAAGTCACCATCTAATAGACTTAGTTGGATTTATTTAGAAACTTGTCTCTGTGGAATCCTAAGTACATAGAAGATTTCATAAGAAATTCTCTAAGTGTCGCTAGGTTTCCATTGTATTTGTTAGGCATGGGGACCTTGATGTCCTCTCTGAGAGTGACATTTAGTCCTTCCACCGCTAGTGTTAGGGGTAGTGTAGGCGCTGGGGTACGGTCTCTTTCACGGCCAGAGGAGGACAACATAATCACGGTCTTACTTCTAAGCAGGGTGCTCAAAGTGTAACAAAACTACCTAACAGGTCTAAACAAACGTAACTAGTCTCGAAGGTTGGTATACAGTAAGAGGTAAGAACACGTGAAGTGTTCACTTGGAAGTGAACTCGTTACTTGTATCAAAAGAGTCAGAAGTAATAACTTGATAACTAAGATGATAAACTAAGTTAAGCACGAAGCTCCTATCTAATGGCAGACGTGCTAGTCATATATAGAACCTTCATTCCTGAAATGTCGACAATGTCGCCCCGCGACTTTGTCGAATGTCGACTTGTCGACCAGGCGAGAAGTCGACCTGCATTATGTCACGTGATAGCAACCAAAGGAAATCCTTGGACCGGCTAGCTACTCTAGCCAATCCTCATAACCTATATCTACTCAATAGTGTCTTGTCCTGTCAGAACGCCGTCTGGACTTACTCATCACGTGCTGACACGTGATTCGTGACAGTGACTTAGACTCCTGAATGCTTGACTCCTTGGCAGCATCGACATGCTAGTATTCCAACATTTATTGTCTAAGATTCTCGATTCTGTGAAATTTCAAGACTAAGAAATATACTAATTTCTCCTATATCTTTAAGTTTATATAATTTTCTAAACCTCTTTTTAAATAAATTAACCTTATCTAAAGAGTGTCCTAGTATAATTATATTATTAACATAGAGGCTAACAATTAAACTCTTGTCTTTATTAATAAATATACTTAGATTACTAAAAGAGAGCTTTAATTAAAACTTAGCTAGGCTATTATAAGCTTTAATATACTACTCTCTTCTAGACTACTTTAGGCTATATAAAGCCTTCTACACCTTGAGTACAACGCTAGAGAGTAATAAGAGTCCTTGAATCTCTTGTATATATACTTCTGCGTATAACTTAGTACGTAGATACATTGTATCTACGTTAACTTAATGAATTTCAAGGTCTTCTGTACACCTTACAGCTAACAAAGCCCTAATAGACTCATAGTGAATAGTAAGTGAGAATGTCTTAAGAAAGTCATCACCTAGTCTCTGACTATATCCCTGAGCTACTAGTCTAGCCTTAAAGTAGTCTATTAACTCTGTTGGGGCATACTTCACAAGAAAGACCTACTTTGTGCTAACTGTAGCCCTTCGTAGAGGGGAGCCCAGCATACTCCCAGGTTTTAAGAACCTGTAGCTTGACCAATTCATCAGCAATAGCGTCTTTCTATTGCTGAGCGTACTGAGGGTCGCTAACCGCCTCATCGTACGATTTAGGAAGATGTATCCTGTAGGCATCAGCACTTAAGGCTGTATCTTCATCAAAGAATCTCCGGGGCCTATGTATGCAGAGCCCACGGCCCAATAGAGCTTTATAGCTAGGTTCACTGTCTACACGTTGATCAGATGTGCGGGTCTTTCTCTCACAACTAGCGATTCTGTCTACATGTTTATTAGACGTGCGGGTCTTTCTCCCACGACTAGCAGTAGTTCGAGTACCCTCAGGTAACTCAGGCACTTCAACTGGCCTTGCACCTATAGGTCCATCTTTGCTAAAGTCATCTGACTCACTACTAGACCTGTAGGCAGGAGTCTCAATACTCCAGTTTCGTAGTTCGGGCGCCCCAGGCAGCCCAGGCGCTTCAACTGGTCTGTCTTCCTCGAGTTCTTCCTCGCTAAAGTCCTCTGACTCGCTAACAAACCCGTGGGCAGGAGTCTCATTACTCCACTTCCATTTCAGACGTCGATTAACTAGGAATCGAGGTCTCGTCGACGTAATCACACGCCAACTCACAGGGTGGTATAATTTGTATTACTGCCAGGTCTTAGTGTAGCCTACGAGGCACATCTTCCGCGAGACTGGCTCTAGCTTATGCTAATGCTGGTCAGGGAGCTGATGGAAAGCAATGCAGCCTCAAAGCTTTAAGTGCTGTATCCCAGGCCTCTTCCCTGTAAATGCTTCTTCAGGGGTAAGTCCGTCTGGCCCCATAGACGTACGGTCCCTGATATAACATGCAGCCTTCACAGCTTCGCCCCAAAACTTATACAGCAATTGAGCGTCAATAAGCATTGACTTGTGCACGTGGCAAGTAATATGTCGTTCGATGGGCGACAGTCCTTTCGTAAAGCCTCCTATTGCTCCTGTGCGGTCTGGAAGTCGATAATCTTGTTTTTCATCGTAAGCGAGCAATAGCCCAAAATGCAGGTCCTGGCCTTGGCGTTCTTGCGTCTCCATGCCTCCTGAGGTGACAGCACTTCAGTAGCAGCTTCACTGCTATACTGTTGTGTTTGTGATTGAGAAGAGCTACCTGCTCTTGTTGTGGTTCGTGGTACAGGGGTAATTGAGCTTGTAGTGCCAGCCGGCTTTGGTTCGTCACCAAGAATAAGGTCAAGAAGGCCTGTAGCTTCCAGGAAAGAGCGTACTTCTTCAGCCTATATTCGATAGTTGAGGGTGCCTGTAAGCTTTGGGATCTTCGGAGTTTTGTCATCGTCGTAAGACATATTGACCAATAGGATAGTAAGGCTTGAGGTTCGATGTGATTGGTCGAAGCAATAGAGCTCCCGGGCTCATAACCTGTTGCAATGCAGCACTTCTCACAATGATATCTTTCCAAGAAGCAGGAGTGAAAGACTTGAATTCCTTGAATTATTTCTCAAAAGATAAATCCCTAATTATATAAACCATCAATCCTATTCTGCCTTGCTGCCTGCAGAAATAACAACAGGCTTTCCTGTACAGATATCACCGTACCTATCAACAATAAGCATTTTCCTGACACAGCTGGCATGACAAACGCAAGGCTTCAATACTCTATCGGGGTATGTAATAACTCCATAAAGCGTTTGAACACTCTTCAAAGACATATCGATGCTAAGCATCCAGGTGTTTTCCGCCGAGGGGTTCCAGTAGCAAACAGGAGGAATAGGGTCATGCAACTTACCAGAATAGTAATAAGGCAAGCAAATAGTATTAGAAGATAAGCGATTGTTCACCCTATACCACCCCTCCACCTAACAGAAAAGTAATCAACAATCCCCCAAATATATATATAATTAACACTGTACAATACCCATCACATAACATTTTCGTAATGTCTAAATCACCGACTGCCAAGAAACGTCTCATTCATTAAAAGAAACCACAAAGAGGCTGTAGGTTACAGAAGATTCTAGAAAATCTTGAAGTTATAGAGACCTCATCAGAATATGCTGCCGAGCCAGAATACGAACCATGGAAAAGCGAGGTACTCGAGCAAAGGTCAGCTTTGGCACAAATGCTTGAGGATTGTAAATACTAAAGGAGCCGGGTCCTAAGGAAAGTTCTTCGTAGAAAGTAATAATCTTAGATGATTAGTATTGGACTCTTCTCTTACAATAGCTTAATCACACACTATTTACAAACGAAATATTAATGCAATACACTTCTCACCAGATGCTTCCATATCTTTCTATTTTTTCTATCTTCTTCCAAAATCATCTCTTCTCTAACGACATCGCCATATCCTTCTCAAACTTCTTATAAGACAATTTTATCCTAATAATTATAACAACAGAACAAAGAAAGAGGAAATTAAAGGATGACTTCCTAGCCAGTTCAGGCAGATTCTTCAACTTCCCCAACCTCCTCAATTTCTCAGCCAGACCGAAAAAACCACAAAATAATGGATTACAGCGCGTGTACCGTTGGTTTTAAGTCACCAGTCCTTCCAGCTAAACTAGATGGAGGTTCAGACTTCATCCCTAACTATTGTCACCCTCCTATTGTCGGTGCAACGTATACTCTCCGTTGACTTCCCACGCCCGCACAATATCCCGGTCATGGGTACAGCATTAGTCTATATGAGTACAGCGAACAACATATACATCGAGGCTGGATTCGGCTTGTTCGTGGCGTTGTACATCCAGAGATTAATAGATACTTGGGAATGGGGTACTGCGTTGAGGTAACAGTACGCCCGCGTTTTGAGAATTCTTCGAAGTGGTGGCCGGTAGATGTAGAGCTTGGAGATATGTCGCCTAGATAGTTAGCCGAGATTGAGCAACAGAAGAAGTTAGAAGACGAGAGACTTGAGCAATGGTATATCAAGCATCATGGCCATCCCCTTCCTCCGATATCACCACCCTCTCTTGGACACGGAAAGAGTCGCGTACCTGGTAACCTGGAACTTGAATAGCGGCTCAGGTTGTGGCTCTCACAGTTTGTGGTTTATAGTAGAAAGGAAGCGAATAGAAGTCAGGTAGTGACTGAGTCTTATCAATAAACATTGTTTCTACTCCTAAACACTTCTTAAACTTCTCCTAAGACAAAAATTCAAAGAATTTATTTATCCCCGAATTTCGCTCCGTGGATAATCGGGAAGTAAATTTCTTTCATTTTTTATGTTTTAGGGGGAGGTTTGAAGATGTCTATTGATAAGACCCGGAGGTCAATGAAGCTATCTTGAATCCACTCTGAACTTCCCGTTCATTCTTCTTCCACTCCTCTCACTTCCACTTCTCTCTCTTTAATCTTCCCCCTTCTACCATGCTATCCAGAGAAGAGTGCGTGCAATCCGAAGATTCTCTTCCCTGGATCCTAGGCAAACAAGGGCATGCTCCTTGAAGGCCCGAAGACGCTGGCCGACTAATAAAAGCTGCCTTAAACCTGAATCACCGTAAGCTGAGGGAATATGGGAAGCAAAGGCAGGCAACTTACCCCCTTTCCGTTGCATGAGTCACTTCAAAGCAATACTCGTAGACCGATGCGTCTCTTGTAATCTTTTGCGTTTCCACGATGTTTTGACCAGCTCCAAGGAAGAGGGGCCAGAGTACTCTTATATAAGAATGAGATGAAAAGAATAGCAGGGATGGGAACGATAGAGACCAGAATAGCAGGGGAAAGAGAACAGAAGTGGAAACGACTAGGTTTCCTCCTAAAACATACGCACCTCCTCCCAAAACCAAAAGAATAACCTTAAAACCCTCCCGAGATAACAAAAAATTGAAAGGGACGTTACTCCCCGATTGTCCACACCAGCCTTGGGTACCTATCAGTTTACCGCAGCAGAGAATTTCCATCTAGTTCGATTGTTAGTTATCCCCACAATCTACTTGAAATTTCAATGTAAACAGACCTGGCGCTTTTCTAGCTGTATTTTGGGTTGGGTTATAGCCGTGAGGTCGCTTGACGCTTTTGGTGCTACAGCTATAAAAGGGGTTGATATGACCTGATCAGGGGTCAACGAGTGTGATATGGGTTGAAGTCTAAATGCAATTCACTTACAGTAATGAATAATCCCTTGAGGACTACGAGGACTATGAGAAGACTTGTGAATTTCATTGCGACGGTAACAAGAAAACTTACGAAAGCCTGAGCTAAGTTAAGTGTGGCAAGGTTGCTGCAAATTTGGAGCGATGGATGTTGTGTTTTCCTCTGAATATGTGAAGACTGAACGGGGGAACGGAACCTCGAGGTTTCCAGTCGACAACTTTATAAACTTAATCCTGGGTCTGCCTCATTCTTCTGAATAAAAGTATTAACTCTTTTTTCTACTTTGTGATTGTGGAAAGGAGTTGGAGTTTTTATAAACTTCTCTGATTGGTTAAATAGCAAGGTGATTATTTTGGGGGGAAGGGCTACATATAGTGAATGGCCAATTTAATTGAAGAACAGAACTACTGAAGAGCAGAAGTGAATAATATGCAATACTCAGATTCGAAACAATCTGCTCTTTACAAGCTCCCACGATAAGCTTAAAATTTAGATTAGAGTACAAGACAAAACTTGCTCAAACCCTCGCTTAATATTTGGCCACACAACAACCAACACCCAAACACGTGGATACACAATCACCACTACCACAAACCACATATCCAACAGCACAAGCCACACACGCAAATTCCATAATGGCAAACATAGATTGGGTCTCAATCGTTGCTTGCGCTGCTTTTGCTGCTTATCTCATTGCGATTTCTTTGATCCCCAAGGAAAAACGATCACTAGCTGGGCTCTCGACTTTTGGATGGAGTCAATTACGTTTTCCACTTACATTTCCGACCGATATTCTTAATGATAATGTGGAGGAACTCTTGAACTTCAACTTTCGCAATACACCAGCTCGTCCATATCGACCATTCTTACCTGTACCAAAGCATGTTGCCATGGGTAAGTGCTAATTGTACAATGGCGAGAAACAAAATTTGCTGACGATCAAAAAAGGAATTGATCCTTGCCTTCATAACGACTGGATCCAGATCGATGAAGGATACCTCGAAAGACTCAAGGAACGTGCGCAAACTGTCAAAGACCATGCTAAAGACGCAGTGGGTGTGAATGAGCACTCTAAAGAAGCAATCATTGAACTCTTCACCGAAGTCATCATCCGCCACATTCCCCACCGATTTCCCACCATGTTCAAACTTGAAGGCAGCCTATTCAAGAATCTCATCACTGGAAAAGAATACGACACAGAGGATGGCCTTCGAAATGCCGAAATAGCCTTGCGAATTTTGAGCGAGAACGTGGAAGAGGATTTCTATTTCATGGTTCCTGATGGTAATGGTGAGTGTAGATTCCAAGGTTACATCGCCTGCTTTCCTGGAGGTTTCTTCAGTCCACAACGAGTTGGGGAGTCGTTCCGAGAAATCCACCGGCCAGTTCCAGGGTACAATGAGAGAATTGCGAATGGAGTGGATAAGTTCGTTCAGAGAATGAAGGCTGGAGAACTGATTCAAAGATTCAATGCAAGTTCTCACTTCAAATTTCGCACCTAAGCTAACCAAATTAGTGGAGTCTCCAATGTGATGGCAAAGACCTCTTCCGCTTGGATGGCAACAACTTCTACCCCGAAAGAGGCCATTCCCTACCTGATCAATCGAAAGACATAGATTTGGATCAGTCGTATCTTCGTTGCGAGAGACAATCCCTCAAGAACTTGAAGAAGAGTCGAGCCATTGTGTTTTGCGTCCGCTCATACATGACTTCACTTCATGAGATCATCAAGGAGGGAAATGGAGTTATGCTTGCTGATGCAATCGATTCAATGCCTGAGAAGCTTGGTAATTATAAAATGAGACCGTTTTGGGCGAGAGATGTATTGCATTGTTTGCGCACTGGTCAGGTGTATTCATCTTGAGCTTGAAAGTGAGAATATTTTTGGGGAAGCTATGGTTTTTGCGCATTGCTTAGAGAGTTTTATTATCGCGAGTAAGAGGTTTAAAGGAGATTCTGGAATGGAGTTCAGATATAGAAGAACTCCACGCTAGATTTCCAGACAGAGATAGAAATTGTCGTTACATATTCTTGGTGAATAGCACCTTCCACGACAGCTCAGTTGATCCACGTGCTTGGGCTCATGTGAGTGGCTTGCCACTCACATACTTAAGCTCACAGGATCCGACCCCTCTTTACCTTTACTCTTCATGCAATAAAGATATAGGAATACAACCACTTATTGCATCACACTTTATGACTACCAAGTCATACCAACAGAAATTACAATTTTGTAACTTCGTTGTTCTGGCTTCGACTCTCACCGTGAGAGTCTCACGGACGTGCGCTATCCACTGTGAATCCTGCTATAATTAAAGGTCCCGCCGGAGTGGGGCAAAGATACAATGATTTTTGAGGGGACGGCGGCAGAAACTTGTTTAAAACGTCCCAGTGAGTTGAGGGTAAGATCATTCCTTCCCTGACTTTAGTGACTCGACCTACAGGCTGGAGGCGTCACAAGAACGACGTCGCTCTTTCCCTCGTGGAATTTACATAACCACGTCTCGTGCGACCATGGCGAGCCTGCAGGAAAAGTCACACCTTCCCTTCGATGTACGTGATTTCTGGTCTTCGAGATGGAATCTTCGGGGGCGAGAGAGATTTTTGGGAAGGAGATCCCCTCATCATGCAGGTTGATAATCGGGTCGGATTTGGCCGCCCACACTCCCAGGCCTCCCTCTGCCTTCCTAGGCTGTAAAGTTTCTAGGCTCATTCCTCTTAGCTTCAAATCCAGTATTTTAGTGTGTAAATAAATATTTTCCTTTCGAATAGGCCAGCTTGTCCCTCTCCGCAACGATAAATACGGGCCCCAGTACCCTAAGGTTGACGGAGCAGAGCCTAAAGAGGTGATGTACAGCCTGAACGCCACTGCCCGCAAAGAAAAATCATTTTCTGAGAAAACAAATCAAGTTCCGGTCTAGCCCATTAGACCCTTAGACTTCACAAGCTAAATAGGCAAATATATGTCATCTCTGTTTGAAAATTGAAAGTTGCAACAAACCTTCGTAAGTAGAGAGTACTGTACACCATGAGCTAAAAGATGAACAGAACCAGTAAGACACACCACCCGAAGAAAATAGCTGGGTTACTTTCCTAGGGTACCCCAATATTCAAACTAGTCCACTTCTTATATCAAAGTCAGCTATCCCAACCGTTCCTCTTTACCGGGACGCAAAAGAGTGCCCCTGAAATCGTGGTTATTTCTCAATTTCTAATGGCTAACACAACACAATACAGATTGAACATCTAGAAGTAAGTACAATTGTCAAAAATTCGATTCTACATCAGGCTATATTTCTCAAATATTTTTCCAATCACTGAATTCTTATTTTTCCTCCCCCCCAGAGCCACCACCAATCCCTCATTTAAGCGAGGGAATTGTTCCGGCTGTCTCGTAAACTAGACTAACTAACTCTCATTTTACTAGAACGAATTGTCTGGTAGTGATGAAATTATTTTGTCACGATAGAACGAGTATAAGAGCGAAAGGACGTATATTCTTTGTTGCTAGCTCACTAGGAAACCAAGGCGCAAGTTACAGCACTCTCAAACACCCATCTAACATTACACATAACCTGATAGCTCGTACAAGCACGATAATTGTAATGTTCTACGAGTTCCTCTACGAGGCTAAGGAACCATCAGCTTCAGCTTGTTTGCAGTAGTAGCTCCACTCATCGCCCCCACTATGGCTAGCAGCAGATCTGCAAATCGTATTCTCGGCGCCATTAGCTCCCTGTTTTAATGGTCAGAAAGGTCTCCAACTCCAATGATTTTGAGCACAAAATTTACAACAACACAATCAGGGCAGATATCCCATGCGTTGCTTCCGGTGTTACGTCTTTTGTAAGCAGAACAGGCAGCGCGAGTAGCGTCATCGTTCTAGGCTTGGTCAGCAATTACTTTAGTGAAGGAAGATAAATATGCGGTTACTCACATTATTCGTTCCTCCACCTTTCTTGAGGGACTCAGCGGTAGTAGTGTCAGTGCACCAGGCGAAGCTACTACAAGACAACTCGTGGTTAGTATTACTCCGTAGCGACCACTAAAATAATGTAACTGGAAAAAAGATGTTGGGAAAACTTACTGGGTGTTTGCAAAGACTATGCTTTGATGTCAGTTTCAAGATTCTCAGTATAGAGCAAGGGGGGATTCACCCGGGGGAGGCTGCCAAAAGGGCAACGAAGACGATTGGGAATTGCATGGTGAAAATTGTTGGATTGAGCCAGAAAGCAAACGTAATTTAGTGGAAGTGAGTGTGATATGGATAAAGGTGAAAATCAAACTTGACGGGGGTCTCTACCTGTATAAATACCTAGAGGGGTTCAGAATGATCATACAGCAATACTCTTACCACCTCACACGTGGTCATTCCTTGCGAAAAATACGATCTGAAATCTAACATTTGATTCTGTTTAATTACAATTCGGATATGGAAGTGTTGGATATCCGGAAGTCTCGATCTACACTCTCAGCTAGATTATACCAGTATTACAATCAAACATATCGCTTATTTCGAAGCTTGCCGTCACAAGGCTAATTTAAGCTTATCATTTATGCATTAGCTCAGTTTTGACTATTTTCCAGAAGCTCATACATGGAGCGAGAAACAGCTTGAGTGCAGTGATTATTATGGGGACCTCGGACTTGTCATGCACAAGTTCAACCTTAATTTCAATCAAATAATCAAATCCGTGGGGGTTTGGGACGAACTCAAAAAACCAAAAAGTGAGAATTTGAACCGTCTGACTTACTATGCTTGTTCTTTCCATGTTTTGCTATGATTTAACTTATTTTGAATTAAACAAATGTTCGTCCCGGTTTTCGTGATACAATAACAACACACGTGGTAGCAGTTCTACTAGGTAACAGAGCGCTCCACTTCATCTAGCGTGTAACGAGATGCTTCGTATACATTTATACATGAGAGGGACGTATAAATAAGCCTTTTTAATGCCAGGAAGAGGTTTCATACAGATCTCTGCCAGTGTCGACTTCGGACACCTATCGGACTTCATCGGACACCATAAGCTTTTGACTAAAAATACAAGTGAGTAAAATACGAGGAAACCGAGTAGGAAAACATGACGAAAATCAATGTTTTAATGTAAAAGAGTCATGTAGAAATATGTTAATTACTATGAATCCCTGTTAGTGCAAATTTTAGACATTATCAGATATCATGAGACAGCTCCAGAAGGTCATTCGGATGATGAAAGCTCAAGGGAATCTATAATGGATATGAATTCTGAAAGTTCTCGCTTTTCAACACACTCATCCATCGCACTCATTCACAACTCACTCCTTCACTCCTTCATCAACACTCACTTAGCATCCCTCGCCAACCACAATCCTTTCTCAAAAATGCAATTCTCCTTGGTACTGGTCGCCATTATGGCTGCTGCTCCATTTTAAGTCCTCCAAATTCCGCTCATAAAATCTCTTATAGACTAACACAAATAATAGCGTCATAGCTGACACCCACACCCGCCTTCAGTGCCTCGATACCTCTGGCTCAAGTTCAAGTCGCAACCTTGCCGCAGGAACTAACGGCGCTGCTACCATTTCTGCTTGCAACTCTTATAAAGCGCAAAACACTGGTAAGTCCTTATCGTTGGGTCGTCAGTGCCCTGCCCATGTAATTAGGGGCTAGCGAGATTGTGCTGATGAAAGATAAGATTTGTGATACTTGCCCGGATTGTACTGTTGTTCAACACAATGAAGCCAAGGTTTGCCAGAGCAACGCTAAGCATATAGGAGGGGATGAGTTTCTTTATTATTGTAAACAAGCCGGTGCCGACGATTCGGCTTAGGATTTTGTCTTGGGAAGAGGGGTATCCCATTGCTAATTTGTTGAGGTGTGTGGTTCTGCTCGAGAATACATGATTTAGACTTGAGGTGTTTTGAAATGGATGGAGCTGTGGCTATTTTTGGTTTGTGGTTACAAAAACGGCTGGACCTTTGCTAATTAGCTCCGCTCGTTATTTAGAGAATCTTCCCTCTCCATAATCTCAAGTCAACTTATTTCACCAAACCGCAGTATTACCTCACGAACTATTGATTACCACTCAATGACTGTACAATTGTCTTTGTGAATGCACTATTTCAGGTACTCCACCCCAAGTCCGTATTGTTTGACGCTTTTGTGTTTTGACTGCTGCCTCGTTTTTCGCACGGCTCTTACTGTCTCTCGGCTGATCGCAACTACAAGGATCTTACTGTTAACTGCTAAATATTTGATTTACCTGACGAAAACGACTAATTACTTTCATTAATTCAATCGAAGCTAGCAAGACCAGAAATGAGGCAACCTAATATGTCCCCTGCTTCCTATCCACCTCTCGTGCACGACGTAGAAGGATACTGGGACTTCCTGGAAACTGATAGTATGGGCTGGGAACTATTAAAAAGGATATAATTCTGTATCATTTCTAATAAAATTGTCATAACACATTTTCTCGCTGTGTTTGTAAAAGCTTAAATGTCCTCGCTTAAAAAATCTGCACTTTTGTCACCCTTTGAATTCTCTGTTTCTGATATCGATTCTTCCTACCAAGACTATAATCCTCATGATTTGGATGATGAGCATCACTGTGATGACCTATTGGATTGGGGAATTATTTATGCGGCGTCAGGCACAGGACCTTTTCGTGAGAAATCAACAAGTTCTGGCCAAATATGGTGAAAGGGGAAACCTGTCCCTGATTTGCATCATCTTTTCTAACAAATTAGTGTCCAGAAATATGGGGCTCTCTGAAATCGAAGACCATCTTAGACGCGGGATGTTCGACCATCTCAACATAATTTGAATTTCCAAAAAAAACAGGACTTGCGAATTCCTTAGAAGTGATGCAAGCAATTACTTTAGTGTTTTCCTGGATTTTCCCGTTTTGTTTCAAGTACATGTTATTAAATTCGCGTCATTTGCAGCGTTTGGCCATTTTCTATTTGGCCATTTCCTAGCACGTTTCTTGTAATTCTTTTGGGATTGTATTGGCTTCTGACAGTTATATAAGCGTAACTTCCTACTGATAATAAACATGTTTTAATTTAATCCCTTCTTTAGTTTTTGCTTAATCAACTTCACGGTTGTAAGATCTTAAGGTCTTTCAATTAGATCGAGAACGTCCCATCCATTCAGCACGCGGTGCTTAGTACTCTCATTTCCTAGCGGAGTACAGTTCAAAAATTGCAGTTTAATTGCGCTGAACTCTGTTCATCCAAAGCTGATTTATATTTGCTTGACGTGGGATTTGGAGCTAAGCTCACGTGATAAGGAAGGCCCTGGTGGTGTGCGCTCTCAGACATTTGATTAAATTTCTATTTCTAGACGAATCCAAGTAAGCACCCAGACGGGTCCTTATATACTCGGTGTGTCTAATTCTTGCTGACGCGGGAAATTTTACGTCTTGGCAAATCAAAATCCTCTCAGCAACCGTTCGCCCAGAAATCCTTCTCGAAATTTCACATGACGTCTTCTTGTTCATAATCTGAGACTTTGTTATATAAAGGAAATTCTGTTGGGGTGATTTTACGTATTTTGGTGGGCTGCAAATAGTACCGAGATCAAAATACTCGAAGAGGAATCGAGAATGCACCACTGGCTTGTATTGTATCGTATTGTTTGGCTGTTCGGTGACAAATTACTAAGGACTGTTCGTATTGGCACAGTAATATGTATCACACAACAGTATTTAAACTTTTAGCATCCCATTCCTCGACTCCTCCTAAAAGGATCGCGTCCCGCGGTTCCTCGTGACCTACAAAAATCCTTGAGGCTTACACCAATTCAAAGATTCTAAATTGTATCATCAGCAAAACGATACGAGTGTAGACCTTAATTGGAGTAAGTGGGTGGAATACTAAATTTCGCGAGGCAGGTTGCGTATGTGTATATATATGGGTTGATAGAAAGGTAGAAACTTTTCCTCTCTCCTCATCAGCAACAGCATCTTTCATTTTCTCGTCTCTGTCTATTTCCCGATATATTTGGTCCCCAGTCCTTCCTTTGTTGTATCCAGTCACTCATTTACTTCCTCGGAAGATATACGCTCATTCCACAAACTTATAACACTTATTTCATGCCAACCAAAACAACACACTCATTTATTTTTTCTCGCTAATTTCGCTCATTGATTCGGTTCAATTATATATCACGATGAAGACGAAAAATCCCGCCTTCTTGACGGCTCTTCTAAGTCTCAAGGCAATCGGTGTGTACGGAATCACTTGCAATACCAACCAGCCCTTGGGGTCGGATCTTCCTGCTTTGGGGCTCGCAGATACTATCTATAGTGCTTTGGATGGCCCTGCAAAGGCTCTTTTTGAAAAGGGCTTCTCGTCCAACGATATCACCTACACCGACGGACCTACGACATTTATAATTAGTCGCTCCAACGAAGATATCAAAGCGGTTGAAGATTGCAAGACTCCTTTTGACCAGATCATTGCCCAATGCATTGTTAAGGAGGGAGTTTGGGGAGGGATGATTGAGGCTGATGGGTTGATTTTTGAAATTGATAAGGCATCTGACCTTGAAGCTCGAAAGATCAAGGGAAAGTCTTCTGGCAGTAAGAAAAAGAAAAAGACGAAGACTAAGTCGAAGAAAAAGAAGACCAAAACTAAAACCAAATCACACGCAACCAAGACGAAGTCTTCGAAGGGCAAAGCAACTGCAAAGCCAACTAGCAAAAAGATACACTCAACGAAAGTCTCTGTAACTAGCACCAGCACGGCCAAGGCATGTGCCCTCCCAACCGGCAAAAAAGGAGGCAAAAAAGGCCCTAAGAGCAAAAGAACAAACTCATGCGGGGATGAATTTACATGCAAGGAGCTCATCAAAGCAGTTGAGAAAGAATTCTCTAGTCTTGTCGCTGTTGATGAGGACCTCTCCGGTCTTACTCTCGAATCACGCTCAGATTATGTTGGAGGGATGTCTGCTATGAGCTCACGCCATATAGTTGAGCTTGAGAAACGAACTGGAAAATCGGCACACGCATGTGGGGTAGCTTTCAAAGCTGATGAATACCCGGAAAAGAATTGGGCGTCTGGTACTTTCAACATGGTATGCTTATATTGATGATCCTAATTATACACCTCACTAACATGCATAGGCCACCCAAGGATACTATGGCTGGGAGCAACCAGATCTCTGTGAGAATATGAAGTGGGGAAATCCACTTGCTCCCGCAACGGCTGCGCGCCTGCAAACAACTGCTGGCGGTGGCTACAAGTACCAAGTCGAACACGTAATGGAATGGCAACTCGTCACTCATTTCTTTGACTGGCTCGACGCAAAAAAGGGCACGATATTCGACAACCCAGATCCGAAAAAGCCTCAAAAAGTCAAATTTTGCGAATACTTTAAAGGCACATTCCTTTTCGACGAGACCACTGCCTTGAAAAAGGCTAAGAAGGTCCAAACATTTGCCCTTCCAGGTCAAACTGAACTCAAAACTCCACGGGGACACCTCGCAGCAGCATACCCTTCTAAGCAGAAAACCCCTGAACAATTCGTCTGGTTAGAGGCAAAGATGAACTCTCCTGCAAAAACCCAGGTATAAATTTCTAATTTGTTTCATCTTGAATTGCTGCACTTGCTAATAATAATAATTGTAGATATACTCCGACAAGGACGGAGAGAACGCTTTGGATAACGGAGCCATGGACAAACAAATGAAAACAGATCAAGGTGCTGGTGAAGTCATGATCAAGCTCAAGACTTTGTTGGGTGTTCGTAAATACATGAAAGACCCCGACATCAAAAAGTTCTTCAAGGACCAGAAAGAACGCATAGGTACGGCACTGGATGCGCTTGACAAGGAGCTCGCAAACCACCCCAGGGAAGTAGGTGGTGTAGGTACCGGTAATAAAAACAAGGCATGGTCACCACAAGGTTTGAAGATCGATTGGGATACATACATGGATGAAAGATTCGCTCTTGGTGTGAAGAGAGTCAAGAATGATATGGACAAGTATGTTCCATTGCTTGAGAAAAAGTACGCTGCACCCAAGTATGGAGGAAGAGAGAAACACCCAGTTTTGGGTGACGCTGTTACGAGTCTTATTTCGGAATGGAGAAAGGAAGGGGGGTCGAAATGGGACGCTCCTTGGGCGTAAAATCGCTGCAATCGTTGCAGGTTGGATTGGCCGCACGTGAGGGATAGTATGGCCGTGACAGGGTTTGAAGGGGATTGATAAGATACCTAGATGAGGTGATTCACACAAAACACACAGGATGGGTTCGCCCTAAAACATGGCAATCACCAAGTCTTAGGATGACTTGCCAAGTCGTTGTAATAGCTATATTTCAATTCTATTTTATAGTCACGTTTTAGCGAGGGGTTCTAGTTGTTTTGAAGTTTAGTACATTTAAGACATCGTACAAATGTACTAAAGGCTCAAAACAACTAAATTATAAATCGAAAATCGTAAATCGCAAAAGTTAATATTTTATAGCTAACGTGACTTATGGGGATTCCAGACATATGGGGATCTCGGACAGGTACCTCTACACCAAAAATTATATTCAAATGTACATCAGGCTCCGATATTTGAAGTTCAATAATTTCAAAACCTATAATACTAATGCTTATTCCTTCAATATAGTTTATTTAACCTAATTATACACTAGTTAGTTGATATTATATCTTACTCGAAGACAGTGTGGAATATTTACATTTAGTTGAAATATTGACTACTCCCACCATACAAAAATGTTAGCGAATTTGCACTGGAAATCTTCGAATATTTCAATCAGCCACAAGAATTCAACGATAGCGTTTAAAAACATGTACATGTATAAATTGATTTTTAAGTATGTAAGATACTTCCCTTTCAAATCTTTCAAATAACTCTGTTATCAATTCTTGCGGAAATTATATTGGCAACCGATGTATCTTTGCGTACAAATTCTGGTGTAAAGGTACCTGTCCGAGATCCCCATATGTCTGGAATCCCCATAAGTCACGTTAGAGTAGAATTAGATAATTATTATCTAAAGCTCTTGCGCAAATCGCAGATTATTACTTCCTTTAACACTCTTTTTATCTCTCTTAGTAAAAAGAGAGTAATTTAACCTCTCTTAAAAGTTGGAAATCATATCTCGCTGTCTTTTTCTCCTCCCTGCCTCTGCTTCTCTCTCTCTTTTATCTTATATAAGTATGAGAAGTATTAAGTAATCTTAAAATCGGAATAATTAAGGAGAAAAGAAAAGAGGTAAGGGGGTAAGAGGGGATAAGGGGATAAAAGGACGAGGGGACGAGAGGTAAGTAAATATTTTAGGAGAAAGTTTTTCCTAGCGTAGGTAAGGGGAATTTAATAAGTGAATATCCCGTCTTCTTCCTCGCCCTCTTCGCCTCTTTCTCTCTTATTTATCTAGTAACGATAGTAAGAAAGCGATACGCTGTAATAGTGAGAATAAGATAGTGAGAATGCTGTAGTAGGATATAATAGTAAAGATGTATAGCGGGTGCGCTAGTAATAAGCTACCTCGTATACGCTTCGTAGGCTACGTACTGCTACTTACCAACTAGCCATGTACTATAATAGCTGTGGAGGTATAGAATAGAGAGAGAGAGAATTTAATTTAAAAATCAGTCTGTTTTCTACTATTAAAAGTAACCCTTTGCGATTTGCGATTTCCGTTTTGTGATTTAGTTGTTTTTGGCCTTTGGTGCATTTGGGATGCCGTACGCGGGGACGTTTCAGTAGAAGGACAAAACGATAGTTTTTATGTTTTTTTTTCAATGAGGAAAAGAATGACATGACACAAACAAAGAGCGAGTTTCAACGTTTCACTCGCTTAGAAAGTAAGAATGTTTTAAGCAAGCCATCCGTTATATCTATCAAAACAAAAATAAATATGAGACTAGAGGATGAACGAACTAGGAAATGAGGCGAGTTTCGCGTTGTGAGGAGGCGGCTCCCAAGGTATCAGAACACTCCGGTACTTCGTACCTCAATAACTGTCGATATCTTTCACTGTTTGGAACAAGGAACAAAGAGAAACAAATGGAACTTGTAGCTGACCCCAAAGATTAATGAGTGTTTCAAAATCCTACCCCATAACATCTAGCAACTTCTAGTATCTCGAAACCTTTGTTTATCGAGGGAGGAAAAGTCGAGTATTGAATCTATCACACTCCCTTCTTCCGGTGTCCAACATTTAAATAGTTCTTTCGAGCCCGTATTTGGCTATCAAATTTCTTCCCTTTCCGTCTTTTCAACATGTTACACTCAGACCTTTCAACCGAAGCCCAGGTCGAGGAAAAGGCTACCGAGAGAACTTTCATGGTCCACGCAATAGAGAACCTTTCATCAGAAGCCCACGTTGACAAAGGAATTGCGGAGGGGACATTTAGGAAGGTTTGGGGAGGAAAATATCTCAATGGACCCCGAAAAGACAAACCCTGCGTTGGCAAAGAATTAAAACAAGGATCTCTTGTCAAGGATCATTACTTCCAAGAACATCTTAACAATATCGAGCTGGCGCATAGTTTTATCTAGAAATTCAATTAGTAGGGGTCACTACCTGTAAACGTTTTACTCAACGTACTAGAAATATGGACTTGTAAAAGAACTGGACATAAGGGCTTGGTGGAGGCTATGATTGAAAGTTATCAGAAGTTCAATAGCAACAGTGGTGCTGTTCAATCTGATGACCATGGGATGCAAGCTCTGAGTCATTTCTCGTACCACTACTCCGACGGTTCACAGCTATGCGATATCCAAGGAGATCTGGATAAAACTCACTAGTAAGTACAGTACACCAACCTTTGATTCCCCCATCCCAGAAACACCAGAATCTCTTATCTCTTTTGCTTGTGTTGATAGGTACAGTGATATCTGTATAAGAAAGCCTGTTATTACTTCTGCAGGCAGCAAGGCAGAATAGGATTGATGGTTTATATAATTAGGAGTTTATCTTTTGAGAAATGAACAAGTAATTTAAGTCTTTTACTCTTGCTTCTTGGAAGTGCATTATCAGAGGAACAAGCGCTGAATATCAACAGCTTGTAACACGCTAACTATGTGGTCTTTCGGCGTCTTGACAGGGCCAGTCATCATGTCAAACGTCAAAGCCGGCACTCATGAACCTGCAGACTTGGGGCCAGAGAGAGTTCATGCTTTCTTCAAGAGACATGAATGTCGCCATGAATACTGTAAAAAAGAATGGTTAACACCTGAGATTCCTGTACATATCTTCATTCCTGAACAACTTGGCACAAGTATGGTTGCTCATTTACCAAACGTATTTGGAAAATCGTTTCAAAAATAAGGCCCCGAAATAGTTGATGAGAAAGGTAAAAACCTATCCGGTTGATCGAATGCTGTCATATTCCCTTTTTAATCTTCTACTAGATGTATTATAAGATAGAAGAACGTAGAAATTGAAACAACATAGCACATCGCAAAGCTTTCAAAGGTCCAGGCAAAAAGTTGACAAAATTAAGAACAAATTGCGATGAACTTTAAAAGTGTGATCTTACAATTTTCTTCGCATGGTTAGAAAATGCAGCGGTAAGTACCAAACGCTCTCCTCTCTTCTCGCTTACGGAATCATGATTTGGTAGTATAGGAAGTCACTAATACAACTATCGCAATCAAGATCAAGCTCTCGGACCTCTTCTTCTACGTGGCGATTTGCTTTACTCCGTACATCAACAAATTCTTATATCTTGCCACCAACATTCCCACTCCCAGCGGGGGCTTATCGTTGGATTCGGAACCACCGTCTTAAACTTCTTTTAGAGCTGATTTGTCAACATAGATATTTTACCCTGGTGCTTATCAATGTGCTGCGCATCGCAATGTACACCCTCCAAGGTAGAGAAATCAGTGCCCAAAGCTTCAAGGACCTCCTGAGTCGCATCCAAGACGCATCTTCAACCCTTACACAAAATTCTCAGTATGCTGCAAATATTCTCACAGAAATTTTATGATCAATACTATAATTCCTTCTTACCAAATCAGTATAGTTCTTATCATGTCCAGGGTATTTGCTGTTGTGCCAGTGGCCACAATATGTAGTGTTAAGCGATTCCGAACAACTAATTATTTGCGGATAATTTCATCTAACTTGACGTATAACAGCTTTAAAAATAAGTGGCTTATACTTAAAAACTCTAAAACAGGGATCTGAGAATAGAGTATTTCATTTCTGGTGGCAAGCAAAAGGATATAGATCATCTCTCCCCAGCTTTCATCGTCACTCTTTCCTCTCACCTCAGCGATTTCTATTTCAGCAAAACTTCAAACCTTTCTCTTCTTCTTCATTGCCTCTTAGCAAATATGTATCTCTTAGCTCTCACCATTCCCAGCTTCCTCGTCAGATTCACGGTAGCCGCTCCCGTCGTCCACTCCGTCAAACCTAAACCAATCCTCCACGGCCATCTCGGCGACGTCTCAATCTACAACCAAGAACGATACACCATATTCAACTTCCCCTCAACATCAAACCTTCAAGCATCAAAAAAACCATCACAAAATCCATCCCCTAAATCTCACCCCCACACAACCTACCCCGAAGCCCGACTCTATTGTCCCCCAGCTCACCACTCCGCCTCAACAAAACGACCATACAGACTGCACCTTCCAAGAACACCTGAATTATCTCACTCCAAGAATCGAGGATGTGGAAGTCAATCTGCATCCTGAACTTAACGTCGAGGGGACGATTTACACTATTGATTTGAAAGATTATGGATCCCTTGAGATCATTCGGAAGGATCCTGGGATTTGGTTTGTTGAGTGTGGGAGTAGGGATAAAGAGGAGAGAAAAAAGAGTGAGTTGAAGTGATATTTGTGATTTGTTGGGGACGGATTTTTGTGGGTTGTGCCATTGGCGTTCTGTATGATGGGTGTGGGGAAAGGAACTGGAAGACGAGTTTGGGGTGTCTCGACATGAGACTTGCAAAGTGATGGGATGAGAGCAAGGAATAGTGAGAGATCAGATTCAAGAAATTGATGAGAAGAATTCGGTGAAAACTGTATGTAATTACTCTCTCACTCCCTCTTGTTCTGACCTAACTGGACCTCGGAAGTTCTCGGAGGCGAATCTTCTCATAAGAGGAAGCAGCTCCGGAGTTGGCACTTCTTAAGTGGCTTCTCTTTCGCTCCTGGAAACTGGAGTTACTGTTTAATGTATACCCCAAGGCAACTGTTAGAGAGAAAAATTACCGAATTGTTCGAAGAAACCATTTGATTAAATGACATCTTTGATTTACCCCCTTATCCCTTCCAAGTTTGATACCGACAGTCAAAAACGTGCACGATTTTACTCCACTTTTCGATGAAAGCAGTACTCTAAACTAGTGCACCTACTGCAATGAGGTTGGTACCACTTTACAAACCCACTTTCTAAGGAATTGAGCCTCAAGAAGTGCCCAGTTTTACCCAATTTTACCAAATTTTACCCACCTTTTGGGAGCACGGTTTTGGCTGTCGGTTTCAAATTTGGAAGGGATACTCTTTTCTTGAATCAATCAACTTCACTGTCTCGGAGCTTCTGGAAGAATATTGTTTAACATATATTTTCACGATGTACATTGAACGATGAGGCAGCTTAAATTAAGGGGATAGACCAATACCACGCTAGAATTTGCGAATTTACCCCAGTGATAATAATGACTTAGTGAGAAAATAAGACAGAGAGGACATGCCAAGAAAACTCAACATGACTACTCGAATCGAGCCTCCCCCAAAATCCAGCAGGATCAATAAACATCCTCGCATAACACAAAAAGCAAAGCTTAAATTCACGTAAAGCGGTTCACGACTCAAAAGTGAAATTCTCTACACAAAGTTCCCACCAATGCAGGTACAAATAAGTTTCATGCACCCTCTAACCTATCTCAGCCCATCTCAAGCCAAACACCTGTTTGCCTGAGGCGACCTCACGATGTGCAACAAAAAAAGAGTTTTGCGGGGAAAATGTATCAACTCCTCAGGCTCTCAGGCACGACAATTTCTCAACCTGCAAACTTCCCCTCATCTGCAATGCAACGTGATAACGCTTTTCCACTTCCGGATTCCCAATGGCCAATCTGTCGCCTCTAATTAAGCCGATATCAAGAGGTTGTTTCTGGGATGTAAGCCACTAATGCTTTACTCGCTCCTTCCATGCAGTACTGTACCACATCGAATTTCTCGTCGTTTTTGGACAGTTTTGCAATTTGATTGAGGTTGCTGGTTCGGGGGAGGAAGAGGGCGGTGGCCATTCCTTTGCAGGCTTGGTGGATTTGTTGCACTGAGTAGGGGAGCATGGTGCTTAGGTTGAAGACTTCATCTGAGGTGTAGCCTGGTCCACCCCAAGGAGGTGAGGCAAATATTACCGTCTTTGAGGTGTCGATTGAGGATTTTGGTGAAGAGAGATAATCGAAGCAATCAGCGTTGACCCAAGTGATCCGGTCGGCGACCTCATAAATTGTTGCATTGTGTTGGGCGCAAGCTATAACTGAAGGGTCTTTTTCGATGGCTATGACAGTTTCCCAATGTCCGGAGAGTGCAAATGCGATGGCGTTTCCACCAGCTCCAGCGAAGATATCAATGACAATTGATTTAGATGGCGTGCGTTGCTGTAGATCTTTGGCTACTTGACTTGAAAATGTTAAAATATGTTTTGAGAAGAGGAGGGATAGACATACTTTGCAATAGGCTCAGGTGTAACACCAAACCAAGCATCATCCGTCATTTGAATACCAAAATCATATGCAGACCAAATACTATATCTCTGAGCCCAATACCTGGTCATGCTTTAGTTGTGATACATATTTAAGATTCATTCTCGGCTTACTTTTGAATATCCCATGGAACATCTTGACGTCGTGTGTAGTGGTGACAATCATCGGTGAGTGGAAATGGGTTGGATGCAAGGTTTGAAGTTGAGAGTGAGTACTCCTCGTAGGTGTCAGCCACAGGTTCTGGTTCTTGCGCTCTCTTTCGTTTTCCGTTTTTCTTCGCCATATCGACCGTTTGGGAATGACTTCTCAAATAGCGATCGTATGCTGCAAAGTCGCGACAGGAGTTTATGAGAGTACTTGTTGACAATATCAAGAAATCAACCAACTCCGTTTCTCAAGAAGGTTGTGATTCCTTAAGCAAAAAGTTGAATGAAACTCAGATTTGTTGACTGTGGATCTTCAAGTGATGGTGGAATGGTGAGAGAAACCTAGAGTTGTGTTTTGATATTGCCACTTTCTAGTGAATCAATCAGTAAAAGTGCTACAAATCTTGAAGGAAAATCCTACCGCATACTCACAAGATGACCTCAAAAACCGACAACTTCAACTTCTTTATTTTGGACTTGAAACCGAAAGAGGTTGTCGATGGTTCCCCAAATAAATTTGTCCAAGTCCCACGTAAAAGCTTGGGCCGCATAATCCCTGCCACAAGGCTGAAGCGCCAGATTGCTACACCAGAGCTACCTATCAGCAATTCACTCTCCTTGTTGTCAACAGTCCAACTCTCAATATTTGGACACACAATTCAATTTAGCTCACCATGTTCAACGCTCTCAACCGATTTATCTCCCGGCTGGACTCGGATGCTCCTACCCAGAACTCAACCTTTGGCCATTTCGGATTCCAAGTACTACGTAACAAAACCGCGGAACTCCATATCGAACCATGGTTCGACTTTATAATTGGGATCAATGGACGTATGATTGTAAGAATCATCTGCCTCAATTTGTAAATTAAACACTAACACGTTTAGGATGATTCCGATCCAGCTCTCTTCGCCCAAGAAGTCCGCAATTGCGCTGGAAGCACGGTAACCCTCGGAATCTGGAGCGCAAAGGTAATTAATCACCCTCCCATTATCCCTCCCTAGAAGTTTACTTACAATTTACTAGGGCCAAAGATCCCGCATGCTCCAAATCCCCGTCCCAGCAGACCAGCCAACCCTCGGTCTCGCCCTTCAATGGACCTCTCTCTCCGCCGCCTCAAACATCTGGCACATCCTCGACGTCCCAGCCAACTCCCCGGCAGATCTCGCAGGTCTCCTCCCCTACAGCGATTACATTCTCGGAACACCCGAAGGAGTATTACACGGGGAAGCAGGGTTGGGGGAGCTTGTAGAGGATCACATCGGTAGACCATTACGTTTATACGTCTACAACAACGAATACAATGTCACCCGAGAAGTCACAATCCACCCAAGCAGAGATTGGGGCGGAGAGGGAGCATTAGGATGTGTTTTGGGATATGGAGCTCTACACAGATTACCAGCGCCATTAAGCGAACCGCTCGCTGGACCAGGCGAAACGCTCTTCGATACGGAGAATGCGCGTTTCTCAAATGAGGAGATTAGACCACTATCTGGAGCTGGAGATGGTCAGTTCTTCGTACCTGCCGCTGCTGCAGAGCCTGGAGAGTTCTTGGTTCCGGCGCAATTAGCTCCTCCGCCAACATCGGGGACGATACCAACGAGAAAGAAAGATAAGAAACATGCACATGGTCACAGTCCGGGGAAAAGTGCCCTAGATGACTATTTTATGGAGGGGGAAACGAAGAGTAGGGAGTTGGATCATGCGCCTAGTCGAAAGAGTACACCCGCCCCTCCACCACCTAAAGCCGGAGGGCCTCCAAAAGCTGGAGCTCCACCGGGTGGTCCTCCGAAGACAGAGAGTACGGTTGCAGAAAGCGTAGATGGGAGTGTAGACTGATACCAATTTATTCCAATTGGGATACTTTCATTTTAGACCTGGTAGAAGAATCACATCATCTACCTTTCGCAGTCCAGACCCCAATCTTGCTTCCGTAGACTTTTTTGTTCTTATTCCTACAAATGATTTGCCAAAGAGAATAACACCTTTCCCGCCAAATTCCAAGAAAGCGATCCCAAGTTTTGTTTGTGTACAGATATGATATTTTAGTTGATGAAGTTGACGCAGAAGAAGTGTAAAATCAAGCTTCCGAATACGTAATCCGCGAATGCCCTGTATATCCCATTAGCTTATATTCCCTCGTTTGCAATGACCAAGGTGTGTGCATACCTCTCAGGCGAAACCGAGGTAAACTCTGCCTTGTTCTCAACATTCGTTTGTATCCGTAGAGAAGCTATCCATTCATTAGCTTTCCGTATTCCCTATTTGAACTCCCGCATTCCAATATACATACCTGTTAAAACGAACTGTCCAACCGTAGCAGAGAACCCCGAAAGAAAAGCATTGAATGGCTATTTCCAAATAATTAGCATCCATCCCATCCTATACCTCCCCTCTCCCATTCATCTTGGGTATACATACGTAATTCCCAGCAATAACACAATACACAAACTGCAAAACGCCGACCACAACCAAGAAACTCATAAACACATCAATCAACTTTGTCCTCTGTGGCGTGGTATCTAGATATTTCTCCCATATTCCCACCGCGATTTCTGCGGGTGATTGGTTCGCGGACTTTTTGGATGGTGTAGAGGTTGAGGCTGGGGTAGAGATGACTGTTGTTTGGGCTGCGGGCGTGGTTTCGCGGGCGGGGGTGCGTTTGGGCGCCATTGTTTATGTGAGGCAGGAGAGGAATTGGGTCGTGGGCTGGTGGGAAGTTTGGAGTTTGGTGATGGGAACTTTGGTGTTGTGAGGCCACGAAGCTTGATGGATTGCGAGGCTACTGCAGGGGTGAAGGTTAACGCCAAGAGAAGTGGTGATGTGGCGGTGCGTCTGGTGTGGCTGAGAACTCGATCTCTGCATTTTAGTACATGAGATATTGACGTAAATCTGTGATGATATTGCAAGCTTCGATACGGAGACTAATTCGTAACGGCTCAACCTTCTGATATTTTTAGTTTGCTTTTGTGGTTTTTTTCTGGTCCTCAAGAAGTTGTGCTGTAGTAAGTAGTCCCCAGGCTTGAACCATCATAACCATCAGGGAGGAATTAGCCCATTTCTGGGCAATATCAACAGTGCTAAAGGCAACAAAACTCTCTCTTTTCCCCCAAATGTGCGGATTTCTATCGGGCAGAAGGTTCTTCTTCTTATTCAGGATACTAGTGATCATGGGCAGCCTAGGGGCATTGTCAATGTCACACTACTCAACACCACGTCCGTTTTCAAAGCTTGGAAAGTCGCTAATGATAGGTGGTTTATATGCAGAGCACGTAAGATGGCATAAAAAACTCATGGAAGATTTTTCTTCGAGTAGCCACTAAATGAAACAGCAGAGAAAGCGTTAAACACTGGGGCAAACATCCTGTCTCGACATTGAAGCAAGAATATCGCTAATTATCCTTGGAATATTCCACCGCCCTGTTTCTGCGGCAGAAAAGATACGGCGATATCATTTTCATTGGTGGCAGAACGAAGGGAGTAGTGGGGAAGCAAGATTTTGGAGCGCCTAGGTACCTACCTAGCATGTGGTAGGGTTTTGTGTATTCCCAATTTTCAGAAAACTTCCGTTTTTTGAACAACTTCGTAAGTCTCAAGGAAACTCCCGGAAATATTCTTGCAGAACTCTGGATGAAGATGGGAAAGTTGTTTTAAACTAAGCTTCATTCAATTTTGATCAGCTCTTTGAGACTTGAAATGCTCTAGTTCTGTGTCTAAGATGTTGTGCCCAAAAGTTTCATGAAGCGTGGGGCATCCCCCTAGGATACCCACTCGAGGATGAAGTATCCCACACTTACATCTAGTCATTTAGCCAAGTTACGGATTCCTTCTACCGACTTTCCTATTTACCTTATTTATCAACTAGACACTGCTCAGCTTGGAAACCTGCCGCGGTTAGGAGTACGACCTGGCTCAATTAACAGTCTTTTGGCGAAAGTTTTGACATACTTTCGGAAATTGTCCCACAATTTTAAGAAGAAAAATGTGGCACGGAACATCAAGGCTCGGGGAAATGTCTGGTGCTGGGTGAGTTATAGATCTGTAGCTGATCATTTGCTGGGTTGTCAGGTTGATCAGGTACAATTGTAGTGTCTCAAAAATCATATCTTTGAAGTAACAAACAAATACAGACTTCAACAAAATTCTCAGAAGAGTGAGTCTCAACTCAATGCCCTCCTACAGAGTCTAACAAGCAATCCTTTAGCCTAACCCGCCGCTGTCAGAATCTTGTTGCCGATCTCTTGCATTTACGAACTCATGGGCTCTCTTGAACTTTTCCAAGGTTTGATTGGTTGAAGTACAATCCTCTTTGTGACCGTGTACTCGCTTGATGTACCTACCCCTTCTGGCCAACCACCGAGATGTACAAATAGACGCCAGAGAGCTAAGCGCTTCGTGTTTCAATTTTCTGAGAGGAAATCGGTACGGAACCAAGGTTGAGTCTTGGGGAGGAGCATATACCATGTTTAGCGGTGATGCGGGAGAAATAGCTTTTTATTTAAATGATAGTATGGTGTATTTTAATGCTATATTATTAGAAACACGTATACCGAGCAAATGGATAGTTGATACGTGAAAACTCAACTTTAGAGAAATATATAAGTATAGAGTCAACTCATATTATTCCCATCTTCTCCAACTGTCTCCACAAACAATAAACAATAAAACTCTCCATCCTTTCTCCAACAATTCCCACACAATTTTGACCTTCATTTTATCTTCAACAAGATGCACTTCTCTATTCTCTTCTCCCTCTCCTCCGTCGTGGCATTCACACAAGCTTCTGCCATTGCTGTTCGAAACGCAAACCACATTGGCATGTACAGTACCGGCAAATGCCAGTAAGTTAACTCCTCAACCAGAGAGGAAAAAGTGTCTTCATAGTGCTTGCTAACAACACATTTCCACAGCGACAGGAACAAGTTCTACAAATGGAAAAGCACCGACACTTGTGCCTGTATCAAGCTCAAACTAGGCACTCAATCCATGTTCACCGACCATGAGCCTGCCCAATTTGTCTATGCATTCTCCGATGATGAGTGCGACAAGCGTCTCGCATCTACTCCCAAGGGAAAGTGTGCTTCTACTGAGGGTATAGGCAGCGTTATCTTTTAGCTTCCTGGTATATGCAATCTTGCTGGTTTGAAGGTTTCTGGATCGGATATAAATGAAGTTTTCTATAAGTCGCTTGTACCAGTAGCTCGATAGGATCAGCTTTTACCTTATCTGCAGAGTAGTTTCAGGGGGTCTAGGGATCCAAGAACACCATGGGAAAAGGTTGAAAGTAACGGGACACTACCAAGCTTCTTCCTACGTCTTTTTCTCTAACGGATTTTGATATTAAGTGGCAATTTAGGATTTATTTGAATCAAAAATACTTTGGCAAGTTGTTTAATGCCAGTAATGCCAGTACTACTTTTCAATAGTTGAGATGAATTTTTTTTATCGTTTACTATACGTAAGCACTGATCCAGTAACCCGAGTCCTCTCTCGCTTAGCAGATGCTCCCACCTTGTACTATTACTACAATTTCAACAAATTACCTTTAGGATCGTGCATCATATGAGTTAAAGAAAACTATTATAAATATATCCTTAATCAAATATCAGGAGATTGGGTTCACCGGGCCGATGATGATTATTGAAAAAGCTAGGTAAGATCGTGGCATAACAAACCCCCAACTATCTCTTCTTCAACTTAACACCAATATACTCCACATACTCAAAAGCTTCACATGAATTCTATCAAGCCCTCTCCAAGCCTCACCGCCCTGTTATAAAATATCCCCCTTCAACCCTGCCGCCCTAAAAAGCGACAATCTATAATCCCTCATCACTTACACGTGCCTTTATTCTGGCCCCCACGTAGCATTATATAGCTTACTCCCTATTTGATAGCTTATCCGCAAATTGCCTTTTGGCCCCCAAACTTAATGGCTTACTCGCTAGAGTTTAGTAGCTTATTCACAGCTTACAGCCAGCTTACTTACCAACAAAAGTACCAGCTTACTCACTTCACAATTCAAAGCCAACCAAAATTATGATATAAAATAGTTTTCTCAATTTTTTTTCACTAGCAAAAAGACATCATCTATCTACCAGTATAATGACCGAACGGAGCTCGTAGCAACCAAGCATTTTTCCATTTTCCCTCCGCAATTTCACGAAGACCGTGAGAAAAATCGGCCAACATTTTCCACCTCAAACGCTCTCGCCTCAAAGAAAAAGGAGAAAAACAAACGCCTCCAATGCCACATGCAAAGATAGACATCTATTCTCAGCGCCCTATATTTTTCATTGCCAATGCCAATGCTCCTGTAAATCAAATGTTGCCCTTTCTCATCTTTCTCCATCCCATTCCATTCCTGTGACAGTCGGGGTAATTCCAGTAAACTCCAAATTCAGATGACCATCCCAACACAATCCACCCCCCAAAAAAGCCAAAGAACTCCAAATAATCGCTCAAACCTCTCTATGCATTATCGTCATCCGTCGATGTATCGTCGTCCTTGATAACAATCTTTACCTCTTCCTCTTCTCCAGAGTCATCATCGCTATCGCTCTCCTCTTCTGGCTCCAATCCAGGAATACTTTGCCACTGGCGATAATCCCCATCAACCCAACGTCTACTCTTAGGCAGCACGTAAGGATCAAAAGGAAAGTGTGCCTCCAATTGATGCCAACTCTCATTGCTCGCGCTTCCAACATCTCGCAGAGCCCCACTGCCAGCACCAAGAGCAAACTGGCTTAGA
Source organism: Hymenoscyphus fructigenus (assembly GCA_001414455.1). Classification (NCBI taxonomy): domain Eukaryota; kingdom Fungi; phylum Ascomycota; class Leotiomycetes; order Helotiales; family Helotiaceae; genus Hymenoscyphus; species Hymenoscyphus fructigenus. The sequence continues at coordinate 359,232 of LKUV01000001.1, read as the reverse complement.
CGAATCCGCCTGTTTGTTTCTAAAATTGAGTAGACATACATGAATCCTAGGTGTCGCGCAATCTTGGCGAACTCCATCACGATAGGTTGGGAGCAGACTTTGAGAGGATTCAGTGCGGAATGGATGACATGTGAAAGAGTGTCCTTGATTCCGGGCATCCATTTCAGTCCCCCAGGATCAGAGAATACATCGGGATCGTCTTCATCGATCTCGTTGAGAAGGAGGTCCCGCCATCTGAAGCAGAATATGTACAAGAGAGCTTGTGTCATGGCATAGAAAGTACCGTACCGCTTGAGATCAGGACCACGACATGTACGCTCGTTCTCTACTCGAATCCGTTCCAGATGGCTTCCGATGAGCTCAAACACGGTCACCACGACATGATCTTCTACATGTTTGCCTCGTGAGACAAAGCTAGCAAGATAAGCTGCTGCCGAATTTCGGAGAACGGCTGGCCGGCCTGATTCGAAAGCTAGTTGGACACATGTCCCAGCAAATTGGTCGACAAGATGAGTGTGTCGTTGTGCAAAGTGGAAAAGGAGAAATTGTGTGTGCCGAGATTGACAGGTTGGTAGGATGATATTGGCGAAATGTGATAGTAGCATCTCAAATGTCGGAATTGCTTCGTCACTGATTGGATTGTCTAGGAAATAAGTGTCGTACATCGTGAAAAGTATATCAAGCATGGCATCCATTTTTTCAACATGGGACTGAGCATGTTGGATTCGTTTGGAGTCGCTGCTATCATCGTCATCGCTCGAGACAGAATCTCCGTCACTATCGGTATCGTCGCCTCCGGCTTCGATTGCGGCTTTTCCACTCATTGTTATTGCTTTCATTACCGCAGTGGCAATTTCGTCTTCCTCGTCTAGCCGCACCTGCATCTGCACGTCAATATCAACAAGCTTCTCCGTGACGAGAGCAAAAATATCAGACTTCAGCTCTGGTGCATATTCCATCAATCTGAACAGGTTCTGAATATAATTGACGTGGGCTTTTTTTGATTCTTCGGAGTCGGGAAATTTCTTGGACATGATCGGGGAGAGGATGCCACTGGCAGATGGGATGAGTCGGAGAAGGTATTTGAGCGCAGAGTGAACCCTTGAAGACAGTTGATCTCGCTTTACGTCAGGATAACCAGGAAGACGGCCGCTGGAAAATCGAACTATTGAAAGAATCAGACATGCTCATCAGATGTAACAGAAGAGACATACCGCCAGCAAAATACCCAACTAGCATTTCGAGGACCTTCCCCACATAAGCACCCTGTGCACTAGCCAAACTACCGAGGAAATGAATGTATGCCTTTATAAACCCCTCGTCTCTACCCATCCATTCGCAGTGCAATATATCGTTTACCAATGTTGAGCACGATTTGTCCAAATGCGATGCGTAGCCGGTGAGCGCAATTACATAGGTCCTAATCTCCAACCGCTTTTCTACCTCATCCTCATCCTCATCCTCCTGCTCCTCCTCTTCCTCGTCATCATACTCTCGTTTTGTGGAAAATACCGCTCTGACCGTGCCATAACCTTCAATATCGCCCTTCGCATGACCGTCAAGCGCCTTCCGAATCTCCGCGCGTATCGTGTCGAGGCTTCTACCTTTGGCGGCGTACTCGACGATCTCGCGTTTCTCGACATCCGGGTTGAAGGTGACTCGAGGTTTCTTGATCGGATTCGAATCGGCAGGGAGCAGGTCTTCATCGAAATCAGTATTATCGATCTTGCGTTTAATAGTGCTTGTTGGACGAATAACTGATTTGGCGGTTTTTGAGGCAGTGGCGGGGGCCTGAGCCCGGAATTGAGTGTGTAGAGAAGCCATAATGAGACGCGACTTATCGCCAGCTCAAGAGGAATTGACTGCTACCATGTGTCCGATACTATCTATGTAATATCCGTATCCGGCGAATGAAGTTGGTGTTGTGGATTCAATTTTGAGATTGTCGTCAATTGCTCGTGTGAGCCTCTACAAAAATAGTTTGGAAAATTCGCTGGAGCCTTGCTGTGGAGTCCATCACGTGGCGCTAATTTCACCCCACCAAACTCAATTCACCGATGACGAGGTAGGTAAGACAAACCTTCTTTCATTTTGATGACATCTGAAACAAATCCAGAGCTCTTGTAGGTCTTTATAAAACTTCATATGAAAGGTTTATCGCAGAGAATTCATGAGGGTTAATATAAATGGTTGATATTCCATTTTGGGAAGTTAGTAAGTACAACAAGTGATTGCTACCTCAAGACAACTAAACCATAGGTTAGAATCACAACTCAAAAAGTGTCGGATATTATTACATTGACATCTTTTACCAGAGGACTGTTTATCCTACATCTGTTCTTGAGCTCCATTGATCAAGCCAGATCTAGAGCGCTCCTTGACCCAAATGAGACACTGCTCACCAAAAGTGTATAGAAATCTAAAGAATGAGCAAAATGCATCCATCTGGACTTTTGACCCCAATTCTTCATGTACAGCCAATCAGATATCGCAACCAATGTTCCCATCCATCCCTCCCATTCCCTCACAAGTCCATTCTGGTATCTTTGCCATGGTACTCAATACACTCCAAGAAAAGCAAAAGGGGTACCAAAATTATCCATCCCACCCGTCGTTGTAACACCACCGTATGCGCCGGCTTAGGTTCGCTCAAATTGGATACCCAAAGCTTTCTAATAACCGTCTCCACCCGCTGCACCATTGTGTCCACTTGGGACCTGACCACCATACAAGCTTCCATGGAAAGCGGCATCGTGTTCACCAGCTTCTGGTTGTTGACCACCGAGAATGTTGTTGTTTCCTTCAGCGCCGCCTGGGAAGGTGGTTGATGAGGTTGCATTTGCGGCCCCGCCTGATGCGCCAGCGGCTCCATATCCTTGGCTGCCGGGTCGATTTTCGCCTCTGGTCGATTGTGTCTATTTGCATTGGTCAGTTCTGATTCGCTATCAACTTACGACAGGGACATCATGATTCCAACGTCGAACAATAACTTACTTCTCGGTACTTGGACAAGTAAATCTTCAAGGCTTCTGCGTAGTTCTCGAAACCCAATGAGGTCATAGCAAACAAAATGTCTTCACCATTGACTGTCTTGCGCTTCTCTTGGTGACACTTTTCGGATGCTATAAGATTGTTAGCAAAATGCAAACAGCTGGACTTGCACTTTTGTAATGAGACATACCTTCGCTTGTGATGAATGAGATGAACTCGCTGACGCATTCTTGCATGCATTCTTTTGCTTCCTTTGCGATTTTTGCATTGTCTGGGAGGGCAGTCTTCATGATCCGAGCGACTGGAGCAAAGTTACGAATGTTAGCGTCTGGATGACCATCATGTTTACCACCCCGTCGAGGTTCCCTTGGGGACGACGAGGGGGACGGAGAAGGGGACGGAGATTCGTGGGACATGATAGGACGTGTAACGACAGTAACACAACGAGATCTCCAGCGTTTGCGCCGGGTATTCAGTGAGTGGCCGAAGTGTATGACATGCGTGTAGTAGTCGATGTACGATAATGGAAGCGATTCCACTCGTGAGCGTCGCCAACACGGAGAATATCGCGGTGCGCAAATCAGAGAGAGGGAGTATTCACTGACCATTTGCTATTGGGAGCCACCTATCTTGTTCCTTAACCTCGAATTCATAGCCAAGCCCTCCAGCGTGTGGGTCACTTGGATCATTCATCTGGTCGTTTTCGGGTGATGCCACAGCATCTTCCTTCGGGGGACTTCCTGAGTCTGCAGACATCTCGACTATTTATTATTCGGGAAGATGCAGAGCTTCAATGTGGCTTTCTGAAAATTCCTTGGACGACACGTAGACACGCAGTGATGCAGAGTGGAGCGTAGATCCTCTTGAGCAAACGCCTTCTTTTCGCAAATGCACCATCCAAATGAGGACAGGTTCCGGGGGTGGGTTGAAGGGGTGAGGCTAATGCAGGTTTTACCAGCAATTTTATTTTAAGAATTTCGAGGGCGAGGTGAAGGCTCGTAATCGTCAGAGGTGGATTGGGTATGGGTTGGGGGTTAAGGTGGTGTGGTGTGCTTGGGTGAATAAGTGCGGTAGATTTTTGGTGGTGAAGTTTAGATGGTTCGCTTGGTGGGGGGAAGCGGTGGGGAGTAGTGCAGGTGGAGTTGGCCGCAGTCAGGTACTCTAGGCGTGGTGGTGGCAATGGATATGGCAGTCAGTTTCGCGGTCTCGAGGCAAGCAGGGCAGGCACTGTAAAGGTGAGGGTATCAGCGATATGCCGCTATGCGCAAATCAGCGAGGGGAGAGCAGCGGCAGGGCTGTTGACCAACATACGGCTCTGGGAGTACAGCAAGCAAGCAGCACAGCACTACACTACACCACGCTACGGTAGGTGAGGAGCACGGAGCAGAGGATCTCTGCTGCCGGAGGTTATTTAGTTACAGGCAGGACAGAGTCTGGGGCTGGTATGCGATATGCGATGTGCGTCTAGGAGGGACTCTGATGGATGATGGCCGTACGGCTGCCGTCGGTCTGCTGTAGGCCTAATGCGCGATGACTTTGATGCAGGCTCTGACTCTGGCTCGCCGTCTCCGAGGTCAATTGAGGGTTGTGGATGCGCTTGAGGGACGAGGGGATTCACGGTGGGTGTCTTTGGCTTTTCGCAGTCAATAGACGTGGGGGAAGGTCGTTGCGATGAGCTTAGCTTGGGTGCGAACAAGGAAGTGCTCTGCTAGTGGAGGCTAGCGGTGAAATTCACTAACGGGCCCAAGGGTTGGAAAGGCAAGGGGCTCAGGGAGATGTTTACGCAGGCAGTTTCAAAACGTTAGAACGACGACCATCAACATCAACAATTACTACAACGCTTCAATGCCAGGCTGACGGCGCCGTGAGCGTCCATCAAAACATGGTAACCTACAGTAACCTACATACCGCACACCTTCAATCTCCCTGCTGCACCACTCGCACCCTCTCCCCCAAATTTAGCCGTCGCAATTCTCCCGCTGCGCTCCAATAGCGAAAATGAAGCTCAAAACGGCCGCAACTCGGTCTGCTGTTGGTGGATGCCAGGAAATAGGATGACCCAGGCTACCAATCAGCGAAGGAGTGTGGGTGAAGACGACCATCGTCAGCCTGTCAGCGTTCATTCATCCGGAAAGAATGGGAAAAGCCATCAGCAGACCTATCACACACGCGCAGGAGCTGAGCACCCAAAGACCAGGGGAAGCAGATGGATGGCAGGTGAGGGGCACCTTTCGACGAAGCCTTACCCGTCCCAAGACGATTTGAATCGGTGACAGCACCCCTCCACCTACAACTCCTTCCCTCGCTTTGAAGAAATACGGAAGGCATCTTGACGTTAGCCGATGTTCGCAGCAAGATTACTGCCTAATACTCTCATGCGATGACATGGACTTTCCTTTCTTTTTTTTCTGCACTCAGCATTTTCGGCATTCGGGGGCTGCCAGAGAGGTGAGTTGGCAGATGCCATGGTGGTGGCATGGTCAAAACCTGTCCAGAGTCCGTGATGCTATTCTCAAGCGCCAAAAGGTCAAACTAAAGGTAACAGAAAGTTTCAGGAGAGGATCAATGCCCTTTATTATTAAATGACTGGTCGCAACTGGCTGCTCCTTGGGATTTCCATCGTCTCTTCATCTCCCCAAAATCTTGAGTCCTCGAGTCCACACACCAATCACCAAAAAATGCCAGTTTCCGGCAGCTTGTTCGAACCCCCACCACACATCTGCATATGCAGGGTTGGCGTACGCCTCACAAAGAAAGTGGCCAACACATCGTCTTCCAAATGCGAACCGACTCTTCAAACCAGGGGTCAAGACCCTCCCGGATCACAGCCTTTCATGATAGGGCATCAGTACATGAGTTGAGGCTTCCTGTTGGGCACCGAGACGCAGCAGACGCTTCGAGGGGTGGAAGGGGGGGGGGAGATCGAGCCTTACATTTACTCTGATTTACGGACAGTGCCTTGCTGTACAACGCATCAATTTCCCCGGGATTCTGGATATCATATGACGGAATGTGAGTGAGTGTGACGTCGTACAAAAACTCGTGATATGAAATGATGCCTAGAAATACCTAAGGTAAGGCACTCGGGATGCTGCGTAACCTGCCCTCGCAGCAACATTTGTATTTCATATCTCGGGCAGAAAATTGATGATGCTGTGTCCGGCTGTCACCTTATGCTTCCCCGGTCGGAAAACTGGAATGGGATAGATTGTTTTTGCATATCAGCATCCTCTTGAATTTAGACCGCTTTATTGCTCCTAAACTCCAGACTTTCCGAGTCTTCCATGCCCGAATTGACGTAACTCAGTTGCAAGCCTTGTAGCGGTGACTTGTTTGAATGCAAGGACTTATCCGGCTTGCATGATCCTCAGCCCTAGACTGCTTGGTAAAGTTTTTCTCCTTTTGATATCAAAGCCATAAATCGCGTGACCCGAATTTACTGCTGGGCAACGACTTGGATATTATTCTTCTTCTGTTACCGAAAAGGTCAGCATTGATCTTACTAGCAGCAAAACTTCACCGTCTAATCCTTCTCATCCCACTGGTCAATTCCAACCAAGGTCTCCCCTCCTAATCATAACAGGAACCAGGAACAGGAAAAAAAAACATACCTTCCAATTCTCCATCTCAACATTCTTACTCTTATAACTCTTCATCAACTCCTCCAAAACCTTCTTCAGCCCCTCACTATTCGTCTGCAAAGCAGGAATAACATCCTTCACAGTCCTCTCCACCAAAACCCCATTAATCATGCGGAAACATTTCCTCTCTTCCGGCAACGGAGTCAGAGTCTCCAAGACTAATCTGTATGTGCGCAAAAGATAAATATAATTAGCACGGCCCTATGTCCATGTGTCGTATGCATGATGAAAACGAGACATCATTCTCGGGAGGGTTCCTCGTTGGCTCAAAAGTCGGTGAACGAATGGTATTGAGCGGTGTACAGGAAAAATATCGTGGACGGGAAGCCTAGCAGCCCTTCTGGAAACTCCGATTCCAAGGTCCTGGATTTGAGAGAATGGGGCGCAGGTAGGATGGGGATCTTTGTATGTTGCGTGGAAGGAAGGGATGAGGGTACGAACCGGTGTTCTTCGGCTTCTGTCTCGACGTCACCAATTTTGGAGGCGATTTGTTGGAGGTTGGTTTTGTATTGTTCGTATTGCTGTTGTAGCTCTGTGACCGCGGCGTAATTCGTTAGCTTTCTTTTCTTTTCTTTTCTTTTCCTGAATTCAGATCTTTTTATATTTGTATCTTGTTGGGATGGGGGGGGCGCACCTTGTTGCTTTCGCTGGGAGACTTGTTGTGCCATTGTAATGTTTGACTGTTTAGATTTTGGTGGTGAGGCTGCGGGATAGCTTGAGGTGGGAGAGCCTTGATAAATTTCAAGGTTGTTGGAGAGCCGTGGTTCTACCGACTTGAGTGAACCACTTCTCAAATCCCGACTGGAAATATCGAGACAACACCACGCGCAAGATCCCACACCAGAGTCTTCGATTACCAGGTCGCCCAACATGCATCCTCATTTACATACCAAAGATAATACAGGTATTTCCCATCCCTAACCCCTCCTCCCATTCCCTCAATCGAATTACCTCCTCAGCCATCGCATGATTTCAAAAGACTAACTTATGACCCCAGCATGCGAAGAAGTAATGAACGCCCTCGATGAATGTCACGCCCGCGGATTCTTATGGAAATCAATGGGCATGTGCAATTCTGCCAAAACTGCCGTCAACAAATGTCTCCGGGCGCAACGATTAGAGAGGACGAGATTGAATCGCGAAAAGGCCAAGGAGAAGAATAAGGAGATTCGGGAGAAGTGGAAGGACATCGATGCGAACTCATAAAAAGGTATACTGGGTCTTGTTTGTAAATCTGCGCAGGGGGAATGGTTAAGAGGGATGTGTATCACTATGCCTAAGGGAAGCGGGATTTAGAGATTCCACGTCAGGAAGATGCAGCAGTAGATAGCGAAGTGTGTATATTTGGGAGGCTGAAAAGAGGGTATGGAATGAATGGATGGAGTTATTGCGACGTTTGATATTAGGGCATTGGGAGGAGTTTTCGGTCATCACGCCACCTGGGTGTACATTTCAAGGGAGGGATATGTATAAAATGGAGTTTTGGCCAAAATCACCACCAATACAACAAAAATCACAATTGGCACACTCGCGAACCCATATTCAAAAAGAGGGGATCCCATTTGACTCCATATTTGTTCTGCAGACCTTATTCCAGTACATCCAGCGAATCCATTGCAAACTCCCAAATCAATCGCTCCATTTTCCCATTATGTTGTTTCAATAATCCCCTACTTCTTCAATCGAAATGCGTTTCCGAAGGTATACAGCCCATATAGTGCCAAAACACTCAATCCAGCTGGCAATGGCTTCTGGGTCTTCAACGCTCTTGGGATGGAGCTTCCTGCAAGCACGACGGAGGCGAGGAGTGCGAGTTCGACGCCGAAGGACTGTTTGTTTTGGATGCGGTAACCGCCGAGAAGATACTGTTGTTTTGCGTTAGTAATTATATTGCGAGAAGAGCCAGGGCTCATGCTATAGCTGAGAAGGCTGTAGATTGGAAGATATAAATTAGGAGAAGTTCCTTACCAAGGTTCCAACAGTCAAACCAGCCGCAATCGAAGGAACAGAGCCAGTCTTCACGTATCCGAAAGTTCCACCTGAGGCAGTGAGCGCTCCAATGATGTAGGCTGGTAATTCGATTCCCTGGATTGATAATCAGCTTCCTAACAGCCAGCGCTCCTCTCATTTTCGTAAACTTACCATTTTGAAGTTGTTATTAAATTGAGGTTGAGGTCGAGAGTTAGATTAGAAACTGTTATGGAAGTACAAGAAATGTTGTGATGTTGTAGTTGTATGTTGTCTTCAAAGCTTGCGCTTGACATCAAATGGGGAAGCTACCCCTCGGCATCGGAGTCGTGCTTGCCAAAGTCCGAAGATCCTTGTTGCTCGTGATTGACCAATTGAAATGCTGCAATTTGTGCTACACCAACCTCTCACAACACAACACCATATTAGAAAAACGTTATATGGTCAATTCATTTCACCACCACTCAATGCTCTCACATTACTTATAAAGATTATGGACTCCAATCTTTTCCTGGTTCGTGCCTTCCATGAGTCGGCTCGCCAACGTTGATATTGTTCGTCGGGGTCATAGTCCAGCGAATGACCATATTGTCGGTACGCTCGTTATTATATTCCCCAATCGGGTACCCAGGAACGAAAGCCATATCTCGGCCACATGTACGATGATATTATTCATGTAGGGAAGTTCTTCCTGGCGTGGAGAGGAAGACTCATGAGTGGTTTGTGGCCAAGTCAATTCAGACCCCTCGTTGTTCCTTACGATTGTTCTCGAGGAATGTTTCGGGATTATCTCATGCAAGTCACTAGCCCCGTTATTTCCTTCTAAATCTCATGGAAACCGTTATAGAAGCTTCGAAACCTTCCTCTTCTTTACTTTTTTTGACCAAGCGTCTTCACAATGCTTTTCAACCCCATATCCACAATTCTCCTCTTTCTCGCTTTCTATTTGCTGGGAATAGAGGCACATCCAGCAACGACAACAGTATTTGGAAATGAGGTAGCGCCACATTTGAGAAGCAAGAGATCAGTTGTTCAGATTGATGGAATTGAGCAAACCATTTGGGAACATGATGCTACTCGTGCGAAGATTGACTTTGTAACCAATTCTGGTGTTTGCGAGACGACGAGAGGAGTGAATCAGTATTCCGGGTATGTTGAGGCTCGGAGTAAATACCTCCTGAGAGTCGGGATCAGAAACTGCTCGAAGCGAAAATGTGACAGAACGGGAATTGGGAGAGGTTACTTTGCTAACTTGTTGGCAGAAAACCAAAGTATGTAGTTCTGGTTTTTCGAGGCCCGAAATAAGCCAAACAGTGCTCCATTAACGTTATGGTTAAATGGGGGGCCTGGTTGTAGCAGCATGCTTGGACTGTTCAAAGTAAAGATCCCATTTCTCTCTGACGAGAATAGTTGCTACTCTTGAATTCTTCAACTAACTTCTTCTCGCAAGGAAAACGGGCCTTGTCAGTTCGTAGGCAATGCCCCAACGCCAACCCGCAATCCGTATAGCTGGAATGAATACGCTAATATGCTTTATGTTGACCAACCCATTGGTGTTGGGTTTTCTAATGGAAAGAATGACGTTTCATCCTCCGTCCAAGCCGCTCCACTGGTATGGACGTTACTCCAGGCTTTCTTCGCACATTTCCCCAAGTACGAAAATAGGGACTTTGGGTTCTTCACCGAGAGTTACGGCAGGCACTACGGACTTGGTACTTACCCCTTCCTCTGAGTATTCATATAGCCAACTTTCGACTGACCAGTATACTAGAGTTTTCTTCTTACATCAACTCCCAAAACGCCGCCATAAAAAAGAAAGCACTAGACGCAGAGCCAATAAACCTCGTCGCCATGGGAATAAATAACGGCTGGTACGATGCCTACACCCAAACCCTCCAATACCCGTCTTACGCAACAAACAACATCTACCGACCCCTCTTGAACGCATCAGACGCCGCTCTCTACCTCAAAGAAATTTTCAAAGAATGTCTCCCAGAAACCAAGAAATGTGATACTCTCGTAGGAAAGAACGACATCTGCGCCCATGCTCAACAAGTATGCGAATCTATAGATGGAAACTTCAATTATCCCGATGTCGACTTTTATGATATCAGACATCCTGGACCTGGAGATTTTCCGGGGACGGCGTATGCGAATTATTTGAATGATCTGAAGATCAAGAAAAAGATTGGCGCGAAGAGTAATTATTTTCAGTGTTCGGATGAGGCGAGAGGGCTTTTTGATGAGACTGGTGATTGTAAGTCTTACTTTTTCCCATCCTTTTTTATACTCGCTTGTCGTACTCGGTCCTCAACCTGCTAACCACATCACAGCATCACGTTCGTTCATCCCCACTCTATCATCCCTCATCTCATCAGGTCTCCTAACCCTCATCTGGGCAGGTGATGTAGATGCAGTCTGTGATTGGTTCGGTGTTTACGCGGTTGTAAATCAAATTTCCTATCCTCAGGCTTCGACATTTCGAAATATGAAAGTGAGTGAGTATAAAAATAATGGGGTTGTGAAGGGAGAGTTTAAAAGTGTGGGGAAGCTCAGTTGGTTGAGGGTCTTTCAGTGTGGACATACCATTATAAGTGAGCAGCCGGAGATGAGTTTGCAAGTTTTTCGGCAGATGATGGAGAAGGGAGGGTTAAGGTCTACTTGAGCTGCTCACCGGGTGAAGGGTGAGGCTCGGGATTGTGGGTAGTGATGGGAATGAAATATGGTTCTCGAAGCTTAATCTCCCTGGGTCTTGACTGTTGTAGGTGGGATTCCTGAAATTTTCGATACACATGTCTTTGCTTTTTGGAACAGAAAGGAGGATCCACCAATCAGGATTATGAGTTGAAATTCTGTAATATTCCTCCCACAGCCAGAGGAAAGGGTACCACACCTACGTTTTGTAAATATAAATGGGATATCTATTTCTGGGTAACCTACGGACAGCAGCACCACTTTACTGAGCTTCTAGGCGAAAATTATTAGGAGGAAATATATAGTGTGTTTTAAGTCACGCTTTTACTATTGACTGTTGGTAGGTGACCTACAAATAGCGCTGGGGAATTTTTGCATGGCTATTTCCGGGTAGCCCACAAAGGGCAACACCACTTTCAAATAGATTTGGAACAACTGAAACTTTCAATTTGCAATGCAGAACTTTTGGACCTTTTTTTGGAAATATACATTTATTTTGTTGCACATCACATTTTTGCTATTGACTATTGGTAGGCAACTTAACTCGTGGAATTTGGCACGTCTACTAGTAGGTAACCTACCAATAGTATATGTAGCTCATTCTCATTCTTATTTCGCGATTTACTAGCAGAGTTATGAAGTGGATAATCTTGTGCTGCCGTAAAAATAGGGAATCTGGAATATTTTGACCAGCAAGCATAAAATCAGATGTCGTTTTATACCTCGTCATACGCTCGGTTAATGAAGGGGCATGGCAAGTTCTGGCACATTCATCGTGGAAGCCCAAAGTAACCAATATTAGATTGCAGAAGACGTCACTGAACAGTTGATTCGACTATCCTCAATGTTCCGTTCAACATCAAGAAAAGCGATCTACGAATTATCACTGTTTTTCACGCAGAATAATTCGAACCAAAGTAAAATTCTATAAAAAAATGAAAAAGGATTCAATTGTGTACTGACTCGCAGTAAAGCTGCTAAAATAGAAGTATAGAAGTGTAACACCACCCCAAGAAGAAAAATTGTGGCCTAAACTCTCCAAATGTCAAAATATAACTGAGTCCTATGTGTTGAACGTAGAACTCGATCGTCCCCACCATTCCAATGTAGAACTATATAGCAACTATCCCCCTAACAACCTTCCAATAGCAAAGCATATCTAGCAGGAGATTTGGATAGAAGCGAATTGCCAAGTCCTGCAAGCTCGATCGCCAGCTTCGACTTTGTGTGTCAAGTCGGGATTTCCGTTGTAATTGGAACCAGGGAAAGTTTTGACAGAGCATCCCCTGGAAAATCATTAGTTGAGACTCGAGATTATTCAAAAAAAGCAAAAGCTTATCATCCTTCGGTGTGAATAGAGCGTGCGTTTACAAGACTTGGAATACACAGACTAGCGCCTTTGCCGACTACTTCACGAAAGACAGTTGGTCCACCGTTGCAGCTATCATCGCTGAATATGTAGGTTTGTCCGAGAGGACCGCGGGGGTCTTTTTCTGGTGCGGGGTCGCGCTCATTGAGTGAGAAAGGGGCATTGAGCGATTCGACGGTAGGCGCTGCGACTGCGTCGGCAGCGAGGAAGCTGATGATGGACAGAGTAGTGAATTGCATTTTGGATGAGGGGCGAGCGGTAAACAGGAATGAGGAAGAAGAGCAAATATTGTCGAAATTTGGTAAAGTTGAAAAGAGGTAACAGCTAAGAAAACTGAGAGTAGTCAAGTGTGATTGTGGCAATGAGATGAAGAATGAATTGGTCGTTGAGCAGTGGAAATATATACCTTTTGATTTACTCTTGGTAGTATGATATCCACCTGGATTTACGTTGTACTCTACATGACTTGATTCTGTCCATGTAATGAGAAATCCACAGCCACTTGTCACTACCAGCTACCCGTGATATCTAGCTGATTCTAAACTTTGGAACAATGCGTGAGTTAATTACGATATCTTGCTGGCTTATAGATAAAAACTTGGACATAAAGAATCCTACTCATGGCTTGGAAATTCCCACGAGGTTTCAAGTGCTCTACCTATGTATGACCGAGTTAAATGCGGCAGAATATATAAGCGGAAGGAGTTACTAGTACTAGGAACATCACAGCTATCATAGTATGAAGGAGTTCGCTTCTCCACAAGGAAGAAATGGAAAGAAGCTGCACCCCAGAAAAGAAAAGATTCTGTAAAACAGATAATTTTGAGCGCGCTCCTTTGGTTTTAGATACCAATACTTTTACCTAAGAATCCCCACAAGATCACACAGAATATCAACAGCCATGGATTCTTCCGAGAAAGTTTGGCTTCGTAGTGAAAGGTAAGACGCCCGGTCATTACTTTCCGGCACCCTTCTATCTTATTATGTAGCTATTCTCGTACAATTATAAACATTGTTTCTGCCCCTCTTGGAGAGTCAAGAATAGAATTTTCCGATTCCCCCAAGCTTTCTAGAGCAATACCTTTACTTACCCAAGGTTATTTCGAACAATTCTAACCAATGTGAGTGCCGGAGAGCAATGCCCACTTCTCTTACTTCAGAACCTAGTCACTGAGTATACTTCTGCCTATAGAAATGTGAAATATATGTCAATATCTTCTAGAAAAAGATCTTAGTGTACCCAAGGAGTTTCATTTTTGATTAAAGGTTTGTCAAAGGGAATGAAGGAACAATAGAAAGATTTTTATTTTCTGCTCAGATCGTCGCTGATCTTGCGTTTCATCATGATTTCGTAATTATGTCCTTCACATGATTTTCTATGACGCAGTGAGATTACAATGTAACTTAGTTTTTTTGAGCTCAAGTTGGTTAGCGTGCAAGAATAAGGAATAGAATGTAGACGTGTCTGTCTCTCACTTGCTAATAATATACCTCCATCAATATTCAGCAAAGTAGGCGACTTTTTGTTTTGCCCATTGCTTAATGGGAGACTATCTACTCCTTTGCTCCAGGCATCTGTGGACTGTCACCTATTCGTACATATTGTGGCTGTACCTACCTCTTCCTACCCTCGCGCATTCCGAATCTAATGAGGAAGCATATATCATTTATTCTTGTGATAGGCTTCTACACACTTTGCAATGCGGCAAAGGAGAGTTAAGCTTGATAATTTTGTTGGTGGGGATTGGCTTGCTCGTAATCACTCGCGTAGTAGGGGCGTACGAGCATAAACCTCACAGCAATTGACCTAAAACCCAACTAAGTTCTCCGCTCGCTTAACTATTACGACAATGAAAGTCAACCTTAATCCTTTGGTGGAATTGAATGCCGGTATTGACGTGGTAAAGTCCTCTAAAGTGCTTGATGTCAATCATAGGTAGTTTGTGAGGCAGGAACTTAGGGGCACTAGACCCCCCAAAACCAACTTTCGTCTTCTTCTCAAACGTGTGCAACTTCATATTTTTCGGCATGAAATTCACATTGATTGCATCTTACCCAGTCTATGCGGGCGCAAACTTGAAAACCTCAGACAAGATGGTTTTCTCGGGAATACTGATGCCCGGGGAGCGGGTTGAGTTAAGAAGGAAGGTTCGGCCTTCGAGCAGCACGCGCGACGACCATATAGCCATTAAAAGCAGGAGCGACTCTGTTGGACACCGCCAAGTCCAAATGCGGATTAGGCCCCTCCTTGGTGTTAGTATAACCCCCCCCCCCCACCTATAACCACTAATTCAGTGAAACTTTATAGAAGTAGAGAATAAAATTACGAAACACCTCGGACAGAATTTTGGGAGGTTCTGGAGGTAGCCTTTATTAGGATTGATCTTTCTAGCTTCATTCATAAGCGAGATTGTCTCCTGGGCTGGGGGTTTACGTTTCCAAGAACGAAAACTTAGGTATCCCGGCCCACCGTATGAAAGGGAATACTAGGGGAGATTAGTACTCGGATTGCGAGCAGCGGGTCGTGCCTTCACTTCTAGTTTCCCACCTGGTCGTGGCAAGTCGACCAGGCCGAATGAGGACATGTAGGAAGGGGCCACCGTGAACCAGAGGGGTACACTCGAGGGACGAATTTAGAGAAGCAATGAGCTCAACCTTAAGGGTTGACGGTCGAAAGTAGACATACCGAGCAGGTGGTCGCAGAGTCGCACCCTACGTCCCAATCATAAAAACAGTAGTTCTCTTTCTAGAAACGTGAACGAAAATGAACCCCGAAAATTCCCAGGCATCGACCTTTCAGACATTCCTCCGCCTGGACTTCAGTGCCTATATTGTTATTGGGTCTCCACTTGGGTCACTAGAAATACCAAGCTGACGCTTGCGTACCCAAGATTCACGCATGGAAAGATCATGAAACAATATAAACAAACTTTAGAGTAGAAGTTGAACAATTTCCACTAAATTCTCCCCTCGCCTCTAACACCCCTCCAAAAAGCACTCCCTCTAACAACATCGGCATCAACAAGCCCCCACCACTTATTCACAAAACCACTTCCAAATTCCCAGCCTCTACTCTCCCAGGGCTGGTTCCCCCATATTCTGACTCCGCCTTCGCTAGTTAGATCGAACCAAAATTCTATATGGTTGAATGTGTTATACGGGTCCGATGTGTTCCCGGCCAATAAAAGGTTGTTTCTGAAAGTCGGGAAGGGGAGAACATCAACGTAAGGCCGGTGGGGTAGTGTTGTTTGGAGAGGAGTTGGATAAAGTGAAGGAGGATGGGTTGGTGAGGGAGGGAGAGGAAGGGTTTTTGGGTTGGTGCAGTTTACATGGAGGAGGGATGCATTGAGGAGAATTGCTGAGAGGGTGTGCAGGGCAGGGACGAGGATGTGAGAAGGGTTTCGGGAAGGGATGAGTGATTCTATGGTCGAACTAAATCTGTTAGAAAGGATAAAAGCTGAGGAGGTTTTATACTTACTTTTGGGTGATGATATATGTGGAGCTTGTGGGAGATGGCTGGGTATGTGAAGTTTGGAACAGGTCTGTATCATTACGTTTAGGTGGGTACCCTACGCCGTAATGGGTATCTCTAGTATCGAGGAAGAGGAGGCTGTTTGGATTATTGTCTCTCCCATCAATATTTGGAATCAAGTCCTCGTCTGTCTTTCCGAACGCTTGAGTGGGCTCATGAAGTAAGGAGCTGGTCCCTCGCTTAGCATTTTCCAAACCAAGAATTTGTTGTTTCGTCTTCCTTCCGTATTTTCTCCCTTCGATACCAGATTAGAAACTGAAGCCCATGAGTACTCGAAGAACACAAACTGTGAGCTCTCTGTGCTAATCTATTCTGAATCCGCTTCCTGGCTGCAGAATCCGCCACTTTCGTCCAGTCGTCTTGATCCACCTGCGGCGTTTGTGAAATATCCATAGAATGAGGTAGCTGACTTCGAAAGAGATGATTGAGAGGTGGTCAGAAAATATGACGAGGACCTCGACGTCGCCGAAGCTAAATAATGACCAGATTCAAGATGAGTAATATATTTCTTTGTAAAATAAGCGAAGATCAGTAATCACGATTCAAATGACGACGACGAAAGAATTTCTCTGTGGAAGTAAGGTTCCTTTTTCACTCGTTTCAAGTGTATGTAATCACATAAGTTGCTGCTGGCCTGCAGAAATTGCGTGTCGGTATTGTGGCTACCATCATCAAACTCGTAGCCAAGATTTTGACGCTGGTCAGAAAACTACTAAGCAGTAAACTAAGCATCTATAATTCAATAGATTTAAGAGACTCCTCCACTGTTATATTACGCAAGAGGAGAAAAGAAACTACAAATATGGTCAGAAAACCATTTGACACCGGTCAGAAAGACCCTAATTTCCCTTCCAAAGTGAGACCAAAAATAACCTCAAGAAAGTATATAAACACGCCTTCATCACCAAAGTGTTAATACCAGCAGTCTCTTCAAACTCGAATACATATACTCAAAGAAAAACCAAGCTCAATGGCACCGTTCCCGTCCTACACGTCAACATGGCATACATCAACCTACCCTACCATCTCCCCTCACCGTCCTGAGCTCTCGCTTGCAGGGAAGACTGTACTTCTCACAGGCGGTGGCTCAGGAATTGGTCTTGCTATCGCAAAATCAGTAGCTCTCGCCTCCCCCTCCACTCTCATCATCCTCGGTCGTCGTCCGGAGATCCTTCTCCAAGCGAAATCTACCCTCCATTCCCTCGTCGGTTCCAAAGTAAATATCCTCACGTTCTCAACCGACATCTCAAACGAACAATCGGTAGTCACTGCATTCAAAAACATAGCCCAAGAGCTCAACAGAAAACCTCTCGACATCTTGATTTCTAACGCAGGCTACTTCACCGGCCCTAAACCCCTCGGGACAGAAACCGTCGAAGAATGGCAAACGATGTTCGACATAAACATCAAGGGCATCTACCTTCTCACCCGAGCATTCAAAGGCCTCGCGGCCAAAGACGGAATCATAATCAACATCTCAACCGCTATCGCTCATCTACCGCCTTTCCCTGGTTTCTCCTCCTATGCAGCGACGAAATTAGCAGGCTCCAAACTCATGGAATATGTACAAGCTGCTTATCCCGAGATGAGAGTGGTAGATTTGCACCCAGGACAGGTAACGGAAACGGATATGGCTGCGAAGGCGAAGGCAAAAGGGGTGGAGACGAATGATCATTTGGAGACGCTTAAGGGTCATATTGATGACGGTATGTCCCCCCCCCCCTCACTTCCCCCTCTCCCAATCTTCACGATATCATACTAACAGAAAGTGCTTTCATAGCGGAACTAGCAGGAGACTTCACAGTCTGGCTAACTAGTCCCGAGGCCCATTTCTTGAAAGGTAAATTTGTCTGGACAAATTGGGACGCAGACGAGTTGAAGCAGAAGGCTCAGGAAATCGAAAAGTCATCTTTGTTGACATTGGGATTGGAAGGAGCTTCTTCGTTTAAGTATTGAAAATGCTTTGCTACCCAGAAAGATTTAAGTATTCGGACATTGCACTAGGACACAGACTCTTTTGGACAATTGACTGAAAACATTTCGCGAAAAGAATGTCCGGACTTTTTGAATCCCGTGGCCATCGACTTACAAGACCAATCAAGAATTGTTTATACAGATAGTTAGTTCATGGCTGATATTTATCTGTGGATCCCAAACGAAGAACAAATTTACCTTTCTCTTGTCATCGACCCACCCTTTCACTTACTTCACCTATCTCTGAGCTGCTCACCCTTTCAAACTTGGCTCAAGTAGTACTCCTCGCACCAGCACCAAAACGCAGTCTTACCAAGTAACGTAAACAACACTTGACGTAAGACTTATCTGTATGTACCTAATCCGTATAACTATACACCCATCGCTCGGTCCTAGTTATAGGAGAGCGAAAAAAAGAGAAAAAGCTCTGCATCACTTCCCGGCGACAGTATATACTCAGTTCCACACCGCTATTCGTAAAATTCCTCAAGGTTTCCCTCTACTTGAGTCTAGCAATTTCAACTATTAAATTATATTGTTCGCAAGTATTGGATTAATTGAATTAATTAAGTAGCCTCCCAGTTGCCGTAAGTGTATAGAGTGCAAGTACTCATCTGTGCAGCTTTGATTTGATTTGATTATTCTAGAGAGTGTAAAATAATCAAGTTCGCTGAACAGAGTACATTATTAAGTTATAGCGAATTTAGGGTGCCTAGCATACCACCTCACCAAACTCACAAACATCCAAATTTCAAAAACTCTCCCCATAAAAAGTCAAGCGAAGAGAACTTCTCATTAACAACACCATTACACCCAACCAATAACTTCTTTTAATATACACATCCACATCCCACCAAAAAAAAGGCCTACAAGGTCTACAAAGCTACCAAGTGTGATCTCGCTTCTCTCTACAAGAAAATAAACTGTTTCGAAAGGGGGCTAGGTAAAAAACAACCTCCCAACAGAAGGGGGCGGAAATTATCATACGATGGAGAAGGAAAACCACTGTCTTATTAAACCGGGGAGTTGTAACTCTTTCTCCCAAAAATTTCCACTCCCCTCCACCCCCAAATATTCTAGTCCAAAAATTACATCTTTCCCTTTCCGCATCTGCAATGCGGGAAACAAAAAAAAATCAAACATGAATATGACTAAAAAAGGTGTGTGTGTTCCTCAAAAAAAACAACATAGAAGAACCCCATCCCTATTCCCCCATGTAAAATATCTTTTTCCCCACTGAAAAGGCAACATAAGTCGTTAAGTAAAAAGGAAGAGGGCGCCTGGAGGGATGCAAGAAGTGAAACACAAACAAAGATAAAAGAGAACCCCCAAATGTCTGACGCCGCGCTATCAAAATGCAACACCAAAGAAAAATATGAGTTATGTGCCTTCCAGCCTCCAGAATCAACACCCAAACTTTTTCTCAACATTCCCGAATGGTCCGGGATAACCAAACTGACAACCCGTTTAAAACGGTAATGGGGTAGACAAGCCATTCTTCGACTGTCTTTTGCTAAACCTATTCCTTTTGTTGGAAGGTTTATCGAAATGGTCGTCTCCAAAGCCTCCGAGGCTCGCTTGACTCTTGCTCAAATGATTCCGGCCTGATCGGTCCGTCACGCCAAAACCTTCGGGGTAAACACTGCTTCCATGAAGCGTGCTGCTTGGACTTGATACCGACGAAGACATGTCGAACGCTGTGTCTGTGGTATATGACCCGGTCATGTTTTGTGACAAGGCCATGTCCTTTGCACGTTCAATCGACTCGAGCCATTCCTGGGCAGAGCTTTTTGATGGATCGCCAGGGGCGACAGAAGTCTTGGTGTCTTCAAAGGTGTAATGAGTACCTCGCTTTTCAAAATTAGTGACTGAAAAAGCTGTAGTTCAATGGAAAATGACTAACCGTATCAACACACCACACCGTCTGCCCCTTGGAATCCACTTGTGTCCGCCAAGAACATTCAGATGCAAGAAGCGAAATGTCGGATTTGGTCTTCTTCTCCTCGCCTCCAGCAGCAAGCATTAGAAGCCGACCGCTAGATGTGATCATCACAAGCCTTTGACGCTTCTTCGTAGTACTACCACCGAAAAATCTCGAAAATCCCTTTTTCTCGTGGCCATCTCCATGGTCGCCATGTTTCGAGTTCGGACTGTGGGGTAATGGCGCAGATAATACATTCAAATTTCCCAACTTCAATATCCGCTCGTTATTTCGGGTAAGTACAGGAGACCACTCAATGTCGAGTTGAGTTGGTGGAGGAAGCTCTGTGATGATTCTGGGTTGTGGTCGGGGATTTCCATTAGAAGGATTAGGTTGTGGAGCACGAGATATAGGGATAGGCTGAGGGGCAGCGGAATAGTTGTTGAGCTTGATGAGAGTGGGCTCTTGTGTTGGTGGGACGTATGGCCTTAACCTTGGTGCCTTCTGCCTCCAAAGTCCTCGACCCCAAACAATTCCATCGAAAAACTCATGGTTCTTTATATGTTCGATTGACAACCGTCTCTGTGGATCCAAAACCAAAAGTCTTTCTACCAAATCTCTCGCAGCGGGTGGAAATCCAGGTGGGAATTCATACTCGAGGCCGACGATTTTTTGGAAAGTCTGATATTCGTTGCCGGCCTTGAAAGGAGGCCGCCCAGACAATAACTGGTATATGATACACCCGAATGCCCATAGATCGCTTGCTTTACATGCGCTCTTATCCGTCAAGAGTTCGGGACTGACATATTCGGCCGTACCAACAAATGACTTGGCCCTCGTCGATTCCGCCTCTTGGGGGTCGTACATGTTTGGTTCTGTCGCTATCCGTGGGTCCGCGAGTATCTTGGCGGTTCCAAAATCTGTGATCTTAATATGCATTTGGTCGTCCATCAGAACGTTCTCAGGCTTGAGATCTCGGTGTATTACTCCTCTATTATGCATATGCTCTATTGCGTCGAGAATCTGGGCACCATAAAACCGTGTACACTCCTCGTCGAAAGATCCAACCTTCTTCAACACCCCTAATAACTCCCCCCCATTGGCAATGTCCAGAACGTAGTAAAGTGACGAATTATCTTGAAAGGTGTAGTAAAGTCGAACGATGCCCGGGTGCTCTATTAATCGATTAAGGGCGTCCTTCTCGATGTTGACGTATTTAATCTTCTTCTCTTTAATGATGTGCTTCTTGTCTAAGACCTTGACTGCGTATTCCTTCAAGGTCTGCTTATCCGTTGCCAGGAGTACGGTACTGTATGAACCCTCACCCAAAGTACGACCAAAAGTGAAATCCTTCACGCCCTTCTTTACCGTCTTCAGAACTAGCTTTCCATCGGCATCGTATTCCTTCCGTGTGCCTACTGCCGCACCCCTATCCTTCCACTCCTCGCTGGTCGTTGGGAGTGGTGCTCCATCCGTATTGTACAATGGCATTGTCGTTCCATTCGTGAGACCGGCCAACGGGGCGTCTATATATCCTCCTCCCATGCCCCTCGAGCTCCTCCTGGGTGGCATGGGACCATTTCCCATAGGTATCTGTGGATTTTGTCCATATGATCTATCCCTGTGGCTCCCTTCCCTCGAAGGTACGCCAGCCTGCATTGCTTGTACTGCCACTGCACTTCTCGAATCACTTCTTGTTGGTATTCCTTGCATCGAGGTTTGTGAGGGTTCGTTTCGTAATCGGTATGAGCCGTGCTCTCTCGAAGGAATTGCGTGTGGTGGAGGTTGTGCAGCGTAGACACCGGAGACGGGTCGATTTGTCCCTGGGGGAGGATACCCTCTATTTCCGTTCTGCATCGTCTGGTAGGGAGGGTATTGTGATTGTTGTTGGGCTTGGTGATTCAACGGCATGGACTGACGATATGCCTTGGCCGCGGCGGCTCGCGCTAGGGGATCGTTGGCACTTCTATAGGACTGGGTACTGCCGGCGTCGGATGGAGTTGGCTTTAAATCAGAAGGTTGCGAAGGAGTTCGGGGAGAGGGAGAAGCTGAATCGGCAGCTGGTTCTACCCGGCGTAGTATATTAAATATTGAATGTCGGCGAGATTGCGATTGAGGATCTGTGGACGCTCGGCTTTCCTTGGTGATGGGTGCAGGCGTAGGCGGCGATGGGGTTGGAGAGGGTGGGATTTCTATGGGGTTAGGGTCATCGTTGGAGCTGGCGGAGTGTGGGTAGTTGTCGGTGATGCTGGTGTTGGGAGGAAGAGGAGGAGGAGAAGCAGAGGAGGCAGCAATTCGTGCATCTACAGGCACTTCTTGCGATTCTCCTGGGGATGCATCGTCCGGATTAGCAATGCGCAGTCCTCCATGTGACTGTGAGAGCGATAAATCGTGGTCCATGGCCTGAAAGTCCACCAAGGACAGGATCTGCGAGGGAGGGTGATAGCGAGGGCTTCTGGGCGGCGGCCGTGGTACGGGAAGCTGCGTATTCTGCGTCCTCGTACCGTGGAGAGTCGCTGTAGGTAATCTAATCTTGGCCTGAAGCGTCGACCATGGCACTGATTCAGCGACGGGAGATGCTCGTTCGGGATGGCGACAGGGAGGGAGTGTTGGTCTTTCGAGCGCTCTACCTGGCTTCAACCTGGCTTCAACCTGGCTTTTGGGGCTTTTGGGGCTTTGTGGGCGTGAATTCTCTAGCGGTTGGTGGAGGCTCTCCGTAAATGGCCTGTGGGGGAGAGTTGACGGTAGAAACTTGGAAGTGTCGTCGAAAGGCAAATTAAACCTGGAAGGATCATTCGGACCTCAGCCGGCCCCGGCACGCCGGGGTTTAAGGTTAGAAGGGCAGATTGTCTATGATTGGGTCGTCATTTGTTAGTGACATCTCTTGGAGTTATTTTTCTTCTATTTAATCTATAGAGAGACCTTCTTTTCCCTTAGCTTTTTTGTATTGAGAAAGAACCTGGAGTCAGCAACTGCCCCCCTAAACGAAATATATGCAACACGACACATTCCCACTTATTCACAAGATGCATCTGCAGAGACCGGAATCATGCTGTACGTGACGGCTCTGCATCCTCAGATTGCCGGGAGTACTTGTACTGAGATCTAAGATCTAGAAATCTCGATTTATTAATACTACCCAAGGATCATCTTCCGTGTTGTCTCACCAAGTACTGTACCATCGTACCTTCCCCGCTTGCCAGTGACTGGGAAGGATTCCAGTGACTGACTCCTTCCCAATCAAAACAACCTACCAGTAGTTCTTTCCAACCCATCAATGAATTTTTCCCAGTGGGGGGTTTGGAGGATTCACTCAATTGAAAGTTACAATCGCCTGATCTTTCCTCGTGGAGCATGGAGCAATCAGATTATACACCCTCATATAATTGGATTCACCACAAACGAAATCTCATAACAGAGTCACTCTAGACTCATGTCAACAGTCCAAGCTCGCTCAAGCTAACCTGGATGCACAGCATTCAATAGTGTTGAGCTGAGCTTCCAAGAAGCAGCTTCCATGACACAACTCCAGCCGCAATTGAGATGAACCCCACGGCATATTCACGGAAATCACAATCCATCAAAAAACCATCATACACAAAAGAAATTTCATGCACACCAAAAAAGAAAACTGATCAAAAGGAAGAGTGCAATATGAAACGAGAATTGGTTCAAATTAAGTGAAAGGGAGGAACTAGTTTAGCCTCACCTAGTCTGTCAGGTACCAACCCCACAGCTCAAGGATCCGAGTTTGAAAAATATCCTCGAGGAAAGGGGGGAAAGGGGGGATGTTTGGGTGATGGACTCAGCCATTGCAAGGCGGACTTCATTCAACAGAAGTCTTAGAGGGATTTTCTGTGAACGCTAACTTCCTCTATTGCTTCAAAGATTCCAGAATAAGAAGGGCTAGGAGAATTGAGATTTCTATTCTCGGTTTCTCCTACACTTCACGAATAATGACTTCATGTTCTAAACCGTCTAGCACAATCTCCTGAAATACGATGGACCTTACCTACCCTTTGCCAAAATCGACTCTCTCCATGCCCACATCCCAATCATAGCAGCCCCAGGTCCAAAAACAACAAGGCCCACGATGTAAATACCAACGATTTTCAAAAATCCCATATCCAGCTTCTTAGCTTTCACAAGATCTGAAAATGAAAGAAGGATCCAGATAGTTGATGCCACAGAGGTGAGGAATTTATTGTAAGCTAGGTATCGCATCGTACCTTCCGCTATCGTGGTTGCCGCAGTTGGACTTTGCAATTCCTGCACCGTTTGGAGAAAGGAAGATATAGGCGGGAGTTTTCGAGGACTTGAGAAGCCAGCCAAGGTACTTGAAACAGCTGCAATTGCGAATGCGAAGATGTATGTATATTGGAGATATGGTAAGTCGGCCGATGGGTTTGCGATACGGTTTTTGTCGGTTGTGTCTTTGACGAATAAATTCAGGATTCTTTGGATGAAAGAGGTATAAATCGGGAAAGGAATCCAAACGACTCCAGTGATCCACTGTCTAGTTGCCAGAGGGGTTGCTATGAACATTGCGATCGATGGGATGATATAAGAAAGTACGAGTGTTGGGATGATGGTTTTGGTAGGTCCGATTTGTACAAGTCGGTTGTCTGCTGCGTGGTAATTTTCCAACGGACTTTGAACGTAGTGGATGAAGAAGTATATAGGTGCCGCTAATGCAAGACCCTTTAACTGGTATGCGAAACTAATTATTGTCGGTCTGTTTTTGTATGTAAGTTTATCATGTCCATATATAAGGGAGATGGAACACTTACATGAAGTAGACAATTGTCATGAAATTTCCTCTTCGAAGTCCCTCCAGAAGTACGACAGTCTGAAAAGCAAGAATACCTGCCCCAAAAGTAATTGCTTGCATCGTCGCTTCTTGGTCGACGGGTTGCAAAATCGGCGTGTAGAGAGCCACCAAAGGAGCCAGAATTTCATCAACACTCTTGATTCCAGAAAACGACCCTTGAAATTCGACAACTCGGCCGTTGCCGAGATCAAGCTCTCCTGAAGTTATACTAGCTTGTACCAAGAGACTTATTTGTTGGAATAGCGAGGCCCTCGCCCTTTGAGCAACAACAAAAACCAACAAGAGTGGCAAGGCCCAAAGTGCACGAACCCATTT
Organism: Hymenoscyphus fructigenus; assembly: GCA_001414455.1. Lineage (NCBI taxonomy): Eukaryota > Fungi > Ascomycota > Leotiomycetes > Helotiales > Helotiaceae > Hymenoscyphus > Hymenoscyphus fructigenus. The sequence goes on along the minus strand of LKUV01000001.1, from coordinate 333,996 downwards.
CCTCTCTTTTCTGCAAATCCCGGTATCTGTATCCCAAGGCATGGTTGCTTGTAAAGACTTCACAGGAGTTGAGAGATTATCTAATTTCTCTGAACCGCACATTGCATCGCAAGTGACGTCTGCAAGGTAGTCTCCCAACGATGGAGTCACATACATTCCCATAAATTTATGGAAAGGGGTGCGAAAAGCTTCAATTCGGGTCAAACTAGAGTCTCTTGTCAATCTATGATAATTGAGAGATATTAATGGGAATCGGTTTCTCTTACTCGTTCGAGGCAGCACTGACAGCATTCGCTCTTTCGTGACGTTTTTCATAGAAAGACTGTAAAGCAGCACTAATTTGGGATGAAGTTGGGTTTGGTGGCAGCTTTGTAAGGGTATTCACAAGCGAAGCAGCACTTTCAATTGCTGCATTCCCTCCAGTTCCGAGGTTGGCAGTTGACTGAGAAAGAATTAGCTTTTGTATTTGCAGATTGATTTCGGAGATTACCTTGTGGACGGAATCCCCAATGCAAACAATGCGCCCAAAATTCCAATATTCGTTTTCCGCTTCTTCGATACAAGTCAGAGTACAACTCTTACGATTATCCCAGACTTCCTTCCAGGTTATCGAATCCGTCACAGGAAGGTTGAGGAATTCCTTAGCCGCTTCATCTGTATCGTCTTTCGTGTATCGAGGGGCATCTGCACCACCATATGTTCTATCCAACTTCCCAAATAAGAACCAAAAAAGTTTGCCTCGTTCCCCAATAAAAACCATGGTTGACCGATCCTTGGAGTATGTTCGATGCGACCATCCCGCTTTCAAGATACCTTTTTCTAGAGGATCCGAGATTCCAAATATACAATTATAGTCGGCAGTTACGCTGATTTGATCTTTTTTCGTAGCTCCGGGATAAACATTTTCAATTTTTTCACGCATCAATTTCACCACGTTGCTGCGGATTCCATCTGCGCCAACGACGATATCACCCGAGTATGACGAACCATCTTCACATCGTACCGTAACTCCAGGTTTATCGCCATCTTGAACAATGGAATCCACACACTTCGAAGTCGAGACCTTCCCCTTGTCCTCCAAGCACTCCAAGAGAACTTCCAAAAGATTCTTTCTCAATAAATAAGAAATCGGATATCCAGTCCTAACACAATTTAGCACCAAACCCCCGTCATCTCCACTGAATCACATACCTCTTCTGTATCAAAAGCGGTGCATCCCAGGAGCCCAAGAGCTTCCCATCCGCGGCATAAGTAGAACCATACGAAAGTGGAAACGTGAGATCAGGTACGCGATCGAAGATACCCAATTGATCAAGGATTCTCGCTCCATTTGGAAGGATAACAATTGATGCACCGACATCCGGGGCGATCTCTGCTCTTTTCTCTAGAAGGATGAAGTCGATTCCGTGGTGTTGTAAGCAATTTGCAAGGGTGAGGCCTGCGACGCCACCACCGACTATGATCACGCGAAGAGGATTGGTGGTAGGAGTAGCTGGGCTTATGTTAAATTTTGGCGGAGGGGGAAACATCGTGATGATCGTTCCTTTCTTGAGTTTGGGGTGATCGAAAGAATTTGTCGACAAATATCTTTATATGAAAGAAGAGAGAATAAGAAATACATATTTACCTGCCCTCACTCGTGTGATCTTACGCCTTCTTATCCCTTATCTTTTCCAGAGAAGAGAACGAGGAGATATTCGTAAAAAAAACCAAACTCGGTGCTCTGCAGGCGCCATGGCTGCTAGTTGTATGTCGTATATTTGGCGTGAAAAACTATTACGGTGGACTGGAAGGCGATTGGTTAAAACCCATGTAGTCTGCTTGAATTGGTCGGGAAGATGATTGGTGGCTATTCAGATACTAGTAACGAATGGAGTGGTATTTTCGAAAATGATGCAACTCGCTTACTCTGCATAGTTCTTTGCTTCTTCTGGCTGGCGGCTGTTAATCGCTCGATGTTCTAGCTTTCCGTACATTCTTTGAGAAGATTGAACTTGTTTGTTCTAAAACGCCTAGACCATAGTTTAGAATCTTTAAGATAACTACTTGCTTAGAAACTTAGAACAACGAGAGCTAGGTAGACAGGTACGTGCCAGAATACCCACTGCTGCTTTTAATGTCCGTTATGAGGCTGTTCTGTGAGGCTTTGCAGGAGTTCCGGTGTGACAGGAAATCCGGTACACGAAAAGGGAGTAAGTAAGCGAGTAGTTCACGTAAGTGGGGAGTTAGTACCTCCTTCCTTTTTGGAAAGGATGAAAAAAAATGGCCGCTTCTCGGTACTTATGGAGGCCAAGAACAGACAATGGAGCGTGGACCAAGAGTTCATAGACTTTTTGGGTGAGTGGTTTCTATCTATGTGGAGTGGGCTTCGTCATGTAAAGGTGAGTATCCTCTTGGAGTCTTGGTTGTAAGCTGAGGTCAGCGTTGTGTAGTATGCTGAACCTCAACAGGAGACGACTATGCTTTATATGAGGTAATAAGCGAGTGTGAAGTTGCGAAGATCCGGCCTTGAGAAATTTACGCATCGCACTTTCTTTTGAGAAGTGTTTGGAGTGACGCTTGGAGAAACAATATGGTTCTTCCGCTTCAAACTAGCCGAGGCATGTAAATATTTTCTCTCCTTTTCTCCCCTTGTTTGTCTTTTCAAAAAATTCTTAAGGACCCACGAGTTATTTTCAGTCAAATATTACGTGGCGACAGTCGTTTGCCTTCTCCTGGCCAGGAACAAAAGCTTACAAGAGCCTCAGACATCTGGAATTCAACACGAGATATTTATCATACAGCATTGAAGATCAACTGACGGAGATAGGTAGCTCCGACTTGTCATTATGTGAGTTTACAAGGAAAGATTTTGGGTTGTACAGCGGCTTACCACATTATATTACAAGTCTTATTACCAATTTCATTGGCACCTTCGCACCTTCCTTTTATTCCAGAGACTCGAACTTCCCCCCTGACACCAAATAACCCAATGAAGGTGGCATGATTTCAATACGTCGTTGGCCAATATCTTTCAAACTGGCATCTCGAAGATGCGATTTCTTCCGATCACGATAACACTCACATTTTTATGGGTTTGCTGTCAAGCACGGGTAAATTTGGAACTCGGGAAACGGGATGAACCTGTGGTGGTTGAACTTCCTAGCTGTGCTGTTAGTTATTGCCTACTCCCTAAGAAGCACTTTCGACTAACTGTTTATTCTCTTATTTTCACAGACCGGATGTTATTCCACAATCGTACCGCAATACTGTGGTAACAATAACAACACGGCATGTCTATGTACCAATGTAGACTTTCAAAATGCAATGGGTTCATGTGTATACGGGGCGTGCAACATCACCGAAGCTTACCGAGCGCAAAGATTCTCGAAAGATAGTTGTGGAATTAAAAACGATAAATCCCGGCAATATCAATACACACGACAACTGTACATACTTGTAGTGTTCACAACGATCTTCGTTGCAGGTCGTTTGTATGCTAGAGTTTTGGAAGCTGGTATAGGCCCGGACGACTGGGCGATGGTGGCGGGTCAGCTAGCTTTTATCGTGGATACAGGAATGGGATTGGCTGCTACGGCAGATAACCTTGGGCAACATACTTGGTATCTTGAAGTCGGCCAGATAGTATCAAGTCTTAGGGTAAGCTCGCAAGCACCGAGGAAATGAGTTTCTCGTAGCTATTTTTCGAGGTTTAGGAGAATATCAAAAAGCATGCTAATAAAAGGATAGTATTTCTACATTGCCGAGCTGTTTTACATACTTTGTATTACTCTCACCAAGCTATCAATGCTACTATTCTTCATACGAATCTTCCCACCAACCCAGTACCGAAACATAGCTTGGGGATTAATCGTATTTCTCCTATTAACAAACTCGACATTCGTGCTCCTGCAAATATTCCAATGCGTAAGTACCTATCATTTTATGACCCTAGTTTCGAAATATCCTCTAATTACTGACAGGTACCTTTCCATGGAAGTTGGACAAATTGGATGTATAAAACACCCCCAGTCAAATGCCTAGATTTCTACACAGTAATGAACTGCTGGCTGGCCTTCACAGTCGTCCACGACCTCATAATAATCGCCTACCCCATCCCACTTCTCTGGAAACTCAACCTCCCAAGATTCAAGAAAATTCAACTATCCCTCATGTTCTCCCTAGGATTCTTTATCATAGCATGTAGTTGCGCTCGAATCCCAGCTCTAAAACACATGAGAGTATCTACAGATCAATCATGTAAATATTTCCGCCACTCTCATCATTCAACCCTTAGTACGTCGATACTGACGAACATCGTGTTTAGATGAACAACAACCCATCTGGATTTGGACAGGATTAGAGATGGCGATTAGCATCATATGTGGATGTCTTCCTTCTTGGCGTTCTTTGGTGGTTGCTTTCTTCAAACGAACGAAATTGATATCGGATTCGAGCTCCAGACCATCACGCCCCTATTTAAGCGAGGAGTCTTTGAGGGAACGGAGGTCGAGACAGAAGTCGAATGCGGCGAATGGGAGTTTTATGCAGTTGACTGGTCAGAATAGGAGTACTGAGAATGTTGGGAATAGCGAGTAGAAGGATGTAATTTCGAGAATCATTCCGCCTTCCTGTTATAGATAATCTGCAGCCTGGAAATTGGTATTGGAAATGAGAAATGGAAGTTGGGAAGAAGGTTTGAAGTGATGGAATGCGACACGGATTCCACGGAAGAAGATGAATAAGAAGGTGGAATATCAAAGAAGTGAAGAATACTGCTCAAGAACAACAGGCATTTGAAAACAATACCAAGGAATGAAGATCAGAACAGTCACACCTCAGGTCCAATTATGGCAGGAGACCATACCGTTTCAAATAGGATTCGGGGATGTCCATATCCTGATGTTTTGAAACGAAGGCGTTATCCATATGCAGAAAACGAAAACGAGAATTCCAAATCCCAAAAATTCCAAATTGACATTGCATACCAACTTTCGTACTCGGTGTCAGAAATATCGACAAACAAAGCGCAAGTAAGCCAAATATAAACATAGAAACAATTCAGTAAATGGCAAATCCGCAAACACCTTTCTCCATTCCCCGCTCTCCCACTTTACACACAAGAAAACGCCACAAAAACATCATAAACTTATCTAAGACGCAATCACCAACCTCTTTCCTAACTAAAACACCAACAATAAGTATTTATGGCAAACCAAACAATTTGTCATTCCAAGTCTCACCAACATGTCACCACAAATAATCCCCCATTGGGCAATTCTAAGCAATTCCAAATCGTCTAAAACAAGCCTTTCCTCATTGGCTCTAGCTCCGACGGGATCTCCCCCCCAACACAGACCATCAGCCGCAGATCAGTGATGATGTGAAGCCCAAACCCGAGGTAATCCCCGACAGTTGGTGGGGTTTCAAAGGGAGGGGTACACTAGGTTTGCTTTTTAGAAATCACCAGAGGATACATTTACCCCTCTTGCTCCCAACTGCACAATCAATTTATCTTTCATTTACAACCATACTCTCCAAATTAAATTTCAATCTACGAAAGAAAGCTTCTATCAGCCGCAAATATGGTTCAAGTCGGAGACAGCATCCCAAGCATCGAGCTCCAGGAGAAGACGCCGGATAACAATGTTGATTTGTCCAAGGAGCTTGCTTCTGGAAAGGGTATCATTATTGGTGTTCCAGCTGCTTTCAGTGAGTACTCCTCTGCCTTCTCTCGCCTTTAAAATGCTGTGCGGTCCATTTGAAAAGATTGCATCGTCAATTGTCTTTCGGGGATTGATTCCAACAATTACCCCTCTTGGTTCGAGAGTTTGCTAACAAAACTTAATTCTCAAGGCCCAACCTGCTCAGACACTCATATCCCCTCTTACATTACCTCTGATAAACTCAAGGACGCCGGAAAGGTCTTTGTCATCTCTGTCAATGATCCATTTGTGTACGTTCTCCCTTCTCAACCCCCTCACTGCAATCCCCTCTCCAAATCCTCCCCTCCCCCTCAATCCGCAACCCCCGCCAAACAACAAGCTAACACCTTCCCACAGTATGAACGGCTGGTCCAAAGTCCTCGCCTCCTCATTCGGCGAATCCAGCATCCGGTTCCTCGCCGACCCTGCCGGAAAGTTCACCCGCGCACTCGATCTCGAATTTGAAGCCGCTCCCCTCCTTGGCACAAACAGAAGCAAGAGATACGCGGCCGTCGTAAAGGATGGAAAGGTTGAGAGATTGGAGATTGAACCTGATCCAACGAAGGCTACTATTACCACTGCTGAGAACATTTTGGGATAAAGTGGATAAGGCGATTGGGTAGATTTAGATTGGATGGATATGGGTAGAGGAATTAAATGAGAACTCTTTGACATCTGATCTTGATTTCTATGGAGAAGGAGACTATGTGGATGTGATTTTTGTGAAATTAAGAGGTAGCATGCACGAGTTGACTTCTTTTTCTTTCTCTCGGATCTTTCTGTACAAATTTCCATCATCAATAATGGCCAACACCAACCCTTTTTATCAGCCCTTTGTGTTTGTGTTTGTGTTTGTGTCTGTAACAGGATTCCAGCCCTTCGAATATCTGGCAGGCAAATTCTTGATACTGGGAATCCCTTTCAGCAGACTACTCATTACTGCAACTTGGCTAAAAGTCAACAAGCCCATGATGCCATCGTTATATGATTGTTTGTTCCACATTTTTGGACTCCCAAGGGCTGAGATCAGCTGGAGAAAAGTCTCTCAGGAAGCTGAAGTTATTATAACCTAGACCCCCGAGTAGAGAGCGCAAGATCCATGGCGTACTGGAAACTGGTCTCCAAGGGAACAACCCAAACCCCCCTTCTAGATTCAAAATTTTCTTTCAGCCAGCTAGAGAGTCACAATTCAAATTCCCCAAGCAATTATCAAGAGAACCATTTCATTTGACCAAAATCCACTCTATCATTAAATGACTAAACTATCCCGGATATCTACATAATCATTATCCAATAAGAAGACACAAACGCCACGAAAATCATATATCACATCATATATACTCTACCCAAAACTCTAACAGAAAATCTTATAAATCCTCTTCCACTTAGGTAGCGCCGCCATCTCCACCCGGTCCGCCTCAATCAGCGCCGCAGTATCAATCTCCCGTCGTCCCGTACTCAAATCCATATCCTTAACCCTCATAAAAGGAGTTTTATACCAAAGCTTATAAGGAACGTAGAACGCGATAACCACAGGAGCAGCGAGATAAGCTAGGAAGAAAGTCTGTGCGATTTCCGTTCCGGACATTTCTTTGAATCCAATTGGCCAAGCGGCGGTCCAGAATTGAGCGACGAGGACGAGACAGTTGAGAACGAAGCCGACCCAGGAGCCGATGATACCGACTTGGGATTTGAAAGCTAGCTCGTCAAGGCTGTGGCCTTGTGCCTTCCAAGCGTGTCGGAATCGGATGTGGGCGAGACAGATGGAGGCCCAGGTGAAGATGGAGGAGAGACCGGAGAGGGAGTAGAGCCAGTTTAATGCGGTGCTTGCGGTATCTGGGCCACCGGCTACGACGTAGCAGAGAAGACCAAGAATTGATGCGGCGATAATTGCGAATAGAGGTCTCCCTTGACGATCGATATAGGCTAGGAATTTTGGTGCTTGATTCATCTCGGCGAGAGCAGCAAGGGTACGGGAGGAGCCGTAAATCGAGGAGTTTCCAACAGACAAAACGGCGATAAGAATAACGACGTTCATGATGGATGGGAGAACTTGGATTCCGGCGTTGTTGATGGCAATAACGAATGGAGATGCTTTGGCATCAGTGGAACTAGCACCGAGAAGTCTTCCATCTCCGTATGGCACCAAAACACTGACCAACGTCAAAGAGACCATGTAGAAGAGACAAATTCGCCAGAAGACCTGCTTGATGGCGGTAGGTAGGGATTTGCGAGGGTTGTCGGCTTCAGCAGCGGCCAAGCCAACCAATTCGGTTCCAGCAAAGGAGAAAGCTGCTGTGACAAAGACACCACAGAGACCTTTGAACCCATGGTTAAATGCACCAGAGACAATGCTTCCAGGTTCTTGGCCACCGATGGTATAGCCTGCATAGTCTGGCTGCACTGTGTCGGGATACCAGTAACGACCCCCTATATACCCCCCGTTTGGACCACCGCCACAGTTGAGGACGATACCAAGGAGGATGAAACCGATAACTGCAATGACTTTGATGATTGCAAAGACAAATTCTGCTTCACCGTATCCCTTAACACCGAAAAAGTTGATGGAAACAATTACGACGAGGAAAAGAGTGACCCAAGCGGCGGAGTTTGTATCTTGGGCACCTGGCCAGAAGTTCAACGTGATCGAAGCAGCGACAATTTCGAGGGGTAGGACGACAAGCCATTGAATTGCGTAACTATGAATTGGTCAGCTCCCTTGTCATAATGACTAATTTATAGAAATTGATCCACAAAGTGTGAAATATGAAAGTCCGGGAAATACTTACTTCCATCCCATAGCAAAACCCCAAGCGGGATCCAAAAATCGAGTCGAGTATGCTGAAAAGGAACCGGCGACAGGAAAAGCAACAGCGAGTTCACCGAGATCCTGGACCGTACAGAACATAAGAATACCAATAATACCATACGCGATAATTAATGAAGCCGGTCCACCTCCCGCAAGAGCAGCACCAGAAGTAACGAACAATCCAGTACCTGAGATTTGTTAGTCGATTTACTTCCCCAATTTTTCGAAGCGTCCAGTGAAATATTTGCCATCATTTCAAAATCCCGGCGCAATGAACTCACCAATTGAACCACCGATGGCAATCATTTGCATATGTCGACCCTTCAACTTCTTCGCCAACCCAGAATTAGCTGTGCGCTCGGCAGCAGCAGCATGATCGAACCCCCCCTTCGGATTAGCAGTCTCGGAAGGTCCCGTTAAGGCGGCATTAGGATCACGTTTAAAGCTGTCCACAAAACGTCTTGTCCAAGGATCCTTGGTTGCCCTGCTCGGTGAGATTTGAGGCGACGATCGATCCGAGGTATTAATGACCTTCTCCTCATCATAGTTTGCAGCCATGATGGCGAATTATCCGTATAGGAATGGAAAAAAGGAAATGTTGAGATACTCCAAGAAGAGGGACCCAAAAATCCAGGTACAAGATGAGAAAGAAGGGTGGTGACGAGGGGGGAAGGTGGGAGATTATATAAATTCGAGACTTATTCTCCGGGGGATAAGTCCTTATGGACCCCCATGGTAGGTGACGCCGTTCGTGCATGCATGGCGGCCAGGGTTTCCTGATCCACCTTTATGATAACTCCTTACCGAATCCGTCCTCGAGCTGCGCTGGTTAAAAGGAGCGACTCGCACTAGGGGTGGTAATGTTGATCCTAGAGCGAATGGATATATTAGAACGGAATTCTGCCTTCTTGATATCAACACGGTCAAAGGGTGGTGAACCTTCTGCCAACCGAGGTGTTAAAAAGATGAGGTGTTAAAAAGATGAGGCGATTTTCCAATATCCATTGGAAGATCTGCTTCATTCCAGGAAGCTTATAAAGGATCCGATAACGCTCATGTCAGATTTCAAACCCCCATGACATGTCCAGGTAGCTCCGGGCCCGTACTGTACCCCAGTTCTCTCCATATTTGATGGCTTAGGAAGCTGAGCAAGTAGGTAATGTGGTGAGGTTATACTTTGAAATAAGCGCGGAATCTGCTGAAGGATCCATTACGAAGGACATTGTTCGAGGCCGAGAAGAAGAGTAGCTCCAAACTAGCTCTCGACCTCGAAAAAAACCGAAAGGCTGGAAATGTTGAAAACACCCTGTCCTGGCCACTTGGACCGCTGAGTAATTGCCAATCCGGTACGGAGTGAAGGACCATAGCTGTGGATCTTTACCTGGTAGAGTTTACGGGAGGGGACCGAAACTCTCATCTCCATCATTTGTACGATTTGTACGATTTGTACGATTTGTACAACTTGATGTTGGGCAGCAGTTTCCAGCTTGTGAGGTGTGAGCCAAGTGGTGTTGACGTTGACGCAACACTCAGCTAGTAGGTAGCCTTACCATGTAGGGCATAAACATGTAGGACATGCCGTCGTCATGGAATGGAATGGTCTTTCTCTCAGCCTTGGGGTCGTTCCCGGTTGAGAACCGTTGGAATTGAGCCAAAAGCTTACTTAGTTCCAACAGCTAGCATGCAGCCTTGAAATCAATTGCCCTTCCCAACTCGAGCAGAACAGTTTCCTTATCGGTTCTCCTCCATCAACCCTCCCGTCACTGACTCCAGGAGTTCTCAAGAGGCAACCCGAAGAGACATGAAATGAAGTGAAATCCAAGCTCGAAAATCATCAAAAACCACAGCGAAAAAAATCTGTTGAAGGACGTGCCTTCGACTCACAGCCTCATGTGACCTCCTTGGATGGGCCGAATAGACACCGATGCCAAGCTGGGTCCAGGTAGGGCTTGCAGGCGTGCCGACAGTGCCGGCCCGCCATTCGTCTTCCAACCTTCCATGCAGAGCGTGAACGCCACCAACACCCATCACCCCCCAAAAGAGGAAGGAAAAGGCTTGTTCTTATTCCCGGATGTGCGTCGACGGCGTTGCAGATCAGTAAGATATCAAAATGCTTGCGACGGCGAACACGACGAGTGACTAAAAGGGCGTGAAATTTTAAGCACTCCACTGTCGCCCAACCCCGTACTAGTACCTTACCATTCAAGGATAAGTCCAGTCATGCCACCTGCAGAGCTGATAAGAGAATGCAAGGAGGCACTAATATCGTGGGGAAGGCAAGCTCGACAAGTTCATTCGTCCACCCCGCCTTCTTCCCTGGCTGGTGCATGCTTGATTGAAACCAGAACCGCGGATATAAACGGGCTGCTTGCCTTATCTAGGAAGCTGCGAGTGAGATCAGAAGCTACTTTACGTTTCGCACTTGACGACGAGGGAAAGGGTGGGCTGCAGTGATGGGCAATGGAAGCGATGGTAAATTGTTTTCCCCTTCTAGAACAACTTAAAGTCTTGACCCAGATGAACTACCCCGGAAAGCTGGAACAGCGAGAGAGGTAAGCAGCTCGCGATGGACCATAAAAGCGGCAGTAGATACCTCTCGTTGTTCTAGGATAATGTTCCTGCTTGAAATAGCCTATGAAGCTGGGACAACGAAGGATAGGCAAGCAAATACGAGCCTGAAGGATTTACGAGTACTGCCACTTTGAATGTCTATCGCAAACAATCCAGTTACAAGTGGGTTGGGGGTTGGAAAGTTGGGTTTTTTATGTACCACGAGACAGTCCTGTTTGAGATCCTCGGTAGAGTAGGTACAACCATATACTTTTCATTAAGTCGTAGACCCTACATTTATAGTGGTATAGTGCATCATCATCCCAAACACAAACACAAACACAAACACAAAACCCAACAAACCCCCAGTCTTTTCCCCACCAAGAAAAATCCATCTTTAGTATCCAATAAACACCTCTCAGAAGCATACACAAACAAAATTCAAATTCCAAACAGAGAATGAAAAGTAGATATACCCAAGGAAAAGATTTACTGCTCTATTCAAGCTCAATGTTATGATGCTCTTTACAAGACAAGAGCAAGAGCACCCATGGCACCAGCACCAAAAACAGCAAATACCGCCATGAAGCCACCAGGAGTAGTCTTCCCAGCAGCACCCGTGAATTGAACGGGACCAGTGGGGGTAGCGCTGACACTTCCATAAGTAGAAGTAGCAACCGTAGAAGCCGCGCAAGAACTGCAGAATGGCGATTTAGCTGGAGTGACAGCCGCAGTAACAGTTGCACCGTTCCCACCAACAACTCCATTGTTTCCAGTGACCGTTGCTGGCTTCTCAACCATAGGCGAGTAGGTGGTATATGGTACAGCATTCTGGCTGAAAACTGGTGTAGTGGCCCATGGGCAGGTGGCTGTCAAGGTGGTGCCTGGGCATGAAGCGCATGGGTAGATGGTTGCTGGCTTGGGGGGAGAAGAGCATGCTGGGCAGTAGGTTGATGTTGCTGTGAAGAAGGAGGTGTAGCTGAGCTTTTGGCTTGAGAGAGCGCAGACGTAGCATGGCATGCTGGCGATTTGGGTGTTGTAGATTGGCTTTTGGTATGTGGATACGCCTAAGGTGTTGGTTGAAGTGAGAGTTGTTCCGGGTGCGACAGTGCTGCAGAGTTCGGTTACGTAGACGGAAACGACAATCTCAACACCGATGCAGGAAACACTTGGAACGCCAGGAGTGACATATGGTGGTGGTGGGGTAGTGATTGGGTAAGGGGGGAGGGTAGTCGGACTAGTGATCGAGTTAGCAATTGTCCATATATCGAATACTACTGAGAAGTCACTTACGTGTAGATGGTGGAAGTATTGAAGAATCCTGTTGGCTTGACAGACCCAGATGGCTTCACAGATCCAGAGGGAATGACCCCTCCGGTTGGGATGGTAGTTCCGTTGGTTCCTGAAGTACCGTTGCCGGCGAAGCAAGTTCCATCTCCTTTTGGAAGGCCACTCTCACATTTGCAAGACTTGGAGCATCCATCGCCATCAACAGTGTTTCCATCATCACACTCCTCGCCGACACTGCCATCCCATTTTCCATCTCCACATCCAGCTGGGGTAGCACCTCGGGTGATGATGTATGGAAGACCTGAGTGTCCATCACCATAGTTTTGGGTCCCGGGGAAGACAACACCGTCTGCTATAGCGATAGCCTGGAAACCGTTGATACCGACAGAAGGGTAGACAGAGAAAGCTTCGTGAACCGAGCAACCCCAGTTGGAGAGGTAGGTATCAGTGAGAGTGGCAATCGCGGGGTGAGAAGCGACAATGTGAACTTTGTCATAGCAGTCAAGCTTGCCTCGAACTTCGAAAGTTCCAAAGTAGCTGAGGGCATCGACGTTGGAGACAGCAATGCTATCATAGTACTGAGAGAGGGAGAAGTAAAGACCAGTTTGAGAAGCACCACTCACTGCCTTTCCTGCAGCGGCGAACTTGATGGAGTTCTCAATCAGGACATCTTTTGCGTGATTCGATTGATCGGCTCCTTGGATGATGATGTTTCCCTGTACAGCTGGACCCCAAACATTCTTGGTATCACTCAAGAACTTGATCAAAGCTTGGTTGCTGGATCCAAAGTTGTCTCCGATGATGATGGCCTTGTACGAAGAGAAGTCCGAAGTAGTTAATGCCCGCCATTGTGCTTCCGTCACAGTCTTTGTGGTGAATCCAAGATCCTTTGCATTTTGTAGTTCTCGACCGACGAGGCCGCTGACGAAAAGGAGGTCTTCAGCCAAAGCCGAGGAGACGAGGGCCGACAGAGCGGCGAAGGTAGTAGTCCACTTCATAGTGAAGAACTGACTTGACGAAAATTATAGGGAGAATATTAAGGTATAGGAATAAAAGAGTGACTAGAGGACGAATCCTGATGAACGAGTGTATAAAGAACGTGGTGTTGGTGAGGAAAAAAGAATGAACATGATGAGCGGGAAGTGAAGTTATATACAACTCCAACTTGAAGTTTAATTTCCACCTTCTGCGTAAGAATTCGCTGGAAACATCCAGGGGATAGCAGTAACTTTTCCCGCGCTGCGTTCTAATCTGGACCATAGGAAAAAAAGACCCAGCCCCAAAAACAAGCCGAGTTTAGCAAAGCCTCGCCAAGAAGAAGCCATGGTATGGCAGAGTCTCAGACTGGCCATGTTTTCCATTCAGAGTTTTGCTGGTCCAATGACCTCCGACCCTCGCTATACAACTCAGAGAAAAGGGGTCCAAAAAGGGCAATAACACGGGTTCAGCTGAGAGCCAAGTTAGATCTTTCTGCAAGGCACCAGGAACAAGCACCACTAGATTTATGCCATACTGTGACACACATAGATACACCGCCCCCAATAAGAAAAGTACGGAACAGGAAAAGGCTGTGATAGTAAAAAGAATGCCAACTTTGGCGAAAGGATTCTTGCAGATGGGAAGCACTGGCCATTCACCGTGCTACAAAATCTCCACAGCGTCTGCTAGCTGAATGCTTCATTCATCTTCTTATTCGTTCCCTCTGTTCATCAGATTCGTCTCAACTCTCGGCTCTCCCCGCAATGGACCCCGTTTATCGTTTACTGGCCAGTTCATGTCTCCTCTGATGTTCCCCATCCCATGGATTTGCTGAATCATCCGAGACGTTGAGTGGTGCTCGAAGGTTGAAGTGCGAGCGAGACCCGATGGGAGACGTTGATGCACGTCGTCGGAGTAGGGGGTAAAGAGCTGAGCCGTGTTTCCTTTTCGTAGTCGGTTTATTCCGCGGGAAAACCACGTTGATGAAAATCAATCATGATGTAAACAAATCGCTCGACAGTTCACGGGAAATGCCAAACGCTCACAGCTTGACTGCAGGAGGTACACTCCCAATGATATCTCTCCGTTGATTGTTGAAGGATTTTGTCGAGCGCTTCGAAAACATTGAAAGGAAGAGTATTGAATTTGCGGCTCAAAGATAGGTCTACCTTCTTACAATATCGACTTGGCGACGAAAAGCGTAGCCGTAAGGTAGTAAAGCACAGGTGTATATCTAGCTCACAATCTTTCCTCACGTGAAATTAATCCCTTCAGAAGTTTTTACAAACACCCCCGTTAGATCAATATTATACCTCACAGCTGCTGTGCCTCTTCCCCCCAAACCTAAAAAAAAGCAAATTTGGACAACACTGTCCAACCCTGGGAGTGTGGTGGCTATGAATAGTAAAAAGCATGCCAGTGCCGAACCAAGGGGAACCAGGGAAAGGATAGCCAACTTTTTATCCCGTAAGGCTGCATGAGATTTTAATTTCTCCCTCCCGCAAACCCTGTTTGTCGCGCGAAGCGGAAATTTTATGAATACACCACAAGCACACCGAGTAACTTGATATGGAATAAGCTTTTCTACTTCGTGGGTGATTGTACAAATGGATATGAATCGTCATAATTCTCTCATTGCTTAGAGTGCTTGTCTGCTCTTCTTGCTTCTAAGAACCGGGAGAAGACCTATGCAGGGCTGAAGAAGAGCTGAACCCCTCGAGGACTTTACCTCAGACCTACTCCGAACCTAAAGAACAGCAGACAGCACTACAATTAATTAACGGCGCTTCCTTCAATGATATCCTCAATCATCAATTTCACATATAATTTCCCAAACCTAGAGTATCATTCCAATGGAAATAATATACCGTAGGCATCAACCAAAGGGAGACATAAGCTAATGACATTCCTCAACCCGACACGGGAAAACTATCAAGCCGACCTTACCTCCTCGCACAGCAAAGGGAAAAAAGAGGGTGGGAGGGAAACGTTGAAAGGGAGCCCGAGAGTTTGCGTCTGTAGCCTGTAGGAGATGAGATTCCTAACGGTTCGGCACGTTTTTGAAACCCTTTGGCAAGGCATACAAGGGAAAGGAAATTTCCCGATGCTTGTTGTGTCGGTAGTTGAGTTTGTCACTGGGTTTGTTTTCTTCTTCTCGGGATTTTCTTTTGCTGGAGAGCGCTACAAGGTAAGTTCCGCGATAGAAAGTAAGTGCAGAGACAGAGAGCTTTGGATTCGTACGGTCATATTTAATCATTTCAATTTTTTTAGTCTTAACCCATGATGCATAATACATTTATATTCTATGCCTTTGATCGCCCACATGACAAGCATCTAATTTTTTTTATGCAGCTTTCTGCGCTCATAGGAAGACCTCAAGGTTAATCTCAAGTGTGCTCACAGGATATCTAGGTCATATTGTTAGCCACGAGAGCCGGAGGAAACAATCAGCAATGGTACGTACCTCAACTCAAACTTCTCCAAAACCGTTGGATGCAGAATACCGAACTCTCCAATGCGAACCTGCTTACCACCAACTCTCAAGAAGATAGCGGCTGCGTGGCCCTGGAAGAAGGTCTCCTCGTCAATCTCCTCGATCCAATATCCATCTACCTTCTGGTGATCCTGTCGAACGTCATATTCCAATCCCTTCTTATTCTCAAGACCCTCTTCATGTGTGAGGAAAGCAGTCTTGAGCATAAGAAGAACACGATCAAGAAGGCCGTGGACGACCTCGAAACCGGATGTCTTTCCATACCATGCAGCTGCAAAGTGACGCTCATTGCGGGATTTTCGCTCCAAAGAAATATCTTTGAAAGCTACGTCCGAGACTTCGAAGACCTTGATAGGGACAGAGTGTTTCTTATTCTCACGAATTGTCTTGAGGAGACCTGGCAGGAGGGATGTGCGGACGATTTGATATTCGGCGGTTTTGGGGTTGGCAAGTCGCACGGCAGTGCTACCATCGTCCTTTCGGTTTAACCACGCGAAGTTTTCGTCGTGAGAGCAAAGAATGAGAGGCATGACTTCACTCCAGCCAGCCATGGCAGCTTCCATACGGACGATGTCGCCGAGTTTGTTGACCATAAGCGGTTGTGCGATTGTGGAAGATTTGTTGGGTGATGTTCGAGGAAGGCTGTTGAAGCCATAGGCGATGGCAACATCTTCCATAATATCACACTGATGAAGAATATCGGCGCGAGATGGGGGAATAGAGACATCAATGATGTTTTTGGAGGAGGAAGAGGGTTTAGCGGTGAGGCACATCTTTTTCAAAAGCTCGCAGATTCGTTCAGGAGATTCTGAAAGTCCGCAACAGTTGTTGATGTAATCAACTTCTGCTTGGGCTGTTCTTGGACTAATATCTGGAGTTTGTCTTGTCTCACCGTTATGCTCTGAAATGATCTTGACTGGCTCGATTGTGAAGGGCTCAGCACAGTATTGTGAGAACATAGCAACGATAATGTTGTTGACTATCTCCAACTTGGTTCGATCCGTTCCTGTCATTTCAATGAAAACATTGGTGGTGTTTAGAGAGATTTTGGAGTGGTTGCCGTTGATAATAGGAGGCATCGAGCAAACTATCCGCTGGGAATCGTAGATCACTGGATATACTGGCTTGTCGCGGATAATGTGTAGGAATTTGGCCAAGTGCTTGTCATTCTCATAGTGTGCCATTAATTCTTCACCATTCATATCCTTCTGCTGATTGAGGGGTGCGAAGACAATATCCTTTGGAGGTAATGCCTCGTATGTGAACGGTCCCTTGATTGTGTCCAGATCATGGGTACCAATAGCCACCAACGTTCGGTTTCTTGCCAGATTCTGGTGAAGTTTGTCTTGTAAGGAAATGAAAGAATCGTAACTCGCTTGTGTGAACTTGACATTCCGTAGAATGGAGCCAGATACGTATGGACGAACTTTCTGGGTATCAGGATGCACGGTGATGGTCTCCAGCTTTCCACTCTTGGGCGCAACCAATCGGTAATTTGGCATCGGTGCCTTTTCTCTGAAGATGTTGAGCATCAAAGCTATGCCCTCGAAGCAAAGCATATCATATCTATTGGCGGGGATCTCAATTTTAAGCTGCGGGGCTTCCTGCTTGCCATTGACGATGGGGCGTTCGGTATTTTCGGTGTCCTCGTCCAACTCGATTCCAAACTCGAAGCATAGCGTCTCGAATTCGTCGGTGGTATATCTGAAGCAAATGTTAGTCCAACAATGTTAGCGGAATGGGGCGGTTACTCCTGCCCAAGAGCCTTGTAGAGCTCAGCCTTGTCCACGCTGATGGTAGGCATGTTTGCGGTTGAACGGTGGGTTGCCCACAGTTTTCGTGAGTTTGAGGGGGGGATTGCGCGCTCGAAGGTCTCTCGTGTAGATGTTGCGGGAAGTTGTCGCAGAGCAGGTCTCTTGGAGTCATAAATATGACTCTATACTCGAAAAATAATGATTGCGGTTGTGGTCCCTGCACGGAACCCTACCCTCTCTCGTTTGGGAACATTCAAGTTCAAGGCCGGTGAAGAACATTGAATAGCCCTTGAATCAACCCCCGCCAACGACTGCTGCTCCTTCCAAAACACCACCAACCCCATCATCTCCTCTTCACCGGCCACTTGCTCTGTTCTAGCTTGCAGCCCAGGTATGTGCAATTGCCTACGACGTTCTCCCACCGAGTAGCTGCCCTGCCCTCAAATAGCTCCGTCATGTATTGCCAGGAAGGCCCCCGCCATACCACATCTACACCTTCCTCGGGCACTAGCTTGGAATTCGTTGCGCACATCGAGCATTTCACTGACACTACAAGGCTTCAGATACCCTGGCATCTTCTCTATAGTGCCGTCCACGACCTTCGTATCGCTGCCTCGAGCTTCAACGACGCCCTCAAATACAGGACCAACACGCGATCGATTCTACCAAAGTCCCAGGTAAACAGACTAGATCTGGGCCTCGTTGACTTCATTACGAAACCCAATCCTCCACAGTCCCCTCTTACGAATCCTTCGACATGGCGGATGGCCCCGATAAGACCGACGAGCTCTATCCTATTGCGGTTCTCATCGATGAATTAAAGGTACGGTCCTTGGGATATACCAGAGTGATCCCTCTCTAGCGCCTATACTTACGGTTCGCCTAGCATGACGATGTTCTTCTCAGATTAAATGCCATACATCGCCTCTCGACAATCGCACTCGCACTGGGAGCTGAGCGCACACGGGATGAATTGATTCCTTTCTTGGACGGTATGTTGGGAAGATGGAGTAAATTTGACATGGAGTTTCATGAGCTTATCATTGTGCGCAGAATCGGTCGAGGATGAGGATGAAGTTCTAACTGCCTTGAGTGAGGAACTCGGGGGGTTTGTTGAATACGTTGGTGGGCCAGAATGGGGCCATGTATTGCTTTCGCCCCTTGAGAACCTCGCAGCTATCGAGGAACCTTTAGTGCGAGAAAAGGTATGCCCCGCTTGCTTGTAATTGTATCAGTCACTAATAGAACCAGGCGGTTGAATCCTTAAACAAAATCTGCGAGGAGCTCTCATCCCAGCAAGTCGAAGAATACTTTATCCCCCTTACCATTCGTCTCTCGAAAGCCGACTGGTTTACATCGAAGATCTCGGCAACTGGTCTTTATAATGTTCCATACAAAAAGGCATCGCCCCCAATGCAGGAGCAGCTCAGGCATCAATTTGGGCTTCTTGTACATGACGAAACCCCAATGGTCCGGAGACAAGCCGCAAACAACCTCGCAAAATTCGTCAAGGAAATGCCAGCTACGATTGTAGTGGAAGAAATGATACCTCTGTTCCAACATCTCGCCGGTGATGACCAGGATAGCGTGCGACTTTTGACGGTCGAGATTTTGATAGCGATTGCGGAGGTTGTGCCAAAGGAACAACAATCGAGTCATGGCGTTCTTCTTACCGCTCTAAGAAGTTTAATTGAGGACAAAAGTTGGAGAGTCAGATATATGGTTGCAGACAGATTTGAAAAGGTAGGGCACTTTTTAGGTAGCGCAAGGAATGTTGCTAATACGTGACAGATCGCCAAGGCTGTAGATGATGAGGTCGTTACAAGAGATCTTGTCCCTGCTTTCGTGAAGCTACTCAAAGACAGCGAAGCCGAGGTCCGGACAGCAATCGCTGGCCAGATTCCAGGTTTCTGCAAATTGGTCGATCGTACAACTCTCTTGAACGACATTATGACAACCGTTGAAGATTTGGTTTCCGATACTTCCCAGCATGTCCGCGCCGCTCTCGGAACCCAAATTAGTGGTCTTGCCCCTATTCTTGGCAAACAAGAGTATGTTATATGCATCTGATGGTTATTATTGAACTAACAGCCCTAGAACCATCGACCATTTACTCCCCATGTTTTTGCAGATGCTAAAGGACGAATTCCCCGATGTACGCCTGCATATTATCTCGAAATTGGAATTGGTCAATCAAGGTTGGTAATTTCTCGTCTTTAACCGAAGCTCGCTAATGGAAATAGTTATTGGCATTGAGCTCCTCTCACAATCTCTTCTTCCTGCCATTGTTCAGCTTGCTGAGGATAAACAATGGCGAGTACGTTTGGCTATCATTGAGTATATTCCATTGTTGGCAAGTCAATTGGGCGTGAAATTCTTTGACGAGAAGCTTGCTGCCCTTTGCATGGGATGGTTAGGTGACACAGTCTTCTCTATCCGAGAAGCTGCAACACACAACCTCAAGAAGCTGACCGAGGTTTTCGGAGTTGAATGGGCCAATGAAGCGATCATCCCTAAAGTCATGGCTATGGGTCAACATCCAAACTATCTCTACAGAATGACAACCTGCTTCGCAATCACAGTAAGTCTTGGTTCGAGTTGTTACCGTAAAATGTGCTAATGAATTTTCAGACACTTGCTCCCGTCGTCAGTCTCGATGTAGTGGCCAAGTCAATCCTTCCTATGATGGACAAACTTGTCGTTGATGACATTCCAAATATCCGTTTTAATGTCGCCAAGTCATACTCTGAGTTGATCTCTGTGCTGAAGCGACTACCCGACGAGGGCACAGTTTATTCCTTGGAGAAATCAGGCGATGAGACCCCACCATCAGCCCGCGGACAGGTCTTGATTCAAGAGAGAATATTACCTAACTTGGAGAAGCTGCAAAAGGATGATGATGTTGATGTTCGCTTTTTCGCTACGACGGCCGCTCAATCGATTGCTGGGGAGCCGATGAATACGTCGCCGTAGATAAATATTGCCCCTGGATGAAAGGAAAAAACAAAACTCTTTCTCAGGCTTTAGGTTATACAAATACCACGAGCCCCTCACCTTGTTTGTTCTAGAAAGGAGCAGAAGAATACCAGCAGCATTGTCCAATTGTTTATTGTGATTCAAATTAGCGTGTGTTTTGTGTGTATAAATGATAAACATCCTTCCTGGCTCTGAACTACTTTTCCCGCTCGCTCTCACTTCCTATGCTTATTAATCAGAAGCGAATATGATGTTTTCTCCTCGTCTCCTTCGCCGTCCTTGACATCTTAAACCTCGTTCTCGTCCTCGTCTCTATAATCTTTATTCCTAAAATTCTATATAGATAACATGTATTTTGCAATGCAGTTGACTATATATATATTATTCCTTTCAAATTCGGAAGTAAGTGTTTAAATGAAAGTAAAGGCTTTTCGACTAGAAAAATATGTTAGGCGACGATATTATAGAGTATTAATGAGGCTACAAAAACTAGCTTTCTAAGTTATTTTACCCTTCTAGAACAATAATTCCAATCAATTTAGACTGTGTTAAGTTGAGACACTATTTCTTCACACGTATGACGTAAGAGTCACTACTAAAGTTCCTCATACATCTGAACGATATATAATTAAGGGATACTATTCTAGAATAAGAACAATTAATTTAAAACAGCCGAGTCGCATATAAATCATGATGATTAGAATCAATTGAAATCTTTTAAGTGAACTCTTCTTATAAACTCTTGTCTACCACGAGCGCAGAGAGTATCAATCTTGGAAGCCACGGCCCTGAAGAGACGAGATCGCTTCCTCACTCCCTCACTCCAAACATCACTCACTTCAACACCCCACAGCCCCACCCCACCAGCCGTCTCTCAGCGGCAACATAACTCGAAATAACGCATAGGCCCATCAGCATAAAACAGCCCTAGTGGCTCAAACGGGTAGATAAGATTATTAGAAAAGTACATCTCTATAGAGACTGAGCTACAGCTACTATCCCTCGCTAGACGAAAACATCTCTGATTAAGTTCCGGGTGACTGTGGGTCGTATTGGCGGAGGTAATTCTCTGCACCTGTAACATTCTTTTTGCTGTTTTGTTTTCTCAGGTGTACTACGAAGAAGAAGAATGACAGGGAGTCTTACTACTCTTGCTACAAGGAGGTTGGGTTGGCTTTCTCACCTTAACTACAAACCCCCATTTTCCACCAAGGTTTAGCGAACAACTGTCACAAAGTAAAAGACCAACAACGAATAGCAGAAAGTTGAATTGTTCATTCCGTCTCCCTATCTCGCTAGCTATGGAGTATGAAGCCAAGTGACGCTTCATCATCTCACCTCGCATCCCCATCATCCCTAATCCCAACGCCACGCGCCTACAATGCTATAGCTACCTAAGAATGCAATCCCCAATCCATCATCAGTAAGATCAT
The DNA here is from genome assembly GCA_001414455.1 of Hymenoscyphus fructigenus. Taxonomy (NCBI): domain Eukaryota; kingdom Fungi; phylum Ascomycota; class Leotiomycetes; order Helotiales; family Helotiaceae; genus Hymenoscyphus; species Hymenoscyphus fructigenus. The sequence continues at coordinate 312,028 of LKUV01000001.1, read as the reverse complement.
ACCTATACTAAAAGTGAAAAAAGACCCTCTCCCAACGCCTTTCATCCCTATTCCGCTTGTCCTCTATCCAAGTACCTAACCTCCAGACCAACAAAGCCACCAGACCAGCCATGCCATGCCCAACAACCATGTTTCGAGGTGTAAATGCCATGGTGTACAACTCACTGCATCTCAACCTCCATCTGCTGAACCTTACTAGCCCCATTAGCAGGACTAGCACCCCCGCTCATCCCACTACTCCCCGAAGGAGCACTCCCACTGGCCATCCTACCCCCCATCACATTCCCAATTCCCAGCCCCGCAATACCGTTCTTCAACGTGGCATAGCTATTCGCCAATGCAGGAGGTAACGTCTCACCGTTAGAAGGAGAAGTAGAACTAGTCGCACTGCGGTTCGGACTAGGACTTCGATTAACGGTAAGAGCAACATGTGCAGTTTCGACACCTTCAAGAACGCCGGTTCCTGGTTGTGGAGTGGGACTTCTCGCCACTCTCCCAGGAGAGTTTTCACCACCGAGATATTTCTCGGTAGCCGCGTTGCTGGGTCCGTTCATCTCTGAATCTGTACGATTGAAGACTTCGTTCCACCAGCGAACTTTGGTGGGGTGGGGAAAAATGAGACGTTCCTTTCCTTTAACGTGGTCGTCGATTTCACCACCATCATAGTTGGGATTCGTAAATCCAGGTTTTTGGGAGAGGAAGTATCCCCACACACTATGAGTGCGTTCTTGGACTCTAGCATCGAGACGGGATTTCTCGTTGTTGTAGAGGAAGGTACCATATTGGCAGGAGTAGAGGTGGTAAAGAAGACGTCTAAGGAATCGCTCGTTAAATTCGAATCGTGTTGGGTGTTGGTGGAGAAGTTGGAATGTTGCATCTAAGAATTGGTGGAACACGGGACTGATATTGCCAGGATCTGTAGCTTCTTTCTTAGAAGACCCATCAATTTTAGCGGATGATATTGTGTCCGCAATGGAAAGGTTTTCAGCGTCCGAATCAGGATCTGGACTTGAGTTTGAGATGTTGTTGAAGAATCGTTTCGTGGCAGAAGAAGCAGCCAAGAAACCCTTTTCTATGGTATCGCCTCCATTTCCGCTGCCAGTTGGCTGTATCGCGGAACCAGCGAGGGCGTCGTTCTGTGTCTTGAACCACTTTTCACTGTTCAAAAATCCCGATCGAAGCTGGAACATATGCCCAAAGGACAAGAAATCCTTTTCAACTAAAACAATAAAACCTTCGATGGTTCTATAGTAAGGGTCCAACATCAGCTGGGCCAATGCACTAAGTTGACTTGTGCGATCCCATCCATCGGAGCAATGAATCAAAACGTGAGAATGCTGAATCCCAACTTGGCGAGCGATCAGAGCCGATCCATCAAGTAGACCAGTAATGTGCTTTAGCCAACTGCTCTTTGCAAGTAAATCTCGATTTGGCGGCAATTTAGAAATATCGGAATCCTTGATTGCTTCAACCACATCATGCAACGATTTCCGCATAACATGGATATTAGCAATCCCTAAATATGCCTTTGTTGCAAAGTTGTAGTACTCCATGTTCTCCGAACCAAGTCCTTGGGCCACCTGCATAGCCGCTGCATTGACGAGAGGCCTTGCGTCAACAATCATATTTGTTTGTTGGGCACCATAAACATGTGGTTTATCCACCACTTCGATATTTGATGCAGTGGATATCAATTCATCTTCGAGGCGCTCTGTCTCAGAGACATCACCATCTTGACTGGGAAGGTCGAAGTCGACCTGACTCGAGGACGGACTGGCTCTGGATATTGGCGCGGAAAGGTTGACATCTTTATCGACAAGTGCAGGCGTTGCAGAGAAGCACGCGCTTACAAGCTTTTCATCCTGAATACTTCGGTTCTTCCCTACTCGGCCAGCTCTTGGTTGTGAGCTTCTCGTAATCGCGCAGTTGTTCACCGGGTGTAAATAGGTCAATGCCGGGATTCGTTCTCTGGAGCGGTATTTGGCAGCATAGTTCAAGACATTGTCTGAAATGGTAGTTGGAACTGCAAGAATTGCTGGGTATGTCGGGGAGAAGTTGTAATCGGAGTTGAGTTTCGATATTCTCCAACCTTTATCTGCTCCTTTCTCACTTATGCCCTGCCGTCTGAATTCTGCCTTTGGGTCGTATATCTCCCATCCATTAATCTCCTTCTCCTGTGGCGGCTGTTTGTATATGAAGGCGTAGAGTTTGTCGATGCTCCCCAACTTGCATGTACAGTTGCGCAGAGTATCATATGTATCCCTCGCCTGCCGGTCGTCGAGGAAGTTCAAGGTCAGAAACTTGAAATCGCGCGTCCGTAACTTTATAGAGGATTGATGGCGGGAGCTCGGCGGAGTTGGTCGAAAGGTACACAGTGCTAGCGAGGCACAGGGCATCCATATCTCTATTGCTCTCGGTAGCTTTTTCGAGGTGCTCCCGAGGGGTGGATGCGGGGGGGTTTCGACAAGGACGAGATGGTGAGCTGTAAGGTGTAGTGTAGCAATCCGCGTTTCTCCTGAAGCCATAAACTTGACGCCCTCCACCTGAATATACTGCTTTAGCCCCCGGAAGTCTGGATACTCTGGAGGACTGACTTTGGCTATCTTGAGTTTGTCGGCCATGTTGACTTGGCCTGCTGACGGGACACGCTCAAATCTAGGATGTAGGGTTGTATGTTCATGACATGGAGGAGGGAGGTTTGGGCGATCAAGTAATGACTAACAACCCGTATATCCTGTGTTTGCGTGTTTGTATCCCGTTGGGCAGTGAAGTTGTCGTCGAGTCCATTCAGAGGGCAACTGACTGGCAAATCTACATTGACGACCTGTCGGGCCGCATTCACGTTTCCCCGATTGGCCCAAGCCATTGGGCTGTCTAGAGCTCCTTTATATGGACTTTGGTGCATGGTGAATTATTGATCAAATTGTTGGAAATTAGACATTGTTTATATATATTTTATATATATTTAAAATGAAATAAAATTTTACTGCGCCAAAGTAATCTGATACTATAAAGACTCGAAGTTGTGAAGTGCGGGGTAGAGAATGAAAGTGGTGTCCAACGCACTTGACAGTGACTCTGGAAATCGACTATTCTCACAACTGTAAAGATCGTTCCAAGAAACTAACTTTCTAATTCTTCTAATCTTCTCGAATGATAATTGCACTTGTTCGAGACCGTTTTAAACAATTTAAACTGGAGCAATCGTCTTGAAATCAAATTCTCCGAAGAATCAGGAATACAATTCCTAAACAACTCCTTAAGCTCTTATTGGACTCGAATTCAGAGAACTTCTAAGTCTAAAAGCTTCCTCTGACATCTGAAAACTTTCAGTGGGACTAAACTACCTTCTTTAGAAAAGGTGTAGATAGTGCCTCGGGTTATCCTAGGTAACTTAGTTCTGTTGACCGTATCTCACTGGAAATTTGAACTGAATCTACTTAAACTATATTAAAAAGCAATCTTTTATTTAGATCTTATAGCAAGTAAACACTTGTAGAAAACTTATGAAATGAAGAGTAACTTGAGAAGCAATACTATCTTTCCTTTCCTTCGCGTAGGGAAAAAGAACTTTTGGCATTTTTCGATTGACTTCACACTTTGAAAATATAGTCCATAAATCATACATTAATTTCCCTGTCTAACTTACACAATTTTAATAAAGAGGTAAATACTGCTTATGATGGCCGCTTTAGAATGGGAAGGTCAAGACCTGCAGGGGTATACATCACGTGCTTCTTATCGTTAGCGAGCCAGTCTGGGGCACCGGGCGGCACAATGGTGGAATTCTAAAAACACGGCGATTGACCTCCAAGCCCTAAACTGAACTTCGTCGACAACAACTAATTGAACTCTTTTCACCAGAGTTCGATTCTACATCACAACAGTCATCATGGCTTCCGGAGTCCCAGGTACCGCTATGTAAGTTGTTTTCAACCTAAAAACCCCCCAGTCGCATCATTATTGCGACCCCTCCAACTTTCTCGCCGCGATAACCTCACTTGGCCGTCTTTTGGAGTCCTGACTGATTGGAAATAGCTCAAAGCGCCGCAAGTTCGTGGCAGATGGCGAGTTTCTCAATCCCCTCGAAAGCGACTAAATCTAATATCATTCAGGTGTCTTCTACGCTGAGTTGAACGAGTTCTTCCAGCGCGAGTTGGCTGAGGAGGGATACTCAGGTGTCGAAGTCAGAGTCACACCAACTGTACGATTCTCGATATACACCCCGCGACCATAAATGCCATGCTAACTCGCAGAAAGGTCACCGACATCATCATCCGAGCTACACACACACAGGAGGTTTTGGGCGAGCAAGGACGACGCATTCGCGAGTTGACCTCCCTCATCCAAAAGCGATTCAAATTCCCAGAAAACTCCGTCTCCCTATACGCCGCCAAGGTCCAAAACCGTGGTCTCTCCGCCGTCGCACAATGCGAGTCCCTCCGATACAAGCTCCTCAACGGTCTCGCTGTCCGAAGAGCATGCTATGGTGTTCTCCGATTCATCATGGAGTCTGGTGCTAAGGGATGTGAGGTTGTCGTTTCCGGAAAATTACGTGCTGCTCGTGCCAAGTCCATGAAGTTCACCGATGGATTCATGATTCACTCCGGTCAACCAGCAAAGGATTTCATCGATTCAGCAACCCGTCACGTTCTCCTCAGACAGGGTGTTCTCGGTATCAAGGTCAAGATCATGAGAGGATCAGACCCAGAGGGCAAGAACGGACCAACAAAGACTCTTCCAGACAGTGTTACAGTTATTGAGCCAAAGGAGGAGCAAAGCGTTGTTCAACCAATGAGCCAGGATTACGGTGCGAAGGCTGCGGCTGCACAGGCAGCTGCCGAGGCACAACGTAGCGCAGAGCAAGGTGGTGAGGAGGGCGCCGTAGCTGAGGAGCAATAGATTGGTTCTTTTGTCGAGCGGAGTTCTTTGAATTGTTGAGGGAGGATCAGTTGGCTGGGCGTGCGGGAAAAAATACTTGCATGCGATTTAGCTCTGGGAATTCCTGCTATGGATTTGTTATTCTTGTAATGGGATAATCTACATAGCTATGACCACCAAAACTAAAAAAAACTGAACCTTTTCTCTCCAAATCGCTATGAGATGTGATTTGTGATTTATGGTGGTGGCTTTGCGATTTGACAAGCCTACATTCAGTCAGAAGGACTCGACGGAAATGGCCTTCCCAGTCCGCAATTGTTGGGATAGTGGGGTACTCGATATTTAGTAATAACATAGTCTCCTAGGTTCAATCTCGATTAAGGTAGATCCAAGCAGAATATTATTCCATTTACATAGGTAATATACAGAGTTTCTTTCTCCCATTCAAAGACATCCCCTCTCGCTTAACTCAACCCAACTCTTTTCGATTCTCCAAGTAAGCGAACTCAGCCCCTGTAATATTGATAAATAGATGTTCAAGAGCGACGCTCGCCTCGCGGTGGACAAAAAAAGTGGAAGCATGCATCGCGATAAATTAACAACCACTTATCGTAAAAATATAAAATAAATATGAAGAGGTGCGTAGGAGGTTAGTTTACCTTGTTCTTGAACGTTGAGAGTTTTTATGTTATATGCGTTGGGCTATGTTCTTGGTATTTCTTGAAGCACAAAGTAATGCTGCCACTTATTTTGTCCACCGCGACTCGCTTAGGAGCGCCCTCTAAAGGAAAAGCGTCGACGCCAGGTGTTCTTACCACACAATTCCTACCGTGAGTTCAGATTCAGACCATAACACTGTCCATAGATTTGCACACCCTATGGAACGATCTATCCTCCATTACCACGCATAAGAAAAACAAAATCGACATTTCGAACCACTCCCACCCATCGCATATCTCAACCACGCCAGAGCCTCCTACTTCCATAACAGAACCATCTTCGAAGATATCTTGAGAACTTCGAAAATCTTTTTTTTCAAGATGTCTAATCTGGACCGCTCTCAGCAAAGTGGGAAGACATCAAAGCCGAGAATTCAAGAGCCGATCCAGCAGTTTTCTGCAATTGTAGCAGAAATGTAAGGTATCCGAATAGAGCTTGGAGGGGACATTGCCGCGGCACAATTACGGAGGATGGTCCCAAAAGTTATACAGCTGCAAATAGATTACATCACTTTACAAATAACTGCAGAAAAGGCACAGGAAAAACTAAAAGAATTCGAACTCGAGCTAGAACGAAAGAGCAAGATCTATAGTTACTCAGGGTTATCTACCTACCCTTCTCTCCTCTCTTCATTGGTTGGTTGTTTTTGCAAAACACTTTATTAAGATTACAGAGTGACGTAGTATTTATTAGCCATTTTTTCTCGACGTTAACCTCATGGCCTATCTGAAACGTTATCGCCTGTCTTATTTGGTGATTTGTTTTTTCTTGTGGTTACTCGTGGATTACTCGCGGGTCACTTTTGGCTTACTCGTAGCTTACCTACGGGTAACCTATAGCTTACTCGTAAGTAACTCGTGGTTTACTTATAACTTACTTATAGCTTACTCACGGCTAACTCCTGGCTTACCTGTAACGCAACTCATGGCTTACTCACAAGATAACCAACAGCTTACTCGCACGTAACTTATGGCTTGCTCGCCTATTATTAGTAGCTAACTCACAACTTACCCACAAGCAGCTCATGGCTTGCCACTCAATCCAGTTCTTACACAGAATTCAAGGCCCCCATTGCAACACCCCACCCCTCATAAACGAACCCCCTCACTCTAAAACTCATCATCACGTCAAGTCCATCACTGCAGCCAAACCAAAGAACTTCAGTTGAAAATAAAATCTGTATTTGCCCACAAGACCCCTTAAACTCCCTTCCTCATTCCCAATAAAAACCCAACTTATCATACAAAAAACCAAGAGAGAAGAAAAGAAAAGGAATGCACTCTAAAATTCTTTCTTTTATACACTCCACTAGAACCACAAGGTTCAGGTCCCAGTTCCAGAATATCATACTTTCTCGCATCTCTAAAGCAAGCACCACGAATGAATGCCCTATACCATGCATGCCTCCGTCCCCAAATGAAAAATCCGAATTAAGCCCTTGAAGTCTCGTTTGACTCGAGATTCAGACTCCATCATCATAGACCCGACCCCAAAGAAGGAAGAGAGATTTTCATCCGTAACGAGAAAAGCCAAAAGTCCCCAAATCAAAACGAGGAACCCCCCTACTTGAGTAGACCTATTGTAAAAAACCCTTTCCATTGTTCGTTCCGCTGGTTTCGCCTTCTTTCATTCCATATCCTTGCCCTCGGAGGGGGAAAAAAGGAAAGGCAAAATTTCCATATACAAATATAATAAACACACCCACAAAAACGAGGGCTCGGATTCCAACCAGCCCAGCCACCGCCTTACAAAATCCCAGAGAAACCCAAAGAACCCCAAAACAAAAAAAGCTTATGCTAATTCAAAGGGGCCGGTCGTCATCGATTCAGCGGCGATGCCTTCCTCGATATCGACCTTCTATCTTCCAATGCCGCCGGCTCCGTGAAACTCCTCTTACTAGCATTCGCATTCCCATTCCCATAAATCTTCCCATTAGGAGTTCGCGGTGGTGGCGCATCCTCGTCACTCTCCGATGCGAGATCTGTGAGGCCAAAGCCCGTGTTCTCTTCCTCGTCATAAGCCCGAATGAGCCCCTCTCGATCGCTTCGCCCGTAGCTACCTGCGCTCATACGTGGGTCCAGACTCCGTCGTAATTGCATGCTTCGTCTCGTTTGTAGGCCCGAGATGGGATCCGTGGCAATTCCATCTTGCATGTGCCCGTTGATTAATTTATCCCCGTTGGGATCTCCCCGTGAGAGATTGAGCAGGTACACTCCCGTAAAGATGACCAGGAAACCGCTGAGTAGGGAGAGCGTGTTGACTGCATCTGACGTGTTGAAGCCCCCGTATAGGATAAAGGACGCACATAGCGTGGCTGTTGTAAAGGTAACGTAATACAACGGATTAACACTGCAGAAAAACGTTAATTATGCTCAGCCATTCAAGAATCGAGCTGCTTACATCGAAGTGGGGAACTGGCTTAGTGCCTTGTTGAAGTAATTCATCTGTGTCAGAATGCAGACTGCCACTAAAATGATGAATACGTAGGTCGAGGGGTGGGTAAATTGGTTGTTGCCCGCGAATGTCAATTTAACCGCAATACCGAATGCCTTAACGGACATGACTGATACCGATCCAACAGTGGAGCAAATCGACAAATAAATCAGAGGGTTCTTCTTTCCGTATTTTGGTGCAACTCGGTATATCATAACGACGGAAAAAATGGCGACAGCGGCGCAGAACATAAGGAATCCTTCCCACTAATTAGAACAGCTAGATCTTGAAGAATTTCTGGTCCTTACCGGGTTGAATCGCATAATTGAGAATCTCGTCGATAGTCTCGATTTCCTGATCCGGCGGGGCATGCAAGACAATTATCACGGACCCAATCAGGCAGATGGCGCATCCCAACTTCCCTAATGTTCCCAGCTCCTCCTTTAGGAAATATGAACCCAATACGGCACCAATTAAAACACTCAAGGCCCCAAGAGGGGTAACTAATATCGCTGGCGCAAACGCGTATGCTGCAAAATTGGCGATTTCTCCGATAATGACTATTTCAGGAGTTAGCTGTTACCCTGAACGGGAGAAAGATGGGGGCTGCATACGGGCTATGATTCCGGCCCACCATATAGGACTTTTGAGATATGTGAATCCATCTCCCTCAAATCCATGCCTTTCTTCCGCGTCCATAAGACCCTGAGCATTGGTTAGTATTTGGAGGAGAGTAATATGATAGTATTCGTGATTTGGATATGTGTTCAGTGGCCTCATACCTTTTTCGTAATCACAAAACTCGTTCCTGCAGGGGGAAACCATAGTCAGCACTGGGTTATCAAATTGGGGATATGCGATTCCTCATACCTATTGCAAGCGTCGAGGTAATGGCCAATGCCAAACCTATATATCTGTTTCCGAATATCAGTCATTGCCCCACAAACACTCTTGACGAGGCGCATTCGATGGCCACGTACTTGTCTTCCAACATCTTGACTCCGGATCTAGAGCAGCTCCTCCTATCCACTCCAACGTGTAATTATTCCGGGCTTGCGCTCGCTGGATCGAAGTGTTTGATGGGGGAATTCAATATTCGAAAATGAAACGCCGTCGCGATGCTTTTCCCGTATGCTAGAGGGGTCTAACTGTAATAGTATATGACCGGCGTGTAATTCGTAAGGACCGTCGTTGGTTGGGGGTTTGACGATAGTTCCACGTGTTCTTTAGGCATTCAATGTGTGAATGCCCTCGTGGTTGTCGTCGTCGCAAAGTAGCTGTCGAGTAAAATGGATGTAGTTTCAAGACCTGGGTCGGGAGGTGGTCGCGGTCGAGATGATCTGTTATCGTAGGTTTATCGGAGGAGCCGTGAAGGTCGTGATGGTCGCATGAGAAGTAGATTGACTTCTTGGTGGTTCGCGCAAACGAGAGGCTTGTTCGAGTGGTGAAGGGGTGTGCTTGTCGAGAAAAAGACACGATGGTGTTCAGTGTTCAGAAATGAAGTTCGTACTCTAGCGCAGTCGTGGCGTTTAGTGGCCGTTGCAGTGACAAGTTTGAGGTAGGTGCGGATGGCGTTGCAGAGCAGAGTCGAGCAGAACAGTGTGTACGGATTCGAGAGGTGGTCAGGTCGTGCTCTAGGGCAAGGAGTGTGGGAGGGTGAGGAGTGAGGAGAGGAGAATGTGAAACGTTAAGACTGCACAGAAAGTCGTGTTCTCAGGGTGTTTCTAGTCCTCACGAACTCTGGGCTTGCCTCGGGCTTTCACCCTCAATCAATCCTCCCCTCGTCCTTGCAGCCCCTGTACAAGTAGCCAGCCAGCACTGGACCAGCCACCTCAGTTTGCCAAGTTAGGGCCATTTATTTTTAGTTTCACCCCAAGACCCATTTTCCGGGCTCGACTTCAGCGACTCCGCCCCGTGCGGTCCCAACTTTTGCAAAATCAAAATCCATCTAGTGCGAGCTGTACCTTCTCATTGGCCTCGTCTAAGTCTCAAAGGCCGCGCGCCCAGGTGGATTGCACCTTCGAAGGACTTGGAAAAAAGGGGGATTCAATCTCACACCACGTGAATCGTACGAAAAACAAACATCATTTCTTTAGCAATTCACCCTGATACAGAGTATACTAAAACACGACGGCATCTTATTCACATTCACAACAAATATCATATCGAAATTGTGTTTGACGGTAGTGTTCATTGCAATATCAGCAGATACTTTCCACGAATCCATCTACCCGCAGACACGAGTAGGACAGAACTGACAACCACTCTCAAAAATAACGAAGAAACTTCCATCTACCATCCCACCACTTTCTTTTCGCTGGTACAAAATCAAGACCTTCGTTCCCGTATACGCCAATCCCCTTTTTGGAAGTGTGCGAATATGGGTTCGCGAGAATGTCTCAACAAATCCGCCTTCGTTTCCTCCAATTTTGCCCATCACCCCATGAACGCCCATGAAAAAGAGAAAAGACGCCATGCTATGTAACGTTCGCCAGGCCCTAGAAGTCGTTTCGGAAGAAGGGGGTTTTTAAAAATATTATACGAGGGGAAGAGTGCCGCAAGAAGGAAAAAGCAATTGGGGCGGAATCGGTGTCAGTATACCTGTCAGACCTACCGTTTTCACTTTTCTAGTTCACAAGATTAGTATTCGTAGATTTTGGCGGCGTCATCGAAGGGGTATCCATAGTCGAAATCAAACGCCATTGTCCGGTCGAAGAACATAGAATATCGAGAAAAAAATCACGTAGGGTCGAAAGAGTGCCGTCGTCTCTGCCGTTTGGTATGTAAAAACAGAAGCTAGACGAAGACGAGGTGAGAAGAGGCGAAAGGTTGCAAGACGGGGTAACCAGCCCTCTGAGAAAAGCCTTACGATTTGGATCGTTTGTTTTCTGCATATATGTTAGCAAGTTTATCAGATTAACTCCGGGAAGGAAGAACATACCTTGCGCTCCTAAAGCCGTGACCTCATCAAATTCTACTTCAGATATAGATCTTTTGGTAGAACCGTTCGGCGTTGTTGAGGTGGGAGGCTGGACTATGGTCACATCCACGTCCTTGGTATCCCCATCATCCTCATAATCAATCTCGTCCTCGTCTGGCAATGTGACCACAGGCTCGATGTCATTTGCGGGCTCGTTGTTGGCAATTTCGCCGTCAAGGTCAAGATTGGTAAAATCGTCCTCCTGATGAGGCTCGTCGGCACTCACAGTAGCACTAGACTCCGCGGCATCGTCGAATTCTAGAAGAGCTGTGGTATCGTTGATTGCGCCTCCGGTTTCGTGTAGCTCATTATACTCTTCTTGCTGGTAATCTAGTGCCGCAAAATCTCCAACCTCGGCGTTTTGTGGGTTTTCATCGCCTAGCTCAAAACCTTCTTCATAATTATCTTCGTGTTCTTGAATCTCTTGGAATGAAGTCTCTTGGGTATCAAGTTGTGGACCAGACTCTGCTGACTCGACCTCCACAACATATTGTTCCTCAAGAGGATCGTTGTCATACCTATCTTTTCCGGACTCATCAGTGATATCATTTGTAACGAGGTCTTCTTGGCCTTTAAAATCGACTTCATAGTCAAGTTCATCTCCAAAATCTTCGGTTTCAACATGGTTCTCAACCTTCGGCGCGTTTTGGTCTTCATCGTTGCCAGGTTGCAGAGCACCATTTCCTTCAGCCGTACGAGACAAAGATCGCCGGCGTTGGGGTTCCTCATTGATTGCTTCGTATTCTTCGACTATAAGGACGAGACATTTAGAACAGAAACAGGTATTGGGTTTCAGACATGGGGAAAATGAATCGGAATATGTACCGTTTTGTGCTTGGTTTTCAGCATCACGAGTCTCCGCTGTGGATGTACTTCTATGGTCTTTTGTGTTTGGTTCTTCGGTTTCTTCGTCCGAATAATCAATCAAATCGTCTTCATCATGAGTACTTGCCACAGTCCCTTCTTCTGTGTGAACCACATCCGAGACCTTGGAGTTATCAGTGTTTGGGAGAGATTCCTGGGGACCAGCGTGTTGACTCGAGCTAACTTTGGTGTCGTTTTCTTTGGCTGCTGCTGCTGCGTTGTCATTGTTCCAAGATTCAGTCTCCTGGTAGGCGTGGGGCGATCCAGAAGTTTGGTTGTTTTCTATTTGGTTATTTTGTGATCCACCATCCAAGATATCGGATGGATTGTAATGTCCTTCGTCATATCCTCCTCCATCAGCTCCAGTATCGAGTCCACCGTCAAATGTTGCATTCTCAGCATTGACGGCAAAATCCTCTTGGCTCTCGGTTTCGTCACGGAATACCAAAATTTCGGATAAACCCTTACCATCGATAGCGCTAGATTTGCAGACGTCGTATCGCTTTGAAAAATTCCCTCTAGCACGTAACATCACGTATAGCGGCCGAACATCCTCCATATCATTCTCAAGTAGTTTGTTGAACACGTCAATAATTTGACCAAGGGTATAGTCCCGAAGGTGTATGGAAGTCTGACATCCACGTTAGCAGTCAAACAATAAGACAAAAGTGTAGCAACTCACCTCTTCAATCTCTAAAGCAAGATCCTCTACTGCCATACATAACTCGGCTTCCTCCTCGATTTCCTCGTGGATAACATCTCGGATAGATTGGAGAAAGTCGCCAATCGGTTGTTCAAGAATATTTGGATCTGAGAGGAAGAATGTTTCTGGGTCGTCGAACTCGGATTTTGGGAACAAGGAATACTCGGTAGAACGCCAAACGATCACTACTTCGGGTAGAACCAGTGTGTTTTCTGGAGCGGGTTCCCCATTGGTGTTATTTTGGTACTCTGTGGTTTGTTTCTGTGCAATATGGGCAGTATCAGGGTTCGAAGCTGGGGGGGTTTTGGTTATATTAGTTTGCTCATCTGGCTGACAAATTTCATTTTCGCCAGTGGGCTCCGGCGTTTCCTCTCCGTGGGGGCTCGTGGTGGTGTTAGGAACTGATGCATCTAGGCTTGAAGACAACTTTGTGTCAGAATTTTCCGAGTCTTGAGGACCGGTGCTGACTTGGGCCAAAACACCCTGCTCAGCTCCGATATCTGATTCAAGGTTGACATCTTTATCAGCCGAATCAGATCCAGCGTTAAGTGAGCTCGTTACCGGATCGGCGTGAACAGTATCGTTAGTTGACTCCAAGGGCACCGAAGACTCATAGACGTCCGATCCAACTTGTTGATCGCCATGGGAGGGCTCCTCGCCATGAGATTCATCAACGGCCAAAGTCGGCGTATCATGGTTTTCTGAGCCTGGTATATGGAGGTCTTGGGAGAATTCTGCCGCCAAAGTTGATGTAGGTTGAGTGCGTTCCGCAACCGGCTCCTCGATAGTTTCATCAAACATGGTAACAGCCGCGTCGTCAATCATCAGGTCTAGGGGTCCATCATGATGGTCGTTCATTTCATCCACAACTGAGGTGTCATCGACCATTAGCTCGTCAGCGGCCGTTAAGAAGTCCTCATTGTTGTGACTCTCATCGAAGCCGGTATTCATTGGAGTATCGTCCACCATGTAATCTTCGCCGCCGTCGCCATCTCCAGCAGTGAACTCGATGTCAATATCAATATCATCGACGTTATGACCGTGATCGGAAGATATCTCCATACTATCGTCTGCCATCATAGGCGGAAGGGCGTGTTCGAAATGAGCGGCGAGCATGGGGAGCTTGGAAGTTGGTGGCTCAGGTTGGCTCGTCTGTCGATTAGAATGTCTCCTGCCTGCTGGTTACTGAAGCATTTCCGTGGGTTTCCACGTCAGATGTAGGGTCGATGGAGAGGGTCTCTATTCGGCGCAGATATAGCTGCGTATGTAGGTTCTGAACTGTGGGTTAAGTAGGCAAAAGGTCGTAGGGGGATCTGGTGAACAAAGTTCCTTGTATTTTGGCAGAAGGGTCGCATTCACCAGAGGGCGGATCCAAAGAAGTTCCTTGCAAGGAAGAAAGGAAGAAGGGATTTGAGGGACAAATAAATATGATGCCAGTTCGGTGCTCTAAAATACCGATGCACTAGTTTATTGAGGAGCCTGCTCAGGTTGGAGATGGTGTGCTGTCGTGGAATGGACTCGGGGTTGGTGGTTTGAATTAATTATTACCCTTTTGGTTGAAAGCAGCTTCCCTTTAGCGTCGGAATTGACGCGCTTGCCCCTGCTAGCTAGCCCATCCCCTGCAAGAACTGCCAAGCCTCATATCTCAGGCTACAATATTCTTGACCTCAGCATCATTTAGCTTTGGCGGGCACAATCTGGACACTGCTACCAAATAATATACCACTTTCCACCCCTCCACCACCTCACCACATACCACTTCCACCCGCCATAATGGTGCGTATATTTGCCAGCCTCCAAATTCAGTTTCCTCTGCTAACTGCAAACCAGGTTGTCCTCGCAGCCTCAATCTGTACAAGGGGGGGTAAAGCTGTCCTTTCCAGACAGTTTCGGGAGATGCAGCGGTCGAGAATTGAAGCTCTTCTTGCCTCCTTTCCAAAGCTCGCAGATTCCAGCACTCAGCATACAACTGTCGAGCAAGATAATGTGCGCTTTGTCTACCAACCACTGGACGAGCTGTACATGGTCCTCATTACGAACCGCCAATCCAACATCCTCCAAGATATTGACTCTTTACACCTATTCGCACAAGTTGTTACCAGCACATGCAAAACTCTGGACGAGAGGGAGATTTTAAAGAATGCCTATGAGCTACTCAGCGCCTTTGATGAACTGGTCACACTGGGGTATCGGGAGAATCTCACAATCAGCCAAATCAAGACATTTTTGGAAATGGAGAGTCATGAAGAGAGGATACAGGAGATTATCTCAAGGGTATATTCAAATTATGCTCAGCGGCTGCGGCGTATGACTAACTTTCTTTGTAGAACAAGGAATTGGAGGCCACGGAAGAGCGAAAGCGGAAAGCGAAGCAGTTGGAGATGCAGCGCAAGGAAGTTTCAAGAAGTGGAAGAAATGCCATCCCTCGAACACCTGTCTATCCTACATACACCCCCCCAGCCAAGTCAACTGTTACCGATACCTACGATTCATACGAGGCAGAAAAAAACAAATCTTACAAGTAAGCGAATTGCCCCTCCTGCCCATTCATCACTAATAATTTAACCAGAGCAAGTGCGCCAAAAGGCAAGGGAATGCAATTGGGCAAGAAATCGAAGACAACGGATATGTTTGAACGTGTTAGAGGTGATTTGGGTGCAGAGGCAGAAGAGCCCGCTTCCTCCTCACTAGTTCCAAACCGCCCGGCACCAGCTGCCACAGAACATGCTGCGCCAGCTTCCTCATCCGTAGACCGCGACGCAATTCATGTTACAATTGCGGAGACGATAAACGCCAAATTGTCAAGGGAAGGAGCCTTGAACTCTCTAGAAATCAAGGGAGATTTGCAATTGAAGATCTCAGATCCGACCCTAACTAAAGTCAAGTTGGATCTTGTGGCCAATGCAAGCCATGGTGTTCAGTTCCGGACGCATCCTAACGTCGACAAGAATGTTTTCAACAGCTCCAAGGGCATCCAAATGACAAATGTTACTAAAGGCTTCCCAGTCAATAACTCGGTGGGTGTCTTGCGTTGGAGAGCCACGCCAAAATCAGACGATGCCAGTGCTGTCCCAATTACTTTCACAGTATGGGTCAATCGAGGCTCTGACGACACATACAACATTACCGTTGAATACGAGCTCACAGGTGGCGATCCTTTAAAAGATGTCACAGTTGTCATTCCTTATGCCACCAGTGAACCTTCTGTATCAAGCTTTGATGCCACCTATGAAGTCTCTGGGGATAGTTTGGAATGGACCATCGGTTTGGTTGATGAGGATAACGCTACTGGTTCATTTGAATTCGAAGCTCAAGCCGGAGATGAGAACGAATTTTTCCCCATGCAGGTCAAGTTCAGCAAGACCAAGCCATTTATCGATGTCGATGTAAGTCATTCAAGTAATGTGTTATCGAGACATCCTCTAACAAGCTTCTTTAGGTCAATGATATCACTCTTCTTGAACTTGACGAGACGGTTGATTTCTCCAAGGAGATCAAATCTGTGGCGGATGCATACACTATTGAATAAAAGCGTACTTTTGGGCAGGAATCAAAAATTTCAAGGGTTTTCCAAGCGTAGCGTAGGGGGCGTGGCCAGACATAGCCCGGATGGATGATGATGAACAGAGTAGAGAAATCACAGATTTATGAATTGAACTCCAAGTGTCAAAGTGCTTGACACCATTAAGATATTGCAAGTTGAAAATAAGCCAAACTCCCAAGAGACGTGAAATGAGCCAGTGTCGACTTTTTGACCTTCGTAAATCGATGGGTAATAAATATCCAAATTTGCCTTGAACGCAGGAAGCCGATTTGATAGGTCATGTGTTTTCTTGATAAATCGGCAGGGACGACGCGCCGACGCGTTGTAACTTCCCAGAAACCCCTCCATGCAACTGAAATCCTATCATTTGAATAGATACGATATGCCGACCCCCCTCATAACAAAGCACCCCAATTTTCTAATCGAATTTCATAATGGCGGCATCTTCTCTCGCGATGCTGGGCGAAAAGACGCTACCCCATGCGGCGGACCCTAGCCTTCTCGCATATTGCCCATCGATGGACTTGATCGCTCTTGGTACTACAGATCAGCAAGTTCTAATATATCGTCTTAATGGACAGCGTGTGTATGGGGCGGCGCAAAAGACCGGGAAGCTGGAGGTGGAGAGCATCAGGTGGAAACCAAATGGTTTGTCCCCGTCTAAATTTCGTGAGGAAGGGTCTAACTGGTCACAGGACAACTTCTTGCTGTTGCTTGGAGTGATGGAACGGTACGTCTGGTGGGGGCGGAGAGTACAAAAATCGTTCATCAATTTTCCACTGGTGAAGGAGTTTCGGGGATCACGTGCGTGGGATGGGGCTCGAATCTTACTAGCAAGACGTCTAGTTTGAAGAAGCCGAGTTCGACTTGGGAAGAGCTTTTGGAGTCGGATGCTCTAGTTTCGGAGACGAAATCTCCGTTGGATTTGCCGAGGGATCTGTCTATGATTGATATTGAACGAAGTCTACCTAAATTAAGCCTTTTGGCGGCAGGTGGAAGCTCGTAAGTTGACATGTTGATCTTGAAAACGGTTGCTAATATGGCTATAGAGAAGATGTTTTCTGTTCGAGATCCTCGTTGGATACGCTTTTTCATCCTTTCGACCCGAAAGACAACGACTCCGTTGATGTAATGGTTGTCGGGACGAAAGAAGGTCAGATCCATCTCACCATATACGACTCATTTGTCATTGGATCGTTCCCTCTACCTTCAATCCCTTCGAGCACAGCATCCCAGTTAATCATGCATTCATCCCATCCAAAGTTCTCATCTCACGCCCTTCTTCTGAAAGCTCCCGAGTCGGACAGTCTGTCGTTTGCCGCACTAGATCTACGATTCATTTCTGCAACTAGCGATTATCTTTCACTACTGGCGTCAAGGTCAACGGCACTTCAAAACTTGTTAAGATACATCCATCAAGTGCAGACACTAATAGTCAACGAGTGGAAATCTACTCGCGATTTGCCTAACAAGTTTCTTCGGAATGTAAATGAGGAACTTGCAGAGAAGGGAAAGGGAAATATTGTTCAAGCTCTGTACCACTCTGTGGCAACAGGGCATACATTCCCAATTGTGAAAGAATGGTTGGTGGACGAGTTAGCTGAGAGGGTAAGTTTCGTGACAATCATAGCTGGTCCATCTTCTAACTTCAACAGGGCCACAAAAGATGGGAAAAGGCAGTGGTCACTGGCCTCGAAAACACTCGCCGGCTTGTTCATGAGAATATGCTTCCTGCTCTAGAAAGATGTTCGGTAATACTCAGTCGATTCTCGGGTATCGCAAAATTTCAAGGCTCCAACGATACACTTGGCTTCTCAAGTCACCAGATCAGTCTTATCGTAGACACTGTGGCTTGCCTACATCTGGTGTCTTCTAGAATTCTGATTCAGGTTGTTGACGAACTTGAACTTTTCGCGGCATTTTCATCTTGGTTGAGACATGAAATCGATAGGTTAGCGTCAGATTCATCCCTCTCTCCCAAGGACGATTACTTGGAGAAGGAAGCATCAATAGAACACAGTAAAGTGTTGTCATATCTCCAGACATGTATGACTTCAAGTCCATTGGAGTTGTATCTCGGAGATAACACCTCGGATGATTACAAGAACGGTTGGCAAGTTGAACAGAACCTTCCAATGTTTGATATTCTCGATAAGCAGCTTCGAAAGCAAGAAGCAGGGCTTCCGTATATGAAAGCTTTACCGCGTGTTGAGTTACTTTGTTGTTACTTGACTCGGCAGGCAAAGGTTGTGTTCAGCCAGATTGCGAATGCGGAGAAGAGGAATGTGATATTTGGGACGCCTCAGCAGATTGGTAATGTTGCAAGCGAGAAGCTGGTAGATATGAGACTGAGTACTACTGTGGGTCAACTAATACCTCGCTGGTTTTCCACTATGCTAATACATTTATAGGGTCCATCAACTGCCCAAGCTTGCATTGCGTTTGTACCAAAAGACATGCCTAACTCAAGTAAGTTTTTTGTTCTTCGGAAAGATCTGGTCTAACACTTCAGCAGTACAAATTGCCCGAGTCTATCTAGCAATCGACGGTGGCCTGAGTTCGGTCTCAGACACCGATTCATCAGCAATCAAATTAGGTGGTGGCAAAATCAAAGATATTAAAATATTCAGCGACACAAGCCTTCTAATATTATGGGAACTTGATGGTAGGTATCCTCCTCTAAACAACCTTGCCAATAATTTTAACAAAACACTAGGATCAACAACCCTCCTTACTATCCCATACAACTCTTCCACCGATACCGAAACAACAAACCCGGAAGAGTTCCACATGGAATATTCTCAACACCTCGAGAAATCATCGCCGAAACCTACCGTCTTCACAAACGAAGAGGTCAGAGAGAGGTTTGAGAAGTACACACTTCCAGCCGGTGGCTCTTTCGTTCCTGAGGAACTTGAGGTTAGAAGTGGGCCTTTTGAGATGAAGAGAGTTGTTGTTTTGGGGAAGGATGGAGTTCATTATAAGGTTTTGAATTTTGAGAAGGCGGGGAAAGGAAAAGGGAAGGGGAAGGGGAAGAGTGATGAGGATGTTGAGATGGTTAGTGATGTTTGATGGTAGCTTTTTTTTATTTGCAGTATTATAGATATTATTGTCGTTAGGCATCCCGATATTTATGGTACAATTGGTATGTGTTAAAGTACGTCCCGAGAATATCATCATAGATTCGTGCTGGTACGGTATTCTGACTACCTACACTGAGAGTGAAGTGTACTGTGTTGTTACACTTCTTCGTAAATCTCGCTCGTTACACAGGTGAAATGCACTTTATATTCACACCCCACCGTGATTAGCACGCTAGCAACCACGCCAGCAACAAGCACAAATACTTGGACGTCCCATACTCTCTTACGGCGCCTCCGGAGGTACGTCAATATTGGCTGAAGATATTGTGATAAAATGCTTTTATTGTGCCTCAAACTCCTTAAAAAAGAGGAAGAGGGAGGTTGTATTTATATACATAAAGCTGTGAATCTAGAATATTCTAGGTCACGTGTATCAATTATACTGATTCTGAGCGATTCCACGCCACAGATATGTGGCATATAATGATATTCTAATTGCTTTTTGGGACCTGGCAAGCACTGAAATTATAGAAAAACCAACGACAGAGGTGGGTATTTCTGTCCGCTCCTTCTTGGTGCTTCATCCTTCGCTGTCGACTTTTAACTGATAGCTAACACATAAAAAGGAAACTGATCCAACTACCGAAGTAAGTATTTCCCACTCACTTCTACATAGCGCCATCAACGTAACGAGCCGGCAATCTGCCAGCCAACTCATCGCAATACCTCCTTCCACTCTTTACTTTCCCTTTACTAACATCTAGAAAGCAATCTCGCTTAGTCAAGTTGGTTCTAGACGGTGGTACTTCATTACTATTGGCCTCTATTCGCCCTAGCTAATACCGACTAGTAGCTCTATTGGTCACAGCTATCATCAGTCCAGACATCATACGCTACTGGTTCCTTAAGATCTTCATGTCAGCAGTCGCCATGGCCTTACCCCACACCATTCTCCAGATTCTATGGGTCCTTTTTTGGTCGTTCTTTGCCATTAAAATTCTTGGGATTCCCTCTATTGCCTTCAACAACACACATTCAGCAATGTACAATACTGTCTATGGTGCAGCCGCCTTTTTGCTTGTACTCATAGGCACCCGCATAAAGACGAGAGAGCATCTTGTCTTTACTTTTCTCTTCCTTGGATTCTCGCTCCAGTTGTTTTTCGAATGGCCATCCACAGAAAGCAAGAACAACGACGACGTTTTAGTCGTTTCCCTTTTCTCACTCATTTCTTTCCTGTGGGTCCTTCTAGTACTCCTTCCCTCGTCTGGAGAAGAATCTCTTCCAGAGACGACCCCTCATCCACCACCATCCGTTACCGAACAAGCCCCTCTCTTGAACGGCAAACCCTATGATATGGTTTAATTAGCGAAGGATGGAGTTTATTATAAGGTTTTGACTTTTCAGAAGGGAGACGAGGGAAAAGGCAAGGGCAGGGGGAAAGGCAAGCGGATGATAGAGCTTCTTAAAGCAATTATATGAGGATATATTTTTCTGTAATGCTATTGAGTGAGTTGTTTTGTGATTAATACTTACTCTTCGTCTTGTTCTCGCCATTTTTAGTGAGTTTCTGGTCTAGAATTCTAGACGTTTTTATAAGGTAACTGTTGAAAGTTTTTTTATAGGAAATTTTACTACTATCGTGGTAGTGAGTTTCTATGGAAAAAGGTAATTAACAGTACTTTCTAATCTTTTCTAAAGGCTCTCCTATAGTAATAAATTCGTCATTGAGAATATAATCTTGCGGTTTCAGTAGAGTGATAAGGGTCTTGTTTATAGAGTACATTGTCTCTCTTTATTGTTCTAGAGATTCTTGTTAAACGAGTAGGATTTGTTGATTATTTTAAATACTTTACACAAATCTAATCATTAAGAGAAAATGTGCCGGAACATAATTTCACATTCAAGTGAGGGGAATCTCAAAACTTGGGAGGTGAAAATTTGTACTCGACAGCTTGAGTGTTCTGGAACAATACTATTATCTTATAGTAGATCAGGTGGATCAAGAAGAAGGCGAGAATAAGGTAACAGTTAGATAAGAGTTTTAAGAGGAGATGATAAGATTAGAGTAATAATTTTATTTGAAAAGGTAAGAAATGAACATGACCTCTATTTTTCACTTTCAAGCGATTGCATTCATGTTCATTGAGCAAATTGTGGCACCCCTCTGATGAACTATCATTTTAGAGTTAAAAACGAGTGGATGTCTTGTATTCTTTGTTCTAACAAAGTCTTTTCAAACAAAGCATTGTTATTTTGGCAGAGAAACGTTATAAGACAAAGGATTAAAACAAAAGGGTCTGTTCATTCGTTATTCCATTTCAATTGAAAGCGTAAACAGTATAATAAACTTGTGTATAAATAAACCATCGTGTAATGCAATGTACTATACTGTACATAAATAATCATATTTAAAATCTAACGCTTTAATCGAAGACTGAGTAGCAATCATACAAAATGCCCGAATACGGAAGATACAATCTATCTACTAGAGTGGATATCTCTGCTCAACCTTTTGAAAGGGGGACATATAAGGCAGCATATCGAGGTATGTACACTAATGGTGGCCCTAGAAGACAAACACCATGCGTCGCTAAGTCTTTCCTGAACTGCCGTCTTAAACGAATTAGAGATGAGCGGAACACTCTAAATAGAGCTCAGGAAATGATCGACCGCTTTAACAGAGCACAAGTAATTCCTTACAAGGTCATTCTCAATCGATTCTAGGTCTGGGACCTCCATGTCCATGCAGATGGAAGTAGGACAGCTTCCTCGTCTTCGCTTATGGAGGAAACCGGACATGGTGTTACGATTATCGAGCCATTTATCAATGGGATCAATGGCTGGGAGAAATATGTGGGCGTATTCGATGAAAGGAACAGGAACAGACCGTTTTTGGAATTCCTCGTTATGATGCTATGGCCGCTTTCACTCACTGGTCATACCATATTTCGGAAGGGAGAAATCTGATCTGTGACTTGCAAAGCGGCATTCTTGATACGGATGAGCCAAATGGAAATAAGGTAGATCCGTATTATGTGCTTACTGACCCCATTTTCCTGAGTCGAATTGGCGGTGAGTATGGTGCTATTCGTGAGGTTATGCTGGAACATCAGTGTAATCCCTTCTGTGGCAAAGATTGGAGGAGACCAGATGATCGCCGTCGTCGTCCTGGCCGTCTCGACTTGTCCGGATTGCAGTTTGGCCAAGGTGGTAGAGGTAGACCTCTACCACACCTGGTGGCAAGTGCCCACCATCTTAATCGGTGCAGGCGTAACAGAGACCCTTGATTACGAACTATATAATAATAGAAAAGCTTAAACACCTAAAAAGCTGTCGATCTATTAAACAGCTTCTAATAAATCACTCAAGATATAACTTAGATTTTGGCGATTTATTAAGAAGATACATAGCTAGCCTATCTCTTGTAAGAGGATGATTTATTTTTAGATAATTTAATTTATTAGTATAAAACATTTTTGAAAATTAAACCAAATACGTGAGATTGTAAAATGTGGCAAATACGTAAGGCTGAGCTGGACGGACGGCGATATAATACTTATATAGGTACTTATACTTTGCGATACTTTTGTTGGTAGATATAGAATAATGGTAGCAAACCTATCTTGTGATTTTGCGGTTTGGCGAGAGTTGCGAGACGGCGTCGAAACTGAATATTGCGAATAGATAAAAACAATCGTTACCTGTAGATTTTCAAACTATACTAGGGTTAGAGACTACCTTTTATTAACAGAAAGCGCGAAGCAGTACTTATTTCTTAACTTTTTACTAAGGGAAATACAACCCCTCTTAAACAATCTAAGAATAAACTTAATAGTATCTTTAATATATATATAACGTGACTGTACACCGAGTCGCGCACTTTTTACCCACATACTACTTTAAATCTTAATTAAACTACCACAACATATAAAATTAATTGAAACTACTCTGAATCTGATGAACTAGATCTATTTACAGGCTCCTGGCAAGTTCGCGCATTATGACCAGCTTTTCCACAAGTGCCACAGCGTCGTGTAGTTGATTTTTCCCCATTTTGATTTCCCTCTCTTGAGCGCTTATTAGTCTTAATTTGCTCATCCACCTCCTGAGCTAAAGATTACGTGCATCCTCTATAGTAAGTGCACCTCCTTTACGTGCACGAGTCTTTTTAGCTCTACGGCGTTTGCTAAGAGCTTCATTGCTACTCGAAGGGTTCTAACCTCAGCAGCTAAAAGAGTGTTCCCATAAGCTAGAATCTCTATACTCTTTACCAATGCAGCTACTGTCTGAAAAATAGGCGTTGGCGAGCTTCCTTGATGACGTGCAATACAGCTTTTAACTAGAGCTGTCTGTGAAAGAGCCTCGGTTAGGTTGTAAGGTGCTAGGAGACCCAAGGGTTAGTATAAGCAAATGAGGTGCTAGGGGGTGTTAGAGTCTATAACTTAACATCTAGCTTAGAGATTACAGCCTGAGGATCTAGAGGCACTAGACTAGCTCTATAGAATCTTTAGTGTTTTAGGTTATAATTAACTAGTTGTAAGCCTTATTAAAAGCTAGAAAGAACTCGACCTTAGTAATGTAGTTGATATAAGCTTTAATGAAAGTCTTAATTTATTCTTTGTATATGTGTTTAAGAATACTAAAACACCTAACATTAAGTAGCTGAGTTAGATAAGAGGAATAAGAAGGTAGACAAAAAGTAATAATATTGTTTGCTTTATAATACTCTTGGAATTATGCTAACTTATAGCTCTTATACTTATCTAGAACTAATATATAATATAGCTTCTTTGCTTGACTATAAGTATACTTATTAAAGTGTTTTATCTATTCCAGACCTGTCTTATTATTAGTATAGCTATTACTTGTTAGTTTAATAACCTAGTTGTATAGAAGACTACTCTTGGTATACTAACTAGTAAGGTGATTCTTTCTCTAAACTACTAAAAATAGAGAGATAGTTAAACTCTCTCTATTAATATAGACAATAGCTGTAGCTTATTCTTGATTTCTTAAATAGATAGCCTTGTCTCTGCTATGTTAATTAGTATATATAACTACTATTCTAGAATAAATAATATCTATTATAAATCTAGCCTTGTTAAAGTTATAGAAATCACAGTTTTAAATCCTATATTTAGCTTATATATTCTCTATAAGTTAAAACTACACTCTAATAAGTTCAGGATCTTTGCAAAGAGCTCTTTAAAAGTTATAGACATAATTAATATATATCTTTAACTCTAGTTATTGTTGTATATTAGTCTTAACTTTAGCTAGGTTTATATATATATATATAGTAGAATATTAATGTCTCTTGTATTCCTGTAAATTATATATAGTTCTTCTATCTACAAGTGCTTTAGAAAATAAGTAAAAAGAGTATTAAGAAGTAATATAAAACATATAACATACTTTACAAGCGAGCTAGCTACTTAAGCGAGCTGGCTACTTTTCTAAACTACTTATTTTTAAATATAAATTACTTAACACTAGAACAAGCTATTATATAATAAAAGATACTATAAGATTATTTAAAGTTGTTACTATCTTTAGTATCTACTATTTCTACTTAACAAGTACGAGAATTATATCTAATTTTACTACAACGCCTATAGTGCCTCTCTGCCTAAACCTTCTTTTTTATCTCTCTACTACTCTCCTGATTGCTATTTTCTATAGAAGTAATTAAACTAATTACTTCCTCTACTGTTAATGTCTCTTAGCTCTGAATATATTTTCTTTTATAACTCTTATACTTAGTTACAGCTTTAGTTACCTTACGAAGATCTGTGATTTCTTTCTACATTAATACTATATTATATACTATCTTAGCAGAGCCTCTTTCTAGTTAATTAAGAGACTTAATAATAGAACTAGGCAATAAGTCTTAGTGTCTTTGAATCTAGTCTTAAATAAGTGTTAATTAAGCCTCTATCTCACGTATGTTGCTTAGTGTTTTAGATTCCTATAGAATGTCTTCTAATATAACTAGAGTTAGTATACGAAGCTTTAAATCAAGCTTTAATAACACAACTTCTAGGTTATATAGAAGTAGCCTAGTGCCTTAAAAGCTTGTATAGATATTGTTCTTTGTAAACGCTTTATAAAAAGCTACTTTAAAAGCTTAAAGAAAGGTTTCTTTAGTAATATAGTTAATGTAATTACGTGCTAAGCCTAAGATCTCATTTCTATATACTTACTTTAACAGCGAGAAACAGCTAACATTAAGTAGCTGTAATAAATACAATAAATATAGAGACATACAAAGAGTAATAATATTAAAGTCTTTGCAAAGTCGCTGGAATTCAAGTAAGTTGTAGCTTTTATAACTATTAATAATTAATAGTCTATATTCTCTAATACTTTGTACTTTTGTGTACTTGTTAAAATGCTTTAACTATATAACTCTAAGCTTATTGTTTGTCTAGCTATTAGTACTAACATTAATAACCTAGTTGTGTAGTATATCTGTGTTCTTGTACTAAGAAGAAATAAGTACTTTGCCTATAAATATAACAAACAGCGGGATTACTTAACCTGTCTTATTAACTCCTTGAATAACTGTAACCTATTCGCGATTGCCTAGCTAAACTTTTTTATGTCTCTTATATATCTCTAAACTTATAATAACAAGCTGAGATAATATAACGTCTATTATAAAACTAGTCTCGTTGAAATTATATATATCCTCGTCTATAATACTATATTTGTCTTTAAATAACTATATAAGTATAAACTATAGGCTAATGATCTACAAATCTTTAGTTAAAGCTCGCTGATAATTATAAGAACAACTTCATTGAGTTTTTAGCTTAGGTATACACTGAATGAAGTTGTCTAGCTAGTTCCTGTCTACAGGCTATCTATTATACTCCTTTAGTAAATTGTTAGCTATATCTTATACTATATCCTTTGTAGGCGAAAACTCTCTTAAATCTTGCTCTAATATATACGTAATTATTACCTTCTTCTCTAGCTTTGTAAGTTTCTTTGAATTAGGTTCGCAATTATGTCTTAGTTAGATTCTAGCGCGTTAGTTTAAAATAGTAGATCAAGAGGCATTATAGGCCTTCGCAGCGTGTTGTTAGGTTATTAACACGTTATTTTCAAGTACTTAAATAGCTAAGTTAATCTTGTTTTCGTTAGAAGACATTTAGGCGTTGTGTAGTAGAGATAATATAACTAGAAGTTAATAATTACTATAAAGTTTAAAAGTAGCCAGCCTGCTTGTGAAGTACATTATTACTTATATAAAGAAAACATAACTTAGAGTAAAACATAACTTAGACTTCTAAATACTCGACTCCTTGACAGCATTAATATAACAGTATTCTAACATCTATATACTAACCTTTGAGACTACTTACTTTAGTTAGATAGTTATTTTTATTATATATATAAGCTAAAGCACGTAGATTAACTAGGCTATTATATAAGATACTATTTACTAGAATTATATAACAACAGTATTTTTACTTATTAAAATAAGTATAGTTAAAGTTAGCTAATAATTGATTTTATACTAAAAAAGGCCTAAAATACTTGAATTTTAAATCTATCTACTTTAGTCTACTTTTAGTAGTAATTATATGCTTTAGAAACTAAACCTAATTATATAAGATATAGATTTTATTAAGTTAAAGGAATTTAGTCGCGGGTTTTATAGAAGAATAATAATAGAATAATTTATATTATATTATTAAAAAAGATAAGTTTTAGTAGTTTTTAGTATAAAAAGATAAGTGTCTAGAAACATCTATTACTCTACTTACTATATTTATAAGGTAGCAGTTAGTTGTAATATATAATAAATATTTATTAGTATAACTTAGTTTATAATAACTGTTATATATTATATGTCTTGTAAAGAGGTTTTATTAATTTATTGTTATTACTAAAAGAGAGAGAATTAAAGCCTAAAAGTAAACATCTATAGACACAGAATAGTTATATATATAACGTAACTAATATAATAAAGTTATAGTAACACTAAGCCTACTCTAAAGTAAGACAAAGCTAGTAGTAAAAGTATAGAGAAAAGAAGTATAATTCTATTTATATAATTAAAATTAAATAATTAAATTCTATCTAGTTATATTTATAAAAGAAGAAAATAAGAGAAGAAGAGCTAATGTAACAAAACCTACTATTGTATTAAAAGTAACAAAGGTAACTAAGTCTCGAAGGTTAGTATATAGTAAGAGGTTTAGGTATACTAGGTGTTTACTTAAAGATAAACTTGTTATTTAAACTTAAGAAGATAAAACAAGATATATTAAAAACTAAAGTAAGAGTTAAGTATAAAGCTTCTATCTAATAGTAGACGTGCTAGTTATATATAGAACCTTTGTGTCACGAATCACGTGCTAGCACGGGACTAGTGAAGACCAGGCGGCGCCCTGACAGGTTAAACACATCCACGAGAACCTACAGCCGGGGGGATTAGTTAGGCTAACTAAACGATCCAAGGATTTCCATATTATAGTTATCACGTGATACGGTCACATGACCGTTGGAGCTTGCAGGAGCTTGCATTGGAGCTTGGGGATCTGAGGCTCCTTCTGGGCTCTAGGAGAATTGTCACGAATCACGTGCTAGCACAGGACTAGTAAAGACTAGGCGGCGCCCTGACAGGTCAAATACATCTACAAGGAACCTACAGCCGGAGGGGATTAGTTAGACTAGCTAAACGATCCAAGGATTTCTATAGTATAGTTATCACGTAATACAGTTACATAACTATTAGAGCTTACAGAAGCTTATAGAAGCTTGCATTAGAGCTTAGAATCTAGGGCTTCCTCTGGGCTCTAGGAGAATGAAGGTTCTATATATAACTAGCACATCTGCTATTAGATAGAAGCTTTGTGCTTAACTTAGTTTATTATCTTAGTTATTAAGTTATTACTTCTAACTCTTTTAATACAAGTAACAAGTTCACTTCTAAGTAAACACTTTATATATTCTTACCTCTTACTATATACTAACCTTCGAGACTAGTTACGTTTGTTTAGACCTGTTAGGTAGTTTTGTTACACTTTAAGCACCTGCTTAGAAGTAAGACTGTAATTATGTTGTTCTCCTCTAGCTGCGAAAGAGACTACACCCCAGCGCCTATACTACCTCTAATACTAGCGATAAAAGAACTAAATGTCACTCTTAGAGAGAACATCAAGGTCTCTATGCCTAACAAATACAATAGAAACCTAGCAATGCTTAGAGAATTTCTTATAAAATCTTCTATGTACTTAGAGTTCTACGAGAACAAGTTTCTAAACAAATCCAACTAAGTCTGTTAGATAGTGACTTGACTTATAAGAGATACCTACAAGTAGATTAAGCTATATATTAAGAAATATTAGGAGAGATAATGTATAGACAGTTTGCTAACTATGAAAATAAGTCTTGTAACTCAAGGATTATTTATTAACATAAAAGGATTTAAAGTAGAACTACAGAGAGTGTTTAGAGATATTAACATTAAGAAGAAAGCAGTTAATAGACTCTAACGCCTCACTTAGACAGGGTCTGCTGTAAAATATACATTAGAATTTCAACAATACTTAGTAAGAGTAGAATAGAACAATAGTACTCTCATTAATTAATACTACCAAGGTCTCAAGGACACGGTAAAAGATAAGTTATTACACTCTAACCTGTCTACTAACTTAAAGAAGCTAGTAGACAGCTTAATTTAGATTAACAACTATATATACAAGCAACGCCTAGAACAAAAAGAGAACTATAGCTACTTCAAAGAGCACTATCTCAAGAAAAGTTACAACCAAGGGAATCTAATGAAACTTAATATAACACACAAGTCCTAGACTAAAGAGAAAACAGGCAAACTTTTCTAGAAAGAACAGAACCGCTAACACAAGCAGAATTTATGCTACTTATGTAGCTAGTCAGGCTATAGAGCAAACGAATGTAGCTCGAAGAAGTAAGCCAACAAGAGAAAACAAGTTAATACTACCTTCTAAAGGGAAATAGCATTACTAGAAACATAGAAGCTCTCTAATAAAGAATTAGAAGCACGTAGATATAGAACTTAGGTTAAAGAAGAGAATAATTCTATCCTTAAACAATACTACAACACTTGCTTAGAGAACAAGTATAAGTTACTATTGTAGGCTACTTACAAATCACTAGCCAGTACTTTAGAGGAAGAGTCCTCTAAGTCATCGGAATCATCTAGCAGAAATGATTAGAGTAGAGAACCCTAGGTTAAGGATATATAGGTCTTTATTGAGACCTATAAGAGAGGAAATCATTAGGTAGACATAAAGAGTAAAAGACTAGACTTTTAGTCTCTATATACTACTATAGAACATGATTCTATTCCTCTCTAACAGTATATTATCAATAATAATCAGGCAGGTTATATCTGCTTTAGACATAAAGGTTCTAGATATATCTCTAGGGAAGAGAAAGAATATAATTTTGCTTTAGACTGTAACGAAACACTACTACCTATGGAATTCTACTACCTAGTAGAAGGGGAACTTTAGGCTACTTAGACTCTAGGTCTCTCTATAGCAGAATGAGTATACTACTAACTACAACTAACATCTAACTAGATATCAAACAAACAGTTCACAGGAACACTGCTAGACTATTAGACAAGAGTAGAATATCAACAGATATATAAAGTAGTATACACAGACTAAGAAAAGGTTATATTCTTTCTATAGGCTTAGAATACTATAGCCTGGCTTAACAATACTAAGAACAAGATATTCAACATTTACTATGTTAGACTAGAATTGTATACTACTTTAGAAGAAAGTTAATTTTATATAATTACAACTATTAGAGGAA
Organism: Hymenoscyphus fructigenus; assembly: GCA_001414455.1. Classification (NCBI taxonomy): domain Eukaryota; kingdom Fungi; phylum Ascomycota; class Leotiomycetes; order Helotiales; family Helotiaceae; genus Hymenoscyphus; species Hymenoscyphus fructigenus. Next base: position 281,996 of record LKUV01000001.1, on the reverse strand, counting down.
AGAAATTACAGGTTATAATTAATTCTAGAGCAACAAGTAATTTCATATCTCTAAAAGCCTATAAAAGGCTTAACATCCTAGTTAAGAAAACTTTACTCTATGTCTTAAGTATTGTTGACAGAACTAATGTTGCTTACTAAAACAGAGTTATTAACTAGTAAACTATCTCTACAAAGACTACTATCGACAGATACTGTTTAGACACATAATTTAATGTTGTTAAGATAGAGAACAAGAAAGCAATACTTAGTATACTCTGGATTTAAGAGTATAATCTAGACATTAACTAGAAGAAACGTAGTATTACTTTCAGTTAATGTAACTATATATAGTTGTGACTACAAGGCTGGAAGAAGGTTAGCGCCACCTCTTTCAAAGCGCTAGAACACCTAGCCTAGGGTCCTCTACAGGTTAGCTAGACTGCTAATAACATAATACCTGTATAGTATAAGGAATTTACAGAGTTGTTTAACAATTCAGAGAATATATATACTCTCCTCAAACATTAACCGTAGGATCATGAGATTAAATTAAGAGAGAGTTATAACCTTAAGAAGTAGAAGCTTTAACCTTATAACTAGAGGAACTTGTAGCTTCTCGAGAAGTATATATAGAAAGGAATTTAGAAGAGGCACATCTGAAAATCAGATTCACTAGCTGCTTCTAATATACTTATTACATTTAAGAAGGACGATCTAAATGAAAGAGTTTGTGTTAACTACAGAGACGTTAACAAGGCAACAGTTAAGAACACTTACCTGTTGCTAGAAGGCTAGTACTTGTAGGACAAGTTAGGAAAGGCTAGGATGTTTACTAAACTTAACTAGTGAAATGCCTTTAGCTTAATATAGATTAAGCAAGGAGATGAATAGAAGACAGCCTTTGTCTTGCTATTAAGCCTCTACGAGTATATAGTAATGCTGTTTAGTCTAACTAACACACCTGCTACTTGTTAGAGACAAAACAATAAAATACTTAAGAATCTTCTAGGAATAACTATTATCTATTACCTAGATAATATCCTTGTGTTTTTAGAAAAGTTAGAGAACTATAAGAGATATATTAAGGAAGTCCTGTAACAGCTTACAACAGTAGACTCTTACCTTAAACTTTCGAAATATAAGTTTAGAGTAACTTATACTATCTTTCTAGGGTATACTATTACTCTTAGACAAATGAAAGTAGACCCTGAGAAAGTTAGAGCAATTCTAGAATAGAAGTCACTAGAGAACATAAAAGACGTTTAATTCTTCTAAGAATTCACTAACTTCTGTTAATAATTTATTAGAGACTATACTAGAATCTTGAAACCTATAACAAACCTCACAAAGAAGAATGTTCCTTTTGTGTGAGATAAGGTTATTAAAGTAGTATTCTAAGCAATAAAGAAGAGGTTTGCTAAGAAACTAATTCTCAGGAACTATAATGCTAACAAACCAAGTACTATAGAGACAGATGCTTCTAATACAGCAGTTACTGCTGTACATCTTTAACTAAATAACAAGGAGAAACTTATGCCTATAGCATACTTCTCTAAAACACTAGATTTAGCTTAGCAAAACTATAGCATCTATAAGAAAGAGCTTCTTGCTATAGTCTTGGCTTTAGAACATTAGAGGATCTACCTACAAGGTATAAGGTACTAGGTATTAATCCTTACTAATTATGAAAACCTTAAAACATTTACAACAACAAAGGAACTTAGCAACAGACGCCTTGCAAGGTAGTTATAAACCCTTGCTAGATTTAATATATTAATTTATTATGTCAAAGAAACTAATAATTCACGAGCAGACACTTTAAGCCGTTAACCTGGTTATAAAGGAAATAAAGAGTACAAAAAGATTGTAATCTTGAAGACTCTAGAAAATAGAGACCTAGCGCTAGCTATATACAAGATAGTAGTAATAGGAACTAACAACTCTTAGACAAAGAAAATCTAGAAAGCCTAGGAATTAGAGTAGCCAGCTCTAGCCAAGCAAGGACAAAATAACAAAGAACAGTACACTAACAGAAGGTTATGTGTCCCTAAATCCTACGCTAAAGAATTTGTCAAAGAGTACTATACAGCCCTAGTATATAATTATCAGGGAGTTCGACGAACCCTCTAACAAGTCAAGTAACACTACTATATTAATTGCCTATCAGTAGTAGTCAAGGAAGTAATAGTGGAGTGTAATACCTGTACTAGGAATAAGGCTTCCTGCTATGTACCTTATAGACAGATAGGCACTACTCTAATACTATAGATACCTTAGAGATCTATATTATAGGATTTTATAGTTAAGCTACTAAAATCCAAAGACCTAATGACAGGAGTTATATATAATTCAATCCTAGTCATTGTTGAACAACTCACGAAGTATATAGTACTTATACTATATATAGAAGTAAGTACAGCAGAATACTTAGCCTATGTATTCCTATAGGAAGTAGTTACTCTACATAGTCTACTAGAAGAGATAATCTCTAACAGAGATAAACTCTTTACCTTGAAATTCTAGACAGCTCTCACAGAGTGTCTAGGTGCGAAAAGAAAGCTATTAACAGCTTTCCACTCTCAGACAAATAGAGGTACTGAACAAATGAATCAAGTCATCAAAGTATACTTGAGATGTTATGTGAACTATAAATAAGACAACTAGGTTAAACTTCTGCTACTAGTATAGTTTGCCTATAATAGTTCAATAATAGAAACTATGCTTGTCACACTATTCTACGCTAACTACAGGTATGAATTAGTTGCTTATCAGGACCTATTATAGAGTACTGTTAATAATGACAAAGTAGGACTAAAAGACTATGAACTCAGGGAATTACACAAGAAGCTTACAGAGTAACTTCAGTTTGTAGCAGAACGTAACATATACTACTACAACAAACGACGTAGTCAGGAGCTAACGTTAAAAGAGGGGGATAAAGTCTATTTAGTCAGAAAAAACATTAACACTAAAAGACCAAGCAGTAAACTAGACTACAAAAAGCTTAGACTGTTCAAAATCAAACACGTCAAAGGACCTTTGAATTATAAACTCACGCTACCAAAGACTATGAATATTTATCTAGTATTCTATATATCCTTGCTTAAACCAGCACTACTAGGGGCACTACCAGCCCTACTCACAGAAATCCAACCTGTCAACTCTAACACAGAATACAAAGTTGAGAGAATTCTTGACTGTAAGGTTGTCAGAGGACAGGTCAAGTACCTAATTAAATAGTTGGATTACCTATATTTGGAAAACACTTGGGAACCAAAAGAAAACCTTACCTAGTGCTGGGAGGAACTTTAGGAGTTCCACCACCAAAACCTAGACTTGCCCACATCTTGTGGTTAGCTAGGAAAGACAAAAGAAAAGATAGGTCAAGACCTAGGTCAAGGGCGGGGTCAGAGACGGCCAGGTTAGGGAGGGCTGCTAGCCTAGCTACTTCCTCCTCCCTTCGTTCCCTCTCCTTTTCCTCTTCTCTCTCTTTCTCTTTGACAGTGTCGAGCTCGTCGAGCGTCCACAGTCTCTGATGGACCATGTCAATTCCACGCTCACGCAACTCTTGTTGACGTTGCTCAAGCTCGTGGACACAAGCTAGACCAGCTATAGCTGCTTTAAAAGCTATATCTCTTTCAAATTTTAGACACTCCTCTTTAAGACAAATGTTCTAGAGGTCATCGTTAGATGACTAGAGGGCGTTACATCTAACACCTCGACAGACGCACTCCCTGTACTTCTGTGACTTGTTGTTTAGGACAAAGCATTTTCAGTTGTACTAACAATAGTTGGAATAAGGCATAATTTTGGAACTATATGCTTGGATAGTTTCAAAAAGAAGGGTGTGCTGTTTATATTTCTGTGCTTTGGAGGACATGATAAAGGAAGAAAAGGCTAGTAGCCTTCTGACAATATTTCTTAGGTTGTACTTAAGCGTAGGGACACGCTAGGCTAAGAAGGGGATAGTGTCACAAATCACGTGCTAGCACAGGACTAGTAAAGACTAGGCAGTGCCCTGACAGGTCAAACACATCCACAAGGAACCTACAGCCAGAGGGGATCGGTTAGACTAGCTAAACGATCCAAGGATTTCCATAGTATAGTTATCACGTGATACAGTCACATGACTGTTAGAGCTTGCAGGAGCTTGCAGGAGCTTGCATTAGAGCTTGGGATCTGAGGCTCCCTCTGGGCTCCAGGAGAATGAAGGTTCTATATATGACTGGCACGTCTGCTATTAGATAGGAGCTTTGTACTCAACTTAGTTTATTATCTTAGTTATTAAGTTATTACTTCCGACTCTTTTAATATAAGTAACAAGTTCACTTCTAAGTGAACACTTCACGCATTCTTACCTCTTACTGTATACCAACCTTTGAGACTAGTCACGTTTGTTTAGACCTGTTAGGTAGTTTCGTTACAAGAATGAAGGTTCTATATAGAACTGGCACGTCTGCTATTAGATAGAAGCTTCATGCTCAACTCACCTTTACTTTAGTTTTCAATACATCTTGTTTTGACATCTTGAGTTCAAGTAACGAGTTTACCTTTAAGTAAACACCCGGTGCATCTGGACCTCTTATCTGTATAACAACCTTCGAGACTTAAGTTACCTTTGTTACTTTCGGTACAGAAGTGAGTTTCGTTACAATTAAACCTTAATAGTTTAGAGCTATTGTTAGACTTTTACTAACAAAACCTAAGAGTGCCTATATCTTGTAGTTAGCTAGAAAAGATACAAAGAAGCCTAGGTCAAGACCTAGGTTAAGAGAGAAGTTAGAGAAAGCAGAGGTAGTAAGAGCTACTAGTCTAGTAGCCTTCTCTTCTTTTTTGTCTTTTACTTTCTATTCTTTCTTTTCTTTTCTTTCTAACTCTTTAGTAGCATCTAACTCATTAAGTAAGTTAAGACTCGCTACTATTATCTTCTTCTTCTAAGCTAGGAGAAGCTGCTTCTATTTACATAATCAGGCGACTCTAGCTATCGCCTCTTAGACTTAAGCTATAGCCTTTTCTTTCTTATTCTCTAGACATTCCTTCTGTCTGTTAAGAGATAGCTACTCTATAGATAAAGGCATTTAATTTCGGTTTTAAACGTCGCAGGATTTACTCTAACAAGTATACTTAGTATAACAAATAGATTAGCTATTATTCTATAAAGCTATATATTAATAACTAGATTTTTCACAATGTATACATAGGGTTATTTCTTTACTAGTCTAATTAATTCGTTAAGTAAGGTCGAGGTAATTATTATTTAGAGATTTAGAATATAGTATTATAGAAAACATAGTAACAGAAGAAGGCTACTAGCCTTCTAATAACATTTTTTAGATTATACTTAAGTGTAGAGACACGCTAAGCTAAGAAGGAGATAGTGTTACAAATCACATGTTAGTATGTAATAAGTAAGTCCAGACGGCGCTCTAATAGAACAAGACACTATTGAGTAGTTATAGGCAATAAGGATTTCCTTTAGCTACAATCACGTGACAGAGCGACTAGTAGACAAGTCGCTCTAGAGCAACTGTCGACTTCGTCGACTCCAGGAGAATAAAGGTTCTATATATAACTGGCACGTCTGCTATTAGATAGAAGCTTTATGCTCAACTCTTAGTTATCAATCTAATCATCTTGTTTGACTCTTTTGATACAAGTAACAAGTTCACTTCCAAGTGAACACCCGGCGACCTTTACTTTCTTCTTGCATACCAACCTACGAAGACTTAGTCACTTTTGTTAGACCTGTGAGGTAGTATTCGTTACACCTGGGTTTTAAAAGGTAGTCGTTGCCCGCCATACACTTTCATGAACACAACCGTACGAGAAGTGATAAGTACGTAGTACAAGTGAGAATTCATAATCCAAGTGACCTGAGACCTTCTCGAATAATGATTTTGTTTCTCCTAGATATTTGTTAATTGAGGGATACGATTCTGGTCTTAGTTGAACCACGGCCCAACTTCTCGGGTCCATGGTGTTTCCGACTGAAATTCTATGGGGCTTGTTCTATTTTCTGATATCTGATCTTATGCCAGGTGAGAAGTAACCACAAGCGTGGTCTGAGTAAACAGAGCGACAAAAAGTGCAATAATGGTTTAAACACAAGAATAGAATTGATGACCAAATTGAAAAGCTGAGAGATCACCAAGCGTATGGTTATGTTCATATCGGGATCTCCACGATTCATCAAAGTGTGCCACGATGTTGAACCGCGTCACCCGATGAGAGCACCCCTCATCATCTCACGATGGGTAAAATATGCGCAACTGCGGCTATAGTATTTCAGAAAACAGTCAAGCAAGTGCTGTATCAGATTTTTGATGTTGGCAACTTCACTTATAGCGAACATTCACACTCGGTAAGGCGTGTTTTGTGACAAGTATCGCCGCGCCAAAAAGAAATCGGCAACAATCTCTTCATAATATGATCTGACCATCGAGGGAATATTGATTCTCGGCGATCAATCTACTTCGTTCTTGTTTTTCCTTTAGATTTTGCAGAATTACCTTTCAACACGCGTTTGACACGCGAGCCACGTTCTTGCCTCTTGCGCTGTTGGGCATCAACGAATGGATCGCGACTCGCTTCTTTCCCGTGTATCACCATCGCGTTGATCTCATGGCTCACCGACATTCATATGGTGCTTTTGACATAGTTGAATCTCGCTTCGCCCCCAGAGACCTACTGGTTCAAGCAAGCATGTCGTCGATGAAGTCCATTCCTTCCTTTTTCTCCTTTGATCGCATTGTCTGTTTGCTTTTCGAAATCCCAAGGCTACAACCGAAGGTGTCTCCTCGTCTTCTTCGTTGCCAGATCTTCTTTAGCCCTGAAACTCGTATCCTCTCCATTATACTCCTTCCAATCATCTTCTTGTTCGGTACTGGCAAATCTCGGAATCTCAAGCGCGTTTTCCCTTTGCTAATATTGAAATTGTCGAATAACTCATTGTGGCGCACGTTAAAACCATCACCTCAAGTTCCTGACAATTTTGGCGCCCGCGCTCAACGCCATGCTTTGAATCGACGATCTGTCAGGATATTTTGGTCTATATGGGAATTTCCAGTCTCACCCCCGACAGTGGAGTATTTCAATCGAACATTCGAAATTCCGAAACTGCATTTCAAGACATCCTGAAGGGGAAATGATTGGTGCGGAGGCTGGTCTTCCATTCCGGCGGATCCAACAAAGCAAATTGTTACCCACTAAATGTCACTACATGGAGGGGTAAAGCATGATTCCCGTACAGGCTTGACAGGGACCATCTCAGCGATGCAAGACTTTGGCTAGGGAGGCTAGTTTTTCCCGGGCACGTTCCCCAGAAGCCCAAACTGGGTCCATTTCAGAGGATTTCAGACCCTGGCCCCAACTTTCCCATGGCTCACATGCTTGAAACTTCTGCAGCATGCGGCCGCAGTTGTTGTTCGCCAGGAAACAGATGTGAATGATGGGAAAACACTCCGTAGGCGTCAAAGATGCAGGTCGCTGAGGAGATCATAGCAATTCGGGACTCTGGATGCCGTATTCAGGTTCTCGGGGGTTGTCGGTAGACATGGTTCTGCTGCAATTTTGCTTCGGAATCGTAATTTTCCCACCCGCAGTGGCGTTTTTTGGTGGAAAATGTTGTGCAACGATAAGCAGCTGAGAGACCTTGGAGCCTTGAAGAAGAAGTTGGAGAAGGTTGAGGAGATCGAAGATCGGCGGGGACTATTGAGGAGGACGAGTGGTTGTTCTCACAAGGAGCGAGGCACGGAAATACATCGTATTTAAACGACCTCCCAGCTCCACAGTGGAAAACGTTCTTCATCCGGTGACGGCAAAGGCGACGAAGCAGCGACGGAGCAATCGTCTTTGGGGCTCTGACCTTTTATGCGGCTCCGCCAGTACTGTACACAAGCCATAACAAGTGTATAGAGTAGAATACTCAACACAACAACTGGTATGGAGGACTCGAATTAGTACAAAGTATTGTAGTGTTTGTCAAGGCTCGGCTCGCCCCGTTTCAGCGAACGTTGACAGCTTAACAGGTTTAACAGGCGGCTAACTTTCATTCTAACCCTATTTAGTCGGGTCGGTTCCTGACTTGAGCCTTGCCGAGTACAAAGTGCAATTGTAATCCCTGGTTCCCCCAGACTTGAGATCCTGGAGACGTGCTTTTGTATTTTCCCATCCGTTACGTTACTGGTCAGCATGCCAATTCCCAAAATCGTCTCATCCTCGTTTTAACTGGTCAATCAACATTACTTCATCAGTCCTCATCAGTCATCTTTTCCCTCTAAGTCGACAGTCCATGGAAAGCTCCGCGTCAAGTGCATGTCCGGAGTCCTCTTCCTCGCCTCCGGCGATGAGAAAACCAGTCCACGATGCCCCACCACACCCAAGCTGGCGAAGGTCCCAAGACTCCCAACCCATTTTTGCCCTGCTCAAATCAGCGATCAATCCTGGGGGTATCCCTGGCTACCAAAGCGTAATGACCGTGCGGACTGAAATTCCCAACTTCTCCATGCAACCCAAGAAGGTCAAGCCATGTTCACCCTGATCATAATAATCGCCTGCCTCCAGCCGGTGAACCGAGTGCCACGCAGCAGGTATTAAGACGCGATCTGCCCCATCCCAAGCTTTTGTCCCTGTTAATTCTCCCCAACCCCCCCTCTCCCCACCGACAAGGGCTACGGAAAAGCAGATCCAACGTTCCTCGAGAATCAGTTTTTCTTTGCAGCACAATGAGAGGATTGGTCGATTTGGAAGGACCTTTGGAATAGCTGAGGGGCATCTCTGCAGACGTGCTGGCTGGCTGTGCTGCTAGTGTGTCAGTGGAATCATGCCGTCAACAATACCGGGCATGGACAATAGCACCCACATCGATTATGGGGTATGAAAAGCTTCCCAATTGCTACATTTCCGTAAATGTCGACTTGCTAAATCGTATCATAGGATTACTCGTACCGAAAAACGATTCTCATGACTGTTGATGTTGGTCTGGTATCTTCAGCGTCTGTGGTTGTAATTTTGCGATTTTATACCCGCATTTTCGTCAGCAAATATTTTGGTCAGGATGATTGGTGGATGTTGGCATCTTGGGTAAGTCTGTCAAATTCGAGCTACTCGAAGCAATCTTTTTGTTAGACTTCAAGCTAAGCAGTTCAGATACTTTCATTGGCGAACATGGCTATTTGGGTAAAATGTAGGTTGCATTGCAACAAAACGTGTACATATCTAACCTTTATAGATCTGGAATTGGGAAGCTGGAAACATCAGTCAGATATCCCATTTGAAGACCTCGAAGTACTGTTTATGGTATGCACACAGATTAAATTTCTCTCTTTCACCGCAAACTCTAACTGTAACTCAGGTTCTGTGGCTGATGCAATGGATCTTGTCCTTCGTTCATGGAACAATGAACATCTCTGTTCTCACATTCTACCTTCGAGTCTTCCAAGATCAGTCGCTCCGCTTTCGGCGTCTCATTTACGCCTTTATATTCTTTACAGCCACAGCTTCCACCGCTGTTGTCCTAACTATCATTTTCCAATGTTCTCCAGCCGACAGCTATTGGAAATCCGATACTTTATTTGCAAATCGAAACTGTGTTGACTCGGAGAAATTGTTGTACACTCAGTCAGGGTTGATTCTATTTTGTGATATCGCATTGTTTATTATGCCGATGAAGTATCTATGGGGTATGTTCCCTCTATGTTGTTTTGACGAAATTTGAGAACTAATTGGATTGAAGAGCTCAACATTCCGAAATGGCAGAGAATACAAGTCATGTTTCTTATTGGGTTGGGTGCCTTGTAAGTCTTCTGCGCTACCGCTTCTAAACAGCCGCTTACTAGAGAATCAATAGAACATGTGTCGCTTCGATATTTCGTGTCATTGCCCTCCACAAACTTCAAGTTACCTCCGACAGAACTTGTAAGATGTCCGACCCCCCCCCCCTTCCACCATAATTAATCATATGTTCTAGATGATGGATTCGACTATTCCCTTTGGACCTCAATCGAGCTATTTGTCGCTTTAATCACCACATGTTTGCCTCCATGCAGGCCATTACTGTTGAGACTGTTTTGCAGCGGGAGAAGGAGAAACTGGTCATACACTTGGACCAGGACAACAACGACACAGAATACAGATGATGTAATATCACAATCGGCGACATATCTCAGCAAGGACGATGACCGAAATCCAACACCTTCATCAAGCCGCAGAAGACTCAGTTCGAGAGAAGGGAGAGGAAGCACGAGAGACGGCGAAGAATTGGAACCCATGGGCTTGGGGGGTGCCACAGTTCGAATTGGCCCGATGGGAAGAGTGGAAAGAGTGTATAGCTACGAAAGCAGCACCAGGAGGTATAGCGGGCACGAAGAAGAAGCAATCGGGCCTATGGGTGGTGGGCCTATGGGCGCAATGGGACGGGGTGGATAGCACAACGAATCACGACGATAATGAAACTCTTTTACACTTCGAAAAGGAACGAGGAGAAAAGATTGGGATTGGAACTAGAGTTTATGGTCTCTGGAATTTTATCCAACCAGTGATACATCTAGTTCCGCCAGAGTACAGTGGCTCTGACAAGCACTGTTTCTTTCGGTCTCTCAATTTCAATTTTCGACACGCGGAGAAGGTGGCAATGCGGGTCCATTGGGGGACGACCGGGTGTTGAATCGACGATGAGATATTTACCGACTGATCGGAACAGCCTACCCGCGATTACTGTCCTATCAACTGCGCCCCACCCAGTCGAACGATTAGATATTTCTATATCTACACATCGCCTCAGTACTTCGAATCAGTCCATAGCGGGACCCAGCAAAACAGGGCTTATTTAGGAGGCCCCGTTATGGACTGTTACGCCTAGGACGAAGTAATACACCATCACGTCGTATACTCTCTCCAGGATGACATGATGGATAAAGATGTATAAGAAAATACGAGCGCAAAGGATAGCTATGAAGAGACGGAAGAGGAAAAAGTTTCAGACCCCTCCAACAATTGCATAATCACATAACGTCGTAGCAGATTGAGTTGTAGTGGCGGCTACATTTTCGCAAATATAAAAGGACTTGATAATTGAGGCCTGGGAGTTTGAGGTTTAATGTGGTGAAGGGAGGGTTTGTGGAGAGTAGCTTGACCAGAGGAATAATAAATTTGCAAAGAGATATGGAAATAACACGAGATAGAACGTACCGGAAATGAGAAAGCAATATATTTATTATGTTTGTACAATACCTCGCAATCAGGATGCGATAAAATAATTACAGAGTATATTGTAAAAAAATGACAAGTCAATCCAAACCCAAAGAAACTCTCACTGTGCCATAAACTTGGAACAACTCTTCCCCATCTTTCCCAAAAAATCTGATAACTGTAAAACGCCACTCGTATTTTCGTGTCCCTCTCCGGGAAATCGTTGTAAGGATGATGCTTGCAGCTCCAAAAAGTTAAACGAACCACTGAGTGCCTAACCGTGGAACTGGTCTCTACCGTCCGGGATGCGCACTCGAGACGAGCCTAATTATTTATGGAAAACCTAGTATTTTATGCTGCTTCATTCGCTTAGCTTAAAATGGGGTATTTGTAACGAACCCCAACGCACTTTTTGTCCCTACTCTGTACAGTTTGCCCTCATTCCAAGAGAAGGGTAAACCCAAAAACAACATCTGATCGCCGCTTGATAAAAACCCAGCCCAATAAAGAATGAACATAATTGGGAACCCCCCCCCCCCGAAATTAATCCCAAAAGGAAATCTCGTGTAACAACCGTAACAACGCCCAAAGATCACACCGGAACAAGCACCCGCGCACACATCTTCCCCTTTCCCTCTCTCTCTTCTCACAGATTCTCATACTCCTCAATCAACCTCAACCTGGGTTTCACATTCCTCTTGCGTCGCTTAACCCTTTTCGCAGGGGACTCATCTGCCATTCTTCTTCTCTTCCTCGTCATTGAAGTGTTTGGTGGCTCTTCCACTTTTGTTCGTTTCCTCCGAGTCGCCAAAGGGATTGTAACTTCTTCTATCTCATCGATTTCTCTTGGCCTTTTTAAGGCAGAGCGTCCGGGGGCTTTCTTGTTCTGTGCTCGTGCACTAAGATCTTTCAGGTTGTAGTTGGGTCGCTGACTTCGTGTGCGGCTTATGGGCAAAGAATCTTCGGGCTCGTGGGCTTCTGGAGAAGGTGTAGTTGGGTATGAGGGTGGAGAGCATATGAGATCGCTTTCTTGGTCTGAGGAGGATTCGCTTTGGGTGCGGGTTACGATACGTGGTCTTCTGGTGTTTCGTCGACTTTGCTGATAGCCGGCGGTTGATATAGGGAGAAGCTCTAGAGCACTTGCTGCCTTGTTTGTGAGGTCTTGTGAATATTCTCCACCGCTGTTGTCATCATATTCCTCCTCCTCCTCCTCCTCCTCTTCTTCTTCTTCTTCTTCTTCGTCGTCGTCGTCGTCGTCGTCGTCGTCGTTCCCCTCCTCCAGCGGCACATGCTCGGTTCTCCATTCAGGTACTTGCCTGGGTCGTTCCACAAATGGGGTTTGGCGGATATTGGGATATTTTGCTCTTGGGAAGCCCAACTTGTTTACTTCATCAAATACCCCACCGTTACCTTCGCTTTGAATATTCTGAGCTTCCTCTTCATCCACCACAGGCTCGACCTCTGCATCAGGTGTTTGTCCGCTTTGTTCTGCAATTGGTGTCTCTGGATCAACTGGGAGATTTCGTGTTGTCCATGAATGTTTACTATGAGAAGAGAAAGAATTTATGTCGACAGTGGCAAGAATATTTCGACCTGGGTTACAGACAGAACGATTAATGTGTCTGCGAACGAGCCCCGCCGTCTTCGCCCTTCTGCCACAGTAAGGGCATCTCCTTGCGCACTCATCCAGTATGATAATGACGTTATCTTCTGGTACATCGCGAAGTAGTTCTTGGTGGCAATCGCATACTGGATAACGGTAAGAGTCCAAGTCTGTTACTTGTGGGAGGGCTTCATTGTTTTCTCCCATTTGATCCAGCTCTTCCATTACCACAGACGCAATGCGAACATTGCACAGTTTGGACTTCATCCGAGGGACCATGTCCTCATTTGGCTGCTCTTCAGGCGTCGAAGTTGCTTGATCCCTCTGAGCCTCCATCTCGCCATCCCCTCCTCCTGGAACATGACTAGAACCGTTCTTGGAGCCATTTCCCTCTTTTCGAAATCTCTCCAAGCGTTCCTGTAACTCTGCAACCGTTTTGGACAAGTCCAGGTTCGCTACCAGTGCTTGGTCTTTGACAGCTATGGCACTCAATTCACGAGCAGAAACGGGCGGCTCCATATTTCGAAGATCGTAAAGTTGTACCTCCAGCTGGGATTCAGATTTCAACAACTTCCTGTTAGACTGTTCGAGTTCTTCAACTTTCTCAGTCAGAGCGTTTATTCGATCGAGGTATGTCAATATCTGGGCGTGTTTGTGGTTCGTGGTCTCTGTGAGTTGTTTATTTTGGCCGAGGAGCTGGTCCTTGGTGTTCGAAACTTCAGCCAGCCTTTCAGAGGTCTCTTGTAGAAGAGCTTTTTGACTGGACAGTTCAGCAGTGGATATTTTTCTCTGGGATTCCAAGGTTGATGACAGTTTGTTCCTAGTGCGACAGACCTCGATGAACTTTCCATGCGTCTCGTCTAGAAGGGTCTTTTGTGTGGAAAGATCAGTAGAGAGCCTGGTAGTTTGAGCCTTTTGACTAGAAAGCTCGGTGGAAAGTGTAGCATTGTCTTTTTTATGGTGTCCCAGGGTTAGTTCGAGTTCGTTCTTGGTGCGTAAAGCCCGATTCAACGATACTTTCAACTCATCTAGATGAGATTTTTGACTAGAAATCTCGGTGGAAAGTTTAGCATTTTCTTTCTGGTTTTCCAGGGATTGTTTGAGTTCGTCCTCTGCGCTTGAAACCCGAACCAACTTTGCCGTCAACTCATCTAGACGAGACTTTTGACTAGAAATCTCGGTGGAAAGTCTAGCATTTTCTTCTTTCTGGATTTCCAGGGTTCGTGTGCGTTCGTCCGTGATGCCTGAAACCCGAACTAACTTTGCCAACGACACATCTAGAAGCGTCTTTTGACTAGCCATTTCAGTACAGAGTCTGGTCGTTGCATCTCTTTGGGTTGATACAATCTGTGTGAGCTTATCGTTGGTACTTGAAACCTGATTCAACTCTGCTCCCCTCTCATGCAAAAGAGTCTTTTGACTAAAAAGTTCAGTAGCGAGCTGGCCGTTTTCTTCTTTCTGGTTCTCCAAGTCCTGCGTGAGACTATCACACTTCTGTTCGAACTCTCTTAATTCGCTTGCCTTTGCTTCAAGATCAGCTTCTCGACTTGAAAGAGTATTCATGAGAAATGCGATTGCCCTTTTCTGTCTGTCTAGAATATCTAGAAAATAAGTTCGCTCATCTCGAAGATTCTCGGGTTGGAGGGATCTAGCCCCCTGTTCGGCATCCAAACAGATAATTTGTGCTGATTTCTCTTTGAGATCTGCCTCAGCATGCTCAAGCGAATTCTTCAATCTCTCGATTTCGGCTGCGAGTTCATGTTCTTTGGTGTGACTGTTTGAGAACCATGGATTCAAGCTGGATCTTTCTACCAGCTCTGATGTCAAACTTTCAGCTGTGTTCTTGAACGTCATGTTTGCATCTGCAACTGCCGTATCTGCGGGGTTAATCAGCGTGGCAAAATTATCCTCGAAACCGAATCGCTCCTCATTGTTTAATGTCGTTTTCCACGTTTCCTTGGCCAGACCCAATACATCTTTGGTATGAATAACGCGTCCAGGAGTCCTTTCATGTGCTATTATTAAATGAACCGCAAGACTATGTGCCAACCCGACTCTCACGGCTTTCAGTAAAAGCGATCTCGCTTCTTTTGAAAAGCCAGTCTGGAGGTTCTGTTCCAGCTCATGGTTCTTTTCATGCAAAGCAAGAAGATCAGCTTTAATATTTTCAAGCTCTTTCGATTTTGCTTCCAGATTGGAAGCAAACTCTTCTTTGGTCTTCGACGTAGAATCTTGGAGTTCTAGTTCTAGCCCATGGCACTTCTCAGTTAACGCAGAAAGCTCCCTTAATCTTGTGACAAGACTGTAATCAACTTCTTCCTTGGACTTTGCCATAGAAGTGAGGTTCTGATAAGCTGTATTGATTTGAGACTGTTTGTGTTGTAGTGATTGGTTGTATTGCAAGTCCGCCCTTTCCCTCTCAATCATAGCCCTCTCTTCTGTCGCTGAAACTGCTTCCAATACTGCTCTCTGCTTCTCGGCGTTGGCCATAGATTCTCTTTCAGCATTGGTCTTCGAAAAAAGTAAATTTTCTCGTGAAAGCGCTTCCGAGACTGCCGCCTCTTTCTCCTTCTTCGCCTCTTCCATCGCCTCTTCCCTGACCTTCAAGACGGCTGCAGCGACTGCTTCCTGAATATCATTCTTGTGCGTACTTTTCAAAGATGCTGTTGTTCTTTCCACTGCAGTTCGGACGTCCCACTCTCTTTTCTTGCAAGAATCATACCTGTCCTTCCACTCGTTCCGCCTTGCTAAAGTAACACTCATCATTTCGTCTTTGTCTTTGATCTGAGATTTTGAATCTTCGAGTTCCTGCTCAAGCTCGCGGATCCTGAGAGATTGGCTAAATACAGTCTGCGTCTCATGGCTTTCCTCGGCATGGGCGCGTGATCGCTGGAGCTCCACTTCAAGTGCGTTGATCTCCTTCCCTAAAGCTCTCTCCGTCTCAGCACTGCTTTCGAGCTTCGTTTCGAGAGCGGAAATCTTTTGATCTCTTTTCATCACTTCCTCGTATTGTTTCTGAATATCCTTTCGAAGTGCAACTTTCAGCACTCCCCCTTCGATCCTCCCGATAGCTCTTGCTTTTACCTGGCGTTCGTCCTTGCTCTGTATCATGGTTTCTCGCAAGGTTGCTAGTTCGTCTTTGATTTTCTTCTTTTCCCTCGCCAATTGCTGACTCTTGGTTTCAGCAACTCGGACAGCCGCTGTAGACTGCTCTTCTTCTTTTTGCCGCGCTTTCTTGTCCCGTAACAAATCTCCCCGTAGTGTCGATATCTTCTCTTTCAGATTCCGCTTTTTCTCCGCCCATTCGTCTTTCTCCTCCTCGGTTATTCGAAGGGCTGTTTCAAATTCTTCTTTTTCCACTTGACGCTCACTTTCTTCTACAGCCAAAGCTTTTTGCAATATCGAAATTTCCTTGTGAAGTGTCTCGATCACCCCTCTCCACTTTTGATCCTTCTCCTCAGCCCTTTTGGCAGCAGTCTTTGACTCTTCTCTCCCCCTCTGGTGTTCTTCCCTTTCCCGGGTTGAATTCTTTTGCAGGGCTGAAAGTTCTTCGTAGAGTTTTTGTATCTCCTTATCGCCCAGATTTAAAAGTTCCTCCAAACTGGCTATCTTTTTACGATCCTCCTCCCACTTTTTACGATCCTCCTCCCACATTTTATGATCCTTCTCCCACGTTTTACGATCCTCTTCCCACGTTCTACGCTCCTCTTCCCACGCTTTATGATTCTTCTCCCACGTTTTACGATCCTCTTCCCATGTTCTACGCTCCTCCTCCCACTCTTTACACTGCAGCTCCAACAGTTTACCGTAGGTTTGAGCTATTTTGATCTCGTTAGGGGTCAACGGGGAGGCCTTCATTTTAGCTTGGTTGGTCCGGGGATCTGTCCAGGAAAATTAGTTTCCGACAGAAGAAAAAAATGGAATCTAATTCTCGTAGCGGGCCAATTGAATAAGTCTGGAAGCAAAACAAGTTCGACTCAAGATTCATATCCCAGGAAGATGAAGCTAAATAGGCAATTCAACACGCAGCGTCATTCTCACAAATCCTTCCGGTTTCCCATACAACCGCAATACGTAATCGAACCTCAAAGAATAGAAACAAGAACAAATAATGCACGACTTACTTGGAGGCAGCTCAAACTCATACCCACGTTTCGATTCACCACCTTCGGATCTCATATTTCCATGGAAAGAATCAGGGGAACCGGCATCGCAGCTCGTGAACTTTTCCTTCGAACCCATCCTCAAAACTAGAATACGCAAGCAATTTGCGGTTCAGAAACCCAAGCTGCAAGTGACCGTTCGATGTAATATCACGATGCCCGTCGTCCAAGTTGTCGGTAAGGCATCAAACCACCGGCAGATCACCCTTCCTCACTCTCAAATAACAAGCTCAAGATGAAATAAGCGAACTAGTAGAACGACTAATAAAACAATTCAAGCAATTCTTCAACAAGTTTTCTTCAAACAATCATTTGACGATCGATTGACAGACAACGACAGACACCCAAGCAAAAAGGAAAGGCGAGGAGCGGGGAGTGATGCTGGCTCTATGTTGGACCACCCCCGGTCGCTTGAGAAAGATAAACGCATAGCACTAGTCTATAAATGGCTAAGTTGCAAGCCATACTCTGCATCTATCCTCTCCTAGCCTTTTCTGATTTGTGACGAAGCTCCAAGAACCAATTATTTCTTGCAGTTTTGACGTTGTACAAAAAAGCAATTCCACAACCCTGACCACCTTCAGTACACCCTAAATTAGGTAGACTATTGGGACGTTGGCAGTTTCAGGGACGAGATGAAGAATGCAAAGAAAGAAAAAGGATTGAACATAGAAAAGAGAATGTAATATCACAAAATTGACCTCCCTCACTCGCTGAAGAGGTTTCGCAGTAAGCGACGCGACCGGACCAGACCCCGCGACCCACCCTAAGAAATACCTCCATCACCACAAACCTCCAAGCTACCCTTCCAAACAAAACAAGAAGCAAAATCCATAAACATGGCACCCCCAACTCCCCTCGCAATCGCAACCGGCTCCGTTAATCGACTCGTCAAAGAAGAAGCCTCCTACCACAAGGAACTCTCAAGTCAAGAGGCGCGTCTCGCAAAACTTCAGGCCAGCACTGAGGAAGATGAGAATGCTGAGTACCAGTTGAAGCAAGAGGTATTTACCCCCTTCCCAATCTCCCCTCTTTCCTCTTGCCAGCCCTCTCGCTGGCCCTCGTTTGTTAAATATTTACAAACTAACAAACTCTAGCGCACAGCAATCGAAGAAACCCGCGCTGTCTTCCCACCCCTCCGCCAACGCATCGAAGACGCCCTCGAAAAGCTAAAAGACCAGTTGGAAGCCGGACAGGCAAAGGGCGCGAGCGAGGCTGAGATCAGTGCTGCGACGGAGACGATAGAGAAGGCGAAATTGGCTGTTAGCACAAAGTAAATGAGGATTCTACATTAGAGGCACGCCGCGGATGAATAACGACAATGATACCCTGGGCTGAGACATGAGACAAAAATACTTGGGGGCATAGATAAACAGGATCGGCGGATTATGGGTATCATGATTTTTTTAATGGTACAAGAAATCGTACATCTATTTCCCCCTCCAATACGAAAATTGACCAGATTTATGTCTATGTGGTGTCCATTTTGTCTTCTGCTTCTCCCTCTTCGGCACTTGGCTCATCGATAGTAACTCGAGGCGTCTCTGCTTCTGCCATTGGTGTATCTGGTGTAGCATCCGCCTTTATTCCCGAATCTGCCATCGTAGCATCCTCTCCCATTGTAGACCCTTCCCTGCGACGCTCTGAGGGAGCTGGTGAACCAGCCCGACTTGTCGCTCTACTTCCAGCTTTCGAAAATGATCCAGACGGGAAAGAGCGAGGCTTCAAACTGTGCTCCGGACTATTCGTACTTGCTTCAGGCCCCGGAGTGGCATTCCCACTGATACTCGCATGCCTAGGAGTTTGTCCCCCCACAGAAGCCTCACCCACCTCCCCATCCTCATTCTCCCCCTCCATACCCTCTCTCCGTTCTACCTCCTCCTTCTCATCCCTAATCAACCTTCGCAATTGCATCCCCTCCTCCACAATCCGTCCAAACTGCTCTCGTCTTTCCTTCCACGTCTCCCCATATGCTGCACTTTCCTTCTCCAGCTCCCTACACTCCTCTTCCAACTTGCGCAAATTAGTCTCCTGATCCGCTCGCGGTCGCAAAAGCTTGTTATTCGTGATCTTCTCCGTCAACTCGTCGAATTTCTTCCTCTGCTCTAGACTTCTCTTTGCCTCCTCAAGTTGCACTTTCAGTACGACGGTATTATCTCTCACCTCCTGTGCCGTGTCTAGAATGCGCTGTTTATCGGCTTTGTAGCGTTCGCGCTCGCGTTCGTTGCTGTTGTAGAGGAATTGTATACGGGCCATGCTATCGTCGAAGGCTGCGAAATCGAGGAGGACATCTTCGCGGAGTTGGCGTCTGTTGTCTAGTTGTTTCTGTCGCTCGCTCTCTTGGGCTGTGCCTTCGTTGGCGGTGTCTGGGGGTGGGGTGGGCAATTTGATAGGGGTTGAGATTAGGGAGTCAGGTGCTAGGAGACGGTTTGTGATGCGCTTAAATGGTTTTTCCTGGACGTTTAGGAGACGCGTTTTGTGGAGCTCGTCTTCTTTGGTGCTTCGGTGTTCCTCTTCGGGTTCGAGGGGTTGGAAGGAAGCCATTGCGATGTTGTGGAGGGGAGAGTTGGGAGGTGGGAATGTTTGGAAGGGATGATTGTATCTTCTTGGTGGAGCTAGGGAGGGAGAGGCTAGGGGATCACAGCCTCGAGCTTCAGCCGCCCCCCACATGATGGGCTAGATCGACGGTCGATTCACATCGTCTTTGTGACCGTCCTTTCTTTCTTTTAAACTCAACACTAAAGACTCAACATGCTCAAATTCTTATAATTCTTTCTTATGATCTGTGGGAATTTCCCTTCATACAATATTCCGACTTACTCTCGTTTGCGACACTACATTTGAACACGACACACTTCACTTTCTCTAACCTTCGATCCACCAAAGTCTCACAAGACGTAACCTCGACTGGGAACTCCTATATATTCTCTCGAAGTATAACTCAATAATTCCTCAAAATGCCAGCCCCATCGCTGGTCGATTCCTGCACCAGAGCCTGCATCAAGAACGTCCGCAGTTCGTACCATTCCTCACTCCCAATTTTCTACATCCTCACTACTTTACACCCTCACTAACACACACCCTCTAGGTCTTACCGACGTAGGCGACTTCGAGTTCTGGAAAATCCGCGACATCCTAAAATATATAACCAACCCCGAACAACTCCACGAAATTGAAGTAAACTCCCCCCAAATCCGCGGTGAAGATGCCCCCCTCTGGCAAAAGTTCATTGCGCGAGATATTCCCAACTGGGAGAAGAAGAACTGGGCTCCAAAGGACGGGTTAAAATGGTACGAGGTCTACCACAAGTACAAGAAAGAGCAAGCTAAAGAAATTGCCCGCGATGAAGAGGCTCTTCGTAAGACGATGATGGGCTTGAAACAACACAAGGAATCGCATGTGAGCAAGATTGTCGATGCGAAGACCTTACCAAAACTACCTCGCGATCCGAGGATGTTGGCAAATGGGAGTACGCCACGGAGGAAGGGACTTAGCCTTGCTAAGGCGCCGCCTAGTTCTTTGAATTGGACATCGGGGAGTAAGACTAAGATGGTGGATTCGAAGGGCGTTCTAGCGCGGGCTAAGAGGGAGGCGAAGGAGATTAAGGCGATGGGGAGATTATCTGTTCCGACGCATCAGTTGCAGAATAGTAGGAGGCATCTCGGACAGGTTGTTCAAGCTCCAGCGGGGATGGTAAACCAGTATCGAACTGCTGCTCAGCCACCTATTAAGATCTTGGCCAAGAGGAAACAGTCGAGTGGTTTTAGTGGGGGTGTTTCTGGTCCTTCGTTGGAAGATAGGGAGGCGAAATTAAGGGCTTTCACCTCGGGTGGGAAGAAAACAGCTCCTGTGTCCCAAACGATGGTTGATTCCGATGATGATGACGATGATTTACTGGCTGGCAGTAACGATTATGAAGAGGAGGAAGAGGGCGACGACTTATTCGACGAGAAACCACAATCTTCATCGAAACCAGCACCTTCTCGTTCTACTTTTGGACCTTCTCAATCTTCCTCTCCTAGACCATCTTCAGGCCCATCTGCTTCAGCTGCTGCTCCTCTGAAGCCGATGATGCCTAGAAAGAGACCACCAGTCGATGTATTCAATCGCGGAGCCAAGAAACCTAGAAGATGAGAAGGATTGCACTCTGGGCTTTTTCGCTCCAGTTACACGGGAGTTTCTTTCAATTTTGTTTGATATTCAGCATGGAGTTTTGCATTTGGTAGGCGGAAGGAAGGGATTTAACATCGAGGAGTTTGGGATACAGGGAGGGCATGGAAGAGGAGGCGTTCAAGCTTTTCAATTGTCTATTAAATAAATAGCTATATATAGTTATACATGGCCAGCGAAATTGTAACAAATCACTCTGGTCATTCCTCCTTTGTTCAATCAAACCTGAAACTGGTTTACTCAAGATTTGTTACTCAATGTTTGTTAGTTTGGCACCCGGGGATTACTCGTGGGTTACTCTTTGCTTACCCGCCAGACCTACGAAATTAATCGGGAGCATTTAGTAGAATTAGAAACTTGATTTCTTCATTGTCCTAAAGCTTTGGCCGAGGCAACATCCTCTTCACATAATGTCACAGAATATTTTCAAGGTTATGGAAAGTGCCTCATTCTTCATATCTTCATTTATTCATCATCCACGCATCTCTCCTTCCCTGTGTCCATCATAAAATATGGAATCAATCGTACCGCCCCGATTTTTTTGCTGAGAGTATCTTGCCGCCGTATAGAAAAAGGAAAATAGAATGGGAAATCCAGCGAGGAAAGAGGGAGATAGCGTTCATCTCTTGTCCATATTTTCGGACGGGTGACCCGTTGACCTTGAGACATAGAGAACCTCGACCATTTATCTTACTCGTGAAACCCCTGGAGATCGCGTTTGTGGAAAACGAGGTGTCGGGAAATGTAGTGTATTTTGTGTATTTCGAAAGAGGTGGGTGGGTATCGACAGGCAAGCAGGCAGATATCTAGTTTCCCCCACGAAGTGCGAGAACCAGATGCAGTGTTGCGCCACCCTCTAGTGCGTATTCTTGTGCGGTTTTGTCGTCGGCCCTGTTGGGAGATGCGTTAGCATAAGTATTCTTAATGGCATTTCGTAGCGTTGACCTGGTCAAGTTAGGTTGCTGGTGACAAGCGGCGGCCAGCAAGTGCCTTCCTAGGTTATGGCTCTCCCTCTCACCACATAGCAGAACCAACAGGGATAAGGGGAATATAACAAACATACATCTGCTTTCCACCATAGATCAAACGCTGTTGAACAGGCGGGATTCCCTCCTTCTCCTCGACCTTCTCCTTGATCTGCGAGACCTAGACTTGCGCATCAGCTTCTCCTCCCAACCTGTCCACAGTTATATCCTAGCGGGTAACGAATCGCGGCGGGCTGGTAGCCGTACCTTATAATCAGGCTCGATATCCAACTCAATCTCCTTCCCCGTCAAGGTTCTGACCCTATAACACAATCAGCATCTATTCATTCAACTGCTCCATTCCGCTGTCTTTGCTTTCGGTATGTACGTACTTAATAAGCATCTTGACTGCGGTTGTGTATAGTATATTTCGTATGGGTATGTGTTTGGTACAAGTTTGGTATGCGGACGTGGGTTGATTTTTGCAGGTTGGCACGAAGATGAGGCTGTAGTCGTGTTGATGGTGGGGAGTTGATGTTTGCGGGGAGAAAGGTTGTAGCCTTGTAGCTTTTAAGTTCTGCAGGGGTGATGTGCTCGCCCTTTTATCACCGACTTTCGGCTTTAAGAGGTATGGGTGTTGTTTGGGAATTCACTTGGGTTTGTGGATTTCTTTTGTTGCTTGGAGGGGGCTTAGGTTGTATGTGACTGTACTTTGGTGAATTGAATGGGTATTTGAGAGCTTGTTGAAAAAGAAAGTAGGTTATAAATAGTGTAAAGATGGCAGTGCTCTTGTTGGGTTACCTACCAATAGAGAACTTGCTGAAGTTTTATTTACTTTTCAAAACAACTTAACAAGGGATGGAGAAGAACCATCTAAGACAATCGATACAAATGAATCAATTATCATAACATGGAGGCGCTGAGAATTCCTTTCAAGTACAAGTATTGACGTGGTTGAAGTAAAAAATAAAGCAAGTACATTCATAAAGCTAAAAAGGCCAAAGAAATCATCCCAAGTTCCCCTTCATATCCATACCCAACAATTGTTCCAAAACAATTATCCCAAGCAGCATAGCAACCGTCAATCATTATTCATCAAACCCAGTAACAAAAAAAGACCCTGCAAGCATTTAATCATCAACCAAAGATCTGCTAGAACAATAACTTGAAGAAGCATCACTATCAGAATCCAAATCCTCCTCATCCAACACAATACTCTTCAAAGCAACCCCACGATCTTGAACCAAAACACCATCATAAAGCGTCGAGAACCCAGCCAAGAAATCATTCACAACATTCTCCGTTTCCTGCTGCGTAAGTTCAATCTTCGCAATCGGTTTAGTAGCCCAATCAAACGTCTTCTTATCTTTGATGACAATCAAACCGGGTTGGGGTGGTGGTGGAAGGTTTGGTGGTCTTGGGTATTTCTTCTCTTCGCCACGAAGAATGATTACATATTCTCTGTGATCAATATCATCCTTCTTTGCCTTTTTGTTCCAGAACCTAGGTTTCTTGAGTTCTTTGATGGTGTTGACATATTCGGTGGACCAGGTGTGGCGTTTGAAACCTGGACTGTCGTTTTTGGTGTTAACTGTGGATAATCTCGGAGTCAGTATTGTAATTTGTAGATCTTTGATGAAATGATAATGAACTTGGGGAACACCCACTCATATTGTAGATGGTTACGTTCACGATTCTCGGGAGGTTCAACAATTTATCCACGTTGGAGCTTTTGACAGTCGGGTTCTGGACTTCGGCGGTGCGCATGTATTCTTTGATTTCGTCTTGGGAGATGGGGACTTTATTGAGGTGAGGTGCTACCTCGTGTTCATTGTGATTGCTTTTGGAGAGGGGGATCCCGAAGAGGCGGAAAACGTTCTCTTTGCGTTTTACTTTGAACGGGCCGTTGTAAGCGCGGTACATTTCGTAAATGATTTCCTTCTCAACAGTATTGGTTTCATTTTGGGTGGAGGTGGGTTTTTCTTTTGAGTCGGGTCTGGTTTTTTGTAAGTGTTATGAACTTCGGAATTGGTTGAGTGGTTCGTCTTACTGTTTCTTGTTCAGACAGCCTTTGCATTCTGCTGAGTCTTCTTTTGGGTTGCACAAAGTAGCTGAGGACGAGGCATCGTCGGATGGTGTGTTGTCCTTTCCTCCGGCCTTCCCCTTCCGGGTGACTTGAACCATGTTTGCAGCTCTGACGTTGTCCTGAAGACTGAAAGACATCAAAGATGCGATCTCGGTATCTCGAAGTCCGCAAAGAATCTTCTTCATATTCTTCTTCATTTCCGCAAGAAAAGTACGTTCGGAAGGAGTCAACTCGCGCCTGTAACTTGTAAGCGATGTCTCGCAAAGATGGATGATTAGACTGCTCACCCTTGAGCAATCTTCTGCAACACAACTAGAGAGATAACATTCATCAACACCTCCGAGCCTTCTGCAAGGCGCTCAACTTCCGTCTCGAAGTCATCAACCTCGCTGTCACCCATACCAAGTCCCCACATCAAGCGATCCCATGGCTTTTTAGGAGGTTCTGCAATCTCACAGACATCTTCTCTGAAATCCCCGAGCCCTTTCTTGTACGACCTAGCCTTCTCGAGGGCCGTAAGGATGATTTCAAAATTCGAAGTACACTTTTGCGTAAACTTCACAAACTTCTCTTGAAAGTTTCCCTTGAAGTAGGTTGAATTCTCATTGACCTCCTTTCCTGCTCTCGAGAAGAAGTTGGCAGCGATAGAAACAGTTGCGGCGAGATCTTTGATCCTGTAATGGTACTTGAGGTGCGACAAGCCTACTACCACTTGTTCAGCTGAGTTTGCGGCATCCAATATGAAAGCACCTGGTGAGGGATTCATCGTGAAGATAATGCCTCTGCTGTTCAGAGAATCTGATAGTTGGAGACTATCGAAGTAGAGGGAAAAGAGGGGTTATCGTGAGGCTGAGAACCAGGCAGTATATATATGGCCCGTATGCAGGTGGGACGTGGTGGGGTTTGACAGGTCCGAAGGGGAGCCTCAAACGAATTGAAGCCAACCAATAACGGCATGCATATTCTGTAGCAGAATGTAAGACGGCGCAACAGAGCCCCGAGGGGGAAAATGAAGCTGTACTAAAAGAAAAACCCCCAAAATCAAAACACGAAGTAACCTGCTTTAGAGCATCACGTAAAAGCTACTCCTTAGCTGCAGCTGGTTTTTAGTATATAGGTAGGTACCACCACTTTTCACTTTTCGGAAAACTACTTTTCTCCTTACGCATCATGTCCAGTCACAACAGCGGAAGTGACAGAACGCCCGACCAGTATAAGGCACTCGAACTTGCAACTCTGGCAGCGCTGCCTAGCTTGCCGCCCGAGCTTCAAGGACGAATCCACGAATGCTGTAGCACAAGCTCTCTGGGGATTTTGTCCCAATTGAACAAGAACTGGAACCAGAAGACCACACATCTTCTCTGGAGAGATATTGATTTCGTTGTGGGGTGGAGTGACGAAGATCCATCCGAACGAACTCGACAATTCTTCGTTGTCTGCCATGACTTGATGGATTACCAACCTGAACGATGGAACACTTTAGCTCCGTTCGTGAGGAAGTTGAACTTAGGGAGACTTCACGGAATCAATCTCGTTCAACAACCCTCTGATCGAGATTACGATTTTTTCGAGGACGGAGCTGAAAATGACGTATTCGAGATTATTGCAGGATTCCCGAATTTGGAAAACCTCTCAGTTTATATCAAGAATTGGTGGTCCGACGATGTTGACCAGGCTACTCTTTCCGCATTGGCTGTGGGATTGACCAAATTGAAAGCTCTAAAAATTGGAGGGCAGTTGCCGTATAATCTACTCGAGGTACTATTAAGTCACGCCGAAAACATCGAACATCTCTCCTTCTTCAATCTCCATTGCAGCCCGGGTCAAGATAATGGACCGGAAGGGTCTGCACTCGACTCGAAAATACACGCTCGACTCACGCATCTCAAGACCTTGCACCTGTGCAAGCTTGCAGATTTGGATGGATCGATCCCCCAGAGGGAGAGGATCACCTACCCGGACGACGAGGACGGGGAGGAGGTGGAATACGAATTTGCATCGGGCATGAGATGGGGCTTCCCTAGAGAATCAGAAGTCGCTGTCCTGGCTGACTGGGCCGATATACTCCGCCGATGTTCCAAAACGCTCGAAGAAGTGACTTTGGAGAATCGATATCTTTGTAGCCACGGTTTCGATAATTCCGTCAAGATCAATCCAGGCGCTGAACACCCGGCGGAATATGGCGCCTTTTCGATTCAAGAGAGTCAGAAGGCTCTTTTCCCTGTGTTGTCGTCGGAAGAGTGGCCGAAGTTGAAAAGTTTAATTTTCGTTGGAATGGGTGAGGAGCAAGATGTAAACCGAGCGGTTTGCCATTTGGAAGGGAAGGTTGAGATTGAGTTCCGGCTGGCTAACACTGAGGACATGGGTGGTGATGTGACGCCAGAACAGATTTCGACCCCGATAGAGTTTTATGATTAGCAATGGCTCGAGTATCGGCGCCCCGTAAATCGACCCCCTTCCCCCCCCTTGTTTAATCTTCTTGTAACCCACTGCCTGACTTTTACGTACTACTTTGAGTTACTTTTAAGATTATTAATAATCTATATATTATATCTAATATACATTATATATAAGATGGTAGAACTGCTAAAGTCTTCTATTATATAATTATAGCGAATATAAGAAAAGAATACTTAATTAAACTATATATACTAAGGCTTAAAAATAAAGCTATTCGCGCTTAAATTACCTAGTTGTAACGAAACTACCTAACTGACTAAACAAAGGTAACTAAGTCTCGATAGTTAGTATGCTATCACGAATCACATGTTAGCACGTGATGAGTAAGTCTAGGCGGCGTCCTGACAGGACAAGATACTATTGAGTAATCATAGCAAATAGGGATCGGTTAGAGTAGCTAAGCGATCTAGGAATTTTCATTACATACAGGTCACGTGATATGGGGTCGCTTGGAGCGACCTAAGCGATCGGTTGACTAGAGCGACAGGCACTCCTGTCTACCCAGGGGAACGAAGGTTATATATATGACTGGCATGTCTGCCATTAGATAGGAGCTTCGTGCTTAACTTAGTTATCAATCTATTCACATTGTTTGACTTCTTTGATACAAGTAACGAGTTCAGTTCCAAGTGAACACCCCGCGCATCTGAACCTCTTTGTTGGAATACTGGCATGTCGATGCTGCTAAGGGGTCGGGTATTCAGGAGTACAAGTCACGTTTTTCTCGACATACGTGATATATGTTTTGTATCTGTTGGTACGACTTGGTTTGTGATAACTGTCGTATATCGTACGTCTGTAAAGAAGTTTTATTGATTCATTGTTGTTCTAAAAGAGGGGAAGTTGAAGCTCAAAAGCAAACATCCATAAGTGCAGAATCGTCACGTGTAGTCACGTGTATAACGCAACCGACCCAATAGGGTGGTAGCAACAGTATCACTCATCGACACTCCTTTAGATATCGAACGTAGCTTCGGAGAGAAGAGGAGATTACACATAAATTACAGGAATACAAAAGACATTGATATTCCACTGTGTGTGCACACGAACCTAGCTGAAGTCAAGACCAACACTCTTACTGCATACCAACCTTCGAGACTAGTTATACCTTGTTTAGACCGTTTAGGTAGTTTCGTTACAGTAGGGACGACAACTCGCTAGGCGAGTTAGCGATCTAGGAGAACAAAGGAAGTTTTATATAAGACTAGCACTTCTGCTATTGGATAGGAGCTTCGTGCTCAACTTAGTTTATTATCTTAGTATAAGGGGTAAACCCCCTGAGTATAGCTCGGGCTGAGTCCCTCGCTAAAAGGGCATGCCTTTATTGCATTCCTACACTTATAGCATTTTATTTCCTAGAAATTATAAGTATTCTTGCTAGGCTATATATATAGTCGCGAGAGTGACTTTTGTAGTTAGTTCTTCATGCACTTCTTAACAATTCAATATTGAACTATAACTTTGAGTTATTCGAGGTCTAGCCTCTCACACTTTGTTATTAAGCTTTCACTTCTGACTCTTTTAATACAAGTAGCAAGTTCACTTCCAATTGAATAACCCGGCGCGTTCATACCTCTTACTGTATACTAACCTTCGAGACTTAGTCAGCTTTGTTCAGACTGTTCGAGTAGTTTCGTTACACTTTGCTAGGCGATTAAGAAAGAAGTACGCTATGATTTCAAGTTTTTTTTTTGACTGTTTTGAAAAGCCCTAATTTAAGGCTTTCTTTTAAGCCTATATATGAATTTTTTAGACTAGATTTGAATGTGTAGGATTTTATTTAAATAAATATTAATCTATTTTAGAAGCATATATAAAAATTTGGCTAGAGTATAGTGAGATGGAAATTTTTTATCGTTGATTTAGTTAAGCCCTACACTAATTTAAAGGGTAAAACTTAACAAGAAGAATGTACTAGCTTAAGCAATTATAGCTATTAAATTGACGTTGCTGTCGCTATATTAGTCCTTGGTGCTGTTGGATTCCCAGACAAGTTTTCATCTCGCACAGGCTATATAAGCTTCCCAACTTACTGTGAGCTTAATTTAATAGCTATTAATATGATTCATTTTTTAAAATTCTCTATTTAATTAAATCTACAATCCTAGATATTAAGAAGTATATTTTCTGCGTTGAGGGTTGTGCTATATAATTTTAAAAATTAAGGCTGAAAATAAAGTATTGTTGAAATCCGGGGTAAAAAGCTTAAATCTGAGAGGTTTAGTAATACCATATTGTTGAGTTGGGGAAGAAGTGAGTATTGTAGGTCATGGAGAATTGATTGTCCCGTAAAGGTAGACTAGCTAGATCTATATATAAGGAGTGTGTGCTGACAAAAGAGGGTATTACGCTATAGTAGCGCTCTGAATATGTGACATGAAACAAGTGATACAAAACAAGTGATCATACCAGTGATCAAGATAGCAGATAAAACAGTCGATGAAGTGGTAAATCAAACAGTAGATCATTATGAGAATAAACAATGAGAGAAGTCAGGTGATGTTATGAATCCAGCACAACACATATAATATCATGATATCCTAGTAGTATACTAACAATATTAATAGCAATACTATTTGGTATTATTGGCGATATGGAGTATAAATGGTGTAATATAAACTCTATTTTCAACGATATATCGTGGTGATACAACATCCCAGATACTACTGGCAACACTGCCCCCAAGACATACTCGAAAACTCTTGAATGTTCCTCAAAGACGTGAACTGACTCCGAGATCCTCATGTAGGTAATCCCCGAAAGCACACCAAGCTTGATAATTCCGGATTCACATATATTGGACGCTCGTATGGTCTGGGAGCATCGGTTGGGCTTCTCGACACGGATATCCTCGCCGAAAGTCTGACGACAGGATACGTCTATAAAGAGCCGGGCTACAATGCAGAAATTCATTGTATCCACAATTTTAGCACTAAATTTAAGCTTTGTCACACTGGGTCAGTCCTCTGGGAAGCATATGGTCCCTTACCAAACAGTATCCTCCCCGAACGGTCAACGTACATGGGCCGTGGAAACGAGTCAATCATCGCGATTGGAGTATCTGCCCAATAAATAAATAACACAAAGTAGCTAGGGATTCCCTCGGGATCAAACTATGCCTCCCTGAACACTACACAGTGTTCTGTTGAATACAAACCCACACTGTTCCGCGTCACCGTTCAAACTCAAGCGAAAAACATCACGGTTACTCCTATAATGTCAAGTCAAGACATCAATCCTCAAGGAAATCTGTCGCACACTTCTATGCGTCAATTAGAGATGATCTCGAATGATAAGACGAATTTATACCAGTCCCTTCTGGGGAACTCGTTGTTGGCTAGTATTGGCGATTACAACATCTCACAGGCGAACTCAAGTCTTGCACTCACGGAGAAGCCAGCCACTTTAGCAGGGTTAACGAATGCCGTCGCAGCAATGCTCGACGATATCTTGGTTGGCTATGCAGGCGCGCAATTGATGATGGGTAATCACTCGATTCCCACGGAAGTCGTGGTAACTACTCTGGCTCTGAAAGTCGTACAAAGGGTTTACATCGTTGCCATGTTTATTTTCAATTTGCTGGTTGTACTTATTGCGGTTGAGGAAGCTGTTAGAACGGTGTTTTGGAAGGGATTGGGGGAATTGGGATTATATAGATTCGGATAAGGTGATTGTTGGAAGTTTGGTTGGGGGAAGAACGATGTTTATTAATGGAAATAGGGGTATTGAAGAGGGAGTCGGTGGGGGTACGAGGTTGAGACTTGAGAGGGAGACTGGAGCTCTTATTTTGGATGATATGGAAGAGAAGTTAAAGTAGTATGATTGATTCTTAGTAAAGTGAAATCAGTGAGATTTTCCAAGTTTATGAAAAAGCTGTGTGTGCGAGTGAATATTAGAAATTGATGCTAACCGGGTTTAGAAAGGGGAAGGGGAGTCTTGAACGCTTACGATTAAAATCAGTTAAATAATTGGCGTTATTTTCGGAGTTAATAAGGATTTTTGCACGTGATTTCGCGTTTTTGAAACAAACCTGGAAGGAGGCAGGGGTATTTCAGCTTGGGTCCAAAACACCAGCAACATTGGGTATATATTTTTGCTTCAGAACTCTCAATATATGTTAGATTATGTTATATGTACACACGCAAGAACTCCCCCAGAGCCATGATGGCCATCGCTTGGCCATAAGGCATACTCGTCCGGGGAATGTCTTTGTAATGCTGCAATGTGTGTCCCATTCCCGTCCCAAAGCTCACCTCCAGCAGTTCTCCTTCCGTGTTGACATTTTTCAGGGTGGCCTTGATGGCGCGTATCGCAGATTCCCGAAACTCCTCTCCTTGAAGATATCGCATCCTCAACCCCTTCAGCATGCCAAACGCAAAGCCTGCTGTCGCCGAGGTCTCGACGTACGACCCCTCCGCCAAAGGCTGGTCAATCAGCGTTCGCCACAGCCCACTTTCCTCCTGGAATTCGAGAAGACCACGGCATTGCGCCTCGAGCGTATCGATGAGATGTATGCGGAAGGGGTCGCTGGCTGGCAGATCGAGCAATTCCAGCATCTCGGGAATGACAATGGTCAACCACGAATTGCCCCTCGCCCACAATGCCTTGGCGAAATTGTGCCCCCCATCTTCGAAAGTCCATCCGTGGTAGAACAGTCCGGTCTTGGTGTCGAATAGGTATTTGATGTGAAGGAGAAATTGCCGTTTTGACTCGTCAACGTAATGCGGCCGGTTGAGCAGCAGGCCAATTTTGGTGAGAGGCAATACCGTCATCATGAGGGTATCATCCCAAAGTTCTTGCGCGTTGATGGCGTTGTATGTCTGGTGGGACATGCCACCATATTTGGTACGGGGAAGTTCATACATGGCATATTCGGCCCAGCTCTCCAGCCAAGGTAGGTAGGTTTGGTTGCCAGTCTTTTCGTACAAATATGCCAGTGTAAGCATCGCGGCAACAGTGTTGATATTTTTGGTGGTGCCTCCTTCTGCGAACCGATTCGCAAACCACTCTTCCATGACTTTCAATGCCTCTTCAGATCCAGTAAGTGCGTGGTATCTGTAGAGTCCGTATAAGCCAACCCCGTGTGTCCACTCCCATCCTTGCCAACCCTTTGTGTCGATTACTCGACCGTCCTCCAATTGCAAAAGAAATTCTCCAGTTTCATCCTTGATGTTCACCATGTTATCAATCAAGGAATTGATCGTTTTGTGGACATCCTTGGACGCTACATCATAGGCAATTGGAGGCATGGTGGATGTATGGTGTGGAGGTATCTGATTTCTGAGGATTGTTGGAGTTTTTTTTTGGGGAGTTTTTTGAAGAGCTTGTGAAGCAATTTCCTATTTTGTTTTAATTGTCTATCTTATTGAACATTTGTACCAAATTTTGTAGCATGTGGTTAGATCTACATCCCACTCTCTGTGATTCGTGGAAAGTCACCTGCACATTGATACACCGAGAGCCAAGCCCTAATTGTTTAATAACCCATGTCCTCCGGTTGAATTGATGCGAGGTAGCTCCAATTTAGCTCTTTCCCCGACCAACATTTCCCCACTACAAATAGTTGTTTTGGGGCTTTCGAGTCATGTCACTCCTATTTCGTATTCAAATTCTTTGTGGGGATCCCCATAGTGGCTTTCATTGCAGGCTCATTTGGTGCTTCTCCGCACATATCAATCATCCCGGGGTAGCGTTTGTCGGTATATCACCTCGCGAATTATCAACAGAAAACAATTTCAAAGGCTTTTAGAGGCATGCATGCTAACGCGTGGCGACAAGGAATACTCCATGTCTCCATGAGGAAATTACCAATGGCCCGAAATGCCTAGGTATTGAGTAAACCGCACACAATACTTGTTTAGTGACCAAGTTGTGGAGATTCTGGGGTATCTCCCACAATTCAACCTGAATCTGGGGTTCGTATGGCGGAGAAACTTCTTAGCGTCCTTCCCCATTCTGGGATGTTGCCCCTGTCCTAGCCACAACCTGTGAGGGGGAAGCATAACCTTGGAACTATATATCCAAGGTCGTACTGAATTATTTTTTCACTTTTCATTCACCGTTCTACTTTACCCAATTTTCCCCGGCCAATTCCTCCAAGTTTCACCACGACACAGCGACGACATGGCGGACCAGAAGATCGTTCAGACGAGCTCTGAGCAGACTGAGCACATTGACAAGTCTGACATTGGTCATGCTCACGTTGAATTGGGAAACGACGATAAGAAAGATCACATCGATTACAACCGAATTGATAAAGAAGTCGCCAAGGTTAGTAAAAATCATAGGCACCAAATAAATCCTTCATATTCAACAAAATTGCAACTGCTAACATGGTTTTCAACAGTATGCTAGTGATGTGGCAATAGAGATATCGCCAGCTGAGAACGCACGACTCAAAAAGCTCATCGACAAACGTGTCTTGACTATAATGGTCTTCACGTATGGCCCTAAACCTCCTCCACTCGAAATATAATTCTAATAATGATTAGATATTTCCTACAAGCGTTAGATAAGGGCACAATGAGTTTTGCGAGTATCATGGACCTACCGAAAGATCTTCATCTAGTGGGCCAACAATTCTCCTGGTTGACGACCTGTATCTACATCGCCGTCCTCATTGTCGAATACCCTACTAATCGCCTCATCCAACGCCTTCCTATCGCCAAATACCTCGGTATATCTATTATACTATGGGGTACAACTCTCGCCCTCCATTCTGTCGCGAAGAACTTTGTGACAGTTCTCGTCCTTCGAACCTTTCTGGGAATATTTGAAGCCGTTTGCCAACCTGCTTTCGTGTTTTTGAGTGGAATGTGGTATAAGCGCGAAGAACAAGCTGCCACAGTTACCTACTGGTATATGTAAGTATATTCCCTTCGCGGCTGGTTTTGCGTAATCTTCCACGGAGGTACCGTTGAGAATTGGGTTTTTAACAATTGTACAGGATGAACGGCATGCAACAAATCGTCGGAGGGCTTCTGGCATACTGTTTCACTTTCATCAAGTCGCCAACCTCCACGCCAAAAGGCAACTCACCTCTCAAATCATGGCAGGCACTGTTTATCACATACGGTGCATTTTCGGTACTTTGGGGCTGTGTAGTACTTTTCTGGATGCCTGACAGCCCAATGAGAGCAAAGTGCTTCACTGAAGAAGACAAGAAACTCATGGTTGAGAGAGTGCGTAGCAACCAGACCGGTGTTCAAAACCGAAAATTCAGAATAGAGCAGTTATGGGAAGCACTAGGCGACCCGCAGATGTGGTGTTATTGTGCTATCGCAGTCTGTACGACTTTGCCAACATCCGGACTTGGAGCATTCGCAAACATCATCATCAAAGGTTTCCATTTCAGCACCCTGGAAACTCAATTACTCGCTATGGTGTTGGGCGCTTATATTATCCTTGTGCTTCTCAGTAGCAACTACCTTATCAAGAGGACTGGACAAAATATTCTCATCATGGGGCTCTATGTTCTTCCTTCGTTCATCGGTACAATAGTGTTGTTGACCGTCAAGAACACGAGCAAAGCCACCCAAGCTGGATTACTCTTTTCCTACTACCTTGTCCTGAGTTTCTGGGCTGCCCAGACAGTGGCAATGAGTTTGATCAGTCGTAACGTCGCAGGTCAAACGAAAAAGAGTATTGTCATCGCTGCAAATTTCATCTCGTGGTCAACAGGAAATGCCATTGGTAGGTTTCGTCATCCCTTTTGATCTCTCATCACTAACACGCTCTTAGGTCCTCAGGTTTTCCTCGCATGGAACGCGCCACGCTACTTCATCGCTTTCGCGGTTCACATGGGATGTTACGTCGTTCTTGTTTGCGTCCTCATATTCCTCCGATTTTGGCTGAAGGCTCAAAATGCGAAGAAGGATCGTATCCAAGCTGAGCTAGCTAGCCAGCCGGGTGTTGTGGATTCGGATATGGTGCATGCTTTCGATGATTTGACGGATCGGGAGAACTTGAACTTTAGATACGTGTTTTAATTTGAGCTTTCTTGGAGGGTTTAATGTTTGGGTTCACTCTTGGGGTTCTGGTAGACAGGTTATATGATGAGGTTCGGAATGAAATACCCCGTTGATGATAATGAATTGAGATCAGGGTAGCTTTTTACTTCTTGATCTTCAAGTGTCTTGCATAGGTGCGCTTATGTTTATTCGAATCCTTCCTTCACTTTGTTTGGATGTTTGTACAACGATATTTTGAGGTTCAATCACCAAAGTGGGGATCATCTTCACCGCCACAGGCACCTTTACAGTGGCGGAAAACAGGCCCGAGTAAACCGATACTTCCCCGTCTTCCCCGATATCCGTTCCTTCCCGTCTCCAACAACTTTCATCAACTACTCGAGTCCACTAACTTCGTACAAATAAATAAGCATGTAGGAGTTCCATTGTTTCAATTCTCAATTAAATCGATGAGACAAAACGATATGGAACTTTCAACTCGAACTCCGGATTCTTCAACCCTTGAAGCGAATCCAGTGACAATTCGAGTACCTCCACCGGCTGTTGCTCAAAAACGTCTGGGTTTAAAATTATTCGCCGCTGCTTTCTCTTTCTTTGCTGCAGGCGCGAATGATGGTTGTATGGGGAGTTTGATACCTTATATACTAGGTTCTTATAGGATTGGGACAGGGAGTATTGCGATTCTGTATGTCTGTTTCTTGGACTTGACTTATCTTGTATTATTCATCTCGTCTCCTCAGTTCATCCCCTTTCTCATGTCAAAAAATCAGTTCCATATCTCAATTTCAAAACAGAAAACTAACATTCATGCGAGGTACCTCTCAACCTTCCTTGGCTGGCTTCTCGCAGCCCTAACCGCAACTCACACGACTCACTACCTTCCCCTCCCCACTCTCCTCCTTCTAGGCGCCTTCTTGCAACTCCTATCCCAGACTCTCCGCGCTTCTTTCCTTCCACCATTCGCACTTTTCGCTTTCACCTTCTTTTTAACGGGTTTGGGGCAAGCATTACAAGACTCGCACTGTAATACCTTTGTTTCCGGGGTAAACAAGGGCGCACATAGGTGGTTGGGATTGATACATGCTATGTATGGGTTGGGACTTTTGGGGAGTCCGTTTGCTGCTACAGGGCTTGCTAATAGGGGTGTAGGAGGAGAGAATTGGAGAGAATTCTTTTGGGCGTTGTTTGGGATTGGGGTCTGTAATTCTTTGTTCGTTGGTGTTGCGTTTTGGGAGGGTGGTGTGGTTTTTAGGAAAAAGGAGATAAGAGATATGGGAAGAGGTGATGGGGAGGTGATAAGTACTCCTTGGGATGAGATGAAAAGTATGTTGAAGTTGAGGAATGTTTGGGTGATTAGTCTTTTTTACTTTTTTTATTTGGGGGCATCGACTACTGCTGGTGGTTAGTTCCATCTTTCTTTTCGCGATTCCTTTCCCTCTCATTTCTATACTCATGGATTTTAGGTTGGATCGTCGAATTCCTCGTCCACACCCGACACGGCTCTCTTAGAGAAATGGGCTATGTGCCTTCGGGTTTCTACGGTGGCCTCTGTATTTCTCGGCTCGTGCTTGCGGAACCTACGCATCGATGGGGAGAAAGAAGGATGTTAATTATTTACTCGGGATTGTGTCTGATTTCTCAATTGGTATTTTGGTTGGTACCGAATTTGGTTTCTAGTATTACTGTTTTTAGTCTTTTGGGAGTTTTCTTCGGTCCATTTTTTGCTGCTGTGAGTAGACTCCGAGAGAGGGGACGTAGAGAATGAAAGTGTGACTGCTAAGAATATTTTTTTAGGGGATGTCGGTTGCTTCGAAGCTTTTTCCTTCGAGGATTCAAGCTGCTGCTCTTGGTCTGTCTCCCTTTTATCGCTTCTTATCAAATTTTTATGAGAAAACTAACACGGCATTCAGGTATGATATTTGTTGTAGCTCAGGCCGGAGCTGCTATCTTCCCTTCATTAATTGGATTGATTGCCGCTCGAGCGGGTGTCAAAGTTCTTCCCCCTATTGTTGCGGGTCTGATCGTCGCCATGGGTGTAATGTGGAGCTTTGTGCCTAAGATTCCCGAGGATGAACATGTGGACTGAAATCAATGGCGATGTTGAGATAGGACGGAGGATTTTTGGGTAAGGTGAATAATGCTCGTTTAAAACCGGGGGAGGGTGGCAGAAATGTTGACAACAATATCACGAAAGATCAAATAAACTTGTTCAGTCGGATTATTGTTTAGAAACCGATCAGCCAGTTTACATTCATGGAAAAGTGGTCGATTGACTGGTTATGTGCCTGGATCTCGATATTTTCATCTTTCTCGATTCCATTACGAAGGTGAAGTCTTCTCACAGAGCTTCCATCCTTTTGTCGGTCAAGAGAAGTTTTCGTATCGTGCCAGCAGAAGCCGGATGATTAAGTTGCTTGAATATAGCTCTAAGAGATGAAAACTTTGCAGTACTAGATATTTATCTGAATAATATTTATTAACTATAAATATTCCAGAGTTTTTAAAATAATGGAAATAAGTAAACAAGGTTCTGGAGCTAAAATAAGAATTAATTATTGGTATAGTCTACTAACATGCTTCAACTCTGTAAAATACGGTGTTACCTCGCTCAAAGCGCCCAGTGGCGATATTATCAAACCAGTAAGAAAAGAAAACCAGCTTCACAAGAAGTAAAACAATGAAAGAGCTGCACAATTCGCCTCCCAACTTAAATCCCTTATCAAATGCCCTCAATAACCGCCACACGCTCAAACAATTGAGTTAAGAATCCAAACTAACGCCCTAGCAATACTTCGAAGTTTTCCCCATGTATTAGGTAACCGCTTCATTTGTGGTGCATCCATTTCCAGGTTTAGAGTTTGTACTTGTGAGAGATATCCCCCAGTATCCCCGTTTATCCCTTTGTGGGGTTCATATTCAAAACAGTTTCTGTTATTTGCGTTCGCGGGCTGGAAAGTGGTGTTTATTGACGATAACATTTTCATATTGGCTTCAAGGTTGCATTCTTCCTCTACTTCATCGTCTTCGGTTCCCCATTCTGAGTCTTTGTTGTCTGTTATTTCCAGTTCTAACTCCCTGAAAATTCTTTCTGGCTTCCTACCCGTGAAAGAATTAGTTCGAGGATATAGTTTGTGAAAACGGTGGTCGGATTGGGGAGCGTTGTGTTTTGTCTTCAAGCAACTTCGTCCTCGGATATTATTCCTGCTTTCAGAGACATCCTCGTATTTTCTATTCTCAAGACTGCGGAGGTGGGTATTGATGATAGAATGTCTCCTGAAATTGGAACCCCTAACTTTATTCCCAGCTTCTCGCAATGCCTTCTTCCAAACACCAACGGCGCGCAAGTCACCACTAAAAACTTGTCGAGAAATATCCTTGAACGTGGACAGCTTCTCGAAGTCGATTGATCCGTGTATCAACAACAATGTGATAACCCTATTCATGAAGTCAAGCACTAAACTCAACTTCTTAGTCGGGTTTCGTAGCCACCTCGCCAAAAGTGTGATAATATCAACCCCCGATCTCAAGGCTCCCAATATACCGGTCCGAAAATTGCCACCGTATACGGAGTCTTGTAACCGGTTGTGCGTCAATAGTTCGGCTAGTATATTCGATTTCGTATCGAGATATCCTTTGATCCTACTGGTTGAGCTGAGGACCCAGAAACTAATATATTCCCTCTCATGTCCTATATTTTGACAACTGCGATAAGTTGCTCCAGCATTACAAAGAGAAGTGATATTCTCCGAACTCCAGGATATTGTGAGTTCATCTTGGCGGATTAATACTTCTAGGGCTGGTGGCCAGCTGTAGGTCAAGAAATGTGGTCCCGGGAGAAACTCGAGGAGGATATAGGGAGTATCCATTTTAACGTAGATGAATGCCTCCGAAGTAATGAATGGATCTGATTTCGAACTTTTCAACAACATGTTAAACAAATACTGGAAATGAGCTTCGTATTCTGGAATGGCGACACCTGAATAAAACCAGTGGGAGAGGAAGGTCATTATTGGGATACTGGGTATTGTCAGAACCAAGAATGTAATCGTATATAAAGTATATAAAGCGGTAACGTAAACTTACTTCAATCGGTTGTCCAAAGTGCCAGTATCAAGACCGAAGTTAATAAGATAGTTAACTGCCCCCAGCAAGTCGGACAAGTGGACCACGGGGTCTTTTCCCGTCCCTCTTTTAGGAAGCTGCAGAATTTGTGAGGTAGGCTCTTGATTGTGATAGGAAGAGAAACTTACTTCAGCTCCCATACCGACAAACCCAAGGAGGTTCTTCCCGTACTCGTCCACGTCATACGGAGACGCATTACCTTCATCAAAAAGTTCACGAATCTTGTCCAAATCGCAATTAATACACGCACGAAAAATCTCCGAATTGAAAGGCCGAACATTGACTGTTGAAAGACTGAACTGGGGGGATGAGCTATTTTGTCGACCAAGAAATTTTATAGTTTGGATCTTTAGAACTGCTCCACGAGAAAATAACCAGAGAGCCGGGTGAAAAGTAACGATGGTTTCCGAGATGATTTTCTTGTCTTTCAGTGATTGATTCGAGTTCTGGCGGACGTAAATGATAGTAGTAGTGGACACAACAAGAGTACCAAACAATGTGTTCTTTATCAACTCCCGACGATATCCTTGCGAACCTTCTCTCACCCAGTTCTGAGAAGAGTGGGTAGACAAGCTATGTGACTGAGTGAACCCTTCTGGGTCTGTAGTTTGCTTTCGGGTGGCATTTGCCAGGCATGGGTTGAAATGTTCTTGGTTGGTTAAGCTCGTTGATTTTTGGCCTGTATCGAGGTGAAGTTGTAGATTCTTGGATATCGTACGCCGTATTTCGTTGCCGATTTCCTCGAGTAAAGCTGGCCGTAACTCTAGCGTCTCACCGACTAACTTGTTCGCAGCATCGTCAATTTTGTGAGAAGCATCCTGGATCTGGCGAGTTCTTTCTGTTAAGTTTTTCACCAAATCGTATGTCTCCGTTGCTACCTGAGTAATTCTAGCCGAAGAAGAGGTTAAACTCGAGGTAGAACTCTTTATCTCCTTGATGCTGGCTTGCATTTTGCTTGCAGTCAACTGAGCGCTTTCTTGTCCAAGTGACAGGTTGGAAATAGAAAGATGTAAAGCTCGCAAGCTGTCGGAATTTTCAGAATCCCGTTTTCTAAGTACATTTAGTGGAAGAGAGAACGATCGGGACCATTATGTACCTGGCGATATTCGCACATGACTGAAGAAGTATTACTTTCGCTCTTTCCAAATTAAGAAGATGCTTGCTAATTTGTGGTTGTTTAAGGGCAAATCTGAACTTCTTCCAAGTCTTCTTACACCCCTTAAGATTAGACGCTGGTTCGTTGGCTTTCACAGTAACTAATAGTTCATTGATACAGCCACCGCAATGTTGCAGAGCCTGTTCTAACTGTTGATCATGACCAGTAACATCACATGTCTTCTGTATGGACGCAAGGAGCGATTCCAGAAATTTAAGCTCTTCAAGAATTCGTTTGACATCCTTTGGCGCGTCCTTGAAATCGGCAAAGAAGTGATATAGAAAGGCTGAGCCTTGCGCGAGCTGTCCGGCGAAACCTGCGATCCCGACCGCACTGCCCACCAAGCCTATGACCTCGGCCATCGTGGGAAATTGCGAAAGGCGGATTGTTTGATAGGAAGCAAAGAATACGACTGAGCAAGAGAAATCTGTGCGTTCTTCGACGGTGAAAATATCGCGACCTGATGGTCGAAGGCAGAGATGGCATGGTGGCTGCTGGGTTGCACGTGGTGTGCTGGCCACCCCGCCCGCATTCGACAACGAAAAATCTTGAGACGAAAGGGGGGTTAACAGAGTCGCATCTTTTCCCGTCTTCTCGCTCTCAGCGTGGCATGGGAACCTCCAGGCACGATCCGGGTTGGGAGCAACCTGGGCTGCATGCTAGCCAGAAGCAAGCACAGCAAAGTATGCCCGATCGTTTGGGTGGCTTCAGAGAGCTTGAATTACACTTGTTCAAAAAAGCTGTGTACTCCCAAGGTTGGAGAGCAGCCCGGCGGAGTACCTTCTCGCCCCTCGCCCCCCCACGATTCGTTTTCTGCAACAAGAAATCGTATATATGGAGAGGGCGAAGATTGGGGTGGGGAGGGGGGTTAGTTATACTCTGGAAGTAGAGTCCGTGCCTCGACCTAAAATCGTTATGAATGGGGCCACGAGGTCAACCTACTGATTGCGAGGGAAGGAGCGACTTCGTTGACGTGCTCTTGGGTCATCAAATAGAGAAGGAACGATCAGGAGCGACCTTGACTCTACCCATTGAGGTGGAGCGACTTTGCCCTGTAACCCCCAGCAGACCACAAGGCGACTTCGAAAGTTTACAAAAGAAAGAAAAAGCCTCTAAGTATATTATCAATTCTCGGCAATTTTCACTGAGTGAGGTACGGAAAGTCATCCTTCAAGGTTAAGCGAGTGATACTTGATTGAGCTTTTCCATCCAAATGGAGATTTCTTCTAGGAACTCTTTTATTCCATTGACATTGGACTTGCTGTTTTAGCTCTGTTACTAACAGCTGCCAAGAGTATACAGGCTCACCATTCTCTTCCTTGGCAAGGAAACACTTACATATAATCCAAACTGAAATATCAAAACGAAAGTTGTGGAACATCCCTCTGGGATACTATAGCTCCCCAAAGCTCTCCCGGATATCTGTAACTTAAGGAGCCCTTGGAGTAGAGTAGGTAAGACCAATTACTTTAGTCCTCATGTACAACGGCTTGCTACCGTAGACACATGAGAACCAACCATGTATAGAGGGAACCAGATAAGGGCCACTTACCCAACGTTCTAGAAGGGTTCTCCTGGACACATTCTTGCACCTAAGGAATCCGTCGATTTCGATTTTAGACTGTGAAAGTCGGAGATTCCCTAACAGCGATAGCAATAGGTCCTTTTTAATGTAGGTATGATTAAAAACCCTTCAAAAAATACTTCGATCATGAGGCCTCCTTTCCCACGGACATTGCGTTCTCTTTATACATGCATCCAATCTCACCCCTTGTTTACTTTCTTCCCAGGGTTTATCTCTCTCAATGAGGGGTAAAGGTCCGAATTTGCTTTCCGTTGTGTCATAGGTTTCAAATTTTCATTTTATGCCCAACATGAATAACTTATATGTTTCATATCTTCACAGCCCCGAAAATTCATAACTCGTCCCCCTCCGCAAAACCAAGACATCCGAGAAACGGAGATCCTTATGTCATTTAAACCCCTCTCCTCAAAGCTAACAAATTCTCTTCATCCCCACCCCGCAACGGCAGAAATATTCTCTTTAGAAAGAAAAGGAAGAAATGCGTCTCAAACTCGGGTTTCTGGATCTTTTCATGTCATGTAATCCACACTTTCAATCTCAACCTTCCGAATTTCCAATGTAACGGTGTTCTTCCTCGGACTTTTTCGAGTTTGAATGTGTCTAAGTGAGGGGTAAAAATCTCAACAGAGGGGTTCATTTGAAAAGCTCAGGGAATCGATGTTAAAAAAACGGAACAATAAAGGTAGTTATACAATTTATACTTAGAAATATGCTGGATATGCATAGAAATATATATTTCTGGTACCATATCCACTTTTTCTTACATGTTTAGTCTCAGCCCGCTGCGTAGTGCATTTCGAGGGAAAAGTTCAAGGTTGTTGGAAGAATTTTGGGAGTGAAAAAAACGTTTTTTGCATGCGAGTTTGTGGGTTGGGTTTAGTTGAGTGGGGTTTACTTTACTTTGTGGGGATTCTTTGGGTGGGTGTTTGCCGAGTACCGAAGGAAGATGTGCATTTTATCCACTTTTGTGCTTTGCATATGTGGCATGGAAGGATAGACTTCCTGATTGTGGGGGAGATGTGAAGAGTTCGTACAGAGAGGGGTTCGTTCTGAGAAAAGAAAAGCGGTGTATACCCAGGAATTTCGGGATATCGTAATTGGTCTTATTTCATAGGCGTTGGTGGTTGGCTACATCACTGCTTATTGTTCCTGAGTAACAGGATTCTTTCCATTGGTGGATTTTGCCACTGAGACATAAGGGAGGGACAGAATGGGAGTTTGTGTGTATCAAAAGTTTCGAATCTATATCACCCGGACGATGCAAGAAAAACTGGCCAAGCAAAATGAAAAGAAAAGATGGAAACCACCACGCAATGCAAACCCTCCACATTTCCATCAATAACTAAGTCATCCCCATCT
Source organism: Hymenoscyphus fructigenus (assembly GCA_001414455.1). NCBI lineage: Eukaryota > Fungi > Ascomycota > Leotiomycetes > Helotiales > Helotiaceae > Hymenoscyphus > Hymenoscyphus fructigenus. The sequence continues at coordinate 239,189 of LKUV01000001.1, read as the reverse complement.
TTGGGTTGTGGTTCTCGAGGCTTCAAAAGAAACTAAACCTGCAAAAGGAAAACTTCTCGAAGCAGAGGCGGCGGTGAATATCCATGCTAGCAGCATCCCACAAAAAGGAAGAAAAAATGAGTGAGATATTACTCGTCAATCAACTGGAAAAATGCAATGTCATGCATACATATCTCACTCCACTGGACAAAAGACTCCACTTTCTTGCCTAAACGCCTATTTATTATGCTGCAGCTAGCTTGTGATCGGGAATAGGCGTTGGACATGATGTATTATGTACGAGCATGGATTTTGGTATACGGAAAGGTGTATTTGGCATAGAACCTGCATAAGGTATGAGAATGGATTCTGAGAGAAGTCATTCGTGGTACGAGGACTCGGCAATCTGCGAGTAAATGGGGTAGCTACTGAACGGTGAAGAGTGCATTCTTTGGGATCCCATGTACGTCTCAACCTTGGACCCAAGCAGTAGACTGCAGTGCATTTGATGGAGAAAATGGATATGTTCCAAGAGGGGCATGGGAAGCCCAATGGTAGGGACATATATGCGTATGCACTTCTTGTGATAAAGAAGCGGTACTGATGGGCTAAAGGATTTGGTGGGGGACGAATTGTGAATGTAATTATATCAAGACTTATGAAATGTACAAAGTTGTTCAAGTAAGTTAAGGAGTGAAAATCAGATTCGCTAAATACTGAAACAAACAGTGAATTCACTCCTATTTAACCCCTATTTAACCCCTATTGTGGCCACCTGCCCTACTCTAAGACTCGCTAAGCAAACCAAACAAATAGTGGATTTCTCATCCCATGACTTCATGAATTCCAGTGGACAATTCACCAACATAATACCATAAGCCTCCATTGACACTTCCCAATTCACATAAACAATGACTTACCATTCCCATATCCTCCCATTGACTCATTTATTCAGCCTCAATAAATCTACATCAGACCTCTCCTCAGACTCCCAAGCCCTTTTCCTCTCATCTCATTACAACACACTAATATCCCTAGCTTGGGTCTCCAAAAGTGTTCAGCAAAACATCAGACACCAGAACACATCTTCCTTTGTTTATTTGCGGTACTTTGAGAGAGCATGATAGCTTGAGAAAGACGGATGCCCCACCACGCCCATGACGCATACCACTCCAACTCCAATAATCCTTTCGATAACAATTCTCCCATCTCTTCCTCTTCTTCTCCAGCCCCAAATCCAGGTCCAGATCAATCCTCATCTTCACAACAACCACAAACCCAGACCTACGACCAACCCTTCCTCACAGCCTCCCCACCCCACCTCTTCCCCTCCCCTCCACTACCACGTCCAAAAACACCCAAGGGATTACATATCCTCCCTAACGACCCAACAACCACTTCAACCATGACAAGTGGCCCCAGCTCCTCCACCTTAAAGCCAACCATCGAGATCGAGACAACAACCCAACAACTCAAATGGCAAACCACAAAAACCGCGCCCACAATCCAAGAATTGGAGGAGTGGCACAAGAATTGTACAATGCCTGATTGTTCATTTAGAAAGGGGCATGAGAGCCGAGTTGGTGCAAATGAGTTGAACAGTGGGAAAGGAAAGGCGGTTGAGGGAAATGGAGGAGAGGGAGAAAGAGTTGATATGAAAAAAGCAAAGACCAATGATAAGAAGGTGTTATACAGAGAATGTCCTTTGAAGGGATGTTTACATCGGGATCATTCTTAAGGAATGGGGTTGTTGGGTCTGAGGAGCTGGGTTTTGATTTCCTGGTTGGGGGAAGTTTTTGGTGAGAGTGAGGGGAGCGAGGTACTGAGCTGGGAAGGAGTGGGGGAAGGATGGAGAAGGAAGGAGGGACTTGTATATTTTTGATTTTTAGGTTGTGGGCGTTAGGCGAAGAAGAACTGTATACTATCTTCTAAGAGAGAGGAGAGATCATGGGGCATGATAAGTTATTAGATAATAGAAATTTCTTTACATAATAACAACGATAGACTATGAGACACAAAGTGAAGTACTGTTGAAATTTAGATGACTTGAGTAACAATCTAACATTTGGATCTTGTGGTAGAGACTTTAAGTAAAATAACGCGTGAATTAAAGAAATCAACTTAGAAGCTAGTCTGGCTGACCGAACAAGCTGGCTATTCAGAACAAGCTTGCCGTGAATCATGAGTTGTCATGTAACCGAAAATGGTGCCAACAAAATGATTTCAAAATTATGACATAGTCAGAAGGGACTTATCTAGAGAGATGTTCCTTGTTTTAGCTTCGTATAACGATGGCACTTGCCTTTCAACACAATCCCCCACCTTTGACCTAGCTCATCCCAATGGAGATCTTCAGACTCGCACTTGCAAGTCCATACAAGGAACCTGTCACTCGTTCCAAGAAAGTACCCCTCTATTCAGAATTTTCCAAGACCGAAGAGGTGACACCATCCAGCAGATCCTCCACTCTTCAAACCGCCACCATACAGAAGGAGAAGAAGAAAAAACCTTCAATGCAACAATCATCATCAACCCATAAACCCGAGCCCAGTATCCCGGGAGAACTCTCCATATATAAGAGTCAGAACCAAGAGACTTAAGTGGATTCCCAAGCACAGCCTGGTATTGAAACCTCCACAAAATCACGAATCCGACCCGGTGGATCTCATTCCTGAGAATCCAATCCTCTCATCAAGTCACCAGATACCCATTGACTTCTCAAACAATGAACTTGTTTGTAACCAACATGTCAGCAAAAGGTCAGACGATAAGAAATCCTAATCGCATGAATTGGGAAAACTATCCACGAGGATGACGTTTTCCCCAACAACTACGCCTCAGTACGGAATAAACACTGGTGTCCAAAGACTGCGGTCAGCTCCGAAAGAGCCTGCAGTCTGACGTTTCGCAGCCCTCAATGTCTCAATGTCTCAATGCTTTCCAGCCTCGTTAGGGGTTCTTCTCCAATCGATGAGCTCCGAAGGAAGCCATCACCCCGCCTCCATAGCGGGGTCGAGAAAATCCCTCCGAACCGACCGATAAATGCCTCCCCATGTTCAAGATCTCGTTTGATGTTTGTTTGTGTGAGGTTGATGAAGCCTCAAATATATTTGGAAGTTGAAGCTCTCTTGCTCCTGTGGAGCTGTTGTCCTGGAGCTCTCGCATTGACATTTGTGCGGGGTTGAAAATGGCTTCCCAGGGGGTTCTCTGCAGGGCTTCGAAACGGCGGGGCGATGCGACTGTGCACAGCTGCATACAGGCTGCATTCGCACACTGTGCAGAAGCATTGCACTGTATCCTCGGTCCGTCATAGATTCCAAAAAAAGTCGTGTGCACAGCAACGGTTGCTTAGCATATGAAAGGAGAAACTAGGAAAGAATGAAAGACAGAAAAATTGAAGCACTGACGATGTTGAGGCCGGAAATCCGTTTTTCTCTTTTCTCTCCTCTTCTCATTTCAACATGAACAAAGTTCCTCAGATCCATCAAAGATTTCTCTTCCCGATGCCCCAAGCTCAGGACAGGTCAAAGTTGACTTCCAGATCCAGTGACTTCGTGAGAATTACGGGGCTCTTTCGCGGCTATTTGTTTACACTTGGCGCCGAGACACGTCCACTTTTGAGTAGAAGTGAGCTGCCGACGCGGAGAATTGACCAACGGCTGCTTTGACCTGCGAGAGGATCTGTCGTTTAGACTCGGGATGAAGACTAAGAGTTGCGATTTGTTCCCGAAGCATTTTTCGAAGTCTCCGCTGCCCCCGCCGTTCGTGGGTTCTGGCGTGGTTGAAAAGCGTCTGTGATTCAAGAATTTGCTCTTGGTTTTTTCATGGGGAAAGAGGCCAGTTTGGATGCGGCCATTGGTCACAGCTCGTACTCCGTATTACTTCAAGGTGGGTTGGAGGCCATGGCTGTGATGCGCTGGCCAACACGCCGTAATTTCCTGTTGCGAATCGGAAGCGACTTTGGTCTGAAAATAGGAGAAAGATCATCAAATGCTTGGCCTGTTCCTGAAGAGGATCTGAATTTTGTTTTTGGATCGGTCATCGGAGATGTTTCCTCCCTCCTATGGGAGATCGATGAAAGAAGATTTTCCAGATGTCAACAAGTGGAAGAAGTACATCATTTTAACAACGCGTATTAAACAATTGCATAACCCAAAGAGATGACTGCCAGCGAAGCAATTGCAAACAAACTCGAAGCCGCATCCCTTCACGAACAGGTGATATGTTCAGAAGACAGTTGCTGCAATTCCCGGATTTGCAGGTGTCCAGCAACCGTGAACCACGAAAGGGGCCTCCTGGTGGAATGATACTTCAGCCTTGGCAAAAGTAAGCGTGCAAGCGTCGAGCTTGTCCATTGACAGGCGTTTCGAAGGCCTGGAGGGTGGAAAGGATAAATCATGGAGACGCTGAACAGACCTTTACCAGGGATCAGCCAAAAGCCAGGGCACCATGCCAGAAGGGGAACAGCGGAGAAAAACGCCGTGGGCTAAGCGATGTACAACGCCGTACAAGCGGCGTCTGCCATGTCTTTGTATGTCTCGGGGCATCTAAATTGTCTAATTGACATGAAGTCTAAATCCAAAGGGTAAGCGAGGCGAGGGTGGAATTATGAAACCGGCTTCATTGACGATGCAGGTTGTATCCAGGTCGTGTAGTTGAGTTTGGCAAGAAAATAGCAAAAATAGACACCGGTTGTGAGAGGCACGGAAGGGTTCATGTTCAGACGAGTTCACGGACGGTGATGGTGACGGGCAGCTTTCCAAACCTTCCAAAGTTCCATTGCAGGTGGAGAAGCTACCGGTAGATGAAGAAGTGATGCTCATAGGTAGCCTTTCGACGTAAGGTTGCTCCTGTAGCTGCACGCAGCACGATGGTGACTGCAGACCCGTCAACCGTGATGACCTGCGTGTTGTGTGCATTTCCCTATAAGTTTGACGTCTCTGAGTCGCTGGTGCCCCGATGGTTCCTTGCTGGGGAACTGCTCGGCATCGCCTGACACAAACATCAGGAGGCTGAGTCTCCCGAAGCGCTGGTATACTCGTTGACTCGTTGGTGTTGTTGGTGGTGTTGGTGGTGTTGGTCTGAAGAGCCTTGGGCCAACATGACTGGCTGCCCTGCAGTAGCAGACAGGAGATTTCCACCACCATTCTAGATGCTGGCTTGACCCGATGGACCTGAGTTGGTACGTATTCAGAATGGCTCGCAACGAAAAATAGCCGGCATTTCCGTAAATCGGTCTTTTTCGTCCCGTCCCGCATCGTTGTCGGGCCAGTGAGAAGGCAGAGAGCTGCTGTACAACATTATTTTCCCTCGATGAGGTTATCCAAGGCGGCTACATTCTATTCTGGAACAGCTTCAATTGTTGGAATTGACGTCTCGAGCAAGGTCAGCACAAACGAGGTATGGCATCATATGCAGCCGCGTGACCGTGTCTAGACGTCTTGTGGGTAAGCTCGCCAACTTCGGGGATTTGTTGACCAAGTTGTCTTCCGTTGTCTGTGGGTTGAAGAAGATCCCCGCCCTTAGCAACGTTCAGATATTCCTTTTCTCGGGCGCTGGCGTCTCGCTCGTGGGTGCAACAAGGTGCTCGTGGGCAAGAGGAAGCGTGCTTTACTTGTCATTGGCCCGCGTCAGATAAGAGGGTGCGCGAAGGATGACAATTTTCCGCTGAGCTTCCCATTCTCCTGAGTTGTTGCGAAGTAGAAAGCTATGAAGTACTGCGAAATGCATGCGTACGAGCTGGATGCCTGCCTGATTAGGCTTAATCAAAAGTAAATAGTGAAGTGCTTCTACTTGGGCGGTTCAGAAGTGAGTGAGGTTGGTCCCACCCCATCCCCATCACAATCTTCCACAATCTTCCGGCCAGCTTCCCATTTGCGTGCGTCTCTCGACTCAACTCGTGGTCATGGCGTGGGCGGTGAGAGGATGCCATGCAATATTTGGGGATGAGGGCCCGTCCGAGCTGAGCAAGTTGAGATGGCATTGGCATGGGGGAAGCTGCGCAGCTGCAGGTTTGAAGCGGGAGACGCGATGTCAATATTGACAATCGCGCCAACCTTGGTGGGATGAAATCAACCCCTCAACAGAAGAGAGAAGAGAAAAAAGCATGAATTGTCTCAACCACAACCATGGTTTTCTGGATTGCGGCAGAGATGCAGAGATGCAGAGGTGCAGAGATGCAACAGCAACCTTGGAACGAAGTCATCTCGACACGGCAGTCTTTGGTTGAGCCTCGTTAGGAAGGCACCTGGTCGCTGGTGGAGCTCTATATCATCACAGCCTTGTTGATAGCCATTAATACTCCGACCCCCGAGTGTATAGCGGCTGGAAGGGGCAATACAACTTTATACACCGTGTTGCCATTTCCTAATTGGGACAGACTTGTACAGTTGGCATGGAAAAGTTGGGAACAAGAGATGCCATTGTGTCACGATGCAGGAGATGGCTTCCAGTGTTGTTGTTGTTGTGGAAGGCTGAGAGGGAAAGAGGGCAGGAAGTCGCGATGCACCACAATTGTCCTGTACCTTCCATTCATTCTGTCATCCAGGTCGGTAGTCTGGCGACTGCCTCATGAGATTTAACTCGCGGGAGAGGGGGATTCCGGCGATGAAATCGATCGTAGCTTCGAGTCTGGAACTGGCAGTGTGCTTATGCTTATGCTTTGCTTGACGACATCTTTACTCGGTACTTGACTGCATCTTCTCCATCACTCTGCTCATCCTCACTTGCCCTTGATTTCTACAAACCACTATGAGCTACACCACTGCTCCTCAACCCCGATACTCACCTCTCCCCACGCAAGGGCAATTTGGCTCTGCTACCGATTCACGCATGTCCACGCAGAAATCACAGCCCTTCACAAACCAACACGCCCACAATTGCATCGAGATCAGGGTTGACGAGGCTAAAGAAGCATCCCAGCCTGCCTTGACGACTCAGCATCCAGCAGGAGAGTCGTCGACGGGGCAATTGTCTAGGAATAACTTCCTCTAGGTCCTTTTCCCAGCCTGGCAGCCGCCGTAGCCCTCTACTGACAACGGCAGGGCAACGAGAGGTCGAGTCTGACCAGCAACCATCCGCGGCCTCAGCAACCTACGAGCAACCTACGAGCAACCCACCAGGGAAAATCCAGCCCTTCACCAGCTTCGCACCTTTGCAACAACGACCCGCTTGGCTCCTGGCAGAAAGAGAAACAGTCTGCACCTAGCATCACCACCCATCACCATCGTCGCTCCAGCATCAACCTCGATTCTCAAGGGTTCTAGGATAAGGATTACATCGACCCTCCACCCTACAGCTCTCCCCTGCTAGGCTTCTCGCCCCCCTGGCCTGAACATCCTGAGCCCTGCTGCACCTGGCCACCCACTCACAGCGCACAGTGCTTCCGCTTGCTAGACGCTGCCAATTGTATTGCTTGCAACTTTGCTCGGCCTTGCAAGCAGTTCCCGTTGCTGCTTCGTTCGTTGCTCGTTCGCCGCACAGCTGCTGCTGCCGCACCAGGAAATCGTCCCGACAACACAACCTCCAGCGGCTCCACCCTCCAACCCATCCCATCCCCAAACCAAACCCACCCACACCACCGAAACCAGCTCTTCTTCTACCCTCGCTCGCCCACCTCTTTGCTTCTTCATCCTTTCCTCTCTCCTCCCCTTCCATCCTCTCCTCTCTCCATCTTTGCCGGAGCCATTCAATCATCACGATAGGCCATTTCCCAGCCCTTCGTATGTGTTTGTGCAGATTCGACTTTCGAACATCCGGCAAGCTCGACCTCGACTAACCCCCCAGGAATCAGGATCAAGCCACCACCACCGAGCTTAAAGACCGAAAAGGACGCCCCTATACCAGCGACCCGACGATCTCGAAAAGTCTCGATGTACAGGACATTCCAGTAGCTCTCTCACCAACCGACAGCTCATCTCCTTTTGCAGATTGCTTCAGTGCTTCGTTGTAAAAGCGTCACTCCTTTGCCCCTCATCGTTGTGTAGCCCGTGCAGCAATTGCAATTTCTCTCGGAACTCTTCGCCCAAGTCAACAATTGGAACTTTCGACAACAGTTTCCTGCAGTGGAACATTGCTCGATTGGGATCAATTGATTGCACAAGGACGCCGTCAGAAACAGTACCACCCATTGGCCTTATCCTTCAACAAACCGCCATCATGGAGGCTTCATCACCGTTGGCTGCCATGCAGCCTTCATCCTTCATGCATGGTTGGGGCCGCAATGATATGTATACCTCGCATCCTCATGCCCATATGTCGACCTCGGGTCCCTTTGCTCCCGGAGCCTTCAATTTTCGAGATCTCAGCATGAAGCGGTCCAGTAAGGCAGATTATTTTACAATGAAGCCCGTTCGTGGATCATCTCCGACAGCTAGTCTGGCGGCAGATCTCTCGCAGAACTTTCACATTGATATGAGGTATGCCTGCTCATTGGCGCATGGGAAGAGCTTCACTAACAACTGCCAGCCCCCAGCTACCTACTCCTCGTCGTTCGCTCTTCACCTCGAATCTTTTTGGAACAATTGATGGAAGGGGTACGTTTGGCAGACAACGCATGGGTACAACATAAATTGACCATACACAGATTGCGTTACAACCCCGCCAATCCCATCTTCCTCCCCCGGACCTCTGGATGAAAGAATGGACATTTCGCCCTTGCCACACAAGCAACCATACTTTGCGGCAATCGAAATACAGTCTCCCACCCCAGGTCATACACCTAATATTTTAGAGACTCCAGATGAGGATGTGATGCCATCGTCTCCGCCCAGGCCGGCGTTTCTGGAGGCTCCGAGACCTACCAATGCCATGGAGTAAGCTAAATTACACATTCCGCACGGGTGGAACTTGAGATTAACCTTTTACCTTTAGACGAAGAAAGTCTATATTACTCCGACCCTCCCTGCAACGATCGAAGGGCCTCTCGACTGGCACACTGCCTACTTGCAATCCCGAGCAATTGCCTCCCTTCCGCTTCGGTGCTGGAAGCAGCAAGTTGTCAACGTCGACGTCGATGTCTCTTGGAGAATGTTTTATGGAATCACCACCACAAGAGCGTCGTCCGCAGTCTGCCAATAGCCCTTCGGTTTCAATCATGGGTCCTCCTCGTTCGAATCGTCCTTTCGGAAGCATGAACTCGAATTGCTTGAGAAATGGGTCTCCAATTGGAAGCCACACGAGAAGACCATCGAACCCGCTAATCAGACCGAGGAAACAGTTTCGCAGATCTTTGAGCATGTTTGAACACCCTGGTGACGTGATAAAAAAGGCCGAGGAACCAGTCCCAAGTACTCTTAACACTGTCATGGATGTTGATGAACTCCATCAACCCCAGTTACCACACTTCTTCCAAGAAGGACAACCAGATAGCATTCCACGAATCACAAGAGAGACATTGTTGGAGATTCTTGATGGCAAGCACGATACCCAATACGATCAACGAATGGTCATCGACTGCCGATTCGAGTACGAGTTTGATGGTGGACACATTGATGGGGCAGTCAATTACAATGATAAAGAGCTCTTAGCTAGCCAACTTTTCGAGGCAGCCCTTCCTGGCAAAACACTACTAATCTTCCACTGCGAATACTCAGCTCACCGTGCTCCAATCATGGCTCGCCATATTCGTAAACAAGACCGTTCTACTAATGTTGAGCAATACCCAAAGCTCACTTACCCTGAAGTGTACATCCTTGACGGTGGATACAGTACCTTCTTCTCCGAACACCAAGAACGATGCTTTCCTCAAAGTTATGTTGAGATGGATGCAAAGGAGCATGCCTATACCTGCGAGAGAGAGATGGGCCGTCTTCGTCAAAACCGATCGAAACTTAGCCGAGCACAGACATTTGCCTTCGGGTCCCACGGTCAGATTGAAGAAAGTCCTACTGCACCAAGTCGTAGAAGTACCGCTGGAACTGATTTGATCATGATGGATCTCGGTGCATCGCCTTGTCTGAATTACGGGCATGCGCGGCGTATGGTTTCGTACTAATATTTGCATTGGTGCGGCGTTTGGCATTTTTTTTATGGCGTTTGGTTCGACATACCATCTATTGACACGGCAGGATCTTACCTGACCTGTCCGCAATTCTCTGTCCACCCTGGAAGCATTGGTCAGTTTGTCGCTTCTTCATCTTTGACAGATTGATCATCGGCATCCATTTTCTATTTGCTCGGGTGATTGATATGCATATTGCATCGGCATAACTTTTCTGAGTTATTGACGCTTCCTTCTTCTCCTCGATTGCTGCTGGTTGGAGCAATGATCGGGTTATTTTTTCTTCTTTGGATTCGGGAATCCTAGACCACACTCTTTTAATGGCTATTTTTACGCCTAATAACAAACCAACAAAAAACATACGACAAAACGATCGCATATGAAAATATTCATGATCCTCCGAATAGACATTCGACACACAAAATTTTTCCTATGAATTCATGTCTCGTCAAGACGATACATTACTACCACACTTCTGACTTGACCTCTGGAAATCGAACTCAATACAATTCAATTACGATACGCCACCAACCTCCTCATGTACATAGGACTGACATTTTTCCTCCTCTGGCATCAACCCCTTGTCTACTATTTTCTCCGAACTTTCAAACTCCCTTTTTTCGACGCGATTACTTTTATATCGATTCGATTCCTTGTTCAACAAAAATTTCCTCCATACCAACCTTCTTAATATCCTGGATCGCCTTTTTTTGCTTGGACCTTTCTTTTTTCATACCCGCTTTTACATCGTTTGGAAGCTCTCGTGCGCTTCGTCTGTTTTGTGAGAGTATGGCAAAGAAATTTCGAGAGTTTGGGTGGCCTTTTTTTGGAAGTGGGGGTTTGAAAAATGGGGATATTATAGACCGTGTTGTTGCAACCCAGGTTGTTTTTTTTTTTTTTTTTTACAGAAGAGAAAGAGAAATTGGAACTGGGAAAGCAAACAGAGACAGAGATGGGTGTGGTTTTTCTTTTTTTCCTTTTACGTACGGGCTTTTTATATCAGAGTCTGTTCTGCTCCGGGACTCATTCACACTTGTTACTTCATCTTCCACGGCAATTGGAATGAATAGGAAGCTGAAGGGTGAAATGCATCATGGCATCGAGGCATATACACATACAAAGACACGAGAACAAGTATTAGCTTGAGTGCCACAAATCAATTGAAATGAAATATTGAGATTCTTTTCCAAATTCTTCTTTTTTGCCCCTTCGATATCTTGACTTCTGTGATATCGAAAGAGTGGGAAAGCCTCGTTGAAAGTGAGGTTTTCCTTAACTAAATTGTCATGATAGTGTATAGTGAGTGAGGATGAGATTTAATGTTGGGCTGCTCAAGGTAAGTTAGGACTGGTCACGTGGTAGCGAAGGATATATGGGTGAGCTAGTATTTTGCGGGTAAGCTTTCACCCAGCGAGTAAGCTGTTAATAAATTCATTACTTTTTTTATCATTTTCCCCCTTTCTTCCAGAATTGAATCAACCACACTTATTGATCATTAGCGCCAATTTGCTGGGAGAAAAAAATATCTGTCGGCACACATATTGACCAGGCCAGGAGAGTGAGGGGGGACCTTTAATTGAATGGGATTAACTTCTTGGGTAGCGATGAATTTTAGACTTGAGGGATGATGGTATGATCTTGGGAGGGGGGTTGTGGTCTTGGGTTATTGGAGTGAGAGAGAGAGAGCTAGGGAGAGGGGGGATAAAATCTAGATAACATTTCTCTACAGAGAGTATTGTTTGGGGTTGGCTGAGAAGTTTGGGAAGGGTGTTTAGAAAGAGTGAGTTTTAGTTCACTACTGAAGATTTCGAAATAAAGAATGTCAGTGTGGGAAACAGGCAGAGTAGGGTAGTGGGAACCTACTCTACTCTCCTCTACAGTACTCTGAGTAACTTAGCACTACTTGAGTAGTGCGATCCGTATCGGACCGTGTGGGACCGGGACTCGGAGGTAGCGTCGGGAGTGGCGCTAGCAGCCTCTATTTAGAGGAAAAGACTAAAGAGAATGAAAAGAAAAGAGAGAAGATATGGGAGAAATCTAAAAAAGTTAAATTAAAGATAAATACTTTATTATTAGTTAAGAGTAATCTTTTCTCTTATATTTCTCTCAGAAATATAGACTATTTGCTCATCTACTTAGTTTCTGTGCTACTCAGAGTACTACTTAAGTATTCTTAAGTAACTACTCTACTCTACTCTACTCAAAGTAACTCAGAGTACTACTTAAGTACTTGAATAATCTTTGCCTACACTGAATGTGTTGAAAAAATAGGACATAATAGCTCATTTTGTTATAATCAACTGGTGAGGAGACTGATTTCAATAACTTTATAATTTTGCTGAATGAAAAGTAGCGAAAACTTGTGACCGACTAGTATTACATCCGACGAGGTAGTAAGACTTCGTTCATATGTTCTGGCAAGGGGTGGACCCTTTCCAAGCTATGCAAAGGTGTAACCGAGCTCTCTAGATTTTGCTTCAATTGGCGTTTTTGGTTCATCCGATCTCATCTTCGATAACGCCTTGCTGATCCTCCGTCTTTTCGTGTATGGTTTCGTGTCGCTCCAAGTCACACTTCCAAGTGAATTCTTCCCTGCATTCCTGGGTGCTGCAAACCCACTCTCTCCTTTCCCTTGGGTGCTGTATAATCCAGTGGAAATCAAGCTTGTGTCCACTGTCGAATTTATTTCCACAATGATCGCACTGGAAGAAAGCTGGTGGCTTCTTGGACCGTGGTTCCCGGAATGGCGTTCTGATGACGGGGAGAAATTGCTTGATATGTTTTTTTGCAGGCTATACATAATTCCAACTCATTCAATGAGTTAAGACCCTCGGACGGTTGCTCTTTGAATCTGCCTTCGTCATTGAGCATCCTTGAAGCGCCAACTATTTCCCACCAGCTTTCAAGGTTACTCACGGATGTCGAAGACTGAGAGACAATCTCCTTAGAAGACCATTACAGAGATGTTTCTTTCGCCGCAGAATCTGGGCCTAGTGATACCACAGCCTGAGGATCCGATTGAGAGAGGCGACGGAATGTGTGCAATTTTTGGAAGTCTTTGATTAGTGCGTCTGCAGAGAAACCCCCAAGGGTTGATCTAAATGACCCTACTGAGTCCTGCCACAAAGTCTCAGCAGCATCGAGCTTTTGTTGATCTACCAGAACCGTCATCAATCCCACTAATATATACTTCAGTGCTTTTGGATTAACCCCCCTTAGCAACAAGCCCCGTACAGGTGTCGAAGCTTCACAAAGAAAGAAGTTCCTCAATCTCTCTGTATTTACCATTGTGTTGCAGTTGATGAACTAAGTTTTTAAGATGCGTCAGGGTTGTGAGGATGGTATTTTCCATTGGACAGCTTTGCAGATTTAAATTCTTGCCAGAGCCGTTGTTCCGCTGCCTCTTGGAATGAAATCGGATGTATGTCAGGTTCGTTCCCAGTTTGAGTGCACAAGAATGGAACGGCTGGTGCTCGACGAGGACGGCCCTTCTTGGAAATAAGGCGAATACGTTTGAACAGAGAGATGTTATCTTCCGTAATATTGGACAAATTAGTTTATTCTAGTCGCCGTTTATTTGAAGAAGTTGGAGCAATCCTAGCTAGAGGCTTTGGGCCATATGGTATGTTGCTGAAGGACAGCATTCCAAATTTGACTTCCGCCTTCTGGCGAGTGGCCAATTTAGACCCTTCTGGCGAGTCCTGGTCAAAGAATTCAGTGATTCTTCGAAACCAGATACCGCAGCATTTACTGCATGGATCTGTCAACTATGCTTACGGCCATTTCAACTCGACTAATCAAAGAGTCTCGGAGTCCTGTGAATCGTCGGTCTCTCGATGGCAGCTCGGACATAAAGTACCACCAACAGCTCCAAGGTCGTCTGAGTAGAAATTTAAACTCATTTCAACCTTCTGTCCGGGAAGAAAAGTGCCTTCCCATGGTCTAGTTTGCATGATTTCTCTCCTAGTCGCTTGTTCTTGGAGTGTGTATTCCTTGTTCATGATCTTTTTATGCCCAGGCAAGTTTTGGAAACGCTTGTCTAGAACTGCGTCAAATGCCTCCCAAGAATTGATAAATTCCATGTGAACGGGCGAGATACGTCCAATGGCATCCGGTAAAATGAATGGCTCTTGTATCAAGGATTAATCTAGACCCCCAGAAAGACTTCCTTGTAGAGCAATAACCGCACTGTAGGTTGCGATGTTTATCGTGATGATCCTTCGCATGAATCCCTTCAATTCTTCTCGAAGTTGACGGAACCATCGAACTCGCAGTGCGTCTTTCACTTTCGTAGCGATCGAGGTTGTTGCCGAGATCAAGGCGTTGTTTTCTTCGAGCCTCTCTTTAACTTGTACTAAAATAGTATTTTGTTTGCTGGTGGCTTCTTGAATTTTGTTCTCTGCTTCCCCTAACCGACTAGATAAATGGTCATGATTTCCTTGCGCGAGTGCACTGCGACTGGGCTTCAGTACCATCTATTAATTTTAAGCTGGAACTTACACATTTGCCGTGGCGAGAAGCATATTGATCGAAGAGTTATGCCCACTTATTTCAGCTTGAAATTTAACGATCTCGTCCTTCTCCAGTATTTGACACTTTACTTTCATTGCTGCGTCACGGAAAATGCTTCGTTGCCGAGTTTCAGTGAGGCTGGTGCCATACTTTTTGATCTTCAAAAGCGCTTCGATAGGAATTCGACAATCCGTAGCAGCTTTCCTAGCTGTCGCATATAGAGTGTTCAATCTATGATTTGAATCATTGGATCTACAGAGTAATTCAACCTTGAGTAGTGCGCGCTCAAGAGCTCAAAGCTCGTGCTTCAGGCCCTGGTATTGTTTTGACGAGCCGCTGCTTTCGTCGAGGGCTGCAACTAAATCTTTGACGACTAAACATATGCTTATGATATCTCCGACAGAACCAAATGAAATTGGAATGTTGTAAACTTCTTTGTAAGAAGGTTTTGGGCAAGTTGAGGAAAGAAGATGAACTACGGCTGAGGAGGTTTGGGAAGAAAAATATAGGTCCTGTTAGCTTTGCACAGCCACCCAAAGCAGACTCTGGCAGCGCACACAGTCTACAAAAGCAATTACTCTCGAATCACGAGTCGTGTGCACAGGTAGACGGATACTTCTGATGGTTTAAGATACCGCGGGCCATGAACAAAGGGTTTATTTTGTATCGCAACTCCGTAGTTGTTCAGGGTTTTTTTTCTAGATAAGCATCGATTATCCTACACGGGTTTACTCACCCCTACAGATGAGGTTTAGCGCACTCAGAAAAGTCCTGAGGCCAGATATATACTAAAATCCCTAAAGCTTGTACTTTACAAGTTAAGCAATTTTTTTCACTTGGTTTTCCACGTATTCTCGAATAATTAGGGTTATTTTAGAACTTTACTTTATACGCTTAATTTACTTATTCTCAATCTATCAGAGTTAACAGTCAAAGTTGATAGATGAATGAATTGATAGCAGAAAATGTAATATAATTAATCAATTCCACACACCAGGGGGTACAGAAATTCGTAATTAACCAAGAGTAGAATCCCCCTGCTCTACATCTCCGATAGTTGGACTAAAACTTAGAGAACTAATATAATTGTTCTAGACGACCAGAATAACTGTATTTATATTATCTTCATTCTCCTAGACGTGTTAGGATAATGGTAGAAGGGAAAGCGCGAGGGGGCTACAGTCAGGAATTCTTGCAACCCCTGGTGACATACATCTTGGGACACAAATGGCTAAGCGTGGGGGGTCTTCACCGAAGCTCACCAAGTCTTGAGCACATTGCAGGAACATAGAAAGATATAATAGCGGCGCGAGAATAGTATATAAATAGAGGAAAAGGGTACTCGTTACAATATAACCCCTGAAAACCCCCTTCTTGAAAATGCACTGAAAAAGATATTGTAGAGCAGTAGCTACTACAATGCCGGTCTCGTCTAGGACGAGTTTGAAGGTGGGATAAAAGCGGGGTGGCCATACAGAAGAAGGTCTGCTAAATGACGTTCAAAATCCACATCACTTTGATTGTTGGGGTTTGCTGAAACTGTGGCTAGAAAACTTTTAACTACGGGGTCACTGAAGCGGCGTACAAATGCTGCTGAATCGGCAAGAATGTCTTCAATCTTTGGTCATGTGGCTGCATTGACGCCTTGCTTGGCGGAGCCTATTGAATCGAGGGGAAAGACAGCCACACAAGCTGTGGGGTTGTTGATATAGACATCCATATCTTCAGAAGTGTCGAAAGCTTTGTTGATCCACCCAACACGCTCAGCTTCTTCGGCATTGATATCGTTGCTGCTGAGAATGTACTCCATTGCGAGGCCGCGTCCGACGAGTTTGGATAGATACTGGGTTCCTCCAAAGCCAGGAACTAACCAACTCCAACCTTTATTTGCGCAAATTTGGCGAGACTTTTAGTAACGAAGCGCATGTCGAGAGAGACAAAGAATTAATTGCCTCCCCCTCGTGCAATACCATTTACAGCTCCGATGGTTGCTTGTTGGAGGTTAGTGATGTTGAAGAGCAGCTCAGCACCATGAGCCGCCCCATCTTCATCTAAACACATCCAAAAGTTAGTCGATAAGTCTTCGCACATAACATTCCAGAAATAGCTTACTAAATGATCCACTAGACAAATCTGCGTGGGCAATAAAGTACTCGGGTTTATCACTTATGAAGACCACGGCATGGGTGGTGTTATCATTTTGTAGCCGCAGCACCAAGTCGATCAAGTCCTCTTGCATTGGTGCACTCCATAAATTGATGCCGGATGAGGGATTGTGGAAAGGGACTTCAAGAACTCCTACTCGATCCTGAGAGGTGAGTAAGTTGGTGCAGGCTGGAAGATCTAGAGATGCGACTAGAGAGACGAGGGTTGAAACCGTAAGCGAGGTGAAGAGTTTGGCAATATTGAAGGTAAAATTGACTAGACAAGAACTCTGGCTGAAGTTACTGAGCTGTTGGAGCTAGAGACAGAATCATTTGCGAAAGAAGAGAGTATATATACTCACTCACAGCAATTTCAGGATTTTCCAGAGTGGGTGAGACAACAATGCCTGGGCCGTAGCTGACCCATACCAATTTGATTGTAATGTATGGCTTAATGATTACTTAATATGAAAATTTAAACGTATAAGTCGGAAAATCGGAAAGCAATATTTGGTTTCAAACAGCTCGACTGTACTCGTCGGAGTTATTTGTCTGAAAAGCCAAATCTTAACTTTTAATTGAGCCAATTCTTTTGATTACGAGTTGTACGGAGGTAAAGAGCCTGGACTTGGGCTTTAGCTTTCATGCATATTTCCCGACTAGTAGTTTTGTCTCATGACGTTATGTAAAGGTGGATAAAAAGGTAAGAGATTCGAGCATTACTCTCCGTCGCTCATTTTCCCTGAGATTGTGCGAATCAGTTTTGGACAACGAAAAGTATTGTCTAAGGCAGTTTAGAAGAATCAGAGGTTTGCTACTTTACTTCTCGTAACCTTCTGGATTAATTGTTGTGATTATCCGAGAGTATTGTACATGATAGAATAGAAGAGTAGAGTAATGCCCCAATCTCTTACGGCCGTATTTTTGTAACCGAACGTAATGGAATATAACTTATTCAGATGCTATCCTGTCACCCCACTACTTGGAGAAATCGGGCTATAAACTTTTCAGTAAACTTTTCCGTTGTGAAAGTTTAAATCTAGCATAACCGGAGCCTTCTTCAAATCATTAAATAAATGACGGTGGAAACCCTAACCTGGTACCTGACTTCAATGATCACTAATACTTTTTAAGGCATAAATTCATAATGCAATTTTGGGGTTTCAGGAAACTTCTAATGTTTAGTTCTGAAAGACAACAAAGCTCTAGTCCTAGCTAGTTATTCCCTGCTTAAAATTTTAGGGTGGCTTTATTCACCAAGTGTGGAATTGATCTAAAATCTTCTCGAATAATTTTATTAGACAAATGCTATTCAGATGAGTATCTTGCGTTAGGATCCTTTAATATATATATATACTACAACCTGTGTAGGCACATATGTAAGTGAAGCGAAGTACCGTATCACGTGGTATATGTAATTTGTGCACGATGTTTCTTTTATGAAAAGCGGGGAGCCACAATCGCGACGCGTTCTCTACTCAGCGCAACGATTTTCTAATGGTTGCTCTATTACTTCTTATTAATTGTAGACATCTATTTTATGTTTCATTTACATTAGAGGTTCGCTGCACAATGACCATAATCCTTTTACTTCTTTGCCGCAGCAGCAGCAGCCATTTTCGCCGCTCTTTCCTTCCTCCATTCAGGGCACTTAATCCGTAGTAGAATTACAGCGTTTCCAACGAGGAGTAAATCTACGATCGCGAGGCCAGTAAAGCACCATCCTACGCCCATCTTCGACACAAGGGGTCTAATAATCACCGCCGCGATTGCGGCTGCTGGATTTCGCAAAAGGTTGCCAAGTGCAAAAGCTCCTGCCGCCTGTTGCTTGACACATTCTGTCAAGAAAGCAGTTGTAGCAACAAATACCCAGCTCATGCCGAATCCGTCTGTTACATTGTTAGCTTCTACCCTTGGGTATCGAATTGGGTGGACTTACTCAGAAATGTCGCCACAAGAACAGCAGCAGGGTGGATTTTGAAGTGCAAAAACCACCCGTACATGAGGCATCCAGCAACACATATCAACACACCCCAAATCTGATCTACCAGTCGATTTTCCGGATCAACTGTTCCGGAAGTGGAGGCCGCAACAGCGCGTTTTCGTCTCCAATCCGAGAATCGACCTCCAAGCATGGACCCAACAATCATTGCAATTCCTAACTTGGTTAGTATCACTCGTCAACGGCTCTTTTCTAGTACTTACCAACTGCCAGGAAACCAAAACCAACAGCCGTTGTCGACCAACCATATACATCCTCCAACGCGGTTGGCAGATGTACCGAAATCGCGAAATACGTCGAGTACAGCATTGCTGTATTAAAGGAGACAATTCCAATAGGAGCATAACAGAACATCCGCCAGAACCCAATCAGAGATGGCTTCGGGGGAGCAGGTCCTCTCTGAGATTCTGGTACTGGAGTTGCGAACAATGCAGGCGGCATCATAATGAGGCCTTTCCCAGCAAATACTGAGCCATTCCCTACCCTAGCTCGAAGTGTTTCGGGCAACATTAACACAATGATCACCCAAAGAACAAATCCTGATATTGCTGTATCCTATGTCAGCCACAAGAACCAGTGCTTTCGAAATTTCAAGTACCTAGGAATCCAAAAATCCATCTCCAAGTTGTCAAGCCGGCGAAAAGACCACCTAGAACTGGCCCAAATACGGGACCACACTGAGGTCCAAGCAAGAAAACTGACATTGCTGCCGCTCTATGCTTCACTTCGGTAACCTGAATTTCAATTAGATCTTTCCCAAAGGTGGATTTGCAAGGCATAACTCACATCTGCCACTGTCCCGGCTCCCATTGATACAACGGCAGAAGAGCCAAATGACTGTACCATGCGAAGTACTATCAATGCCCCAAAATTCGCCGGTACAGCTGCCAACAGAATATTTGCCCCAATGTAAATAGCAAGGGAAATGATATACAATGGCCTCCTTCCCTTCCAATCCGAGAAGCTAGACCAGAATAATGGCTACAATTCTATCAGCTTTCATTCGCAAATTTAACAACCGCGGGAAGAAATGCAATAGTTTAAGCTTGGAGACTTACGCCAACTGCAAACATTGCCATGAATACCGACACCGAGGCGTTGATTGCTGTGCCCGAGACTTTAAAGTCATCCTTCAAAACTGGAAGTGCTGGGAGATAGATTCCACCCGCAAGGGGCCCAAAGAACCCCGCAATCGTTGTTACTGCCAGGATAAATCTCCGTCTTCCAGGTGAAAAACCTGAATAAGGAGGAGGGGTTACTGGTTGTGCTTCAACCTTTGAAAGTGCCGATGGATCTGGTTTTGGTTCTGTGGATTCTGGTACTGCTTTCGTGCTGCTTTCTGGCAATTTTTCTTGCGATCCTCCTGTCGTGATTGACACGCTGCTCCCAAGAGATTTCTCCTTCACTTGGTCCGTCATCATGAAGGCAGGGAGCTTCTCCAGCACTGAATTAGATCAGGATTTCAATATCTTGGGGTATGCTTTCGATTCAGCGCAACGACTGTAAAGTAAACTCTTACTTTTAAAAAAGTCGGGAGATCCGACTTTACAGTCAGAGCACCAATAACCTACGGGATGCACAAGAACAGGGTTGATGAGCCTTGTCCTGCCGACTCAACGCAGCCTCACACGAGTTCTTTTGGTAGAATCGCAGCCTCAGCCATCGTCTGTGCCTCCTAATATTTTATTTACCTCGTCCGTACAAATTCGGCATACGACCGTTTGTGGCGTTTTTCTCTCATTCGCGGCTCTGACAAGGGACAGCGTCGCCAAGGAACTGATGTGAGTGCATCTGGTTGCCAAGGTTGGCTGCTTGCATTCTTACATCGTACAACATGCTCATATATGCTCTTTTGACATGTTATTGGAAGGTGCCCCGAAGGAGGAAGGCAACATGTTTTCACCCCCACCTCCTGTCCGATAATCAGAGTTGTCGCTTATGCGCTAGAAGTAGTTCTTCCAAGCATCCATTTACGGAGTGCACATAATTTGAGGTATTGGAGTTTCCACGTTCTAAAACTAACGCGCTCCTCACAGAGTTGTGGGGAGCCGTGAGGTTGTTTTATGGGGGTTAAGATTGAGGTTTCCTATTGTAGAGATATCCGTGCGATGATATGAGCAAATTCTTTTCGCCATGGGCATTGCGATTTCCTATGTTGATCATTATGTGGGTCGGGTTCAGTGGTTCGAGTAAACTTTCCCTTCCCGATGGGACGGACAGTGGTAACCTTATTATTGAGCAAGTTTGTACGTTCCATGGTCTAAGAGTCATATGACTCTTGCTCAATATGGCGAATGGACTGCATGCAAGTTGATTCGATCTAATCTATTGTGTCACAACTTTCAGTCTCTGAATGTAGAGGTGGAACTATAGACTTTCTTGATATTCCCTTCGTTTCTCTCTTGTGTTATTCCACTCCTGAGTTCAATCAGAACCAAGTGTTCACATCGTGTTCGAACAACATGTCTACATACAACAGAATTCCCGCCAAAACTGGCTCTGATGGTGACTCAGCTTCCGCCGATGGTAAGAATCCAAATGAGTACGACGCAAAACAAGGTGATGTAACAGCGGAAGAGTTGCACGCCAATGATAGAGAAGATGAAGCTGAGAATTCCGTTGCGTCTTTGGGATCTAGAAGAGCATTGGTGGGTTGGCTGATATTGTGTTATTCGGTGAGTACTTCTCACTTCTATTATCTTGGTGTATCCGGACTGATAGTCGCTTTTCAGACGGGTCCAACGAGCTCTGTAGCTTTCACTTATGTCGCGGCATCAATACAATCGGTCGCAAACCTATTGGGACATATTCCGGGGACGAACAAACCATGTGCCAAGAGAGGTGTTATAAAATGTGCTGTCAAATTTGGTGGTGGGGAAATCGATTATCTCAGTTATATGTGAGTGCACATGCTGTTACTGTTGACAAACTGAACTAATCTAATTCAGTCTATACTCTAAAGCAATCGGAAGAGCTTTGGAGGGAGTATTGACGATCTTGATCTCTGGTGTCGCGGACTATTCATGTAAGTCACCTCCATCTCTGCGCAAGACTTGACGCTGATCGTGATAAGATTATCGCAAGACGTTGATGACCGGTTCCATCTTTCTCTTTGGAGTTCTCGCTCTGCCATTTGCTGGCCTTGAGGGAAAAACTTATCCATATCTCGCCGCCTTGACTGCACTCTACATTACCATGACAACCATCCAAGGAATATACCAAGTTATCGAAGCATCATATATACCTATATTTATGAGAAGTGTGGGGTGGGGTAGAGCACGTCCACGAATCGACAGTCCCAGCGAAGGACCTGTGCCAACAGACCGCGAGTTGTCGAAAAATTCCTTGACAAAGGGAGCGAGAGTCAGTGTCCTTGGTTTGGTAGCTGGTAATGTGGGTGGTTTGACTGCACTGTTGATTGGTATCGTTATCACGTATACAAGAGGATCTTACGTGACTGCTGGATACCACAAGTATGATTTGCCACCTTGTTCCATAAAGGCTAGTTGCTAACCAGGGGTAGTTTTCTGCTGTCAATCACGATTGCTGGATGTTTGACGAGTAATAATTATTTCTTACTATATATTCGCGTTTGAAACTGACTCTTCTTCTAGTTGTCTTTGCAATCCTTGGCGCATGGCTTCTTCCAAATGTACCGGGAAAAAAGAAGCCCGAGGGAGCTAACCTAGCGATCTTACCATTCCAACGATGTATGTGTCAACCAGCTTCAATCGTGGATATAAAATTGACACATAGTAGTTGTAAGGCTTATTCGTGCTGCGCCTCGCTATCCGGAAGCTTTCAAGCTCTGTATTGGGTGGATTCTTTGGAATACGTAAGTTTTCTGACCCAACACAACACTCTGATGCTTTCTCGCTACCAAAATACTGATTTGCAACTAACTTAGTGGATATGCAAACATGTTAAGTGTCATGGGCCTTCTCTTCCTCGAAGTCTCCGGTTTGAGCAGCGGCGACAAAGTGTACACCGTCTACACCTTTACCAACGTAATCTTCGCCTGTCTCGGTTCTCTCTCCTGGATGTTCCTCTTCCCCTACCTCAACCTACCCATCAAACGATGGGCTTATATCTTCCTAACTGTCAACATTCTTTGCGTTCTGTGGGGTACCATCGGAATCAGTAACAACGTTTCCATCGGGTACAAAAACGTAGCTGAATTTTGGGTTGAGCAAGCCCTTTTCATGAGTACCTCTTCAGCACTTCGATCCCTTAATCGTGTGCTTTATGCTTCTATGTTACCACGTGGTGCAGAGGCGCAGTTTTTCGGTCTTGAAATCACATTGGATCTTGCAGTTGGATGGATTAACCCTTTGGTGCAGGGAGTTATTCAGGACCGGACCCACAATTTGAGGTTCCCCATGTTGCCTAATTTATTTTTGATGGTCATTGCTCTTGGACTATATTGGTGGGTTGATGTTGAAAAAGGGAGAGAGGATGCGAAGGTTGAGATGGAGTGAGTTGTGGTTTGATGTTATTTTTACCCCTTATTTTGTATTTGCAAGTCGTGAGAGTGCGCTGGTTTGCTAGAGTTTATTCTGATAATCATATTTTATTTCCTTCTAAGAACCCGGAACTTTGCCAGTGTCTCCATCCTTGTTTCTCGTATTTACGCTCACCCGTACTTATTGCCTACTTAAAGACAAACCTAGAAGAAAAAGCCTCGCCATCTAGCTCCGTTCTCATTCAGCAGGTGCTCATCGAGCATGCTTGCCCGAATCCTTTCGGTCCCAACCTTGAAAGTTACAATATGTAAGTGGGATTTCATATCTTCGCCGCGAAAACACCGTTACTAAACGTGCTCTTAATGGCTTATACTATACACGATTTTTTATATTACCTGCATTCTCACCTTTTATGTCGGATTTTTGTTGGGATGTACGTTATGTAGTTGGCAACCAGCCACAATCTATTTCCAATCAAAGATGCTGAAGCTGATTTGAAGAAAGTTCTGTTGGTTTTGTTTCTTACCCATGATATCTTGGAATGGAATTCTATCCAACTTCGCAGACGCCGAATCGGAATTCTACATCAAGAATGTCCCCTGCAACGCCACAATTTATTTTCTCTCCCCTGTAGATTGACACCTGCAACACTTCATCCGACATGCATCTTGCCAAGTACCAACTGCATACCAAGCCACTAGGATGCCTGCCGTATCTGCGTATCTCACCACAGACCCTATCTCACGATCCTTCCCTTTCAAACGCAAACCAACTCATAAAACTCCCCGATCCAAACGGAGTTTTTAAAAAGGGTGGCATGAGATGGATTGCGCAAGTTATTTCGTTGCCGTCTTACATTTCTGTAAGAGGCCCATGAGAAGAAAAACGCCGTTTCTCCTTCTATGTCTAGATGAGGCATATAGAACGTACGGAGGGTCGCCAATAGCTTCGAGCGGTAATACTCCACTATATAAAAGTTTCCCATGGCTGTGGATGTTAGTGCTTACCACCGTTTTGGTTGACTTCCGCCTTGAATTCTTGAATGTTAAAGCTTGAGAGAGTTTCTAAAATCCGATTGACGTGGATTGGCAATCCAGCTGTGATAACTCCATATTGCAAGGCTGTAAGCTCACACTGTAAGCCACTATGAAAAATAAGCCACAGCCCAACCGCGCCACAACAGCTCTGGATCGCTTCCGGTTAGTCAATCAAGACGACATACATACTCTCCTCACAAATATGTACCTCGTAATCCATCCGTCCCATCGTAAAAACCCAACTTCTTCTCTCAGCGAAACCAAGAAGCACGATGCAACCAAGGGTATCTAAAAAGATGAACTGTGTAGCAATGCTTGTGTAGCCCTATCGAAATGGGTTCAAGCCGAGATTGAAAAAGTGGTCCCTCGAGCCGCATTCGATTATTACGACAGCCTGGGCAATCTGTGCACTACAATTTACCGATACAACCCGGGCTGGCAAAGTCGGCATGATAACGACGATGTGAGAAATATGGAATAGGACCGAGTTGTAATTGTTTCATCTCAGTTAGCGACGCTCGTCGGGTACTGGATTCAAATTTTTGAGCTCGATACGATAGCTCATTTTGAAGTGTTGAGAGTTTTACAGAGAGAAGTAAAAATCAGGTGCAAATATGCGCAAGAGGCTATCGGATATATACCCTACGAACAAACAAAACCCCGAAAACCATCAGATCTTCAAAATCCGGAAAGAATGACCAAAAGAGGAGATATTTCCGGAACCTGAGCTTGTTTGCGCTAGATATTGACTCGCTAACCCCTGGAACTGATACGGCGCGGGCCGTCAATCATCTTAAAAACGCCTTCCTTTATAAACAACGTCAAAGCTTTGAAGTCACCTCCCCCATCTTTGTTTGACTTTAAGGAACTGTACATTGAACATCTTGTATTTACCTACCCACCTGGATTTACCAAACTCTAAAACCCGTCTTTCTCACCCCCCGTTTCCCCTGGTTTCCTACGCGTACGAAGAACAAGTTTCAAAGCACGTGGATACAGCGGCCCAGCCTATCGAGAAAAAAAATCAGCTCAAATCCCACCATTCCCTCACTCGCCCACCAATAAAGTGAGAAAGAAGAAAAAACTCACAGGTGTCATCCTCTCAATCCACTCCGGATCAATCCCCCACTCGAACGCCCTCACCAGTGCCACAACACTAACCCTCATCTCTAACATGGCAAACCTCTCACCTAGACACGCCCTCGAACCCCCATGAAAAGAGATGAACTCCGCTCTCGCCTTCGCTTTCCGATATCCCTTGCTGATTTCCTCATTGGTAACACCCCATCTTTCAGGGATAAATTCGTCTGCGTCGGGACCCCAAACTCTGGAGGAGCGGTTGGTGGAGTAGGCATTGTAGCCCACGAATGTGTTTTCTGGGATGAGGATTTTGGAACCCAGTAATACGGGGACGGAAGTCCGGCGATTAATTAGCTGCGAGATTGGGGGGAAGAGACGGAGGACTTCGTAGATTGTTGAGGTTAGGTAGGGAAGATCGGTTAAGTCGGGTACTGTTGCTGTGTTTAGGTCGAGCTTGCTGGTTTCTGTTCTTACTCGGTTTTGGATGTGCTTACTTGCTGTTAGTGCTGCCAGCTGACGATGTTAGGCTTACTTACAGGGTGTTTTGCGAGTAGGTACATGATTGAGATTAACAATAGTTGAGGATTCTCTTGTCCGGCAACGAACGTTACGTTCAAGTTATCGTGGAGTTGCTTATCGTCGATAAGACCCTCATTGCGAGCTGCAAGTAACCTACTTCCCAATTTGTTGGAACCCATAGAAGGGGATTTGCCTTCATGGCTCTTGGTCAGAGTATGATCGAGCTCTCGAGAAAAACTCATAACAAGTTCTCTAGCTTTTACCCGACTAGGAATAGGTAAGCGGTCAAGAAAGGGAAAATTCATGAAGACCGGTTGGAAGATTTGACGCTTTACAGCTGACTGAAGTGTATTCAATTTTGCATTGGGATTCGTGAGGGTCTGTAAAGGTATTGTTAGCCGAGTCTTTCCATCGGTATATGGCTCTTGAATTACTTCGAAATCTGTTTGGAGAAGACATTGAGAGACATTGGCAATAGTGTATCGTTGCAATAGCTCTTGAACAGCGATACCATTTCTCCCGGAAGCACGTTGGGTCTCACCCAATAACTTGCAAAGTAAAGAAGCATTTGAGAAAAGCAACTCTAACTCCGAATCGAAGTTTCTCTGCAAGCCAGGACGAACAATACTTTTGTACAGCTTGTGATTCTCGGCTCGTGCAGAAATTATATTGTCACCTTCAAAGATCAGTTCTGAGTGAAAGCAAAGGTAACAGGTTTTACCCACCAAGAAATTGCGCTACGACAGCATGAGGAATTTTCTTCTGATTCCCAGTCTTTTGAAACACTTCTTCATCTTTGAAAACTTCAGCAAGATATGTCGAATCCCGAACAATGATGTTCCAACGTGCCCCAAAGAAGATTTTGACAGCTCCATGCTCTCTCAATGGTTTTTCCAGATATTTGTGATAGGTATCTTTCTGGTCGACATCTTTGAAGAACGGTATGAGCACCACCCAGAACGGTATTGCTGGGATATTCTGAGGGTATTTTGGAGGTAGGAAGAAGAGGTAGTATACAAGAGCACCGAGGAAGATGAATCCAAGCAAGCCTTGGAGGCAAGTATAGCGAAACATGATGGAAGAGAAATTTAGGGAGGTTGAGGTGGATTCTGCAGTGAAGAGTCAACAAATCTCTGTGAAGCAATTACGACGCCGTTAGACAACTATCTTCAGAAACATCACATACCTGTCAGGTCCTCGCCATGGGCATCAGCCTTGCTAGCAAGGCAGGACAAAAATCGGACAATGGTGAACTAGCCAACTCAGATTTCCCGAATAGGTAATATCAACTAGCGGTGAATTTAATCTATTGGCATGCATGTGTAACCAAATTAGATTCAAATGGGAGTGCCGCGTGGCGAAAAGTAATATCAAGGTTTATTATTCCCTGCGAGCCACGCCGTCCCAACAAACTTCTGTTAGGTGTAGGGTATACCAGGTGAACCATGTTGATGTGATCAGAAAACGGGACGAATGGGTCAAGACTATGTAAAAGGAAGTCGGGTTTGACTGAGTTAGTCCATATTATACCTTCTAATTACAGACCGCATGCTAGGAATGGTTCAGCTTTCCCCCATGCCTCTCTCGCGCCGCGGACACTACCTAAATGCGATCAAAGACTTGGCAGCATCACAAATCTGACCTTGGCCCGACCCATTCACAAGGAAGTGCGCCGGGTCGTAGCATTTGTGAGAATATCCCGAGCTCAAAGAAGGCATACGATTATTAAAGGATGGTGTGACTTTTTACGGCACATCAAACATAATGAATTGCTGACTTCGGCATCCTTCTTACTTTGACCAAAAAGCCCGAGAGAGGGGGCCGTGAATGATGAGGCTGGTGTGTCAGACGAGGAAACTGAACTGAATACAGCTCAGTGTTGATAGCCCGCAGCAGAACGAGTTTAGCCTTGCGTGAATAGGAGTTCAGCCCAAGAACCCAAGGCACAGCCTGCCTCCTGAGCTTTAATAAAGCCAAAACATACAAGCTCTACCTGCAACCTTCAATTTATCCAACTCAAGCTTTCATTTCATCAATAAAAATGGAGTTCGACAATTCAGGCGGATCAGTCTACCACAAAACACAAGCAGTGTACATTCGAACAATAGGAGGCCAACTAATCAGAACCACTGGAGCAAAGCACCAAGAAATCCAAGCAAGATGGCAACTCATACAACCCCAATTACCAAAAAACGTTATCGATCTCGCGACTGGCCCAAGAAGACTTTCATATCATGAACCAGAGCAACCAGACCCCGTTGAATTGGCAGTTTATGAAATGCGAAGAGAGGGAGAGAATAATATCGTCGGCTTGATACTGAAAGCGTCGCCAAACGACCTAGACTATCCCTTTCAAGACTTCTTCGTTTCGCTTCTGCTCGCCCAAATGCGCTTGCATGTAGGCTTAGCTCCTCAAGAACTAAAGCGACAATCCTCTGAAGAAAACTGTACTGGTGTTATTGTCGACCTTTTCGATAACTATCTTCGTCATTCAGGAACGAAAGACCAATGGGACCAAGGGGGAAGAGATTACTTTGAGGGCCGAGTGTCGTTCTTTACTTCGAGAAATGCTAAAGTGGAGTTTTGCTTACCGGCTTGTGAGTACCCAGTAATTCCCAAAGCTGAGGATTCCTCATAAACTTTCTATAGCAGTCCTTGAGACTCTTGCTCCATCTACTCCTCCAATACTCCTAAAGAAGTATACTGACTCCGAGATATTGCAGTCCCATGCAAATCGTCAAATCCAGACAAAGTCGTGGGCACTCTACCAGATCGAGGAGAAGAAATGGCCTTGTTGAGGTTGCATAGCTTTGTTCGTGAGATTGAAGCCATATATTCGCCGGGGGCAAAAGTGTGGATTGTTAGTGACGGCCATGTGTTTAGCGACTGCAGTGAGTAATCCTTACCGAGCTTAGGGATAAATGCCTAACAACGAATAGTTGGAGTTGACGATGACCTTGTTGATACCTATACTGCCAGTCTAGTTGACATGAATGAGTCGATTGCATCCCAGAACGGGGGTGCAGACCGTGTTGGCTTCAAATCGCTTGTGGACTTGTTTGTCCTCAAATCTTCGGGTGGCACTGTCTCGAGACTCGACATTCCTGGTATCGACCATTTTCTCAACACCAAGGTCACCAATGAAGCGGAGCTTTCTAGGCAGGTCTTGATGTCAGGTTGCCAATCTGAAAAGGCCAACCTCCGTCGGAGAATCGATTCCCAAGAGCCTTCCATACTAGCACTATATCGAGGTTTCTCCAGGTTTATGTTGGAAGATTTGGATCTCCATCCTTACACAAAATCGATGAGCCGAAGCCAGAGAAAAAAGCTCTCAGTCAAGGTGTCTTTTGAGATGATAATGGTGAGTGAAACGACCCTGAAAGTGGAAGCCTTTACTAATACAACCAAGAGGAACCAGGCATATTCAAATCTTGTTGAGCTTCTCTTCCCTGACCATGTGAGGTTGTCGATCCATGCGTAATTCTCCACACATATCCGTCGTCGTCTCTCCTAACATTTTGAACAGGCACACCAACAGTGGTCCCAAATTCGGTGTTCGTATGTTTAATAAACAATTCGTCAAGACCGTCCGATCACTAGAAGACTGCTCTGAGTCCGAGGGGCCCTCTTGTGATATCTTGCACATTCCCACACCCTGGCACAACTGTATATTCCAATTCGTAGGCAGCCCCACCATATATGTCGCCAAGTCGAAGGTTATAAAGGATGCTTTGAAAGCAGGACTTGTGGAGGGGGGTTGGGTAGAGGGTTGCCCGGGTAAAGGAGGTTATTTTGAGATCCGCAGACCTCGACTACCATCAATTGACCGCGAAGAGGAAGAAGTTATGGAGAAGCCAACGCCTGCGAAGCTCGATCTTATCACGAAACCTCCCGTGCATGTGAGGAGCGGGGTATTTAGGTTGCTCTTCCGAAGACTTGGCGATTGGGCACTCGTTCTCCTGAGGCTCGGAGGGGTTGGTATTCTGGGAATACGAGGCAACATATATCAATGGACTACGCGCTGGAACAGAGCTCGAGTGTAATGCTATCGAGGAAAGCCGTTGGTATTTGGTTGAAGATTGGTGATGGTGGGTGCTGGTCGTGGCGAGGAAGGGGAAGCACGGGTGTCTTGCGAGGGGAAGGGCGTACATCTAATCATATTTCCTTTTCGTCAGGTGGTTTAATAACAATAATACAACTCCAATATCTCAAGTAATAATACCAGGGAGCTATCTAGTGCTTAGGTAGGTCGATGAAGTGAGGCTATCTCAATAAAGCGGTGAGTAATTTATGGGGCGGCAGAACCTGGATGAGGCAAGGCGCGCCTGGCCAAACTTTTATAATTCCTAAAGTCTGCTTCAATCTTCTTGTCGTTTCCCTCTAGAGCAAATCTCTCAGCTCACGTTCAATTGTCACACATCAATTGCAACTACGCCGACATAATTTCTGTGTCTGTTTTGTCCTGCTTCACATCTCCTCTCTCCAATACACTACCCCACCACAGCTACCCCACCATAACCCTCCCAGGAACCATACACAAAATGGATCGTACAATTGGTCTTCTTGGGGGTGGGCAGCTTGGGCAAATGCTGTGCGAAGCTTCGAATCCCCTCGGCATCAAAGTCATCATTCTCGACGCCGAAAACTCCCCCGCGAAACAAGTCAATGCGAAGACGCCTCACGTCGACGGTTCATTCGTGGACGCAGAAAAGATTCGGGAATTGGCACGACAGGTGGATATATTGACAGTGGAGATTGAGCATGTCGATACACATGTGTTGGAGGAAATTTCAGAGAAAGGAGTGGAGATCACCGAAAAAGATGGGAGCAAACGTACCAAAATGGTTGAGGTTCAACCAAACTGGAAGACGCTTCGAACCATCCAGGACAAATATTTACAAAAATCACACTTTACGCGAAATGGCGTAGACACTGTCGTGTCAAGGGCAGTAGAAGGCGATTTACGAGAGATTGGAGAAGAATTGGGGTACCCCTTCATGTTGAAAGCTCGAAAGGACGCATACGATGGTCGAGGAAACTTTCCCGTCAAATCCCCTGCAGATATCAAGGAAGCTCTCGAAGTTTTGAAAGACCGATCATTATATGCTGAGAAATGGGCAAACTTCAAATTGGAACTCGCGGTTATGGTCGTGAAAACAGAGGACGAAGCATCGCAGGACTCCAAAGGAACCATCGCATACCCAGCCGTTGAAACAATCCACGAAGACAGTGTTTGCAAATTGGTTTATCTTCCTCCACGGGGTGTTTCCGAAAAGGAACAGAAAAGAGCGCAAGCTTTGGCGCGCAAAGCAGTTGGAAGCCTCTGGGGGAAGGGTGTTTTTGGCGTTGAGCTATTCTTGATGGAAGATGGAGCGCTCATCGTGAACGAAATTGCTCCGCGACCACACAACTCCGGCCATTATACAATTGAGGCATGCCCAACAATGTCGCAGTACAAATCTCAACTTCTCTCCATACTCGGCATTATGCCATCCTTCCCAAATAACACCATACCGACCATGTTTCCTTCAGCCATCATGCTAAATATTCTAGGTGGTTCGTCAAAATCTTCCCACAACAAGCTGATGAGCGAAGCAGTTTCAATTCCAACTGCTGCCCTGCATATGTACGGCAAAGACTCAAAACCTGGACGCAAAATCGGCCATATTACGATTGTCGCTGGATCCCCTTCACAGGGAGAATCTCTGATCGAGCCATTAATTGCTATAGTGGACAATATGCGCGCAGAAAGAAAGGGCATCTCACCTCCTGATTCAAAATCCTTACCCTCCCGCTCGCTTTCCTCACAAAAACCCTTGATTGCGATAACGATGGGTTCCGATTCCGACCTCCCAGTCCTCAAACCTGGACTCGCCCTCCTTGAGACTCTATCAATCCCATACCACGTCACAATCACCTCTGCTCACCGCACACCGGCCCGTATGATGGATTTCGCATCTTCAGCGGTCGCTTCGGGGTTCAAGGTCATAATTGCAGCAGCTGGTGGTGCTGCTCATCTTCCCGGGATGATTGCGGCTTGCACACCATTGCCCGTTATCGGTGTTCCAGTCAAAGGCAGTACTCTGGATGGAATGGACAGTCTTCTTAGTATTGTACAGATGCCTCGTGGGGTTCCGGTCGCTACTGTCGCTATCAACAATAGCATTAACGCTGCTTTACTCGCTGCTCGTATTCTAGGGGCTACTGATTCAGTCATCCAAGAGAAATTGGTTGAGTTTGCAAAGAATAGTGAAGATGAGGTTTGTGGGAAGGCTGGAAGGTTGGAAGATCTTGGATTCGAGAAGTACTTGGCTAAATAGAGAAGAACGAATACCAATTTGTTTTGTTTTGAAAAGGTTTGAAGTGAAGAATAATCTATTCGCTCTTGACTTTTTAACTTGATTCAAGTCCCAAAGCCGGGGTCCATTGAGTAAATAACTGGTTTATTTGTTCTTTCAATTCTAATCATGCTGCCATTCACAGAAGCTCCCTTCACATTCCTCGCCTCTTTCTCTTCACAAATCGTACTCTAGAGAAGCATTTGTAGCATAAGTTAATCTTCCCCTTCCATTAAAACTAGAATACACACAAAATCATTCTCCTCTATCCAAACCATAGACGGCAAAACCCACACGAATACAAATACACGACATCAAAAGATCTGCGATGGTTTATTATAATGCTATTCAATGGATTTTTTAGGACTGCGCTGAATAACTTTATCAGCCTAGCATTCTTTCTCAGGTCGCAGTTCAGGTTGATACCATTCACAGCTCACTTCTCATTCCCATCCTCTTTTCCATTCACAGACTTTGCTCTGGGAAAAGGTATTTAAGAAATCAAAACTGCCTTACCTTACTCTCTCTCCTTTACATAACGAAACCCGTTTAATTTACAAGTAACAGTCCAGACCACCACCTCATACACAAAAGGTCGGCAAAATTTCTACACCTTGAAACAGCCAATAGGAAGGTGTTTACCAAAGCCAAAGAAGAAGACAAGGAACTAGAAAGCAAGGAAAAGCTTGTTTTACCAAGAGAGCCTAGAGAAATTACCTTGGCTCAAATGAAAACAGCTGCGTACGTCAGGTCCAACCACCACACCACCACAACATACTCAGAGATTATCAATATGCTCTCAAGTAATTCTGCACTGTGTAGAGAATTATATTCTTTGGCATTGGGGATGCGAGAGAGGCTTCAACGGTCAGAGCATTCTGAATGGTCTGGTACCAAGGAGGGGAAGATTGTTGAATATACTGGTGAAGAGTTAGCCAAGGATGGAAAGGGACAGGATTGTGGCGATAAGGCAGACTAAGAGGTTGCTGGGTCTTCTCGAGATGGCATCATGGATTTTGAGAAAGCAGATGCAGAAGGCGATCGAAAGGATGGATGAATCATGATTTATAGGAATACCGGAAATGTCGCGCGAGGGGTGTCTTTTTGTATGAAATTTTTGCCGTCCTCTTGCTACCATTGTCGAGGTTGGGAATTTCTGGATACCCTCAAGAATTGGGCTATGAATTCTTAAACAATTACATAATTCGTTTGGGTAGATTCACAAAGTATAGGTATTACTTAGAAGCATTATAATTTATACCTCGTATTCGTAAATTTTGATCTTCATCTTATTGGATAGAAGGCAGGTGCTGTGCCTTATCTAGCCCCACCTTCTGCCTAATAACAAACAACACCTCGGACACTTCCCAACCTCTCATTCCATTTTCGTTCATCAATCGTTCATTCTCCTCAGTCGCTAGTCATGGAGTCTACCGAATCCTTTGCCTTTGGTCACCTTCCACAAGAAATCCAAAATGGCATCTTCAACTGCATCACCCCAACCTGGTCTCACTCAGACCTCCACAACCTCCGGCTTGTTAATCACTCCTTTAATACAGCAATCACACCAATCCTTTTACACACGCTCCACTTAAGTCGAAATAATCTCAGTCTAGCCAGATTGGTGAAAGTTTGCGAAGCCCCAACCCTCGCCCGCCATGTCCGCTCAATCTTCTTCGACCGCCGAGTTTGGCACTTCAACCATCAGGAAGAATCTCAAATAACTTTCCCTTCCTTCTGCGACACCTTACGCTTTGACCTATCAAACTGCTGGCCAGACGAGTTTCCCAGACCATCGAGAAGAGGCAAGGATATATTGAAAGGGATCCCGCCAGAGCAATTACAAACCTGGTATGAAGCGGCAGTCGAAGAAAGCATAGCCGATCAAGAGGCTCGTCATGACATCGAATGGACTGCTTCTTTGTCGGGAATCTTCCGCCAATTTCCAAAACTGGAAGCGATGGAATTGACACATTATGAGGATAGAACGCAGAATACCGAGTTTGTGCAGAGACGAACGGGTCTCACGGGGATGAACTCTGTGCATTTCAGCCTCTTCATTTTCTCGGACTTGATAAGGTTGACTGCTCAATCAGGAATCAAGATGAAGAGTCTTTCTCTTTCCCATATCCATCCCCCCGATATCTTGGAGGTTGAGAACAAGCTGGAAATACTGAAACCATTGGAAAGCCTGAGATTCGAATTAGATCACAACTTTATCTCTATTGGAGGAAGGGAGAATACTAGTAGAGCGTTGCTGGTTCTTTTGAAAGCATGCACACAATTGAAGAGCTTGTCTCTGAAGTTTTGTAAACCGTGCAGAGTGGAAAGACAGCAGATGCACTTCGATCATATCTCGGACGCTTTTAACAAACACCGGATACCGTACCTACAAAATCTTGAGTTGACCAATCTAGAAATGGACCCAGAGCCTTTCCTCGAATTCCTGGGAGCACACAATCAGACTTTGAAGTCTCTGAAACTGTGCAACTGGTGGATACAGGGGGACAAAACCGAAGATATCATCCAGGCCTTTTGGAAAATCCCACAAGTTACCACTTTATCTCACGTCGATTTGGAGGGTTCTTTCCAAACCAAAAAGGAGCAGGATTTCCAAGGCTGGAAAGCAGTCAAGAGGTACTCCATCAAAACCAAGCTTTTGCCAGGGGAAGACGTATTGTCTCGACTTGAAACTTTTCTCTGTCGGAGAGCTGCGTTTCCATTTTCCGACGCGGTAAAAGAAATGTTAGGTGATCAACCCTCAGATGCGTTCTCGACGGGCGTATTGGATGACACAGATGCACTTGATATATCTGAGGATGCGACGTGGAAGTGGCAAGCGACGAAGGATGGGTTGCCGGTTACTAGACGGCGAAAGAGAAAGGCACGGAAAGCATAGCCATTTTTTGAAGCCAGGGTTATGTTTTCTTTTCTCAATTCTCTGGGGTCTTGTTTTGAGTCGGGTTATTGCGTATTCTCAAGTCGCGTCTTTGAGCGAGTGATTCTCTACGAAAATTAAAAATTGTTCATGCTGAGGATTCCATCAACAAACCCCACCGCCCAATTCCATCAGGTCACTCTACGCCCATACAAATGCGTCGAGCTTTACTAGTTACTATTCCTGTAACGCTCATTGTCTCTTTCTTCTTGAAAGTTTGGCAGGAAAAGGCTTTACTCATTGCACTCACGTGGATGTACAATGACTTGGCAGGCGGAGATGAGAATTTCATCACACGAAATGTTATTATTTCGTTTGCCTTTGCGTTGTATAATCTCGGAGCCCTTCGAGTGGCATGTGGAACGAAGGTTTCGGTGACTTACAATGGTCTCTGCTGGGTGGCGTTGATCAGTGCCGTGATCCTGTTCTCCATACACATACAAGATCTCAAGGACCAGGCTGGGGATTTGGTGAGAGGGAGGCTAACGGCACCATTGGCCCTGGGAGACAATATGGCAAGGGTGACTGTGGCCATACCAGTTTTACTTTTCTCCGTAGTGTGCCCTGCGTATCTCCATCTGGGATGGAAAGGATATATGGTACCTGTTACACTAGGCTTAGTAGTTGCGATACGAACGTTGCAGATGAAGAAACCCGTGGAGGATAAGAGGAGTTGGCAGCTTTGGGCAATGTGGCTAATAAGTCTTTATGCTCTCCCTCTTGTGAAGGACCACAACGCTTTTGCTGTTGGGCCATGATTGGAAAACGCAGAAGAGACCGGTTTGAAGAAATATGTGGAGTATGGCTTTATGAGGCCTTACCATTTCCAAATATCATCTTGTACCTTCATTTTGCCTAACAAGAAAACGGAATCTTTCTCATAAAACGTAAAATTGAACCTGAGGAATGACCAAGAATCAAGGACTCTCACAATTATAGCCCCACCAGAAGAATTATCTCGAGTTTCCGTACTTCGAGGGCTAACTCCCAGACCCAAGAACCAAAACTCTAACAAGTAAACGCCATTAAAGTCGCCACCCCAAAGAACCATGATCTGGCGATACCCAAAAATCAAAGTCTCCTCAGAAGGAACAGCTACATCAAAATAAAATAGAAAAATGAGGTAAAAACCAACTAAAGAAAATCAAGTCGCAACAAAACGTAACACGCGACTTGCTCCATATTAAGTCCTTCCTACCTTTCAAGCCCCACTCCACTCCCCCTTTGACTAAACACCGGAAGTACGTGAACAAGAAAATCTTCGACAGTAACAAGTACTTTGACAGCAAGAACACCCTCTCAATCCCAATCTTGCACCACAAAACAAAAAGGGTCGAAGAAGCACTCGGGTCAGGTAGCGCAAAACTTCCCCTCTTTCTAACCAAGCCATGTCCATCCCCACCGCGCTAGCAGAAATCGGCGGCTTGGACCGACTTTTTGTTTTTTGTATTTTAAAAATAAAGTAAGAAGGGTAGGAACTGGAAAAATGTAGTCATACTAACCTCCCCCCCACCTCTCCCATACCCACAAGAGATTTCACAGAAGACGAAATCTGATTCTCAGGACTCACAAAGAAGATACCACCAACAAGCCCCCCTTAAATATCAACTGGTATCATTCATATATGCTACCCTAAAATAGCATATTAAAATCTTCCCCCATATCCATTCTTCAATCTCATGACCACCCACCACCCCACCAATCTATAAACAAAAAAAAGAGAAATCGAGAAGTCGAAAAACAAAACGCCATTAGGCCAAGGGGGACAAGGTACGCCAACCCCATCCCCAATCCCATATCCCATTTCCCATGATTTAGATGCCCTTCCCAAGAACCCATTCAACAACAAGTACCCTAATTATTATACATCCCTTTCCGCTCCTCTTTTCTTCTTTCCAGGCCATCTTGATGCTAGTGAGAAATGAAGCGCTAAAACAGACTCGCATTCGATAAATTCGTGCAAACTCAATCACTCAACTCCCTCTTACTAGCCGCCAACGCACTAATCTCCTCCCTCGTCCTCTCACTTGACCCCCCCCTCCCTGGCGTCGGGGTAGCCACCCCAAGCCTAGTTCCCGATCCCTCCCCCTTACTCTTCGACGGGGTCCCGGGAATCCTAATAATATCCCCATCACTAGTAACCGTCGTCCCTTCCATTGTATTCCACTCCTCATCATCGCTCTCACTTTCCCCATCGGCCTCACTGCCGCTGCCCCCACCTCTTTCGATAAGATGTTGTTTATGTGCCTCCATTTGGGCCTCCTCTCGCATCTTGCGGATTTTGATGTAATTGTAGGCTGCGATGGCACCGATTGTGACGAAGAGACCGGATATATTAATGGGTGTCAGGGTATCGCCGAATACTATCCCGGCAGCTGATATGGTGACAACTTCTTTGAAGATGCCCGCAATAGATAGAGTAACCACCGAAGTTCGCTGCAAAAGGGCGAATTCCGAGGCCGTCATGCAGAAAGCTATGACTCCAGGGAAGAGTAAGAGGAGGGGTCCAAGGATGAGACCTTTAGCTTCCATGAGGATGCGGAGACCTTCGAAGAGGGCGGGGAAGCCTTCTACGGGTATGGCTAGCACGAAGAGGGATACAAACATTACAGGGGCCAGAAAGAAAATTGAGGAGAAGGGATTGGATGTTGCGGGGTTTCGGAGGAGGAGGATTTGTGTGAGACCCCAGCGGAAGCCGGAGAAGAATGCTGCTGAGATGACGAGGATGAAGCCTAGTGCTGAGAAATCAACTTCTCCCGCTACCATCATTACCACACCCGCTGTCATTGTTGCAATAATTGCTACGAGTCGCCAGGATGGAGTTTCGAGTCGAAAGAGGAATGCGAATAATAGGACGAATGCAAGTGAGGAGGATTTGCACATTGCTGAAAATTGTTAGTAACGAAATTTCGAAGGGCAAGTAGCAACGTGAAACTTACTATAAAATGTAAGAGTAATGAATTTCAAACTTGTATTTCCCAGCCCAATATCAAGTCCAGTGGCCATCCCACATGGCCCAATGCGTGTGAAATAAAACATTCTAGTCATAAGCGGTTTCTTTGATGCCGCTTCGTGGTCTGCCAGATCCGCATCTGCAGCTTGTGTATTGTGAGGATTCGTTATCGAGTCGTATCGTGGTCGGAATTGTGGTAAAAAGAATAGGACGAGCGAGGATAGGCAGAATTGTACAAGCATGTGCATACATGTCGTAAATAGCGGGAAATGGAAATCTAGATGGTCTTCCGAAAACATCCATTTGTTGTACTGCCCATTGTCAGCGGGCGCGAATACCCACATAGAGAAAAGGGGAAACTTACTATTGATATGGAAAGTGAGAATAAATACCACAGGCCAATTAATATGCCATTGATCACACTGTTCTTCAGCACATTCTGATCCGCCTCCTTTTTCTCTTCTGCTGTGATTTTGACATCACCGGCAATTCGCTGATCCAGTAATGTATTTCTCCTCCTTTTCGAATTCCTTCGACCCCGATCCTTCCCCGTCAAGCCCGTTTCCTCGTCATCTTGCAGACCGTCATCCGTCAGGTTGTCCATCTCTAGATCTTCGCTGGTGCTCTTCGAATCCTCATCTAAAAATGCATCGCTGGCCTTTGGCTCCTCGTGTATCTTGTCCTTCTTGGTCGGCGAGACCGATGTCCGTCGTGATTTCCCCCTTGAACTGCCATCTATGGGGTTCATTATGCTACTCCTCCGCCGCCTGTGGCCTTGTGCCTCTGACATCTTCTGATCGGGGGCTCTAATTGCTGCTAGAGCCGCTGCAGCATCAGGGGCTTGTAAATCTTGGTTTGGCTGGGCAGCAAAATCGGCACCGGACGGGAGTCGCGTCAATGAGGTTGAGGGGAAGTGCGACAATATAGGTGATGCGGTGGAGGAATGTGACACCAAGTTGGGCTGGTGATTAGGGTTGTAATTGTGTTCTTGGTGGTGTTGTTCTTGTGTTTGTGCAGGTGTCTGGGTGTCCATCCCAAAAACGTTCCCCAGCTTCGAGGATCCAGGTCTCACTTGGCACAGCAGGGCAGCACGCTGCCGATACTCGTGACGTCCAAAACACTAAAAGCAACGCTAAAAGCGAGTAAGGTCCCCACCAATCTAGTCTAGACCTAATGGGCCCTGGAACCGGTACTCAACTTACTAGCGCGTGTGAGAAGGACTAAAGAGACCAAAAATCCGGCAACGGGATCTCCTCAACGAGCGCACACTCGACGGGCCGTGGTGCTTGATTGCTGCAAAGTGCTGCTGGAAGTGTTTGATGCGACCCCTAAAAGGGGAAACGAAACACGACGATGGATTAAGGTTAACCTTTCCCAATCTCACCCTAACCCGAACTCGTCTTTTCTCGCAAAAGAGGGATGTAGCGTAGCTAGATCTTTGCGACGACCAGTCTCACTTCTTGCCTTCCCTTTCTTCCCCGCATGAAGAAGTACAAGTATTCACTTCAGATATCGGTCTATCTCAGAACCAAGCTCAAGGATGAAGGTCTTCAATCAGATGGCACCTTCCTAAGACACATCGCACAACGGCAATTATTAACGAACAACAACCCATGATAAGCTGACCTTAGTAGCCAAGAGCTTCTTACCCTCCCTCATTGGTTCCGGGTTTGAATCAGCACAACACCTGCAGATATCCGGAAGCCGGTGACCATGGCAGTGGCTTTTAAATCAAAATTAGAACTTGCCAACTTT
Organism: Hymenoscyphus fructigenus; assembly: GCA_001414455.1. Lineage (NCBI taxonomy): Eukaryota > Fungi > Ascomycota > Leotiomycetes > Helotiales > Helotiaceae > Hymenoscyphus > Hymenoscyphus fructigenus. The sequence goes on along the minus strand of LKUV01000001.1, from coordinate 199,469 downwards.
TCTCAACGAGTTGCGATTTTTTGAAATTACTCGAGTACCAGGCCGGGACATTTAGAATAGACGACGCGCTTGGGAGAGCTGTCCAACGCATCAATAAAAACCCTGATTTGACTTTCCCTTGGCAAAATACCTACCTGTAGTCTATGAGTTCCAAATTCTTCTAAATGGCTAGAACAATAAATCTCAACATTAAAAGTTTAGAGGACAAGAAACCAATAGCTGCATAACCTCATTTGTTTTTTTTTAATAAAAAGCTAGGCAAGCCGGGAGTTTTTACTGTCACTTGTGTCAACTAGGAGCTACCTCCTCAGCGTTCATCTATTTCCTTCCACCTGATGTAAGTCAAAAATTGAATTGAAAAGCTCCATCTATATATCAACTACTCCCACATCCAAGAGAAAACTTGGTACATAAAACATCAGAACATTATCATACAACCTGTTCTTCCGGGTTTCAAAACTCCCAAAGCTCGTCCGATTTTCGCTACCAATTAAAGAAAAGGATTCAGTCACAGCGCATCAGTATACACTAACTTTTCGTCTCTTACAGACCGTTCCCTTCATTATCTCCTTCAGTTCGGGGCTCAACACCGTGAAAGGCTTCGCCAAACGCTGAATCTTCCATTCCACCATCCATATCCATCGCAAGATCACCCAAGTCATGACCATTACCTCCAAGGTCCTCGCCATAGCTAGCAAGTGCATCACCAGCAGAGTCCAGATCACCTAAATCAGCAAAATCGTTTGGCGAGGTATGAAAATCTGCAAGGGGAGTTTGGTTGGCAGAAGCTGTGGGTAGAGGCGAAGGGTTTGCTGTGATGGGCGCGGAAGGAGTAGCTGGAGGTAGAATTGCTGCCGGTGCAGTGGTTTGGGGAGGTTCTATAGCAGTCTGTGATGTTTGTGCACCCGAGGGAGATACCCCGCCCGACACACCTCCTGGAGGAACAACCACCCAATCTCCTGTACCGCTCGCGTCCGCAACAGTCTGTTCGTTGGAGGATCCTGCATCAGTCATATTGATATCAATCTGTGTAGTTTGTTGCAATGGAGTATTTCCTGATGGCTGAGGGGAAGCCGCAGGAATGTTGCTGGGGGTACCAGCTGCTGATTGCGGTTGCAGATAGGGTTGAGGTGTAGGGAATCCACTTCCCGGGGTCGCATTCGATGATAATCCAGCGTGGAATTGATCAAGTAAACCTGCCGCGGATCCCCCCATTTCAATGTCAGCGTCGCCAACTAACACGCCGCTATTTTGGGAGCCATTGTTGGAGACGGGAGGTGAAACTCGAGGACTTGGAACTGGAGGGGGGAGTGGACTTGGCAATGCAACCGGCTCCTCGTAACCACCGTCCTGGATTCGCACAAGATCTTGAACAACAGCGGCGCGTCGATCCAAGGCGGCCTCGACTTTGTCAAGAATATCAGAAACCTTGGAGGGAGTCTCCGTAGCCACCTCTTCCTCTTCATTTTCATCTGTATCAACTCGACCCTCGAGGCGCCAATACTCGGGACCGACATCAGTTGGTTCATGGACTGCATTTCGAAGCTCCTTCTCTGCGCGACTAACAACGGAACCGTGTTGGAATTTTGCTAGTCGTTTCGCGTGCTTCGCCTTCATTTTCTCAATCTCCTTGTTGGATTGTTCAACATGGTCCTGAACCCTCTTTCTGAATTCATCGGCCTTTTTGGGATCCAATCGACCAACGTATTCGTTTTTAATTGCATCGTGATCTGGGTCGAGTGGTGCGTCAAAAATACCTTCTGTCAGTGTGGCTAATTGTCCACGAAATCCAAGTCCAAGATCCGCAGGAATAAGTTGGCCCATAGAGTATGGAGAAGACAATACTTCTTCCATCCATTCGTGATTTTGTTTGTATCGGCTTACGCTGATCTCTCGAGGTGTAGTATGATCAAAGAGGTCCCCGCGTGAAGTATCTTCTTCATCATCAATGTCGAGAACGGCGGCAGCACTTCCAGCGATAGCTTGATTTACATTTGCTTGGGTACGGACACGTTTCGCAGGTGGCCCTGCAGTTGCATGCTGAGGTGGGTATGCCATTGCCTGTGGGACTCTTGTTGGTGGAGCATGACCGCCATACATGGGCGTGCCACGAGGCTGGTTTCTGGGGAATGCGATTTGTGGCCAACTTGCGCGATCTTGAAGCATGAACTCCTTCTGAACGATCTGCCCTTGAGATTGAAGATATGTACGCGTATTAATGGAATTCTGAATTCGCATGTCGACTGGGATTAGGGTGGAAGGTACTCTGTCACTTGGTTCGGCTTGACCATAATGAACAATCCAGAGCGACGGGTTTGGCTGTGGAGCACCCTGCCTTTGAGGGACTCTCGTGGAGGGCATAAGACGATAGCGGCGGCGACTGTGAGTTGCGAGAGGTTCACCTGGGCCATAACCAGTCTTCGCATGATACAATTCAAGCATCTACAAATTGTTAGTGGTTATATCCACGAAACATTGTCGCAATAGCAATCGACGGGCCATGATTGCACTTACTCCACCTTCTACTTCCAATTGAAAGGACGTCTCTCCTGGAGCCCAAACATATCCATCGCTGGGGAAATCGGTGCCAATCGAGGGAGACTGCCATGTAAGAAGAATCGTAGCTGGAGCAGGCCGGTCAAGGTATGTCCAGTAGAAGGGGGCATCATTAGACGCAATCTTGGGCGCGGCGAGAAGCCATTCTGCTACTTTTTCTGGATGAAGGGAGAGAAGTTGGGGGAATCGGTAGGTTGAGAGGAGGTGGATGTGCGGTTGCTGAACAAATATGGTCAGCGCAAGACTTTGGAGGGCAACAACGATGGCGCATTGAGCGCAAACATACCAAATCGCGATGAATGCCTTCGCTGGGATCTCGCATATTCCTGGGATCCATTTTGCTGGTAATTGGAATTGAAATTGGGGGAGATGGAAGGTAGTGAAATTGATAATTGACGGCTCGTTCGCAAGGCTTTGGGATCGCGATTTCCCCAGCGCGACACCCTTGCTAAATCATGCCACGTGACTAATATAGTGCCTGAGGTTACCGCTCGCTTCTCGTCTGACGACTCCCACCACATCTCTGTTCACCCCTATCAGCATAAGAATGCCTCAAGGGATTTAGAATAAGGAAACCACCAAGATATTTCTGGATGCTTACTCATCATTATCAGACCAGCTTCAGCAATTCGGGATGCCGCTCGTCATCCGAAAACCAGCCCCATCATGTCCGTTGCGGTATCACGAATGCTGAAGCTGGCCATGCTATCATAGAGGGGGTCCTAGGTCTCCAATGAACCCAAAGCCGTCATAGTCATGATCAGTATCCATTGGTAGAAATAGCAAAGGAGCGAGAATTCTTTCCCAGTTCGTCCAACTCTCCTGGCTTTTTGCCAGCTGCTGCACCGTGTTAGTGTTTTCACTCGAAATATACTTGGAAGAATGCTCATACCTTCCCCCATTAATCTTCCCCTCGGGGCTTCTGTATCTTCTTTGGATTCTGTGCTTTCTTCGGGCTCCGTACGTCCATAATGATTCTTGCCCTCCTGGGTCTCTTGCTGGCGTTGCATTCCTCCTCCATGCGTTTGCGCTTCGTGTCATTTCGGTGGTAGAGGTTCAATAACATGGGGTCTGAACCCATGACCGCAACGGATGACAAGTCCGTTGCGGGCTTTTTGAAGCAGAGCCTACTTGGGGATTGCTGGCTCGCGTTTGTGGCGGACGCGGCAGGAAAAGGGGGGAGTGATGGTTGATGGAAGAAGGAACTCTGTTTGATTCGTAAGGACGTCTGAATCACTAATATACTTTCGGCACTGGGAAGTAAATTGACGGTAAAACTAATTCGACATGGAGGAATTTGGACCCGGCTTCCGCAATACCCTTGGACCAGCTTGTCGCATTTGATACTGAGATACGAAGAGAGAGACTTACTGCAAGGGAAGAGATGTGGTGAGCTAGCAATTGGGCGCCAAAGACCCCCTCGACCCGGCGAAGGGCAGCAGCTCTCTCTCTCAGAAGTTGTTCATGGTTGTAGAGTTGGATTTAGAAGTTGGCACGAACTCGAAAATTGTTGAATGCGAATGCGGATGACTGAAAAGGAGGTTGAAGGCGTCTGGAGCAAGAAACAAGAAGCAAGGCGGCAGAGGACGCGGCCGCGTCGCCTCGCTTGACAATGCCTAGTGAATCGTCAAATGCCCGCGACGCAGAGTTTATTGGTATTGTACCCTTTCAATGGGGGAACACCACAACTGTCACAATTTCGTCTACAGCCTCAATTGTCCTTGGGATCAATATCTACACATCAAATTATTGTCGGTTCCCAGGCATTCATTCAACAATAGAGTGACGACGATTTATATCAATTGGTTGAGTCCATCAAGCTACCTCATGTGGCGCGCAAAAAGAAGTTCATTCGCTGGTCTTTCCGTCCTCCCAAAAAGTTGCGCTATCAATTCTCCATGAGAAAAGGATGCTCCCACCTCGCCTCAAAAGAGACCCAAAAAGCTCAACCCAAAACTCTAGGAAAAAAGAGCAAAACTACCCACCACCCCTCGAGGGATGGTCCCGGGTTAAAACCAGACGAACCGAGTTTTGGTAAACTTTTGGGGTTTATTGTTCATCTTGATGAATTAAGAAGAAGCATACTCCCCGGTCTGACGAAGCTTGCCACGATGAGTTAGACGACGAGGAACATGAAATGGCATCTTACGCTAACGCATTCGTCACCTATTCAATAGTGCTCAACGGCTTTCCACCTTTTCGACACAGAGAGAACCCATCCCCAACCAAAGTAGGCGAGTTGCTGCTCCCGCGAGGAAGACAGCAATGAACTCACATGCCCTATGTGGTGGTCGGTTTGAGCAGGTGGAAAGTAACGAGATGAGCTTGAATAGCGTTGGGTTGATTGCGAGCGGAATTGTAGTGATCAATGGCGAAGGAGTGTATCGCCATGTTAATGGTGTTACAGCTCACCAGAAAAACGGCAGCCCCCGTAACTTCTTGTACATGCTTCTTGTATGTAGGGCGAGCATCCCTCTACCTACCCTCGAGGCGGTTAATAGATGTTTTTATCGAATGCCACTCACATTCATCCCTCGATACCACATCCTCCCATACACTCATCCTCCGGAGTTGGCTCACAGTCCATCGGTTTCGGGGTGAACTTCCAGTCCATCCCTTCGCAAGTGGACTCCCACTCCATCTCTCCATCTGCCCAAATCTCCTCCCAAGACGTAGCAGTCCACGACATTCTGACCGGGTATATCGCCAAATGGATCAATCCCCAGAACAGTTCCTTGGTGGTGCCCACAGCAGCTGATGGAGGACTTCCAAAATCGGAAACCACCACTTGACAAGCTGCGGCTGTGACACCAACGTCCAAGACTCGTGCGTCGACTTCACTACAAGAAATTATTAAGTGTTTTCTCATTGAACCATAAGCCGGGGGCATCGAGTATTGCCCCTGACCACTACGAATGCGAGTTCAAAAAGAGGGACGAAGGGGAAAGGTTACATACTGTCTTCTGCTTTATTCTCTTCCTCTTCTTCATCATCATCATACCCATATGCCCAATTCAGATCCACCGGTGCCGTAGGCTCGCGCCAATGAAGATGGGCTGCAAAACTCCCATATGCAAAGACGGGGGAAGCGGTAGCCTGAACTCCGGCGGCGGCGGCTCCACGATGAAAATGCATTTTGAGTAGATTGCGGTCAGGAACAAGTTATTGTCGAAGGTAGTTGAAAGATCGGGATCCGAAAGATCAAATTCGTCGACGTGGAAAAACAAGTTTCTGCTGAGCGCTGTGAGGAAAGAAAGATCGAAAGCTTCAAAATTTTACCATATCCCGCGAGGAGGCTGGGGTGGGAATTACGGGACATGGCACAATCATTGTCGCTCACGCGTTCTGAATTAAAGCAGCCAATTCACATTGAGTTGTGCGCAGCCGTTTGGGATGAAGTGATTTTTGGTAGAGGCGGTTGCAAAAAGCGGCGAGGATTTTCCCCCTGGCTTAGCGAGACCACCACCACCGCACCGCAAAATGGATTTTCTTTGGGCAAAAGACCACTTCATTAAAGAGTCACGCTGGAGAATATTGCTACTGGAATTTTGGGATTGAGATTTTGAGACTATTTGGGTAGGAGGTTCTAATCTAATCGCTCAAAAGCAACCTGGAAAGGAGAATGGGACGTCGAGATAAGCGAAAGCCCCTTGAAAAATGGCCTTCATGATCCACCACCACACTCCAAATTACAGCGCAACAAATTACGCAACCCAAGTAGAGCCCAGAATGCATCCCTTCTAGAGCCAATGCCTTGCAAGCCCGTCGAAATTAAAAAAAGCTGCTACACTTATCAATAAAAAGAGGAGAAACAATTCCGAGCGGCTCTAAGTACCAAGCCTCCCCTCCATCTATCCTATATGCCACTCGAGCCTCATTTCCCCAGTTCTCCATTTTCCCCCACGATGTCTCCCGCAAAAGGAAATCACCGCCGCCTTACAACCCACCTCTCAAGATGGACTCCCACCCAACCCCAGCCACCCCTGTAACACCGCAACCCCCGCTGTTCAGTTGTCGCAGGTAATTTCCCTTTGTCCTCGACACCTCATGAGTCGCGCTAAGAAAACTTGCTCCCAGCCACCCGAATTCTTGCTTGCGGGCGGGCAGGTAGCTGCGGCTTGAAGGTGAAGGTGAAGGTGAAGTCAACGATGATGGAATTTTGGATTTTTGAGGAATTGGGAGTGTGTGTGGGAGGGGTTATTAGAGTTCGCGCAACTTCATTGATATCACCATTCGGTAACTCTCTTGCAGCCGCTCACTCGTCCAACACCCATTATCGCAACACAGAACCAGCTCACCTTTCAATTTCCCCGCAGCTCCTCTATTTTGCAGCCCCATACCACCTCTCACCAACTAACCAACCCCCCCGCCCCCAAACAAAAATCTCAATCCTCTTACCCCACCCCAAACTGATCTCCAATTATCCCTACGAGCCAATGACAGTTCTTTAAACATCTTCCTCTAATGAATACTTAATCTCCTTGAATCTCGTAATATCAAGACTCTCTTTTGCGATTCTACACTCTCGTGCCCAAAATTGTCTAGCTGCACCTCAACCTCAACCTCAACCGCCGCAGCAATCACAAGAACTGGCATACTTTATTCACCAGTCAAGGAATTGACCAATTCCATCTAAACATAGAATAACTTCCCATGGCTCCCCCCGAAAACCCACGGAACCAATCTAATATTCAAAGCCACTCAATTAACTGTATCAAACAAACAACAATCCAGATATCCCCACTACTCTCTATTCCCCCTTTTTTCAGAACCTCTTATAACTTCATCTACCTTACTTATTTACTCCAAAGATTGTCCCACAGTTGAGTTTAATAGCTAGGCTTACTAGACTTGCTACCTGCTCTTCTTGGAATACCAAATCTGGAAGTGAAGAAAGGGACACTGAGTAGGTGAAACACGTGACAGACACTGTGGCTCAACCCACTTATCACATGATTCAAAAATGCTCCGAAAGATGATAACTTGCTTTTTGCTAGTTGACTCGACAGTTGACAGCTCACTCACGACTCGATTCGTAGCTTACTCGACAATAGTTAATTGACAGCTTGCTCACGACTCTCTTTCTGGTCCCTAAAATGTCATAAGCTTACTTCTCAGTTAGCAGCTTACTCGTTACTTGGTGGCTTCCCCGACCAGCTTACTTGACAAATAGTAGCTCACTCACAACTCATTTTTCGTAGCCTATTCCACAATTGATAGCTTGCCCATCAATAAACGGCTCACTCACAACTCTTGTCTTAGCCCTCAAATTTGATGTTTGAGTTCCTTGATACGTGACAGCTTACCTTATAATCAGCAGCTTACTAGCTTACCCAACAATTGATAGCTTACCCGATAGTTGACAGCTTACTTGCGACTCGGCTTACTCGCAAATCTTTTTTGCCCCCCAGGTTCCAGTGGCTTACTCGACAACTGATAGCTCACTTGACAACTGATGGCTCACCCAACAGCCAACAGCTTACTGAACCACACCCAGCTTACCTGATAACCAACAGCTTATCCGCATCATTCTTTTGACCCCAAATGATGCTCGAGTTACTCACTACTTGGTGGTTTACTCGACCATCAACAGCTTACCCCTGCCCCCTATGACAGCTTACCCAACAGCCAATCGTTGCTCATTTTGTGCATTGAGCCCGGCAACGGACCTCGGCCCGACCATGGTCAAGTTTTGTTGCACGTCGCAATTGGCGGTCCCTTAGTGTGTTCAAGTGAAGTGTGTCGGCGGGAGAGACAACTACCAAATCTATACGTCCCGTACTCGACACCTTTATAGAGATTTCAAAACTTTATTCAATGAACTTGATTAATCCAGCATCGCGTCATCGAACAACGTAACTCAACAATTAAATTAAACTTACTAAACTCATCAAAGCTGCACGAGTTTCGTCGTTTTCGCGCCGAGGTGACACCACAGCAAACAAGAAGAAGAAAAAAGCAGCAGAGATCATAAGAACTTTTTTTTGTCATTCATTCAACGTTTAATAATCCGAATACCCGATGACTGTATGTCAAAAATTCTAAATACAGCATTACAGAGTGAAAACCCCCCCGGTATCAATATCCAATCCATCAACCTATGCCTGGTATGTCGAAGCACTAACGTTACCACCACGACCGGTCCAGTTAACGTGGATGTTCTCTCCCTCTGGGTACTTGGCGCTGGCGTGCTCTGGCTTGATCTTGAAGGTGTGTGCTCCAAAGTAATCTCTCTGGGCCTGGAGAAGGTTGGCTGGGAGATCCTTGGTTCGGTAACCGTCGAACCATGAGAGGGCGGTGGAGAAGGCTGGGGTTGGTATTCCGAGAAGAGCGGCCTTGGAGACGACGTCTCTCCATCCTGGTTGAGCCTTGTGGATGGCCTTGTTGAAGAAGTCATCGAACAACAAGTTCTCGAGGTCGTTATCCTTTCGGTAAGCAGCGGTGATATCCTTCAAGAAGACGGATCGGATGATGCATCCTCCACGCCACATGAGAGCGATAGATGGCTTGTTTAATTGCCATCCGTACTCCTTGGCAGCCTGAAATAATTTGTTAGATTGTTATATAACTGAAAAGGGAAATGCTAAACTTACGGTTTGCATAAGCATGAAACCTTGTGCGTACGAGATAATCTTTGACGCGTAAAGAGCTTGCTCCAAATCATCCAAGAATTGCTCCTTGTTACCCTCGAACTTGCTGGATCGACCAACAAACTCAAGAACCTTGGAAGCGCGTGTTCGCTCACCCTTGATGGATGAAAGACAACGGGCTAGAACGGACTCGGCAATCAAGGTAACTGGCATACCAAGGTCGAGAGCGTTGATGGCAGTCCACTTTCCGGTACCCTTTTGTCCTGCGGAATCGAGAATCTTCTCCAAGAGAGGAGTTCCGTCATCATCGTTGAAGTACATGATATCACGGGTAATTTCGATGAGGAAAGAGTCGAGAACACCCTTGTTCCATTTTGCGAGAACATCACCAATCTCCTTGTCCTGCATTCCGAGACCACGCTTCATGATATCGTAGGCCTAAATTGTTAGTGAAGGTACATTATTATTTTTAGACAGGAAATTCATACTTCGCAAATCAATTGCATGTCACCGTACTCAATACCGTTGTGGACCATCTTTACGTAGTGACCGGCACCCTCATCACCGACCCAGTCGCAACATGGCTCTCCGTCACTCTTGGCGGAGATGTTTTGGAAGATCTCCTTGATATATGGCCAGGCCTCAGCGTTTCCACCTGGCATGATAGATGGACCATATCTGGCACCCTCCTCACCACCAGAGACACCGGCACCAACGAATCGGATACCTTTTTCGGCCAAGTACTTCGTTCGGCGGTTGGTGTCGGGGAAATGAGAGTTACCACCATCAATGATGATATCACCCTTCTCGCAGTGGGGGAGGAGAGTCTCGATAAAGTCGTCAACGGCCTTACCAGCCATGACCAAGAGCATCATGCGGCGGGGTTTCTTGAGCTTTGCGCAGAATTCTTCGATTGAGTGGGCACCCTCGATGGATTTTCCTGGAGAAGATGAATGAGTTGCTGTTTTCCGGGATATAACTAGGAAATAGTGAAGAATTGGTACATACCCTTTGCCTCGTTGGCCAGGAACTTGTCAACCTTGGAGACGGTTCGGTTGAAAGCAATGACATTGGTTCCGTGATCGGCAGCATTGAGAATCAAGTTCTGGCCCATGACGGCCAAGCCGATGAGGCCGAAATCTCCTCTGGGAGCATTGTCAGCATTGGATTCAGTACTCGTTTTCGAGCTCGCAGCAGGAAGATTGTTGTGTTGATTTCCCGGAGATCCGCCCCTCCCACCTGCAGCTGCCATGCCACCAATATTGATGGCAGCAATGCGAGCGCTGGAGGTTGCAGGAAAGAAGATGTCAACCAAGGGAATAATTCAGTACAGAAAGAGTGTTGCAGTGAATCTCGCAGGCGCAGAAATGTGCGTATCGCATGCATGGTGGTGTTGTGGGAGCAGCAGCAGCAGCGGCCGCAAGCCACGACGAGGACGAATGGTGGGGTAATTTGGCTGAGGGGTAAGAAAGCGAACAGCACTCACGTTGGTCCGCTCATGGTGGCAAGAGGAGGTTAGAGATTAGGGTGGTGGGATGAGGGTATTGGTGTGGGAGAGGTGAGGAATTGCACAGGATCCTGTCCGTGATGTATGTTTATGAGCAAAGGAGGAGGAGGAGGAGTTGGTGATGTGTAGAAGGGAAGAAATCTTCAGAGTGACGGAAGGTTGACGCTCTAAATGGGTTGAGGGTCTGCTTAGTCCGCCGTAGCCCAGCTGTCCCGGTCTAGGCGGGATAATTGGAGCCGGTGACGCCGCTTTTCATCTTTCTTCTAAGGTACGGCCAGGAGTACACACGCAAATCCGAGGAGAACTAGGACCTTCCAATCCGCTGTTTCGGTGGGGGTGAAACGGCCGTGTTCTAGGGGTGAAATATGAGGCTTTACGCACGCCGCTTACCATATCCATAGCCATCCATATCCATCCATATCCATCCATATCCATGCTCAGCAAGCAATCAACTGAGAGAATTCAGGCACATCAAACAGTGCTGCTTTTGGGTCTGAGGGTTCGACGAGGAGGCAGTTAAAGCATGAGTCTCACCATTACCGCGGGCCAATTGCCATGGGAGCTTCTGCGCGGAAGGTCTCATGGAGTCATGGAGATGCATGGGCAAGTGTGGAAAGTGTCCGATGAGGGCGACTGAGGGCGAGGAGGGCCGTACTTGAGCGATTAATGTTGGATAAATCCCCAATCGGCTACAATCCTTTTTCAACGGTGAGATTAAACATATTCCGTTCCTTCCGTTCCAATTCATCAACAGCCCATCCTCTCCTGCAACAGAATGATTCTGGCCGTGGTTTTGCAGTTGTTGATCATGAATGTTTGTGTTTCAGAGGTTCATCATGCCCCTCGATTATTAAAGCCCCCCACTTCCAAGGTGGCATCGAAAGGAACCCCGCCAAATCAGGCACGAATTTGGGGCCTAAGGAAGCAATACTCGGAGTACTCGCAGTACTCGGAGTACTCGGAGACTTCGGAGACTTCGGAGATTTCCTCCTTGGTTTAAAGCCGAAAAGAATTCACCCGGCATTTGGCCGGTATTTGCCGCCGGGCGCTTAGTCGCGCTTATTTTCTAGAATTCAATGCCAAGCTTTTGTCTACCTTTGCCTTGCGAATTGGCTTCACCACACCACAACTTGATACCATCACTTTCAGTACAACCCTACATACCGATCTTAAAACACCAAACCCACCAAGATAAGAGACTGTTGAGTTGAGAACGCCACTGCGTCAAGGCGCAAAGGTACGTCTAGCATCATACCAAAACAAGTATCGACCAGCAATTCATCATGTCCTATCCCCCACCTCCAGGTCTAAACAACAACCCTCATCCATCTCTTCCCGCCCGACCTCCTCCCTCGAACCTTCCTCCTCGACCAGCTCATAATGCTGCCACCTCTCGACCCAGTGCTGGCGCGCCACCTGCCTATCCAGCATCGTCAGGATATGGAGGTTTCGCGCCCAGATCCGTAGCCCCAGCGCATACACCTCAACCATCATACAACTCATACCAAGCTCCTCCTCAGCAACAATACCCCCAACAAGCATATGGAGGATATAATAGCGCTCCCCCACAACAAGACGCCTACGGCGCCGCTCCTCAAATCCGAAATCCCTTCGCACCTCCCAGCGCCACCGCCGGACCAAGAAGTTATGAAGAGGATCCCGACATGGCCGTCCAGATAGCACAATGGCAATCTGCATACGCATCAAAAGACAACACAACATCTACCAGTACATCAGGCTACACCGGTCCCAATCCCGCTACCCGACGATTCAACAATTCAACAGAAAGTTCAGGCGCAGCTACATCTACAAATACAACACCACTCGGCGGCGGCCCACGACCCGAAGCAGCAGGACCAACCATGAGCTCAGCAGCCATGTCAAGCGCCGCCCACACAGACACAGGCGTCGCAAACATCGTCTCCGACTCCAAAGACCCCTCACAAAAAACCGTCGTCCGTTCCGGTGGTGGCTCAACTTGGACGGATTCCTCCCTCCTAGAATGGGATCCCGCGCATTTCCGTCTTTTCGTCGGTAATTTAGCAGGAGAAGTAACAGATGAGTCCCTTTACAAAGCCTTTTCCCGCTGGCCATCTATCCAAAAGGCGCGCGTCATTCGAGATAAGAGGACTACTAAGAGTAAGGGGTATGGATTCGTGAGTTTTAGTGATGGAGAGGAGTTCTTTTCCGCGGCGAGGGAGATGCAGGGGAAATATATTGGGAGTCATCCTGTGCTTTTGAGGAGGAGTACGACGGAGATTAAGGCTGTAAATCCAAGGGATAAGAGGCATGGAAAGGGGGGCAAGAATAAGAGTAAGGGCGGTGATAAGGATCGGGATAAGACTGGTGCTGGTATCTCGAAGCCTGGTAGTAAGACTAAGGGGGGATTGAAGGTCTTGGGTTAGTCGGGTTATGTACGACCGGGAGTGTACGAGAAGGCAGCAAGAGCGCTAAATGGAGGAATTCTGAATTTTTGATTCTGAATACGGGCAAGGAGTTGCTGGTTCTGGGTCTGGATATTGGACGAGAATTCTAGAATAATAAGCAGAGAATTGTAAAATGGGGTTTTTTTTCGAGGCAATTTGAGAACTCGATTCGTTTAATTCAAGAACACCAAGCAATCTTTTCGTTTTTTGAAGATTTCCCCACCTTTCTCTCATTAGTTGCTGGACCGTCGTAAGCATTGTTAGCAGTGGCATTTCCCAATTCTCAGTTGTAGTTCAACCTCTGGGATATCCCTAACCGTTCAGCAGAGAGGTGCTTCTAGTACACGTCCTCCCTGTGAGAAAATGCGACATAGCAATCGGAAAATTTGTACAAGAAGCATAGACAGACATATCAATAGTCATACAGATATTTTAAAAATAACATTATTTCATGGTTCCTAAAAGACTACCAGGAACGCAAAAAGGGACTCTTTTGCGTCCCCTCACGACCAGGGGAAGAATTAAGCGAGCACGGAATATTGGAGCCGGTCTCAGCCAGAGCCATTTCACTTGACAATACCACCGCGAACTTATGTCTAAACATCAATGACCCTTCTCAGATCACAGAGAGGCGCGATTCCTTGCATTTCACCCGGTCGGAGGATTGAAAAATCGTTGGGGGAAATTTTCTGGATAGAGTTTGAGGAGTTGGTCGGCTTTTTGGGGGGTGGTTGAATGCTTGTGGGCTGCTAGTGCTTGAGGGAAGGAATGGATTTCGAGTTTGGAGAGTTGAGGTTCTTGGATTTTTGGGGAGGAGGTTGGATAGTTCTGGGGCTGTGAATATGTAGGGAAGGAGAGGATGAGGGGTGGGATGTATGTTGTGGGCTTTGAGGGGGAGATTTTTAGGAGAGGGGTTTTGGAAGTTTGGGGATTGATCGAAGCTCTTTTGTGGGAATTTAATCTATATAATTCATACTTTTCCACTTCTCCCTTACACAATATTAAACGCCAACGGAAAATACTCGCTGGGATCTGGTATGCTTTCTTCACCAATTACTAAGTTGACTAAGTGCTTTTATAGTATTGAGTAGTAAGTCTAGTAAGTTAAAGCTATTCAATTATATTACCCGAGAGTGTTTATATTAATTGAGCTAGATGAATAAAGTCACGAATGTTTTGTAAATGTAGAGTAACACATACTTACCTGAGAAAGATTGATTTAATATTACTACTCTAGAGAGTGTAGTAGACCTAAACTATTTAAATGGAGATTTGAGCTGAGTGTATCTGGATAGAGTTAGTTATAGAGTATACTAGATCGTGAGAATAATAAAACAATGAGAATAAAAAGAGAAAGAAAGATCAAGACAAAAAGAGTAGAGAAACACTTTTTCTAGCATAATAAGAGCTGCTCTCACTCTTTTTTGAAGGTAATGAGTAGTTCTAGTTATATTATTCTCACAAGAGCTCATCCAACTCCTTCATCTCGGAACGCATATTATTGGCCAAGGCTTCCGGCGACGTGCCGCGGCGTCCTCTTTCAAAAACGCGAGTTCTCTCCTATACCAGGCATAAGGATTGGATTGAAAAGCATCCATCATAGAGATTTTGACCACTCCTAGGCGGGCAGTGTACTTGACGGGAGTGACAGACTTGCCGGGGAGGCGGCTGGTGATGGGAGGAGGACGGTAGGAAGGACCTGGCTTAGCGATCCCCTATTTTATGCCCGGTCAGAATTGAAGTCAAAGGCAGGAGAGACTATACGTATAGCAGCGACGGGCTTCAATGGTAGTCTTTTCTTTCCAGGATAAATAGAAGCACTGTGCTCGAATTGTGAGGTCTTGGACTTTAGAGGGAGTTGCTCACCCTTGCGAGGACCAGCCGAAACCGAGACAGAGGCAGAGCTTGCAGTGGTCTTCTTCCGTGGAGCTTGTTTCTTCGATGGTTCTGGGGCGAGAGGGGCTGAGGGAGCAAGGTCGGAAGTAGGAACAGACACAGTATTAGCAGTGGCGGCGATTCCGTAGATTTCTGAGCCGGCACCCATATTGTGAGATAAATAAAATCAGTAATTGAAGTCATCAAACTGCAGGCTATCATGGAGAACTTAATACTGATCCTTCGCCTCCTCGCGCCAAATCTGAGCACGCCCTTCAACCTCTTCCTAGTATCCTTCATCCTTGAGCTGCACGACCATCTTTTGGTACGCCCGACTGCCAGACTTCCACAAGTTTTCTTTGGCTTTGTCTTTGGGCATTCTATTCCGGCGTAATTAGACTCAACGTTCGTAATAATAGTGTGGGAGTGGTGGCCCTACTTGCTTCTCATTCTGAGCAGGTTGAGACTTGTGGATGGAGGAATTCAAGCAAAAGCGGGAGAGAAACGAATTGGCGAGCAATAGGGGGGAGAATTTGTACGTTTGTTTGTGTGCAAAAGTTAGATTGATATCAAGAAGTGGTGGAAAGCTGGGTTGTGAGCTTTCCAAGTAGAATTTGCACATATAGTGGTGTAGTAGTAGAAGTTTTATTATTTTATATAGTTAGTTATAAGTTATATAACTATTTCTCTTATCCCTTAGTATAATTAGTATTCTTAGAATCGAGATAGTTAGAAAAGAAGAAGAGAGAAATAAAGAGAATACTTATATAGAGGTATAAGAGATAGTATAAGTAGTTAGAGATATTCTATAATTTTCTAGATTCTTATTATTTCGCTCTAGGCTTACTTCTATAAATATTTATAAATTACTAAAGATAAAATAAATTATCTAATGGTTAGATAAAATAAACTATAAAATAAGATATATATATAACGTGGTTTATCAGCGAGTCGATTATATCACTGAGTCGATTACTTTTCCTTGGCACGAAACTTTACACCTAAATAAATTAACTACAACATATTAAATTAATGATCGCTCTCAATATCTAACAAACTAGATACATCTACAACTTCTTGACAAGTTTGTGCGTTGTGACTAGCTTTTCTACAAGTTCCACAGCGCTGCCTAGAAGGTTGCTCCTCCTTATGACTAACCCCTGCCTCATGTATGTCGTGTTGTACTTGCTCATATATATCCTTCTGAGCTAAAATATCCTGTGAATTCTCTACTATAAGTGCCCCTCCTTGACGGACACAAGTCTTTTTAGCTCTACGGCGTTTGCTTAGGGCCTCATTTGCCACGTGAAGAGTACGGACCTCTACAGACAAAAGGGTTATCTTATGTACTATTTGCTCTGTACCCTTTGCTAACACAGCAACTGTTTGAAAAAATAGAGTTGGCAAGCTTCCTTGGTAACAGGCTATACGATTTTGTACAAGAGTTAATTGTGAAAGTACTTTAGTTAGGTTAGAAGGGGTCTGGGACACCTAAGGGAGAGGGTTGACACTAGACAGCCGAGGGGGAGTTAGAGTCTGTAACTTTAACAAGACTAGGTTTATGATAGGTGTTATCTCAACTGCAATAGTTATCACAAGCTCAGAAGGACGTGTAAGAGCAAAAAGAATACAGCCCAGCAATCGGGAATAAGTTACAGTAATCTAGGGGGTTAATGTCCAAGGCTAGAGTGTTCCACTATTTGTGATTGTTGCTGTGAAAAATCATCTTGCCTCTTGGTACTAAAACAGTGGATTTCCACCTAACTAGGTAATTGCTGTTACTGAAAATAGTTGGACAACAAATAAGAAAGGCATAGATTAGATTCGACATTTTGAGAAGCATACTAAGTCCTGATCTATTAGTAGTTATCGTCTATTAGTCCTCAACAGCTATAAGAGCCACTACTCTAACGAGTTTGAGGAATATTACAAGGAAAATAACATTGTTACTCTTTGTATGCCTGCTTATTCTTCTCATATACTCTAGCTACTCAATGTTAGCTGTTTTAGCCCTTTAAAAAAGATATATAGTCAGTAAATTGAAGATATAATGTAGGCTTAGATCATCTATATTACTAAGGATGACTTCTTTCCTGCCTTCTACGCTACATTTAATATTATAATAACAAAAAGTAATATCTAAGGAGGGTTCTGAGGGGCTGGAATTCTTCCATTCAACCTAGAAAGTATGATTTCTACGCTTAATCTTAAGCTAAAGACGCCAACGCCTCCAAACTCCTCCCTGAATTCTGCTTAGCCTTGGGTTTTCTAGACACTAAATAACTCTACTAAAGCCTTATCACAGACTACATTTATTAAAACTTGAATTTCCTGCTACTAAAGTAGCTCTCTAACCCCTATTTACGAGGCTATTAACTAGTTTACAAAGGGTGAATCAAAAGTAATACACTAGCTAGTACTATTGAAAGCTGAGAACTAGAGACTTCAACAAGCAAATGAAGTACTAAGTAAGCGTCGTGGAGCTAAAAAAAAGGAGGATTACTTAGTCAACAGGAAGCACAGAACCTGTAGAATGATAGAGACGTTAGTAAGCAGGTAATGCAAGAAATAAAGAGAAGTAGTGGTCGGAAGCCGAGGGAGGAATTACGTGTACGGCACCGTGGCAACTACAGAGAGACTAGGCATAATGCACGCACCTGTAATACTATAGAAGAAGTTTCTGAGGAAGAGATCTCCGAGTAGTTTTAATCAATTAGAGGCGTTGTGGTAGAATTATTACAATTTTAATCGCGAGCGCGGAAAATTTTGGCTGGTTCGCTTGTTTGGCCCGTTCGCTATACATATACGTTATTTTAAAATTAACTATTATAGAAATTAATACTTTTAAACCTAGTAAGAACAGATTTTTTAGATAAAATTTAGCTTTAGATCAGGTTCAGAAAAAGAAGAACGCTAGTCGACTCTTGAAAAAGAAACATAGAGAATCTCAGATAATAGATTGAATTTCTAAAGAAGAATACAGCCTGCTTTCCTACAAACAATGTAGAGATAATCTAGAATAAAGTAGTTGCCTTGAATTGCCAGTCTAGACGACGAGTGAACCTCTCAGGGTGCCATGTAATTCGTACTTTCCTAAGTTCCGCCTTGTCCCATCGAATTTTCCCATCTGTCAAATGACGACCTACATCATGCCTATACCATTCAATCCTTGACTCGTTTCAGAATACTTCACAAGCTGTATTATCACATTCATATGATAGTGGATCTAGAAAGGGCATATTTTCCAGATTCTTCCGTGCCTTTTCGCAATACGTTCTTCGCTCTTTGCTATGTCTTTCTACATGCATATTGTTCAAAATTGTCATCTCGTTATTTTATTGACCAAGAAAGAAAAAAAATCGACGTTGAGAATAAAATAGTAAGCCCCTATCAGCAAATGAACTAAGGGCAAGGAAAAACCTATCTATGAACTCTTTCCTTTACGCATTCTCTTAGAGAGCTCGACTAAATTCAACCACGCCAGCTCCAAACCCGCGAGACGCCCTTCTCGGTAACCCGGGATCATTTTTGGTACTTATTCTGCATGAATATCCCTCAGTCGACTAAACACTTCCCCGGTTCCACATCTGCCTCCTATTTCGTTAGACCAAGAGGTCGATGATTGAGGAGATAGTTGCTGAAAATGCGAAAATTGCCGAAGAATTTAGGCGAGGGCGTACTTGCTACTTGCACGAAATCTAGCACCGTACTTTCCATTATTAGTGTTAAGTTAGGAAGGTCCTCAGTACTGTAGGTCATGGAGAATTGATTAATTTGTGTAGGTAGTTATCTAAGGTCTATATATAAGGAGTGAATGATGATTACATCATGATGAATGAATGATATAATGACGATATAATAATGATATCATGATGATATAATGATATAGTGGATTTAGCACAACACTAGTGATCATAACAGCTGATCATCATAGCAGATAAAACTGCCGATGAAGTAGTAAATCAAACCGTGGTTCATTATGAGCATAAACAATGAGAAAATTTATGTGATGTTAGCACAATAATTAGATTATGGCAGTAACAGAGGATGAAGTGGAACTTACAGTGTAGAAGAGGAATGGAATAGGAATAAACAATATCGCGAGACCACCTAGAAGTGAGTTACCCGGGCCAACGCCAAGTTTCCTGAGCGTGCATTGGCCTACTTAGCGTTAGCGCAGCTATTTCCTCATCAACCGTCTCAACTTACAAAAAGCGGGAAAGATGCACCAAAACAAGCACGGAAAAGAATGGCTCCTGCGAAAACAGATCCAGCGTACGGAGTATGTGTGAGTGCCAAGTATGTGAAAAGCGAATTAAAAAGCGTGACGATGGCGATGGAAAGGCGCCGGAGCCAATTATAGGTACAATCCAGTGAACTCCAACTCGACCAGTCCAACCAAACCAAAACATGCAGATTGGTAGCACGATGCTTCAAAAAAACATTGGTGGCAAAACCATCTCCATTTCGAAGTTCCCACTCAAGATTTTGGGAATGAGCCCGTGCTTGATCCATAGCAAATACCCAGGTACTGCAATGCAAGCAAATACAAGAATTCCGATGAAGACAAGTCCCTGTTCTTGAGGGATGAAGTGATCAATGCCACCAAAAACGAACGGAAAAGACTCGAACCACAAGAAGAGGAGACCGTACAGAAGACCAGCGTATAAATTCATGAGGAAGATAATTGGCTCGCTAAAAGTGAGAACAAGTGCTCTCCCAAGAAACCTTATCTAGTCCACTCTAGTGTGGTGTTGAGAATCAATCTCTGCTTGAGACATCAGCTGCATGTTTCCTGTTTGTTTCTTCAGTCTCTTAGCCCTTTCGCAGAGAATCTTCGATCCCCCCGTTTCCGGGGAGAAGAAAAACATAACTATCAAGATCAAGCTGCAAAGCCAAAGACCCAGATTGTCCACCTCCGGCCCATTGCTGGGGTAACGAATCCACCAATGACTGGACCAAATATAGGACCGAGGAGGCCAGCTGACGACCAGATAACCACGACGTACGGGACTTGTGGGGTATAAATATCTGCGACTGTATTGCCACCATTTGACAAACAGGGACTGCCACAGAAACCTGTAATCCATCGAAACACCAAGAATACTGCCACATTTGGTGTAAAACCAACAGCGAGCTGAAAGAGAACGAACAGCAGCAGTGTCCAGAAATAGATACCTGCACGACCGACTTTAGACATTTCGGAGAGTGGTGACCACAGCATTGGACCGATACCATACCCACTAGTGAGAACGTTAGTATTGACACTCCACTCTCGACGGGCGAGACAGTTTGGGGGTATACTTATAAAGTGAAGAGAGAGAGAGTCCCAAAACAACAACCTCTTGAGTGACTCCAAATTCTTGCATGAGGGCGGCTTGCCGGGAGTATATATGGAACTTGCAATGTAAACACCGTAATTGAGAAGACAAATTTGGAAAATGACAAAATGTTTCATGTTATTAAGCCAATTCTGTGGTTTCTAAATGTTGGATACCAAGTCAGTAAAATGAACATTTTAAATGATTTAGGAGGCCTATACCTCTGGATCGTCATCGCCATACCAACCGACCAACAGCGTATCGTCTGGACCTGTATTTTCGCGTTCGGTCTTGGGAGCGTTACTCTCTTCATTATCTCCTGAGTCATTGCCAGAGGTAACAATATTTTCCCCTTGGAGAGTTTCGTTCTGGATCGCCTTTCGCCATAGTGTTTGGTCGATCTCATCAAGGTACCGAAAATGCTTTTTGCCGGTCACCAGGCGTACAAACTGTCCAAAAATAGTGTCGTGAAGCCTCCAAGGGATTTTGGACATCATGCAAAATAATCAAGGTAAATCTTAAGGAAACTCTGCGCTGACGAATGAAGCAAATAAAAGTGAGTGTGGGGCATATTTATGTTTCTGGCTAGCTTGAAAAGACAACTCTCCACGATCACCAGCTACAATGTTGGTCTCTGGGGTTTTACATAGGTCGTTAAGACTGGAGCTTCGGATATCGGGGATAGCACCGTAAGTACACTCTTATTTGTTCAAGGGAGGGTTGTTGCTATGTCATGGCAGTAGGACTTTAGATTGATTAGAAAAATCCGAGCTTCGTCGCTGAATAATTACTAGCAATTCTTAAATAGGTTCAAAAGGAGATGGTTACGGTAAGAACTCTTTGATCCGATATTCTGCTAAAGTCACAACATTTACCCTACTGAAACACTGCTATTATGATTTTTCTTCGGAAAATTACTGACGTGATTGGAGGAAGGCACGCCATTTAATTTGCGAGAACTCTATTGCCGTAGAATATAGTGTAGAAGCTTGAAGTCAATTACCCCATGTACTACTCTCCCGGTTTTCTGTTCACGGAGTTAATGAATTTTATCACCGCTTGAGAAACAAACCTCGACCAGCATCCACGAAAGATACCGAAACTCTCTCCTTTAGTATTATTGCTATTGGTCCAGACTCTTGTCTCAGCGCAATCAACAATTTCAACGAATATGCCATTTTGTCATTTCTAGGTCACGTGTTCGCACAATCTGAAACTATTTGACCTCTTTTTGGATTTCAGTAATAGCTTTTATCTGTGGCCCCAACTAAATCCATAGTTGAGCATTTTTATAAGGACTGGTATGTCTAGGAGATATCACAATGTATGGAAAAGAGCTATAAGAGACCTGAATTTTGAGACACTTGTTGCATCGCGATCTTCTTTTAAGTCAGTCGTCAAAATTTGGATTTTGGCATATGATATTCATCCAACGTCGTGTGTATTTATTTTTGCTGTCTGCTTGTTCCTGTTGTATGTCATGGTATCCTTAATATATCTTGGAGAGTATTGTTTTCCTCTTACGGGGGGGAGACTTTTCAAGGCGCATGGACTTTGGTGATTTCTGGATTCTCGCCGAGTTTTGTTGCATGTCGTAGAATTCTTCGTTTAAATCTCGAGGTGGAGTTCTCCGAAACAGACCCAAACGGCGGTTCTGGTGGTTCTGTTGCACGTCGTGTAAGTTTTAATTTATCTTTGAAATTATAGACTTCTAATTTTGTTTGCCAATACGCCAACCCTCAAATGAAGTGACGGGAACCAGATTGTTTTGGGTATTTGGGTATTTCTGTTGCACTTCGTGAAAGCAGCTAATATACTCATCATTTCTAGTTCCCATCTTCTTTCCTATTCTAGTTCGTACACTCCCCATACTTTCAATATTTGATACCATTACCTGCCGGAAGCGATGCTCTTTAGGGTGCAAATAGAAGTCTGTTGCATCTCGCAAAAAGAACTAATTTATTCTAGTTTTTTCTACTTTCCCAATTCGGCTACGGAAGACCCGAGCTTCTGGATATCTGATATACAACGGTGTACACTCCTCAGATAGGTACACTTCAAGCCTTCTGTTGCAGATCGCACTTTTCTTTAATATATTCTAGTCTCCTAATCCGGTATTTAATTTCCTAGCCCGGTTTTCTAATTCTTCGATTTTCAATGCAAGGCATTCATGCATAACACCCCCCAGCCATACCGCAACCCGAGCACAAACGCTTTTTTCGAATCCCCAGCTCTCGGAATTTCATTGCACGTCGCAAAAATATTTAATATATCTCTCCCCTCCCTTTTATACTTGTCACATTCCAAATTCATCAATATTTTTCCAAATTGGTAATGATGGTGATCCTTCATCCGAATCAGGAAATACAAATTTCAAGTCGTCAATGCATCGTCACTCACTTAACCGAGCCCGAACCCTACACCGATTTTCTAGAAGCTGTAGGTGCTTATTTTCTTTGGGTTTTGTTGCACTTCGTGGAAAATTTTAATTTATTGGTGAGATTGCTGATTTCCTGATGCAGCATTCCGTCTAACTTTAACCTCGATTTTTAATATATGACGGCAGACAAGTCAACATTGAGTACGTGAGCATTCTTCTTTGGGCTATCTGTAAGATGTTGTTGCATTTCGCTGAATGCTTTAATTTATATGGAAGGCCGATCTTCCTCGATTGAAACTGCGGTCGTGGGTTTAGAACAATAGAGCCTGGGTAGTTTTTTGATACATGACGAAGTCAACTTTGGCTACTCACGGAACTCTCACTCTTAGGGACTTCTGTGAATTATTTATTGCCCATTGCAGAATTGTTTAATTTATTTGGAGGGTTGACCATTCTGAATCAAGTCTTCGATCAAGCTTCCGGAATTTGAAAGTTGATAGGTCAAAAAGCTATGACGTGATTTCGTCAAAACTCTGTGTTGCAAGTCTCGAAATTCTTTAATTTATATCCAAGGCCGATCATTCTTAATGAAGCTGCCTGATAAGCCTCTAGAGGCCGAAAATTGACATATCAACAAGCTATGAAGAAGATCAGACGGAGC
Organism: Hymenoscyphus fructigenus; assembly: GCA_001414455.1. Classification (NCBI taxonomy): domain Eukaryota; kingdom Fungi; phylum Ascomycota; class Leotiomycetes; order Helotiales; family Helotiaceae; genus Hymenoscyphus; species Hymenoscyphus fructigenus. The sequence continues at coordinate 176,153 of LKUV01000001.1, read as the reverse complement.
ATCTTCCCATTCAAGTCTTCTACAAGATACTGTCGCACATCGCGAAAAGATTTAATAGATTTGTAAAATGAGACTTCCCTCTTCAAGTAAAGTTCTTCTAGAGCAAAGACTTTCAATATATGATACAACTTAATACTCACAGATAAGACTACCCGGAGTATAGAATTCATTGCACATCGCAAAATTCCTAATATAAAACCCAACTCACTACGCCCTCACACCTCCCCGGAAGTTTTGGCCCCACGTTAAATTCCTATACTTAGGATTTCATTGCATATCGCGAAAATCTTTAATATATTCTTAAAATGAAGAACTTCCTAATTTAGATTTCTCCTTCCTGTTAATAGGCTTCTAGAAGTAAATTAGAAGGTTAGGAATCGGAGGAAAAAGCAATACCTGGCGTCCAATCCCTGTCCCTTTCCCGCCCCCTATCCCTCAATCCTCCAAAACCCGAGCCTTTGGGATTTCATTGCACGTCGCAAAATTCTTTAATATACTATTAAAATGAAATATTTCCTAATCTAGTGTTCTAGTAAGCTTCTAGAAAGATTAAATATCCGAAAAAAATCAATATATGACGTATAATCCTACGTATAAGACCTATACTGAGCGTTCTATTACATCCACCAGCTGAACCCCCACCCCTCCCCGAAATATTGATTTTTAAGTTCCACCTTCTCTCCTTCCATGCATTTACCTAAATTAAGTTCAAGTATTTTTTGGTTGCAGGTCGCGATTTTTAAATCTATATTTGTTCCCTCTATCAAAAGTCTCACTTCTATCGTTTTCAAGTTGCATTGACGAAGTTATTTATCTCTGTGTGCACCCCACTATGACCGAAGTATTGATTCTCGAACAGATGAGACTGAGATAAATATTCAGCTGTTGCACGTCGCATTTTTTTAAGTCTATTTATTCCTCCTATAAGATCATTGGGTTTGTTAGCTTTGAATGCTTTGATGGCTATCTCCATCTATCGCATAACTTTGATATATCTCTCCACCCGAACCCTCCACTGAAATGTTGGTTTTCGACTTATTTGGAAGGAATGACCTAAGGAATGATTCTTTGTTGCATATCGCAATTTTTTTAGGTGTATTTATTCCCCCTATAGGAGTTCTTCCAAGTTGCTTTGATATATATGTTATCGCATATACAAAGCCCACCACGACCCGAAATATTGATTTTTAACCTCCATCCCTCTAGAAAATAAGAGAGATTCTTGTAATACTTCTGTTGTTGTAAATCGTAGATTTTAAGCCTATTTTTTTTCCTCCTATGAGCGTCCTGCCTTCCATCAATTTCAAGTTGCATTGTGTTGCATTGATATCTTCTCACCTAACCCCCCGAAAGAATCCACACCGAGGAAATTCTCACCGAAGCACTCACCCGAAGTTATTGATTTTTAAACTTGCTATCTTCTAAATATGACAGAATTCCTTCAATTGTTGCAAGTCGCATTTTTTAAGCCTATTTATTCCCCCAATTGCAATCCCCCCTTCTATCGTTTTACAATTGCATTGTTCTCCCACTTGCACCCAGCCACTCAACCAACGGCACCTTTTGAAGCTCCATTGCACATCGCACATTTCTCTTCTATATTTATCCCCCCAATTAAACTCCTTCCTTTCCTTATTTCAAGTTGCATCGTTATAAAATGTGGCATTCGGAAAATCTGTCCCAGCCACATCCACCAAGATACCCATCACCCTTTCCTTCTATTTCTGTAGCGGAATTCTGCCATTGTTGCAAATCGCAAAACTCCCATCTATATTTGTTCCCCTTATTAAATCACCTAATTCATTCCAACAGTCTTTTTTTGGTGCGCTGATAGAAATCCGTGGATCTTTGCATGAATATCGAAGTTGCATTGACGATGGAAATTTCGCTTAGGGGGATATTTTACGAGATTTAGGGGGTGGTTACCCGTCTGGTGGGGCTGACGTCGTACTCGGGAACGTCAATGGAAGAATGGAAGGTGCGTAATCTATTCTATATATGGATAATATAAGAGATAGAATGCTGCAATCAATTTTAGAATAAATTCCATTGCAATGATTGCCACAAGTCACTAGAGATCTCTTTTGGAAAACAAGAAGAGATTTAAATCACGTGCATGATCCTTGAGCCTTAAATACGAGGCGGACGTACTCCGCAATGCTTCATCGCAAACCCCACGAGATCGTGAAGAGGGCAATTGAAGCTACACCTGTGGCAATACAAAGGGACTAATAGAAACTTGGAACTCTGAAAGATGAATCAGCCTTGAGAAGCTCACCGCCAACGATAGGAAGCTATCCGGGGTTCCGACGTCCCACAGTTAGGTTGACCAGCGAATGCCCTCATTCTTTCTCCTTGTCTTCATCTGTCGTCGATTGCTTATTTCTGTTTGCCACGATTTCCTCTCTCCCATCTCCCCCACCCCTTGTATCCCCTTCCAGCAATAGCTTCTAACTCAATTATCAATTGACTTTGGCCCTCAACGACATGTCTACTCAAGCGAGTACGACGTCGACGCGTCGAAGCGCGACGGGATATCTGCCAATCGAGAATTATGGTTTGATTGGGAATATGCGAACCTGTGCTGTGGTGGGTATCGATGGAAGTATCAACTTCATGTGCTAGTAAGCTCTCCCCTAACTTATAGCTCTCTATACCCTTCCAATCAAAACGCCAGCAACATTCGAAAGTTGACTGACTAGCCTCCAGGCCAGAATTCGACTCTCCCTCCATTTTCTGCAGACTCCTCGATAAAGATAAAGGTGGCTATTTTAGCATTGCTCCTACCGATAATACTACCTTCACGACGAAGCAACAGTACCTCCCCTCTTCGAATATCTTGCAGACGCGATACATATTGGAGGAAGGAGTCGTTGACTTGATTGGTTTTTTTCCACGTCCTAAGGAGCTTCATGTTGTTGCTAAGCTTCCAAAACAGATGCCCTTTCGCGAGTCTGAAACAGTTCAAGATGAATTGAAAATATGGCTGGTGAGAAGAGTGGAATGCATTCGCGGAAAGCTTGATTTGGGTAGGTTCCCTTTCCAGGCCTCCAATTGGGCCCCTCCTTACCTGGAACACTGTTGATTTCAAGGAACCAGATGTTGAGATTTTCCCTGCTTTCGATTATGCACGAAAAGAACATACTACCGAAATCCTTCTTCCTGAACACCCTCCCGGATGCCTCGAAAGCAAAACCGTCGTTTTCGCGACCGAAAAAGTCAGACTCCAATTAAACGTTACAGCCGACTACGGTGAAGAAAATGCCGACTCTTGTCCTACGGTCATCTTTGCGAAGAAACAAAAACCAGGGATGAAGGGTCATGGGGTAGTTGCACGCATACGATTACAAGAGGGGCAAGCTATTTCTTTTGTGCTCAGAGACGATATTCCAAATCATGTCACCCATGATGTTACTACCGAAGTACTTGATCAACAACAACAGTCTACTCAAAATTATTGGTTTAATTGGATTTCGAAGAGTAAGTAAAAGGCCGTTGGAGGGAAGTTGTAAGTAGGAGTTTGATGATCTTGAAGATGCTCACTTATGAGCCAACCGGTGCTATCATTGCTGCCTCTACCTTTTCAATCCCGGAGGAAATCGGTGGCACTCGGTGAGTACCTTTCCGGCACGAATTCCATGTAGTTTTCTCTATTTTCAAAATATATCCTGGATCGCGTATCTTTATAATCATTTTGCATTTTCCCGGTATGGTACTAACCTGAAAAGCAATTGGGACTATCGGTTCTGCTGGGTTCGAGATTCAAGATTTACAATTTATATTCTTCTTCGAATGGGTTTCACGGCTGAAGCGGATGCATACATGGACTTCATAAGCAACCGATTTCAACTGTCTCGTGGCCCGGGTGTGCTCTTCCTATCATGTTTACAATCAGAGGCGAAACTGAAATTCCAGAAATTGAACTTAGGTAACTCGCAAACTGTGGACTTACAATGCCCTTGAACTAGTTCACTAACATACTTGCAGCCATCTTTCGGGTTATCGGAATAGTTCTTCTGTACGAATTTGTAATGGTGCTGCATTTCATCAACAGTTTGACATTTATGGAGAATTGATGGATGCTATTTACTTGTGCAACAAATATGGAAAACCGGTAACGTGGGAGCAATGGGTGTCTATCATAGAGATACTAGGTGAGAGTTGAAACACATATAATTCCATCTTGAGCTAACAGAAATATATAGACTATGCGATGACCATTTATAAGGAACCGGATATGTCAATCTGGGAAGTTAGAAACAAGAAGCAAAATTTCGTGTACTCGAAAATCATGTTGCGGGTAGCTTTTGATTGAGGAATTCGTCTCGCAAATACATGATGTCTTCCATGCTCACATCGAAACGAGTGGCGAGCTATTCGAGATGAGATCTACGAGGAAGTCATGACGAAAGGTAGTTATTTCCCTTTATAGTTTTTTCTGCACACTAAAAGTTCTGTTTCAAGGCTACAGCAACAACCTCCGCTGCTTCACTCAATCCTACGAATCCGGGGACCTCCTCGACTCATTTATCCTCATCGCCCCCCTGGTCTTTATCTCCCCTAATGACCCCCGTTTTATCCGCACAATTGATCGTATCCTTCTCGCTCCCGAAAATGGTGGTCTCACATCCACCGGTCTCGTGTACCGATACAACACCGAACATTCCCACGATGGAGTTGGCGGGAGAGAAGGAGCTTTTTCTATGTGTACATTCTGGTTGGTGGAAGCGCTCACTAGGGCGGGTGTTTATGAGCATAAATACCTAGTCAGAGCCATGAATGTTTTTGAGAATATAGTCGGTTTTGGGAATCATTTGGGTATGTTTTCATAGGAGATTGCGAGGAGTGGGGAGCAATTGGGGGACACGCCGCGGGCTTTTTCGCATTTGAGTTTGATTAGTGCGGCTTTTAATTTGGATAGAGCGGGGGAGATGAAGAGATGAGGGTATAGGGTTGCGATATGACTTGGGTGTTTAGTGGTAAGGGTTTTACGATTTGTATTTGGGGTTTGGGTTGGAGTATGGCGTGATGAGAGATGAGTGATGAGATATGCGATGTGATATGAGCGATGCTAGATGTGGTATACAGGACTTTGTTTCGTGTTTCTTTTTGACTGAAGTTGGCACGTGCTCCGGTTATTCATTGCGTTTTTATTTTCGTATTGTGCTTTGGTTTTCTTTTTCTTTTAGGTGGGGCCTCTGAAAAGGTTTCATGGCTGTGGTGTGCACTTTCTGTCTCTTTATATGTCAATTTGAGCCTCATCTTGCTATCTTCCGCATTCTTGGGCCTTACTCTTCAAATCATGTCTAAATTTTGTCGTAATCGTATTGCCTGCAATTTTATTGGGTGATCGCGAGCGGGATTTATGGAGAAAAGTATCACCTGCCTCTGGAAGATGGCTTGCAGAATTGTGTCGTTATATTTCGATACTGTCGTGCCACCACCTTTTAATCATTGACGAATAAATTCGGCCCATAACACTACACTCATGACTATGCCAAGATGTGCGACTTGCTTCATGATGAGTTTGATGGGCGAGAAGCAGGTGTTTGCATCCCAAATTGGGTACCGTTCATTTTTGAGAAGTGTTTCAACCAACGGTGTTGCAACACTGCAGATAGCGAGGCAAATCAGTCACGTCAAAAGATAACATATGAGGCTGCGAGGCAGCTCTGGTGATGATCGACATTCTGGTTATGGGGGATTTTTATTTTTATTAAGAGTCAGTAGCTTGCTGTCTACTCAGGCGCTTCTGGTGTTTCGATATTTCTTCTCTCTACGCATCAAGATGAGGATTATCACTTCTTTCCCACGAGAAGTCTTGTTATTACTGTGCCTCTACTGTGTGCATCAAGCTGCTGGCCAGTTTGGTGACTTTGGCTAAGACATTATTTTTGGAGTCAAAACTAAAAATGATTCAGATTGCGGAACAAAAAATGACTCCACAAGAACGCACAAAACAATTACGCATGCAGACGACTTGAAAACGATAAGAGGATGTCCTACATCCTCAAGTAGCATCGCAGTTGCGACAGACTTGACAAGACATGTCGAATTGAACGGCTTCGAAGTCCTCCAAGGCAGGCTACTGTTTCCACACGGAAATGCGACTGGACTCAGCATCAATACTTTACGTCGAATTAATGGCTATTTCGACATCGGCAACTACTCCGCCTCAGTCGAAGATCTTCCGAGCCCGAGAAAGCCATTGAATATTAGCTTCCCATGACTCACTTACATTGACAAGGATTTTTCTCTTTCTTGGCTTGTGAATGGTTCTCAATTTGATTTTAGTGCTGGGGTAACATCTAATTATGCTTCTATTTCCGAAACGAATTTAAGTACATTAGAGGGGATTAATTTGACAAGTTCTGATAGCATAAGCATCGATGGAAACAAACAATTGAACTATATCAGTCTCCCGTTGGAAACCACAAACAAGTTGGTGATCTATGAGAACAATGAAGCCGCTGATATTATCTTGCCACAACTGGCGTGGGGCGAGAAGATCGAAATAAATGATGCACCGTCTGTCAATTTGGCTCATCTATATTTCGTCACTGAATCCTTACAGTTGAGCGGAAACCCTAAGCTGACTCAACTTTCTCTACCAAACCTCTCCACCTGGCAACAATTGATATCACCAACAACTCACAACTTGTTTCGCCGGATTTCGGCAAGCTACGCGAAGCCGCAAACATTCCTATCACCGGGGGTTTCCAAAAGTATGCTCCCGTTCCCGCTTTCGCATGCCACTTCTAACTCGTCGCGAGTATAAGCATGCCCGCTCTCACCAATGTGACTGGGGTATTTCGAATACGGTCCTCGAATCCACGACTAGATTGTTCGGTTTTCGATAAATACCAACGTGAATCAATACATGGGGGCTTCTACGCCTGTGAGCATATGTATCCTAACGGAAGTACCATTCCCAGATCATCACCTTCTTTTATGTCAACCCCACGAATATCAGAGACATATGAATCTCCTTCGACCGGGACGAAAATCGGAATTGGAATTTCGAGTGTTCTAGGCACCATCCTAGTCGCCATTGGGGTGTATCTCTTCCTTCGTGCTCGACGTAGAAAGGCAGCAGGATCCGACTTGGGGAATATGAAAGAGAAGCCTGCTGGTGTTGATGCAAAATCTGAGAAGGACGGACATGAACTCAAGAACAAGAAACCACAAGAGCTAGAGATCGCGGGTAGTGAGTTACCGACAGGACTCGCAGCGCAAGAGTTGGCTGCTCAGCATAGTGTTGTGGAGGTGAGTGGGGATGAGCAGTTTGAGTTGCCCGCGGATGAGGTTGCTCATGAAGTTAGTAATGGTGGGAATGAGGATGCTCGTGCGGCGAGTAAAGAACTGAGGAGAAAACCTGTTGGGAGTTCTGATTGAGGGGTGTCGAGTTGCTCTAAAATTGACTATTTTGAATTTTTCAGGCAATTTAGCGTTTATGTACTGATACGGATGGTAACCTCTTCTCTCAAGCAGGGTTTCTGTACAGAAATAATAACTTCATGAAATCGACCTCCTATCGATTTGTAATCCGACCTTGAAAATCATTAGGTAATAATTTGGCCTCAAAGAAAAGCCAATATAAACAGGAGGGCATCTCGATCTTAAACCAATAGCTCCGACTTCTCATCCATGTCCCCTATAGCCCTTCGATATCATCTTCATATCTCGCTTTCTTTCGTCGTATCCTCTTAAGAAACTTAGCTCTTGAGGTCCCACTCTCCGCCAGCAACCCTGCCGTTTTCATAGCCTCCATCAACTTCTTGTTCTCCAGTTTAGCATGTATCTTCCCTATTCGTCTCTTCTGTGCTAAATAGACCTCAGTAGAATCATGTACCCCAAGTAATGAAGTGGTAACCCAAAGAACTATTCGGCGGATGTAGGTGTATTCGATGAAATAAGCCCATGAGACGGTGATAGCGTAATAAATTACGCTTCGGATCCAGGCTGACAATGCCAGGGAGATGGTCATCATTATTATTACCGTTGCACCGATTGAGATGGGGACTGTATAGGGGCATCGTCAGAAACACAGAATGAGATTTGCAGAATGAATGACTTAAATGAAAATCGGAACACACATACATAGCAATTTGAATTGATCCTCAAGGGACATTTTATTACCTCCATTTGGCCCTGGAGCATCAAAGTTGCTTGCATTCATGCCAAATACAGAACTCATGAATGAAAGCGGGAGGAATATTATGGTGACAATTGTGAATAACACAACGGATCGTCCCTGTTTGATGCTTTCATCTGCTTGTTGCAATGCAAGCTTGACTTCCATGATGCCAAGTTGCTGCTCCTTGAGACTCAACAAATCCTTTAGCTATATCATAATGTAAGTTAGTTTAAGTCCAAATACTCGAGAATGAGGTTAAAGATGAGAGTATTGAGTCCACGAACCTGGTCAATAATTGAACTGGTGTCTTCTTGGAGCTCTTCCAACTCAGATCTACGCCACAAAATATCATTAACAACCTTCTTCGCATGTCTCAAGGTGTTCTCTGTAATGGCTGATCTTGTTAAAGAGTTTAAGACATTACTGTGCTGCTGTAAACCAATCCCGGAAACTGGGTTCATTGTTTCCAAATTGGCGGCAATATTTGAATGATATTTGCTCTCTTGCTCATGCAGATTCCGAAGATGCTCAGTGAAATCAACTGCAACAGTTTTTTGTTGGGCGAAGAGGCTCATCATAATTCTCAGTTCGTCGATTATATCTTGGGCTTCTTTGAGTATTTTGCCCTCAGGGTTGATGTTGAGGTATTTCCTGGCGGTTGCTTCGAGATCTATACGCTGCCTCTCGCTTTCGCTCAGTTTATCTAAATGACGCCAGAATGCTTCAAATGCAATAGTTTTCATCCCAGACTAATCGTTAATGAAATGTTAGCAAGGACTCGCAAAGTTGTCAAAATTAATTAGCAATGGATAACACAAAAGTCATGTGAAATTTCCTATCATAGATGATATAAATTCAATGAAGCATGGTTCACAGGAAAGTTCGCTAAAAAACACCAAAGAAGACTTACAAGATGGTTAAGAGCGTTTGAGAAGATATCAAGCAACTCAGGTTTTTCATTCTGCGGTTTTGTTCGATCAAAGAAAACATTACTGCACTGATTGATTATCAAAAGAGCCAAATCATAGACAGACTCAAACTGCCCAAGTCGTGGATGATCAAGAACAGCACAAATGCTATTGTGCACGTCTGAATAATCAGGTCTATTATATCCCCATCGACGTGGGAAACTGGAAATGATAGTATCTGGAAATTAGCATTATAACATGCTGGGTTGTGAGATAGACAGACCTGTTACTTACTCTCATCCAGAATGTATAACCATAATTGATCGACCATTACAATCTTAGTAGTGCGAAAAATGCTCTTGCCTTCCTTTGTCGCTCGAAATACAACTTGGTCTTCATCCCTACTGTCGGTATTCTGGAGTTTCCAATAATAAGATTGATCCAAGGTTCGTCTGGGATGCACAGGTGACTCTTGATGCAGGGTATCTCGTAGCACCCGTACATCGGATTCAATATCCATAGCATCATATAGCTTGGCGATTTGTAACAAGTATTTGCCTAGTAAACCTTGGCCTTTCTTTTTGTCCTCATTGTCCAAATGCTTCGTTTCTTTCGGTGCATGCAAAGCTGGCATCGCCCTGGCCATGTGAACCTCTTTAGCGGCTTTTATCAATTCTTCCCGAAGAATCATGGTGCGGTAAGAGCTGTCGTTGAGGCGCCGTGCTGTGAATTCTCTCGTCACTCTAGCCATCTGCTTACCAATTTTGTTCGTCTCCCAATGTAAGTAAGGCATCTATCGAGGGAGGTCTCTGTCAGAGCGCATGCAGATAAAAAGATGGAGGCAGAAAGCCAATGTTCGAAAAATAATTTTGAACCGGTAACAACATGAAACTTGTCAAGATAACGGCTACTTACGAAGATCACAAAGTTCTTGTTACTGGGGTTATTTTCGGGTTCCCCTACGCCCTCGGGCACAATGAGGGAACAGTGAGCGCGCATACGGCGAGCGTGGATTGGATCATACTTCCCGCCACTAGGATAAATAAGTCAGTTTTGGTCAAAATATTTGGTTGATGAATGGAATATATCGCCTTGAGCGTAAAGGGGAGTCTCACAGCTGGAGTGAAGACCAATGCTCGCGACACAGCAAGTTTGATGACATTTTGCGATAATTGGGAGCCGCTCGCCAGTTGTATTCCCCAGGGGTTTTCTCATTATAGTATCTACCAATAGCCTCCTAAAACGATATTAGTATTGCAATAAAATGGGCGAAGGGTAGGGTGACGAACCTCGATCCAGTGCATATCGTTAGAGGGGAAGTGAAAATAGCGTATCATGTTTGGATTATCAGTGCTTGCCATGCGTCTTAACGGGTTATCTTCCTCCTTGTGAAGAACATCGATAAGTGGATACTTCTCCATGTCGTATGCCATGTACGACGAAGAGTCTGGGCTCTTCTTCAGTGTAATTTTACTCACACTTATGCCGTACGAATCCGGTGGCCGAGGTCTCTGAGGTTTTCTATCATTGAAAAATTCGCTTTCAGGTCTCTTCTTCATGCTATCGTCTTTTTTGGGATACGTTTTGCCCAAACGTTTAGCTAAAAATGAGAAGAGACCCAACTTGGGATATGGTGATGTTCCATAATTTCCTTCAATGACCCTGGGAGGGTACAATTCGTATGGTTCAGTGTTCCACCCATTTACGACCAAAAGAATATTGCGTTCTAACTGCTCTCTTCGATGTCTCTCTTCGGGTCGTCGTATCCTTTTCATTGTATCAACTCTGTTGAAAACATTATCCAGCGACTCCCTGCTATTGGCTTTTGCGTAGATTTTCCAGGCAGCTCGCGAAACTTTGAGATCGTGCACCACCCACCTGTTTTCTTCTATCGACAAGTAGGTTTCCCGTAGACTCACAATCCTTTTGATCTCGCATTCTACCTTTCTTCTTTCATCCGGCCGAAGATCCAAAAGAAAAGCATCTCGATCATTATAACGACATCTGAGGTATTGAGCTAAAACGTCGTCCTGTAGCTGTTCTGGAATCTCATCGGGCGTAAAGTCCTGGGGTTCTATGTGGATTCTATTTTCATGGCCATCGCTATTCCGTGCTGGAGCTTGCCCCATGATGATGATGTGGAGATAACAATCAAGAAAAAAAGTCGGCCGGGGGTGGGATCTTATCATCATAATTCTCAGCTTACCACCAGCCCCCCAATAAAAGATTGCGGCTCAACCTTCGCAACAGGACAGCAAATGCATGGATGGAATTAGCCATCGACGAATTATATGATAGTCCCCTCTCCACCAATATTAGCCCCATGACACCATGAACATATGCGCGACTTTGACGGGGTCGATTAGCGAGCTGAGAAAAATACGTGCTATTAGAGCGAATGAATTGAGCATGGTGGGGTTGCAGTGCAGTAAATAGAATAAAAAAAGATCAATCGGTACCCGGCCTTTGAACACACCACGCACGCATACCTGTAAATAAAAAGGACTTCTTAGATTATACAAGTTGGCTATGTCGAGGCCGTGTATCAACTGAGCAACTATGTAAGATGCCGTCACTATTTTGGAGTTATATTGTGATTTGTTCTTGATTTGAAAGGAATTGACGCTCAATCAAAGGTTCTACTAGCCCTCGTCAAAATAAACCTTATATGCCGCCTGATTCCTAAAATCTAGATCTGTTGTTGTCGTCACACACTCCATCACTCGTTGGAGACTTTGGTCGCTTCAATGGTGTCCCCGAACTGCCACCGTTTCCTTTCTCTAGAAACACGAGGACGCAGGGTCGAAGGAGTTGGATAGAGGGTACTCGTTGCTAGGCAATGGAAGAGAAAACGGGAGGAAGTCTGTATACTTGGAACCGGCAGAAACCCGACTTTGAAGTTCTGCACCATGCGGTACGCTCATAAGGCACAGCAGGGGTGGGACATGATGCAAGCGAAAATGAAAAGGCTGGGTAAAGAAACTTGGTACAAGAGAAAACAGGGGAACAAGTACTCTGTATTGAGTTCCGTATTTGTAGGAAATAACAATGAGAATCTATCGGCGGCGCAAACATCTTCAGAGGGTGTAATCCATCCATGAGGATGTTACCGAAAGCCCACCTGCAGTCGGATTATATGGCTAGGCTCAAAAACCCGGAGCGAACAGGAACCCGACGTATTTTGTGGTGATCGAGAAGAGATGCAAGATACCGCGACGTTCTAGGAGTAACACCGTGGTTCGGTCTCGATGTATTCGGAAGAGGAATCGAGCCCATCCAGAAGACAATCGTGCCGTTTCACGCTTCATACATCGTCGCAGCTCGACTACCACTCGCCCCAGCAGCATTAGGCCATCCATTGTGTTATTCCCATACTTCGATTTCTCGAGGGAGAGCGGGAGAAAGTAGCAAAGGCTGAGAGAGAGGATGCGGCCCTGCTTGGTCGAGTGTAAGGCATTTCGACGAATAATGAGACCGAAGAAATTTGAACAAATTCCTACAGTAATTAGCCAGCAGGTAATATATTCTTACGTGAGAAGATGAAAGGAAGTCCGTCTACCTAGAACCAGAGCTTCCAATCTCTGCCCACTAGCGACCCTAGCTTTCGAGCAATTGGATGAGTGTTTGGAGATGTAGGGTGATGTTGAGGTTAGCCCGGGAGGTAGCTCGCGATGACGTTCGCACCTGCCTTGCTCTCGTTATTCCAACTTTTTAGGGTAATTGAAAGTAATTATCCTAAATACTTGTAACATTTTAGATTATTGACCCAAGTGTTTAGAACAACCTAATGTCCATCGCAAGGGTGCTCTACCTGGTGTCACGTAGGGTTTCTCCGCACCCGACGAGGTATCGCGTCATCCCGATCTCCCTCCTCAACTCTCAATCCAATCCAACCATCAACAACTTCAAACAACTTCAAGTTGCAAAATTGCGCCCTTTATCCATCAAGTGAGTGGGTGACTGGGCGGCCATCAAAAAAACTACAATACCGCCACGGCTCTGCACAAGTTCCAGGTAGGACTGACTGCCTTGTTTCGCTGTCTAGTGATTCGCCCGCCCTTCGACCTCTAGAATCGCAGGATACGGAACTCGTTGGGCGGCAACCTGCAGTCAACCTGGACGCCCACGTCTTCGCAGCCTTGCCGGGTCTTCACCTTTCCCCTCACGATTGTTTGCTTCAAAAAATCCGTATTTCGGTTGAGCACACAGAACATCCTCACTAACTGCTAACATGGAGGTATTCATACGCAATTTGCCTGAACAGGCCAACGATAAATCCTTACGAAACTCCTTGAGATCGGCCTTTGCGAGTCTTTCTATTGAGAGTGTGCATTGCCAAAAGGCAATTGGTAAGAGATTTGCCTCACTAACATTCCTCAGCCACGATGACGGCAAACGCTTTCTTGCTCGCCATGGACAGGTCAAAGCTATGGATCGCCGACGACAATTGTCGAGACAGAAACCTGAGATTCTCAAACTACAGGGACGGCCTATTTATTTCGAATTGAGCAATCGAGAGGCGGATTTACATTTATTGTTAGTCCCACCCACTCCCCCCTTCCCCCATTCACAACCTTGTTTCATCCCTTTTACTATGATATCTCTATATCCTAATAGCGAGTTTTTCTCTTCGCTGGATTCCAATACATTTTTGCTACGCAGTAACTGACATCCATATCTTTTAGGAAAGTGCTCCAGAAAGAATCCCAAGATCGACACAAGCACCATAAGTTCAGCAAATCCCAGGTCATTTCATATCACCTTGAACATGCTCCGCAGCACCAGCTGCTTCCTTTCACATTCGAGTGCACTTCGGTCTCTTGCGGGGTCTGGACAACCGATGGAGTCGAGGTCGTATTTGCTCCTCAAGTAGAATGGGTGGAAAATGTGACCGCCGTCTTTGGACAGAGGATTATGAAGTTGACTATGCAATCTGGTCTAAGAATCGATTTTCGATATGGTTCAGTACTGGATATTACCACTGAAGATTCAGATTACCCAGCAATCACCTTTACTATGCTGGAAGCTCCACGTTTCTTTGAAAAAATCGACACCGACCCGGTTGCTGACCTGTTGTCACAACTGAATATCAGCGTTCGCGGGCAAACTATTGCACCCGATCGAAGAAAAGGGCCAGATCGGAAACGCCTTCCGTATCTCAGCAAGCAGCACAAGGCAGTAGCTGGAAGCTGCTTAGTCTATCGCGTTTCCCCACGGCAGTATCAAGTTACGGAGAAAGGTGCTCTGCTTGACATTGGCGGCACAATGGAATCTTTTTCCAAGATTCGCGGAATGCCAACAGTTCTACATCAGTCTACCCGTGTTTGCCGATCCTTGGAGACCTATGCTACTGGCTTCGAAAAGCTTCAGGAGGTTCTGTCTAGTATCTCTGACCGGCTGCCTTTCGCTTTGAAGTTTCAGATCCAAAGACTGTCCCATGATGGGTACCTTTCGCCGCGCATGATATTGTCACTTCTGCCCAGCTTCGAAAAGATAAATGTAAGTTACTTTTTCTATTGTCATCGTTTCAAGAGGCAGGGTCACCAGGGGATGCAGGAATTCGTGACTGGCCAAGAGGGAATGCCAGCTATCTTCTCATCTGGATGTGCGAGCAAGACTTGGAGAATCGATTCAGTTGTCCCAAACTATTTGGATAATTAGATCAGTAGCAAGTCCATTCACCCAGAAGTGTTAGAGCAAGTACACTTACGAATTCCTGCTGCCCCTGGTGGAGTCCTTATTTTTCATTCATCTCGACTGTTTGGTTATCCCAGACTATTATTCACACAATGGAGAAAAGTACCAGACTGACTATGAGATCTTGGGAGATAGGCCCATGCTGTTGTTAGCGCCGTCCGAAAGTTTACGCTTAGAATTCGAGATACTGATCCTCAAGACTTTTCTTTACATCATCTCGAGGCTCTTTTGCATCAGTGCGAAAAGCTGGCAATGAAAGAAGTTCAATCAGGCTGCGAGCATGCTACCGAATCCCAGAATGTGGCAAACATTCATAGAGCCCGGGTTACTCCTTCAGGCATACAACTCCATGGACCAGAGCCTGAGAGCAACAATCGTGTCCTCCGCCGATATCCTAAACACCACGAATATTTCCTCCGAGTACGATTTTGTGACGAGGATGGTCAGCCGATCCGTTTCAACCCTCGAGTTTCCAATGACCCAATCTTCCGGGGCAAATTCTTAGATGTTTTTAGAAACGGTATCGTGATCGGCGATTGTACTTACACTTATCTTGGGTTCTCCCATTCCTCTCTACGTGCGCAGACGTGTTGGTTTATGACCCCATTTGTCTGCGACGGCCGGCGTCAGATTTATGAAAACACTATCACCGATCTAGGTAATTTTGCACAGATTCGATCTCCAGCAAAATGTGCGGCACGCATAGGTAAATTAAGGATATCCCACTCCCACCATAGGCCAAAAAATTACTAAATTTTGCACCAGGTCAAGCCTTTTCAGATACACGAACAGCGGTGAGAATTAATAAGAGTTCCTTCGTAGTGATTCCTGACGTAGAGAGGAACAACCGAGTCTTCAGCGATGGCGTTGGTACTAGTAAGAACTCTTGCCCATTAATAGGCTTTAATGTCCGATCCTAGTTGGGCAATCGCTAATCAAATCACAGTGTCTGCGCAAATCATGGAACAAATATGGGATGCATTACTCATAAAAACCCCATTGAAACCTACATGTTTGCAAATACGCTTTTTAGGGGCCAAAGGGATGATATCCCTGGATTCCCGTTGGCCTGGAGAGGTTTTGGCTCTGCGTCAGTCTATGATTAAGTTCGATGCCCCCGGCAGCTTCGCCGACATAGAGATTTGCGAGAGTGCAGTCAAACCTTTACCCATGTATCTCAATCGACAATTCATCAAGATTTTGGAGGATATGGGAGTCGAAGAAAGCTATTTCTTGAATCTTCAAGCCACGGAGGTTCGTCGGCTACGAATGGTCGCTGATAACCCTTTGAACGCATCCAATTTCTTGACACGTCAGTCAATTGGTGAGACCGTCCATCTACCATGGTTCATCACTGAACTTGTTATGTTAAACATGGATTTCAGAAGTGACGGCTTCTTACGGGACACCGTCGAACTAGCATTGTTGGCAGAGCTTCGGAAGTTGAAGCATAAAACTAGAATTCCAGTGGAGAAGGGATGGCATCTTTATGGCCTTATGGATGAAACTGGATTTTTGGAGGAAGGGCAAATCTTCTGCTCTGTAATTGTGGACGGTGTTCCAAATTACATCGTCGGCAAAGATCTGATCGTCAGTAGAGCTCCAGCGTTGCATCCAGGAGACTGCACTTGTAAGCCACTTTTGCCTTTGTTTTGGTCGGGAGGACCCTTCATTATTGTTCGGCCCTCTCGACCCTGGATCCAATGAATCGCACTCTTATACTAATTTGTCACAGTGGTAGAAGGGGTTATGCCGCCAGAGGGCTCGCCACTTCTAAAACTATACAATTGCATATGCTTCAGCCAGAAGGGTTCCCGAGATCTACCAAGTCAACTCAGTGGTGGCGACCTAGATGGCGATCGTTATTATATCATGTACGACGAAATGGCACGACCTAAAAGAACATTTGAACCCGCAGACTACCCGAGGGTTGCTCCCCTTGATATTGGAAGATCAGTTACCCGTGACGACATGTGCGACTTCTTTATAAAATTCATGGAATCAGACCAACTTGGTCGTATTGCGGTGGCACATCGGGTGAAGGCGGACCAAAAGGAGGAAGGTGTGCTTCATGAAGACTGTTTGAAAATGGCCGAGATGCATTCAACGGCGGTTGACTTTTCAAAAACCGGAATCCCAGTAAGTGTAAGAGGCTAATCTCTTAATACTAGCTAACTATTAGAATCGCATAGGTCGACATGTCCCAGCTGCCTCGAGGCAATCCTTGGAGACCCGATTTTGAAGCCCCAGGACCACACGTCCATATTGAAAAGAAGGGCATATCGTTTGAAGAATCTTCTTTCCGCGACCCCCTTGAAGAGGAGGACGAAGATGACGAGTTTTCAAGTTACAGATATTACGAGAGTGATAAGGTTCTTGGAAAGCTGTATCGTGCCATCAATGAACGCGAGATATTTGAACAGATCCAGAAACGCGCTTCCGCCGAAGGTATTGCTCGTCGTTCCCGACTTATGGACTCGGTATGGAAACATGTCGAATCAAGAGTTCAAGGCATTCAGTGGAAATATCTGATGGATGAAGCTTCTGTTATACGTGACATGTAAGAAAAGATTTGAGTATCCTTGTGTTTACTTGTTGCTGACGTCTATTTCTAGGTATGAGGAGTGTCTTTATTGTATCATGACCGGGTACAGCCAAAACCCCTCAAGACCTCTGTCCGAACTCGAAGTCTTCACTGGTAACATCCTTGGAAAGACCGGGGTACCCAACAAGCACCAACGAGAGTTATCCAAGACCATGAAAGAGAAATTCGAGGAGGATACAACTTTTATCGTCAACTCCATAATCAAAGACGGGGATGAATATTCCGCCGAGGCTCTTGCGAAGAGTATCGCTTGTTTTGCCATTAGCTTGGAGGATGCGACTTCATACAAGAGACGCGAACAGCTTTCAAGCTTCAAGTACCTCGCGGCTGCCGTCTGTCTCAAGGAAATCAACAAGCTTCCTGGATGGTCCACGATGCCTACACTTGATATTTTTGATGATTTGCGTCGCTTGCGAGCATGATTTGCTATGATGCAACTTTCGAAGGAGGAGCGTGCTTCATTTTTTGTAGGATTATTCGGAGTTGGAACTGTACTACAAAGTTGCTCATTTGGAGGGGGGAATTCATGAAGTTATGATTGATGATGTAACTGGAGTTTGTGCTTTAGCTCTGGCATGGCATCTTTGCTGTATTCCTTGGAACGGGTTTG
Source organism: Hymenoscyphus fructigenus (assembly GCA_001414455.1). Classification (NCBI taxonomy): domain Eukaryota; kingdom Fungi; phylum Ascomycota; class Leotiomycetes; order Helotiales; family Helotiaceae; genus Hymenoscyphus; species Hymenoscyphus fructigenus. The sequence goes on along the minus strand of LKUV01000001.1, from coordinate 158,196 downwards.
CAGGTAGAGTGTCAATGTTGTAGATACACGAGCATAGTGAGCACTGAGCAATAACGAAATGAATACCATGCGTACTGTTTACAAAATTTTGTTTACTAACTTCGTCCAGGTCTCAGGTGGGCAAAAGTTATCTCGCTGGCTACGTCCAATTCTGGCGGAGCACGCGTCAACCGATATGCTGGCTAAATGGCGTAAGAAAACCAATTTGCGGTTTGTATTGAAGCATGTGGAAGGAGCGATCTAACGTCTGGACTGTATTGGTCCCAGGTATTGTCGCAGCCCCCGACTACCTGTACCGGGGTATTTTCATGGGGATACGGGAGGAACTACCGGTAATAATTTGTGGCAAGTGCCTACCCAGTGATCGGACGATAGTCAACAGTTTGTCTTTCCAAAACACCGCCAGGTTTCTCTTCAAGGCACCACCATTCCCTGTTTTGAAAATTTTCCTATTGGTCTTGTTTGCTTATTGACGTTGTCCAGGTCTCTCGAGAGTGCAAGTGGTTTTTATAGAACCCGGGCTGGTGAGTCGGCATTTACTTGCCAGAGATTCAGCGCAAGCAGACCCAATTCTCTTCATTCTTGACAAGAACTGCCCGGGGACCTGTGCACTAGTGCTCTACTGCTTCTCAATCTTCCCTCCAATCGATTTTCTGGAGAGTTGCTGAACCACCTTCGTGACTTGCCACGATATTAGACAGCCTTCTTTTTGTGTGTGCTCCAGGACCTCCCATTGGCGTTCTCCGAGTGCGGGCGGCGACGGCGGTCTCTGCAGCGCTTGAAAACAGCCCCGCCAACCGAAAACGCCAAAATGCAACCACAATGGCTCTGCATTCTGCCTTCACCACAGCCCAGCCTTGTGGCCTACGCCTCAAGGATGATGGGCAACAAGAGAATCATCTTCATCTCCAGCGATAATTTCCATAGACAGACCGCAAAGTGCGCGTCTGTCCACAAACATGGTCCTCGACCCTCTTTCTGCCATCAGTCTCGCAAGCAACATTGTTTCCTTCATCGACTTCGGCTCGGATATTATCTCTGAGAGCTGCAGACTTTATCATGGAGCCCAAAGTTCCGACAACTTCGAGTTTGAATATGTTGCCGTCAGCCTGCGCCATTTCAGTAATCTTCTCAGACCTACGCTAAACAATCAAGCCAACCAATTATCTGAAGAAGAGAAGCAGCTGTTGAGCATTTTAAGAGCTTGCAAAGATGTCGCAAATGAACTACTGCAGGCAGTTCAGCGCCTGAAATCGAAAGATACACACAACAAGAAATGGAACAGCTTGCGGCAAGCTTTGTCCAGCATCTGGCAGAAAGAGAAACTATTCGGTTTGCAAAGCAGATTGAAATCCCTACGTGATCAGGTTACGTTCCATTTAGTGGCCTGTGTTAGGTAAGTCATATACCCTGTCACCCGTTTGTATTTTCCATTTTGATGTTGAACTAACTGATAAATTGATGTTTTAAGCTTCGGGCAAAACGACATACTCAAGAAAATGGACGATTTAAAGCAAGACACCGAGACAACAAAACTCAATCGAGACCAAGAGCTCGACAGAATATCCACCGAAATAAAGTCCACTCGAATTTCCCAAGCCTCGATGCCTACCAAAGCAGACTTAGATCAAATAGCACTCGTCATCAAAAACTCGCTTGCTGCAGCGGCAGACTTGTCGAAGGAGATTGAAATAATCCAGAGTTTACATTCCGAGTCCCTGTTGACAAGATACTCGAGGATTGCGGAGACATACCAGAATACTTTCAATTGGGTATTTGACAAGGATCAACTGCCACAAGATGACCCCCGTTGGAAAGTTGGCTTGAAAACATGGTTGGAATGCAAAGAAGGTATATTTTGGGTATCGGGTAAACCGGGTTCTGGAAAATCTACTCTTCTGAAATATCTAAATGATGACCCAAGAACCATGGAGTGTCTCCAATGGTAAGCAGCTTCTCCTCGACTATTCTCAGTACAGTCAATGTGTTACCCTAGATGAGAGCCTTTTTTTTCGTCTTTCGACATCGATAAGCTGACATTGAAATTTTCAGCTGGGCTGGGACATCCAAAATTGCCACTGCGAGCTTTTACTTCTGGAACCCTGGGACAAGCATGCAGAAGTCGACCCAAGGACTCCTCCAGTCGCTTCTTTGTGAAATTCTCCGTCAATGGCCAGAGCTCATTCCTAGAGTTTGTAGCTCCCGCTGGAACGGGCAAAAATTAACACGACTTGGGTCTTGGAAATTTGCGGAACTCAGAAGAGCTTTCCAATTCCTTCAAGGCGAGGCATCTAAAAACCGCAAATTCTGCTTTTTTATCGATGGTCTGGATGAATACGAAGGCGACCATTATGAGCTTTTAGAGACTATGTTTCAAATTGCCAAATCCCCATATATTAAGCTATGCCTGTCAAGTAGGCCGTGGAATTGCTTCGTGGACGCTCTCGGGGGCGAGTATGATAACAAGCTGTATATGCAAGACCTTACACAACACGACATCGAAATTTATGCCAGAAGCAAGCTCATACTTCCGACAAAATGGGCAACCGAGAGAAAGTACCAAGTACAGCACCAGGATTTAGCTCTAGAAATCGTGAATCGCGCTCAAGGGGTCTTCTTGTGGGTTTACCTTGTGGTGAAATCACTTCAAAATGGATTAGCAAATGGCGATAGCCTTTCAATGTTACAGACCAGATTATACTCTCTACCGACCGACTTGAATACATATTTCGCTCATATTCTCAGATCAGCGGATAGTATTTACGAGGCAGAGCTCGGGGCCATACTAAAGGTCGCCTTGTTAGCAAGCAGACCACTTTCACTACTCACATACTCTTTTCTCAACGAGGATGATCCTGACTTTGCTATCAAATTATTTCCTTCCCCACTGACCATCGAGGAAAAAGACGAAAGAGAAGAGAAGACGAGGCGGAGAATCAATGGAATTTCGAAAGGGCTCTTAGAGGTCTCAAAAGCCAATTCCATCGTCTGTGATGGAGCTCAGGTTGAATTTCTACATCGAACTGTACACGAATTTCTAAACACCAAAAAAGTTCGCTTAGTCTTGGATGATATGACCCCTAAGGAATACAACGCTTGGTTGAAAATGGGTCGAGCCTTATTAGCAAGATTCAAAACAATTCATGTCAACCCAGGAAGCCAGGCGGCATTAAGCGATCTATTGGAAATACTTGGATGCACTTCCAAGGCAGAAGAAAATTATGGCGTCTCAGATACCGCAATGCTGGAAGAGCTAAAACGAGCTAGTAGTGGCAATCCATCAGCGCCAGACAGCGAATTTCCCACACAGATGGAAATCGACTTCCTTCAATACGCTATCAGAAAAGGACTTGTTGACTATGTAGAACGCACCTTGAATCGAGTTCCGCAGCTAGTATCTTCGATGGAGGGGGCGTTGTTGGCGAGTGCCCTAGGTATCAGCCCTACCGTGTCGCACATAGCCCCAATGGAAACGAAAGTTGCACCAATGCTATTGATGTTGTTTAAACATAACATGAGTCCCAACGCACTACTCTCTGGTGGGTTTTCAGTCTGGCAATACTTCTTGTGTTGTTATCAACCTGGGAACTATGACAACCAAGTACCACGAAGGAATCTTGCACGTCAGAATATTATGCTTGGGATTCTGCTCTCTCGGGGCGTGAACGTACAGGATGGATATGACATAACCAAATACATTGTGACAGACATTCCCAAATATGAAAATTCTGCCGATGAGGTACTGAAAACATTTAACCTTGTTTTCAGTCATGGCTTGGACCCCAACAAAATCCACCCTGATGGATACACCGCTTGGACGAGATTCCTAGCAAAGGCATGTCCGAATCCGGGTTCGAGGGAGGCCAAATCACTACTTTACAAAATCGCAAAACTTTTCCTTCGTTATGGGGCCGATCCATCGGCTAAGACGGGTCTCATTCTCCGATTTCTTCACTCACCTGTGGATGAGGACGACTCTGAGCCTCTGAAAGAGGTTCTCATGAATTCAATCACTTATTTTAAAAGCCGAGAAATGTCCACAAGGAAGCGACAATGGTCTACAACCAGAGAACCTCGGAAGAGGCTCCACTATGGTGACTAAAACGTGAGTCGAGAAACGATTTGAGTTTTCTTTTGGCAACAAACTTAAATGGTGCGAGGAGTTCCGGTTCTATGACTTTTCTTTGGTCTTATTCTTAATAGCGTAACTAGCGTTTCTCAAAATATACTCTGTGATATAGGTCTTCTATTTCGTTCGCTGTTTTCTTTACAAGTTATTGTTTGATATTGGTGTAGCTTTTTATGGATTTTTGACCGACTATATAATTTTCTCTTTCGTGGCTTAAAAGGTTACGAGATTTTGTATGATTTGGTAGCGATGCTTATTTCTTGCTTCATAACTCATTGCACAGTGCACACTGTTACGGGGGGTTTTCATTCATGAAGAAATACCTGGAGTCGGGATGAAATTTTCTTGGATTTGATTTATATTCACCCCATACAAGTGTACCACCTTGAAAAGTGCTTAGTAGCGAAGGTAGGTTTCTTAATGTTATCGAGGAAATTTTCCAAATAAAGAATAACAATATCAATTACCTCAACCCTTCTCAGGAAATCAATTCGATTCTTTCGATTCCGCTGCATATTTTAGATTGGTACCTATTGTTTAATGGATATCATTTGGATACTGTCTCTCGTGTTCTAGCGGCGAGGGAGGTAGAGATTCGCGACATCAAAATCCCACTCGTGGGCTATTTTCTTTTTACGACTGGGGTTGGGAACTCGGCGATGGCTTGTACATACAACGTTGTACACTGAAAGGGAGAAATATCGTGGTTTTCTGCATCATATGTCAAGAACATGGATTGTGGTTACCGCGCCATTTACCTTGCATCCTGTGCAGTTTCAACCCTTTGTCGGGGAAACTTTACTGAAGCATCTTCAAATCCCCAATCCATCTAACGTCACATTTTACATTGAAATCTTTCGTATCGGTACATGAAATGGAATAATATGTCCCTTCCCAGACCAAGCTCACAAATACAGAAAGGAAAAGAAAGGAAAATGTGTACATCTTCTTGTTTCAGGATGGAAGAATTTTAAGGAGTGAGTACGAGACGTACCCCGGCTCATCAGGTGATGTAATATCCCGAAATTGCTTGTCCCTAAGAGGTTAAAAGTTACGAGCAGATCACGCTTTCGGAAGAGGATACAAGTCAGCCTTCTAGTTAGGGTAGTGATTGTCCGTTCTTAGTAATTAGTTTCCCGATGTTATCTCAAGTCAGGTAGCTATTCTCACATGACTGATGAATTCCACAGCAATTATTGCTCCTGAGGGCATGTTTCGAAGAATACTTGACAATATTCATACCTGTAAAATTGAAGATGGAAACTTGCTGGTTATATAGAGAGCTATTCGAAAAGTTTGGGATGGATTTTACTCTTTGGTCACGTGAGACCCCATCGTCTTCCTCCCATCCTCCCTTTTCCGCACGAAGTTCCTTTCTAAGCGAGAGTAGTCAAGGAGAACGTTACCACGTGAATCCTGCGATGGTAGTATCTTACACCCGTAATACCTTCCCTATAGAACATTATGAAACGTGGTTTTGGCGTGGTCGTCACATTTGGAAATTAGGTTACACAAGTAAGCTTAATCCTTCTGCATTACCCCAAGCAAAATCACGATCCTATCCGCTGCTCGTATGACTCGAACCAATCCGATCGAGTCGTTTCCGCGCTGCAGAATGTTCTATTGGTTGAGGATTGCGGTGGGTGCCGAATGGATTTCCCAAAGCGTTCATGTGTAAATCGTGGGCAGCGAGCATTCAAATCCTCCTCTCCAGCTTACCAAAATAGATTTGTGACAATCGAAATTCGATGGATTTGATAGGATTTCTAAGGTGGTATACGAATGTTTTGTATTACCAAATCACAGCCTCAAAAAATGATTCAAGTACTGGATGTTTCCTCTCGTTTTGGCACTATCAAATCATTCTCATACACTTCATCTTTGCTTCTTCTCAACAACAGGTTTCTGGATCCTACAACTATCCTTAGTCACTCATTTCAGTTACTTCTTATAAAATCATCAAGATGTTGACCGTCAATATTCTCTCCGCCGTTGCCGTTTTGGCTTCTTACGTCTCGGCTGCTCCAGCCGTTGCTCCTCTTGATACCCGAGCTGTCATCACCAGTGGAGTAAACCAAGGTTCTATCTTCATGTTTGGTGATGCTGCTGCTGCTAAGCAAATCTTCTGGACTTCTGGAGCTTGTGGATTGAGCACTTATTTCCCAAAGACAAAGTACGCAACCCTCCTCATCTTCCATGTCTTGAAAGTTTTTATATTAATAAACTCCCAGCAAAGCACTACCCCTCGTTGCTATCACCAGCACTGTTTTCGACAAGTTTGGTGCTTCTCAAAACAACAAACTCTGCGGAAAGGTCATCACCATGTCCTACAAAGGCGTCACCCAGAAGGCCATCATCGCAGATAGAAACCTCAGTGCCGATAACTCTATTGATATGACTTCCGATGTGTGGATTAAGTTCGGACAAAAGGACTTTGATGGAAGTGTTATCAAGTCTTTGACCTGGTCCATTGAGGGTTAGAGAATTGTGGATGCATCCCGGCATAGGGGAAGAGTAGACTTTCGATTCGGGGTTTTCTTTGTTTTATTATACTTGCATTTGCATTACTTGGGAGCGAAGCATTGGTGCGCTATGGGACTGGGCTTGGATGCTGCTTATGGGTTTTACTTTCTGAATGTATTACTTAGTTATGGGACGTAAAAGGCCGGATTCATGAGCTCTAGATTGAAGCGAATTGATTTTCGTTCATCCCAAACAGCGTTTCAATTATCCCCACGACTACGAAACTTTTGCTTACATGCCATCGTCTTATAAACCCATTCTAGTAGTGAGTGAGTGACCTTTTGTTGTAACTCTTATTTTTTTCTAGCGAATTGAGCGTCCGTATCAGCATCTTTCTAAGTAACGGCACTAGATCAAGAAAATATCTCGACGTCTTGGCATATGGATCGTAAATGTGCGGTATTAATTGGATTATCTCGTTTTCTATAAAAAGTTGCCTGATCAACCGAAATTTCTTCTGGATTGACTATTGGTGAGTTAGAATGAGCCTTTGGTTAACCAAATACAAAAGTTTTAGTTGGTCCACAATAATTCTCATCGCTTGAGAAAATCCGTTACACGTGACCTGACCTAAATTGTCAATTCCAGCCGCTTGTTCATGGAGGAATATGAGAAAAACATCAACGACTCTTTCTTCCTGGGATAGATGTGTCCTGTCAAAGAATTCAGGAAAAGGAAATGGTAGGGTGTTGACCCCGTGGTTGATTATTATTACCCCTGCAGGTGCACAACCATACACCAAAAGAGGGGAGGTGCATATTTTGTTGCTTATCGCTTTCTTCATCGTAGTAGGCTGCCTGCTAATAGTCTATGATGTTTTGGAAATGTTCGGGATTTTCTGACTCTAAACTGTTGATACCTAAGATGACATTGACATGAACCATACGGATAAAAGAGGTCGATCGGGATAAATAGCAAATTCGAGTTCAAATATTGAGCGACTACTTCTCCATGAACCCCCCTCAATTAATCCCACCTCTTCTTACAAAGCTTGCTAACTGGATTGTTCCCTTGGGTGGAGGTGGTTCCTTCCTTGAATGAAGCCCAACCCCTACCATCAGCAAAAATTTTCAAGATCGTTCCTTCCCCCTTGACATCACGCCACATCCACTGCAGTGGAATGGTGTTGGCGTTGAAAAGAGAAGTTGGGATGGGACCTCCTTCCAATGTATGACTTGCTCACGTTCTATCAAAAGATACTGTATTTTTAAGACAAAGAATTGTTGCACCGATGATGGTCCCTCCCAGAAGCTGGCGCCCAAATTGGCTAAAAAGAAGGCAAAACACACAACAGCAGGCATTAAGTGAATGAGCGCCAAAGCTAACAAATAGAGCTATCTGGAAAAGTCATCCCCTCGGCTAGCCTCTTCTTGTAGAACGCCCTGACGCCTTCCTCGTGTGGTGGGTTCTGTCGAAAGGTACTCGGATTCCAAAGCGCAAAGCCAGTAGCAATCGCCTCCTGAGCGTCAAACCACTTCAACAGATCCTCCGAACATTTCTCCCTTGGCGTCTTGTTGAAAAACTCTTCCTTCCTCTTCAGGTACTCTTTCTCAAGTTCCAAGCATTTGCTACGAACCCATGCTTTGGCTTGTTCTAGCGAGTGACCATAGAGTCGTTGGAGCAAGGGGATAGAACTTATGATCTTGACGTTGCCGCCCCGTTTTTGGGCGCTAGCAGTTTCTTTGTCGAGGGTGAAGTAGTCAAAATTGTATGCCGAGTGCGCCCAGAGGGGCCAGAAGATGTTATCGTGTGCTGCAATTTCTTCGTCGGTTAACTGGATGTTGGCGCCGAATTGGGCACATGCTGTGGCAGATCTAGTTTTTACGATGAGCATAGGTTTTGGGTACAACTTCTTTTTTTCAACAGGGGGACTTACGGCCATGCAATGTCCTCAATTCGATCAATGACATAATCATCCATGTTCGTATAGGTATCCATGCGCTCCTCGAGATTTGGAGTCTCTACAAGCTCTTTTAGAGTCTTGACACACTTAGCACCGAGCACGGCATCGGCGTTAGCTAGTCTAGTGACTATGCTTGGAAGAACCATTTTATAGTTTGCTTGCCAAATTGGGTTTTCAAATTTAGGATCTTTGTAAACTGCCGCATCCAAAGCTGCTCCCATCTGTGCTTTCATGGTTAGCCCAGGACCATCAAGCTAGACATACAAGACAACGGGGAACTTACCATCTCAGCGGTTTCGGCCTCAAAGGCTTCATAAAAGGCGAGGATTTCATTCAAATAAGCTAAGATGGGAGCTCTTCCGGGCAAACTCTCCGCATACACTAATGCAGCGAAATTCCCAGTGTAGGCATGGGAGCCGGCGATGGTTCCCACATGGTCTTTGCCAAAGACGTCAATTTGTGCTTGAAGACAGGCATCGTCGCAACTTAATGCATACTTGCTGGTTCGTGGGGGGATCGTTGCAAAGAAGTAAGTAGGTGAATTGAAAGCCCAATGCTTCTTGTCGGTTTCGATGGAGTGTTCTCTGTTGGAAAACATGGTTGCTTGGCGAGACCGGACTACGAAGAGCGCTGGGGAAACAATATTGATGGTTTGATGATTCCCGTTATTAGAAGGTGTATCTCCATCAAAGCATATGGGTGGGTCTTTTCCATTTCTTTCGAAATAGGATTTCCAGTTCCACGACGAATTGAACTTCCAAATCTGTCACATAGCCTCTTATCATAAACTGTAACTCAATATTCAATTATTGGTCTTCGGAGCCTAGAATATGCTGCATTACCTCCAGAAACACCTCAACCCCTCAACAACATAATTGCTTTGTACATGTGCAGGTATTGCTTCTTCGGTTGACCTTGCCCCGGGTAGTACTGCGGTCAATGAGCATCTTTTCTGATGTTGTTTCCCGTTTGTTGTCAAACTATTGTGGTACAGTGTAACTATTCAACGAAAATGCTTCATCCATCCAAGATCTTGTAGTTATAGTGGTTATCGGCTTTTATCATGTTGCCTGCTGTGTTCAGTTCGAAGCGAAAGTGGACTGATGCCGTATAACTGTAGCATGTCACAGTCATACCAAACCTAGTACAGGTTGTAACAGTAGCATAAAAAGGTGGTAGCTAAACGGTGCTGATCATTGTTACGTCTTGCGGAAGTCCCCGCTTGCAGCCGCTATGTACTTGTGGAAGCGGTTGTTGTGTAATATTCCGATATCAGTGATCCTTGTCTAACAACGTTGTGGAATGCTGTTACAATGTCTCCGGTAAGTACCTCTGTTTGTTGGCTCATGTCAAACCCGACCAGAGTAAAAGCAATGAATCGCGTCATTGAGTGAGGGTATAGGTTACAAAACTATGGTAAAACGATAACATGTAACCTTGCCAAATATTCATTGAAGGTTACAGTCGCTATCCAACCCCCCGATCTCGGAATCGGATGTAATTTCTATCTGCAAATACAAGTGGGGGTTAAACAGCCTTGCAAAGAAAGAGCACCGGCGGAAGAATTTGTACTACTAAATGGGTCCACGCATCCCTAGTTTCTCCAGCTATTCTGTAGTGTCCAGACCTCAAAACAGCCACATTCATCTTTTCGTCATGCAACCTTTCCAGTGATAATCGCCTTCACCTCACCCAACCCCTTTTCGGGATACCCAGTAAGACGAATATGACGAATAACAAGGTCTTCCGGCACCGTATCTCGAATCTCCATATCAAACGTGTGAGCAATTCTTGATATCGTCAAGTACAACTCCGCATATGCCATGCTATATTTAACATGTTAGTAATAAATAGGAATCTGAAAGGATTATCCTTACTTAATACCAAGACACTGTCTGCTGCCCTTAGTAAAAGAGGCGATGAATTTGTTGAGCTGCACACCTTCTTCTGCAGCTTTGACCCAACGTTCAGGATCAAACTTTGATGGATTTGGGAAAACTTCTGGATTCATGTGGACGAAATATGTTGATTGGCTGACCGGCGTCTACGTGCATTTCAATGTGAGCTTATTTGTAGTATTATGGGCGCCTGACGTACTTACACCTGGTGGAATCACAAAATTCTTGTATTGTACTGGCTCCTCGGTCGCTACGCGCGGAAGTCGGATGAGGGGGCCGTGTGCAAGTCGAATACCCTCATTCACAACACCAGTCTGTTTTTTGTCAGATTGTTTATTCCATAAAATGATATTGGTCTTACAAGGTAAGGCAGTTGCTCGAGTGCAGTCCAGGAATGTATATTGTTTTTCGCAGGCGGTAAAGTATCCAACTCGGTACGGAGTTTCATCAATCTCGATTTATCATGAAGGAGGTGAAAAAGCATAACACTCAAAGATCTTGCCGTTGTCTCAGTGCCTGCAAAAACTATCGTCGAAGCCTCATCCTGCAAGCGGTCGATATGCCGTTCTTGGGGCGGTATGCTTTCGTCTCTAAGCGCCTCCAAGATAACCGAGTTAGTGTGGCCCGCTTGTTCGTCTTGCTGAGCAACAAGAATCTGTTCTCGTAACATATTGAACGAAGATAGCATTTTTGCGGTGCCAGGCTGTATGAGTCGAATAATTGGAATGGGTAGCGTTTTCATGCAACGTGTGACGGAGGGGAAAAATCGAGTCCAATGGTAAAAGTCGATGAGACCCAATATAGCTTCCTTAACTTCAAATTTGAAATCTTTGGATCCCAGATGGTCAAAGTTTGAGCCATAGAAGTATTGAGTGATCACATCAGCCGTCAAGCATGCAAAGGCGCTGTCAAAATCAACGACTACCCCACGATGCATTTCTTCTTCGAGTCTCGCAATCAGCCGGTCAATCCTCTCATTCATGACTGGCTCCATTTTGATTATCGATTGTTTTGAGAAGTGCTGGCTTAAAATACCCCTTCGGAGTCGATGGAGATCGTGTCCAACGGTTGCGAGACTTGCTTGGGGGACCGCGAATGCTGCAACAGCGTCGAAATCTTTGTCGACTCTTCGACCACCACCAGCATAGATGCTACTGTAGAAGTGGGGGTCGTAGATATGTAATTCTCTGGGATTGATTCGAACTATGGGGCCTTTTGAATTTTATTAGTCTCTATCAACCTCATCATGAGGCATCGGTTTGGGGTTTTCTTACCGTACTTTTGATGCATTCTTTCAATCTCGAACAGATATGTGCCGTCTTTGAGTACATCCCAATAAAATTCCCAAAGAAACCCCATCACCGCTCGCTTTGGTCCAGGAAACCGGCTCAGGGGATGAAAGTAGATGTTGTAAATCCATGTTAGACAGTAGTATGGGATAAAGCCACCCAAAATTGTCCATACAACTTTACTTGGGTTCCCCAAATTGATAAGCTCCTCAAACATGACTTGATGATGCAGTTGGACTTTGATACCTCAGAAAGATATGAAAATCAGTAAGATAATCCTTCTTCCAGTAGGGGAATGTTTCACGAATCAAAATCAGTCTCTATAATTATCAAGGACTGTTTGTGGTACTAAGCTCAATATGTATATGTTAAGAAGAAGCGATAGTGGATGACAAGATATGCCCCGATATCGCCTTAAAATTTAAAACTGCCGCTGATGAACTGATTTTGTTTCGAATACTCCAATATGAATAAGTGCTCTGTACTTTTGTTGATCACCGATGTCTTGCACAGAATCAATTGAGCACCCGTCACATATGACTCGATGTTGTGTATTGTACATTAAGCCCCATATGCAGAGTAGATATTGAAATGTGGGTATAGACCTAGCAGCAAGAGCCAATCATTTCATGAAAACAAATTGGCAAACCGTAACGAGGCTTCTGAGTAACGATGTGCCGTGGCGCAACCTGGAATGATTGAAGATTGCCTCGGTTCTCCCTTTTCATTTCTCCCGATCTGCGTGGCTGGCTTAAGTACAATATTTGGAGGAACAACATATGCGGCAACAGGTTTCATTGTGCCGACTTTCTAAAATTAACATTTGTGCACTTACTACCTCACACTGATAGCTAAGAGGGTAAAAGCTCTATTCCCAGCTGAATACGCAGAATCATACACTCAATCAACTACATCCCTCCACACATCAATAAATGCATTGGAATCCCAAGTAATCTTTCTGCTTTCACCAAAATGACCAAAGACGATTTCCCACTCGACCTATACTTGGGCTCCTTGGTGAAATTTCTAGACGCCATCGAATATCACGACGACAATTTCAGCAATACGAAGCGGCTGGAGACCCTTCAATATGTCTACTCCGAAACGGCAAAACACTTCGCTCGACCAAATCAGCAACGTTTGGTCAAAATGGATCCGAGGAAACTCGCAATCGTCATGCGCACTAGCGTACAACTTGTAGTGTACTGTTGGGTGAAAATTCCTCGAGAAGTCATGGCTGCTATCAGCATCTATTTCGTGCATATTGTGTTGCTAGATGATGATAACAGTGACCCTCATAAGGACATGGAATATTTCTCGGAAAACCTCATCGATGGCAACCAACAAAAGCACACATTCTGGTTCATGATGAACGCTTACCTCCCGAAGTTTCTCAAACACTATGGAAGCTTTTGCGGGCTCGCCATATTCCGCAGCACTTTAGATTATTTTCAAGGTTGCTGGATTGAGCAACACAACTTTCAAGGGTTCCCGGGCTCAGATTATTATCCCGGGTTTCTTCGACGGATGGTCGGTCTTGGTGGGATTTGCGGAGCAAGTCTCTTCCCTGCTGAACAGTTCGATGAAAAATCACATTTCTTAGAGATTACAACTGTCATTGCTCAAATTGAGCCTATGATTGCTTTTGTAAATGATATGGTATCATTCTTCAAGGAGTTCGGCAATCCACGGGACCAGGTTAGCCTGGTCATGAATTATTGCAAAGTTGACGGAATCACTTTGGAAGAGGCATTCAAACGACTTACCAAGGAGACGATCAATTGTGTTGAGCGACTGAAGCAGATCTTCGATGATGGAAAAACGCCAGAGATCACAGAAGCAATCCATGCATTCATCCATGGATACGTTACCGTGAGTGTTATACGAGTTCTTATTCCCTTTTACAGGTAGTTTTAGGAGGACTGAAACATTTTTTCTTCTTCCTCCTCCTCAAATATACTTCTAAAAATGGCATTACTGACCCCAAGATCTTCCTCAGTGGCACTTCTGCGATGAGAGGTTTCGAATGAAAGAGGTCAATGAGCTGGCGAGCAAATCCCTTTACGGAGACAGATTTCGACAATACTATGACAAAGCTGTGGGCGTGGGTGTTTTTGATGTTAGAGAATGGGGGCCTACGACTCTTTCGATTGAAGGAGTTTTGGGAAAGAGGGGTCTCATCCAAAACAAAGAAACAGGCCACCAGAGTCTCCAACTGCAGAACTCCACCGAAGGGAGCCAAGGGCTTCGACGAGGAAAGAGACGCAGGATATGGTCTTCCTGGGAATATTGAGGGATAATTGTCTAAGTGTGATGTCTAGTTGTTGTATTTCTTATTGTTGGAATGATAATTGTAATTGCGTCAAGCAGTGGAACGGGGTTTAGACCAACGTGCCATCTAGTTTTCAAGATTCAAGATTCCCAAAGAGTCCGCAGACCCGCTCCCACTCGAAGGTCTAAGGCGCTGCGCACTCTCACCGTCGCCCCTTATTATCACCCCCACCCCCCCTCTTGATGTCGCTGGCGGAGAAGTGAAAGAGGAGAAGAGTGGAGGTGGTGGTGGTGCACCACAGTTATACAAAATTACCCGAGCTCTGGCCCTTGCGAGGGCTGATACCAGATTGATTAGGAAGGCTTGTAAATTAAATAAATCAAATTAAGTTACCTCACCGATATAACTAATATTTCTCCAACCTAATCATGGTATCAAAGATGTCGCAATGCGTAAAATGATCATCATGGTAGAGAAGGCCGTATTTCTCATACGTGATCTTCCACCTTGCAGGGATTTTAAAGCTCTTCCATGCTTTCGTATGATTATAACTAGGAATTAGACTCTCATCCTCGACGCACTTCTTCATGTACTCCTCCGAGGAGTCCTCGATATCAAAAGTTATCGATTTTTGTGCGACAACGAACATGCGGGATAAGACTGCTACAAAATCCACATCATCGAGATATACCAAAGCACCGAAACACACGACATGATCGAATTGAACTGGCTTCATCATCGCGGATTGCATCGTCTCAATTATTACCGGCGACTGGTAACACTCACGAATCGCAGGACTTGAGGTCATGTCAGGTGAGAGATCGATACCGACAATGGTAGAGGAGAAACCTTGCTCCTTGATGAGTTTACCAAAGAGCCCAGTACCACAAGCAACATCCATCACCGTACCAGTCCAAATATAGTCGGCTACGAGTTTCTGGAGGATTTGATAGTAGGGAAATTCCATCACCTCCTTGTCGTATATTGTTGAGTACTCGACATAGGTGTCGACAATCTTTTGGTTTTCAAATGTTGCGTTCTGGCTTAACCTTTTGACGGCGATCAAAAGATCAAGTAATGCTGCATGGCCTCCTCTAGGTAACGAGGGGTCAGTTGTGACCTTTTCTCAGGAAGTCTCAGGTGTACAGAGGAGAATAAACAAAGTTCAAAATCAACTTACGGTACGGTTCTCTCCACCAATACCTCGGTCGATGAAATCAAATCGCCAGAGAATATTCGGGGGTTGCTACAAATCCTTATGACCTCATGCTTTCCAACATTTTTATCAAATGTGAGGTCCACGCAAACGAGACCACATCGATCCCCAGGTTTTACAGGAAGTAAAACTGCCCGAGTGGCGTCGAGTATTCTGGTCAGCAGTTGTACGTCAACAACAGTCGAGCCAACCTTCCCTTGATGACATTCAACTGGATCGAAAGGCAGTATCTCGTTGCCCGTTTCGAGAACCAGCACGGAATATTCAGTACTAGGAGTCAATTCGAGACCAAGAGAATTTTGAGGTCCGGCTTGTGAAGTGATGTATGTGGACTCGTTAGCGAAACCGAGAACCGTTTCACCACGAGCCTCAAGTAACTTCGTCACTTCAAAAACAGTGTCTTTGATTTTCTCCTCTGGCCACTGGTAGGAGACGTTAGTAATTTCGCGATGAGCATTCCGAAATTGGATATCGACATACCACTGAAAGCATGTAAATAGCGAACCCCTCATCTTTCATGTTGCCAAGATCTTGCTTGATTGTTCCCGAGTTGATTATTTCATGGTGGATTTCGTGTTTTCCGGCATCAATGTATGGGGTTGGATCACACCAGTGCCCCCTTTTCTATTGAGTCATGGAGTTAGCTGAACTGTCGCGACTTCGGGGTGCATTTATGTACATAATCTTTGAGGGCAACTCACAAGGTCGTCTGCTTCATCGTGGGATATTTCCAGAACAGCAATTTTCATCTTTTTGTGAATTTTCTTCGAAATTGTAAAGCGTATACAAATAATGATAAATTGAAGGAAGAGCGACTAGTGAACTCAAAGTAAAACATGGGGGGAGCGAGAACACCCCGAACTCTTCTTCCCCCCTTCCCCTCCCATAACAAGCAGTGCTTCCAATTCATCTATTTAATGTCCCACAGAAAATGCGACTCAAACAACGACATCACCCGAGGCCTGCAGATTTCCGGCCGTGCCGGAGTGGTACATCGGCTCGGTATGAACGGTGTAGCGTAGCTAGCAGAACAAAAATTCAGTATAACGTTGTGCGACGCAATGAATTGAACGCGAAAGAATTTGTTTAACCCGAGAAAGTGCTCAACCCTCCACTCATATCTCAATGGAGCCTAATACTTGGTTTCTCTTTTGCCCCCCTCTTTTGGACCCAAGTATCTATTTACATTGAGACTCGGAAACTGAGGGGTCTGGTAACACTCAGTATAACAAAAGAATTCGTGAAACAATTTGGATTATTGACCCAGATCCTTGAGGACAATAAGCTTCTTTGAAGCTTGGCAAACTAAAAGAATCCTCGCCCTTCATCCTCATCTTTCGAACATACAGCAAGATGAACGGAGCCAGAGCACAAACTTCTTCTACCAATTACAATACCATTGAAGCGAAATACGAAAGATTACTCCGATGGGCACAAGGAAATGGATCATACATCCACCCCTCTTTGAAGTATATTGAAACTGCAGATCGAGGGGTCGAAGCAATCATCGACCCGAAAGGAGCAACAGTCAAATCGAATGAACAGTTCCTGCGCGTTTCATACAACCTGACACTTTCATATTTCAACGCCATTTCTGCAGGCATTCCAGGATCTGGTTATCATCCTCACTCACAATCCTTTCCCCAGGAGTACCTTAGCAAGAGCGTGGACCATGACACCATCAATGCCCTCTTTCTTGTCCAGCAATATCTCTTGGGCGAAGCTAGCTTTTGGTACCCGTACGTGAGCCTGACTATGATATACTGGCTAAATTGCTGACAATAGGACCGACCACAGGTACATTCAAGTACTACCTCAGCCCAATGATGAGAAAAACAGTGCAATTCCGATACTCTGGGGGGAACAGGATCTAAAATGGCTTCAAGGAACGCACTTGGAAGACATGGTTCCAGAGCAGAAAGCGGATTTGAAAATTCGTTGGCTGGAGGCCACGGCAGCTTTGAAGGCCGCAGGCTGGGATACTTCTGCATACACCTTGTTTGTATCTTCATGCTGAAACATACTTGCGGCTAACAGGTTCGATATAGAGAATTGGGTATGTGGGCACACTACATCTTCCTGTCACGATCCTTTTGGTCGATCGCATTTGAAGGAGACATAGACAATGTCAAGCCCGAGTATCAGGTGCTGGCAAAGTGCGGTGTGAGCCTCGATGACACCGCCAAAATCCTGATTCCAGTCTTAGACTCTTTGAAGTGGGTATTCTCCGAGTTCTTTTTTCCTCTTTTGGGTTGTTCCGTGAGCATTGAGACACTGTTTCCTGCTCAGACAACTCACTTCATCTTCCTATAACCCTGCTTTCTCCTCAACTTTCCTCAAATATTCTTCTACAAATAGAATTACTGACTCCGAAATTATCCACAGCCATGAGCAAACCGAGCCGCTAGAATATGAATTCGTTGAGGGTTGCCTTGGTTTAGCCAAAGTGATAGACATGGAACCTGGGCATAGAGTTCATCTCCCATATGACAAAGACACGCAAAGATTCAACAACACCTTCCGTCAGTATCCATATCTTCCTATCATCAGTATGAATTGATAACTGACCTTCCACCTGCAGTATTAAAGGAGTTTGGATTCATTCTCCCCGACAACCAGGCGTGTGAACTCACGCTCCGGTTCCCATTCGATCTAACCAAACCAATGCACCCCAGTCACTCTGTCTTCAGCACCGCAGCCACCATCGATGAGCCTTACGCTTTCGCATATGAGACACATCTTGCCTTTGTCACCGTTCGGTCTCCTTCGCGTGATCGACGAGGAGTGATGAATCCTGATCATCCCGTGCAGGCTCTTAGACACTTCCACCCCACATTCGTGTCCATGGTGTCATTCCATGTGGCTACGTTGGCGGAGCGAGCTGCTTTGAGAAAAGAACCTTTCATTTTGTCTTCTGAGAGGCATAGGCTTGCTGTCATCGAGTTTTTGACCGGGCATTTGCAGAAAATGTTGGACGACTTGTATCAAGGGAACCGGATGCTCGAGATGCCTACGAACCAAAGGCAGAGAGTAGCGAAGGCATACAGGGACGGGCAGGAAGAAATACTTGTGGAGGTGCTGGCTGATATGAAGCGGTGTCGTGGATGAGCCAAAAGAATTCCAACAGGGTGGCATTTGTTATGATCGACAGTAAAATTTTGTAAAATCCAACCTGTCATACCAATAGAAAGCCGAGACATGAGACTGATTTTCTACAAAAAAGAAGTTCACTCGCTGTCATCGAAGTCCACACCCTTTCAAATTCCAATCACAGAAATTTTACTTCACGTGACCACATTCACTTTTCATCCTTCCTGAGGTATAAACCGTACTTGACTAAGGGGGAAGAAAAGCCTCTAGAAAAGTTTAGCTTTCATCAGAACTATCTGCCCCGCTGTACTTAAACTGTGGGTACTTATGATTAAATTAGGGACTCCTCCAGCAACGAAATAGTGGGAAGCCGATGAGCAAGCAAAGAGTTTGAATATTCTCTATGACAGCGCCACCGTGACTTTAACATCCACGCCATATCAGAGTCGCGTGTCTTATGAATTCCACTTCCGCCTCAAGAAACTTGGTAGCTAGACTGTTCGTTTGGGTAGAAGTGGTTGCTCCCCTCAACCCCACGGGAGAAAAAGACAAGATCGGTCCTTCCCTCCTCCGCCACTTAACCTCACGCCATGGAATGGTGTTAGTGTTAATAAGGCAAGATGCAAACCCCATCCAAAGTACAAAACCCTGAATAATTTGACTACCAAAAAAATGCCCATTAAAGAATAACCTTGCAGCCGGCGTTCAAATTGGCAAAAAGAGAAAATGGCAAAAACATACAACAGCAGGTATTCGCTGGTGGTCACCCACCCAACTACTAATCTGCCGATCTGAGGCTTGTGTATGGCAGAGCGGACGGGATGCCCAATTCTCCTCAGTCTATGGTCGTATGTGATAGTATTGGCGTTAAAGTAAGATAGATAGAAAGACTGTGTTGCTTGGGGGTTGCTATTGTGTAACCTTCATTCTAGTGCGAGACGGACAATTTTCACGTTAGATGAGATTGTTTTGATCTACAATTTCTGTTTCTTCTAGCTACCATTATTTGTATCGAAGCCTTCGGTTTTTCTTATTTTCAGAGAAGTTTTCTGTGGTCTCGAGAGGAAGAGTTGAGAAACAACAGGCCACCTGATTGGTCCATTTCATTTTCCGGGCGGCGACAAGGGGCAGAAGAGCTAGGTTAGAAAGAAGATAAACAGCTGGAAGATACATTGTAAACGCGTCCTGCATTAGATTACTGCACTACAAGTGTATTTATATCTTAGCATATCTGGTCCATGATCTGATCTAAACTTCGACCAAAAGTATATGTAATGTAAGCCTTGGATGCAGAATTTCCGAATGCGCTGGGAATAACTTCTTTCAAATTACACAACTAATATGTACAAAACTGATGACAAGCAAAGCATATGTTGGCGAACAAAAGCCAAGTCAAAGCTAATTTGGTCATTAGTCACCTGATCTTCCTCCTCCCCAACCGTGGAAAACTTCCAACGTCATGGGATTGGAGGTTATTACTCTCGGAGTGGAAATTACATAACCAGGAAGATCCAACGTTTCCTTTGCTTTTAACCGGTAGTCTATTCCTCTAGAGAGCAGTTTCAATGGCAAGTAAACTCATCAGATGATCTTCTATATTTCCGATAGCTCAACAACCTCGGCTAAGAAGCGTCTACGCGTATATTAACCGTCGCGCTAAACCGTTAGCAAGCCATTTCTGGTGCGTACGTTTACCTAATATTACGCTGGGCAACGGCTGAAATGCGAGTGGCTGGAAATCAAATGACGAGAATTGGGTTGGTTTCAGCCACGAAGGCCTTCCTAGAGCTTAATACGCGAGTTATCAAGCTTCTAGAAAAATCTGGAAGAATTTTCCACAAGATTAATTTTGTGGGGATCCCGTAGCCAAGTCTGGCACTTTGCGGGTTGCTGCAGCCCCGTGGAAGAGCCTCAGGGCTTGGCTCAGGGGTGCGACGCGCGAGTTGACTTCCATCCCGACGACACCTCACCACATTTCTCTGACGGCCTCAAGTTCTTTGGTCAACTTGCGTTGAAATTTCAACGCCACTTTCCGGTATCTTTTTGCACACTACCGCCACGTTTGTATTTGTATTCGCCTCACGCAAGTGCATGTTCGCATTGACTGAAAATTCTGACTCGATCGTATGGTAGAGCCACAATATTCGGTGAGATGAGGTAAAAGAAACAAGGTAGCGCGTCAGAGACCCATAGTATTGACTCTTGTAACCCACAACATTTCCTGAGAAGCCTGCCCGCCTCGAGATTCAGCGAAGCAGGTTGCGACGTTGGCCGTTCATGATGCAACTCTTCTCCTGGGGAAGTTGGTTGCGAGGGGTCAGAAGTTTAGGGTTGGTGGTGAGAGAGGCACTTGCAGCAGGCGCGACTAACTGGCGAAAACGTCATGAACCAACAAGCCCAGAACGATGACCAATTGCCCAACTGACCAATTGCCCAACTGACCAATTGCCCAACTGACCAATTGCCCAATTGACCGCCTCGTCTTCTCGGTTGAAGATCTCTCGCGGAAAGAGCGACCCCCTCAATTTCACAAAGCCTCAAGGGAAAACGCGGGGTGTTCCTTCCCAAAAACCACCCAGCAAGGAAGTGCTCCCCCTCTTCTTCCCGAATTTCCGACTCGTCCACACTTCCAAGTGCTCCTCCACTGATTGCCTGACACAAACTGGACAGTAATACATTCTTCGTATCATTCTCGGCTCTATTAGGTACTACTTTCATAATAAGTTAAAATCTCTGCCCGCCCCCCTCGTCCTTCATCTTTTTTCCCTCCAGCACAGCATTGTTGTCCTGCAGCACGCACCCTTCAGACCTGCTCAACGCCCCAGCAAAGCTCCAATCAACTTTCGAGCTTCACCCACCCGGCCCCCTATTCGGATTCCTCCTCCTACAACTTCGGCCACATGTCAGACTTCGCAGAAAAGGGTATCACAGCCGCTCCACCCGCTGACAAAGATCCAAAGTCTTCAATGGACGGCAAAACCTCGACGCCGGATTCCAGCTCGCAAAATGCCAAGGATGAAATAGTGGGCGAGGCCGAGCTGCTGGAGGCCCAGGGACAGCAGCACTTCAAGCGTCTGGGCTGGAAGCGACTGACGGTGGTGTTGCTGGTCGAAGCAATTGCTCTCGGTGCCCTCTCGATCCCCGGTGCCTATGCGACCCTTGGGATGGTGGCAGGTGTCATCCTCACCGTTGGACTCGGATTGGTCGCCATCTACACCAGTTATGTCGTCGGACAAGTCAAATTGAAGTTTCCCGAAGTTGCCCATTATGCCGACGCCGGACGATTGATGATGGGAAGATTTGGATACGAGTTGATTGGTGCCATGTTTGCCTTGGAACTGATTTTCCTGGTCGGATCGCATTGCTTGACAGGAGCTATCGCTTTTGGGAACTTGAGCCACAATGCCATCTGCTCGCTTGCTTTTGCCTTTATCTCCGCCATCGTACTCTTTGTCGTCGCAATCCCTCCCTCTTTCGCCGAGGTGGCCATTTTGGGATACATCGATTTCGTATCAGTTATGCTGGCAATCGGCATCACCATCATTTCCACCGGCGTTGTGGCTGGTAAGGCTCCTGGTGGACTGTCAGCGGTCAATTGGTCGGCTTGGCCCAAGGAAGGTATCACCTTCTCAGAAGCCTTCAACTCGGTTACCAACATTGTTTTCGCCTATTCTTTCGCCGTCTGCCAGTTCTCCTTCATGGATGAGATGCACAGTAAGTTCAGTCCAAACAAACAATTGCGAATTGAGCTAATTTGGTGCAGAGCCAAAGGATTTCGTCAAGTCCATCTGGGCTTTGGGTTTGCTTGAAATCTTCATCTACACCCTTACTGGATCCTTGATCTACGCCTTTGTTGGCCAAGATGTCAAATCCCCAGCGCTCCTTTCAGCAGGACCACTGATGGCAAAGATCGCCTTTGGAGTCGCTCTCCCAGTCATCTTTATTTCTGGCTCCATCAACGGAACCGTCGTCGCTCGATACATCCACGGACGTTACTACAAGGGCTCGGTGCACCGATTCGTCACTCAAACCAGAAGGGGTTGGGTTACGTGGATCTCCTTACTCGCCGTGATAACTCTCATCGCATGGCTCATCGCCGAGGCTATCCCCTTCTTCTCGGATCTTTTGTCGATTATGTCTGCTCTGTTCATCTCCGGGTTTACCTTTTACTTCCCGGCTATGATGTGGTTTATGCTTATCAAGAAAGGGAAATGGTATGCCAAGGATAACTTGTTCTTGAGCATTGTTAATGGAATTGTTTTTGTTATTGGAATGGTTGTTTTGGTTGCTGGGACGTACTCGGCTATTGTTGGGGTTAGACAAGGGTATGCGAAGGGGACAGTTCGTAATCCATTTACTTGCGCGCCACTTGCTTAGGAGGGTGTATTGATACCAGGGTCGTGTATTTGTTAGCGAGCGATATTTTATGGAGGGGGAATGAAACAAACAGTATAGGTGGAAAAGAATAAATACCTTCATCATCTGATTGAGTTCTGCTTCTTGATGACTAATCAAGCCCCGGGTTTTGAGCGAATGTATTCCCAACTTCCCATTTATCAGGGGCGGTTCTTGCAAACCAGCTGTAGCACTCGAGCATGACCAATAAACCATTAACTCTTTAAGGGTAAGTAATATTCCCTTTTGTCAATATGGCTCCTCGGCAGAAAGAGTGGGACGAGCAGTATTTCGTAGCTACGCCTGAGAATCAAATCGAGCCTAGATTATTTTGTTATTCAATAAATAGTGACTTGATTATATTATACTACAAGTCTACAAGAATTCGAGTTTTGAACAGAATTTAGGTTGTGAGTTTGTATCTTCGAAGCCGCCGCTTTTCGCTCGCTCTCTACTTTATCCGTCCACGCCTTTTTGCGAGCAGAGCTGCTGTGATACCCGAACTTGGAACTCTTTGGAGTATTTTTACTACCCAACTTTACAAGGCGTTGTCGCGCAGTGCCCGGGAAATATTTACCCCGAGTTAGTTGCTTGGCTCGGGAAAAAAATTGTTTGCTCAGAATTCACTATACTATAGGCATGTAAAAAGTTAGTTGTTTGGAGATATTTACCTAGAAATACTTTCGGAGATACTTTCGGAGATACTTTCGGAGATACTTTCGGAAATATATTTAGAAATAGTTGGAAATAAATTTCTTTCTCGGAGATATTTGCTCGGAGATATTTACTCAGAATTACCTTCGGAAATACGTACCTGGGAGTAGCTCGGAGATATCTGCTTGGGAATATTTACTCGGAATTACCTCAGAAATAGTTATTCGGAAATAGTTCAGGAAAGTGAGTTTATAAACAGGTATACTCTAAGATGAAATAATTCCAAGCTAAATAATTCCGAGATTTTATTCCAAGAAAAAAAATTAATTCCCGAGTAAACTAATTCCGAGAATACTAAGAATGAGAAAATAACTCTATGAGAATGTAAATGTGAGAATACAAATCCGAGAATCTAAATCCAAGAATATTAATCCAAGAATATAAATCCGAGAGTATAAGTCCGAGAATATGTCCGAGCATTTACTTGCGATGATTTATTACGAGCATTTATTTCTGAGGCGGAATATTCCCGAGACGTGGCAGTAGATAGATAGAAGGCCAGGCTTTGTAGTTCCACGGCAATAAATCCGCACCAGCGACAGAAAAATTATCTACGAGCTCGGATATATTCAGCATCTTCTCCATCTGCTTTCGATTTTCGTCTATTTTTTGCGAGCGTTTGGTGCTGAGTTATGTATTGAAGCGTTCGGAAGCTTTTGGCCTGTCGAAGGGGAGAGTTTTTAGGGATGTTTAGAGGTATTTTGTATACTTGTAGAAGTACTTTGGGGATCTGCGAACCATATGACTGGATATTCTCTACTAAGAATGGGGGAATAATATGTATTCGAAAGGGCTGTAGTGTCGGATAATCGGAGAAAGGGGTCTCGCGAGAGGTGTGGCCACGTGGAATTGCTATGCTAGCTAGCCAAAAAAAAAAAAGATCAAAGAGATTACGGAAAAGAAAGGTTGCTGCAAGGATTTGGGGCAGATCTTTCATTCTCTTATACTGTGAAATAATGTTCAGCAACTAAAAGACGCACGGACAGTAAAGATTATTTCTTAAGCCAATAAGAACTCAAGATAACCGAACCAGTAACAGAATTTAGCAACCGAACTCTTGATGCAGCAAAAAGGCTTATGAATAGAAAGCCCTCCCTAACAGTTGTTACAGCCCCATTTGGAATCTCTGAATCTCGGTGGAATTGGGCAGCCTTTGCCTCGTATCTCCTGGAGCAACCTTTCCGACGATATTCCGCCTTGACGTCAAAGCTGGACTCCTGACGCTGACTTCAAAAAAGGTAGTATAAAATATCATCGTAGCGGTGGCAGTTTCTGAAGATGGGATTTCGCGAGAAGGGGTGTAACTGTTTGGGATTTTGCTAGACAATAACAAGGGGTCGCTGATGTATTATGTTGTGTGGTGTAGAAGTATACTTCGTCGTCTGAGACCCAATGCCGGGAGATGTCGGGAAAAATACGGAAGCTGGGAATTCATTCGTACAGCAATATGGACATGATGAGCAAGCGATAATCGGTGGCTTTGCGATTCACGGCCGAGACTCTCTTCTTTCCGTGGTATTCTAGAGGTACCGTAGCCTCGAGCAAAGCACGTGCATAACCCACGGCGTTACACTAATATCTAATATTAAATTCAACTCCGACTCTTCCTCCGCTAAGCACGATACAGTTGCAGTCTTTTACTTCAACATTCGACTGCGACAACCAAACTACACACATACACTATCGGAAACATCTTGCGAGGTTCTCGGTAAGCTCTTTGCCCTTTGTGATAAACGCGTCGAATAGAACTGATAAGCAATAGCCTATTTTGCAAGCTCTGGGACCAAAACCAGCTCCTCTTCTATCCTCCCTCGCCCACCACTTTACTCCTCATCATCTCCTCTCTCCTCCCCTTCCGTCCTTTCCCCTACTCATCTTCGCCGAAGCCGTTCAGTCATCGCGATCGGCTATTTCCCAGCCCTTCGTATGAAACTCTGGAGGTGAACACGAGCTGGACTCTCCATCGTGAAAACCGCACTACGATCCACTCCAAGGTATCTGGCCCTTCCAACATGATCGTTCCAACCGGTCCGACAAGGGCAAGAAATCGCAGAAGAAATGACCCCGGTGGCACAAACACTAGCTTCCAGGAGACCTTTTCAAGCACAAAGACCATCACTGCGACCCTAACCGACTGGAGAGGTATCCCAACCGGGTCTAACTATCCAGAGTCGCAGGCGATGTCTCTCGTACATCTTCACATCACACTAGAGTCGGTGGACTTGAGCAGTGAATTCAGCATACAATGGCATTCCGACTGAAACTGCAGTGGCAAGGAACCATATCCTCTCTCCATATTCGCCGGAGCCATTTTGTCATCACGATAGGCCATTTCCCACCCCTTCGTATGCGGCTGTGCAGATTCCACTCTAAAACATCCGGCAAACTCGACCTCGACTAACCCCCCATCGTGAAAACCGCACTACGATCCAGTCCACGATTCAGCCTGAACAATTTCTCCTCACATACCTAATCTCTACCAACCTTTGGGCGGCCACAAATACCTTTACCAGATACAACGAGCGACAATGAGGGACTCATTCTCCATGTCCAATATCCCTACAACTGAGATCAAATGTCTCCTTGCGCGCCTAACGAGCGACCCGGAGGGAACTCTGGTACCACCGATAACCATGAGCAATCCCTTCAAAATACGAACCAGACTTTGATGAGAAGACTAGCACACCTGGAGCCGAGCGCAAGTTACTGAGGTGCACTCACCAACATCATAGACCCTTTACTTCACTAGTCACATCTCACAAGAAGTCTGTATGCTCGTCTTCCACTTTTGGTGACAAGACTTTGGAAAGTAGCACAAGAGTCTAGAACAATTCGCCATGCCTGTGGTTTTCGACGCTTACAACTCTTCTGACACCCTAAGCGACGCGAGCGACGCGGCATCCGCACCACCATCTCCCAACAACAACATTCAGCCAGGCCGGGAACCACGAATAAAGCATCATGATATAGAGCTTTGTATTCCAACTGGATCTGCTGTGGGAAGGAACCGTCGACGAAATGGTGGTACCAACAACAGTTTCATCCCCAGTACAAAGACCATCACCGCGACCCCAACCGAGTGCGGAGATATTCATCTTCTTACAACGTCAACACACGGCCCGTCTTTTACTATGCTCGTACATATCGAATTTCATGAAAATGAAAGGGTTTGGTGGAAATCTCACGGACATGGTCAGCAACATAAAGAAGCCATCTCCCGAATTTGAGGAATTATCGTATGATGAAGAATTTGATTTGGAAGGTCTGGGACAGCAGACTCTACAGAATTTAGACTCGCATCTCCCTCCAATGCGTATGCCTGCCCGAGCAGTCATGTCACCAGCACCATTTGGCCGGCCAGGAAGCAGTAAAGGTGTTGAGGTACATGCACGAGTACCCTGTGGGATTTCACCGCGTCTATCCCACGCACTACCAGTCCAGGACACAACCCCTATTGTTCCTCCGTCTCGAGCGTCAACCTATCTCATGAATATCCAAACGCGTATTCTGACTGACCGACCGTGACGTCCAAGAATACAGTCGAACCCGCTGCGTTGTCGGGCCTTGCAGTAGGTTTTGGCACCAACGACTTCGATGACCCAGTGGCGTTCACCGATACGCTGGATCAAGAGCCCCTTTTCCCAGCCGATTGAGACCAGCAAGAAACGCCCCATATGACGGCAACCTCTATTCTCCCCACTTCCTCAATCCACCCAACACGGATCGGTATATATACTGGGGGAGGATATAATGGATAATCCGGAACGTATAAACATAAAATCTGTTCACTTTAATTTGCAAAAAGTATTATGTGTGTGATCTATTTTCATTCCAACTCCCTATGCAGTGCTATGCAGTGATGTGGAAACTGTTAAAACAAAACACCCCAACCCCGTCTCCGTCTCGAGACATCTGAAAAGACCGAACTTTTTGGTGGTATGATTGCAGCTTTGTAAAAACCAGTTATTAGAAAAGTATTCGTTCTGTATGCGTGTCTGTAGTCGTAAAAAATTGAATCCCAGAGGCAAGAAGTTTAAAAAGCAGAGACCATGACTCCTCCAACTGGGTTGGATGCGGGACGCATTCCTTCATCCTCGTCATCGCTTGGGTCTTCGAAGCCGTGGTCGACCTCTTTCTCTCCGCCCTCTTCCTCCTCTGCCATTTCTTCATCCTCGTCTTCTGAGTCTTCATTGTTTGCATATTTGGATGCCTCCGAGTTCTTTGCAGCCTCTGCCTTCGCCTCCTCCCGCTTCTTTTGAGCCTCCTTGCCCGCACCTCGATATACACTAAGAAGCCAACAATGTTAGAATGTAATTCTTGATAGTATGAAAACAACGAAGAAACTCACTAGCCGTCCTTAATTTTCTCCTCCTCTTCCTTCATCTTGGCTGCTTGCTCAGCTGGGGAGAGACGCTTATAGGAGGGCAATGCCCGAAGGTCGAGCCGCATGTTCGACAATGCTCTCTGCAAGGCATCTTTCTCTGGATCGCGTCCTAATTGGCGACTAGAGCTTTCAGGAAATTGGTCCATGGGAAAGGGGGTTTCGGGTACTTACGCAACACGCTTCTTCTCTCTCTTGCGAAAGAAGGCCTCCTTTTCGCCCTTGCTGACAATGTAGCCCCAGATTCCTTGCTTCTTTGCATTTTGACGGCATTTCTTGTCAATATACTTCTTCCAGGCGTTCATCTCGTCTTTCTCCTTCTTCTGGTCTTGCTTAGAAGGCATTATGACGGTTGGATTTCGTATGAGGACGTGTTTTTCTAGAATTGCTATTGGAAATGCTAGAAATCGATAGTATGTTGAGGTATGACTGGAGAGCAAATTACAACGCGCTCTGGTTTCAGGATATAGCGAGCGTATGGGTTCGCCGATCGGCAAACCAAAATCGGTGGCAGTGCGATAATTTGCCGAGAACCCCTTTCGAGCGGCAGCCTTGAGTGAAGGTGCATAGGTACCCCACCAATATTCAAATCCTGTCTCTTTTCTCCGCAGAACACCACATAATTGCACCTTTTATTATCCAATTCCGAAAGCCAAACTGCACACATACACCATGGGAACCATTTTGCGTGGTTCTCGGTAAGCTTGTGGCGACTAAGGCGGCGAATAGAACTGATAAGCAACAGCCCGTTCTGCAAACTATGGCCAGCCACCAACAACCACTACCGGAAGGGGAAGAGAGTAGTCCGGTACGTTTATATCCCCTTCGCGTGTTTTCGCCTCTCTAATTTTCTTCAGCCACTTAGTTCGCAGACCATACAGAGTTCGTCCTGCCCCAGCAGGCCCCCTTCGCAGAAGCGAGCGCCTCCGAAGCCTAGATCCTACCCCCCTCCACGAAGGCGTCCCCCTTCAACCGAGCGAGAGGTTTCGGAAGCCAAAATCCTGAGCCTTGAACAGTTCCAAATGGACGATTCAACCTCGTGATCTCCGAATAATACCTCTACACATACCCATTTCGCAGCCTTTGGGCAACCGCATAGCTTCTCAATTGGATTCCGGACCATACGAGAGGAGGGAACCAGTTGACGGAATAGGTGGGAGTGCTAGGTGTTGTACATATTGGAGATGGCTGTTATGAAGAAGGGAGACTTGCAAACGGGCGAGAAGACCTGCTTTTATACTCGCTAAGCGAGAAGGGTTTTGCCATTCCCCGATATCGGCAAGAGTTTTTGGGAAGGAATGAGTGCTTCGATTACTAAATTAGGAAATAACGGTGCTCAATTAATGTTAGAAACGGGGTCAACAGCATTCAAATCAGGAAAGAAGGCACTCAACAAAGAGAGGTTATGCTAGATTGGTAGAGTAATGAGGTGCACGATATATACAAACTGGAATGAAATTTGTTGATAGGTACGGTGATATCTGTACAAGAAAGCCTATTGTTATTTCTGTAGGCAGCAAGGCAGAAACGAAGTCAGCCTAGAGGGCTGACTGGAGGTCTGACTTCAAGGCAGAATAGGATTGATGGTTTATATAATTAGGAGTTCATCTTTGGAGAAGAAAATTAAGTCTTTCACTCTTGCTTCTTGGAAATATATCATTGTGAGAAGTGCTGCATTACAACAAAATTTAATTGACAAATGTCGATTACGTTGAATTTCCAGTAATATTCTTTACTTTATCTCGTTACCATTGTCTTCTAGTATAATATATTTGAGCACCTGGACAAAACAACCTGGCTGGTTCTCTCGCTGAATTGCGTTTCCAGTAAAAAGAGGTGGAATGCCTTTATTATGCTCAAAGAGAACAACAATTGAGTTTAACGTATAAAGAAGTCGAGGAATTTTTGGTCAACGAGAGTTGAACATCCTCAAACTTCCGGTATTGTCGTGTGTTTTACTTAGTTATTCATCTTTTCCAGTATAAAGTTGTTGAGTAATTGTATATCAAACCATAGCCAGTCGTCTGGATAAAATTGCTTCTAGTAAAAGAGACTAAATAACTTTATTATACCGAGAGAGTAGAATAATTCAGTTGCTCATATGAAGAAGGTTTGGATAAGAAAAGTAGACTATCCTCAAGCTTATAGAATGTCCATACGAGTTATTCAATTATTCTTCTCTTCTAGTATAAAATCATTGGGTGGTTGTATATCGAGCACGAGAAGTCCACTCCCTGATTCAAATCCGCTGTAACAAATGATGAAGTGCTCTTATTGTGCTAGACGAGCAGGGTACTTAGGTCAATCAAATGAATAGACTGAAATAGAGAGGTCTTTCGAAAACCAAGTACTGTCAATCTCGTATCATTGTCGTATGATTTTTCCAATTGCTCAAGTCTGTTAGCATAATAGCTTCAAGAAATCGCTGACCAAACACAGAAAGTCCTTTGCCTAGAAACGTTTTGTTGTAACAAGAGATAGCACAATTTATTATGCTAGAAGAGCAAAGCGATTAAATTAAATCTAAGAACAAACTGAAATAGCAGGATATGTCGAGGTTGGACAATTATCAATTTCTCAGTAGTGTTGTATCGTTTATTTAATTCTTCTTTCCCTTCCCGCATAAAATTTTTAAGTGCATATATATTAAACGATAGTAAAACTCTCTCTCTGGTATATATCTACTGTTATAGGGAATGTATGCAAATTAGACTAGGCGATCAGATCTTGAAAAATATATTTTCTTGATGTAATTAGCCAGAGTATTAACGAACTACTCATCTACTGGAGTCCTATTTGCGAAGTCGTGAGTAGAGTAGAGTATGAGTAGCAAGTTAGATAAGTAGAGTGAAGTAACTACATTTGACTACCTAAATACTACTCAAGTAGTCTATAAATAGAAGTAATATACAAATATAAACTAATTTTGGTAGTAAAGAAATCAAGTGTACCAAAAACCAGGCAAGAAAGAAATTACCATTAGCTCTTCCTCTTTGTACTTCTTTCCTTTCCTTTCTTTTCTGAGGAGATATGAAATTCTTGTAGAAATTTCGATAATTGCACCCCGAAGTTATGCCGGTGTTCCCCGAGCCTGGATCGGAATCGGTCCGTACTACTTGAGTAGAGTAGAGTTGCAGTCACTAGTCTACTTTACTCTACTCATTTACAAGAACGATGACTAGCTCAACAACAACAATTTCCCCAAAACGAGCTAGGCAAGTCTAAAGATCAGAGTATCTCGTACAAGATGTTATTTTTAGAATCTTGACATGAAGGTGGTTGTTGAATGTTCTCAGGATGGAATCATTGAATTTTGGCGTGGTTTTTGCCCTCGCCTGGTGCTGGTGCAATAACATCCGAGTCAACACCTCCACTTCATTCCCCAATTCCAATCTCCTTTCTAAGAAGAGGATACATGAATTTCGCGTTGTACCAATCAGTCACGCCACAATTGAGGTAGACAGTATTGGTTTCAACGTGGACCTTTGAACTTTCATAGTCCTTGAAAAGTGGAGAACGAGGTGTTGTACCCCCTCGTCTAAGCACCACTACCTTACCTGCCTGACTATGAAGTCCAAGAATACAGTCGATCCGGCTTAGTTGTCAGGCCACATAGTAAGCTTTAGCATTAGCGATGTCGACGACCCAGTGCACCAATATGCTAGATGAAGAGCCCCTTTTCCCAGCCGACTATGACCAGCAGAGAGTGCTTAAATATATTATACTAGAAGACAACGGCAATAAGATAAATTAAACAATATTACTAGGAACTTGACATGATCGACTTTTCTCGATATACTTATCGTTCTAGTTCTTTTATACGATTGGTTTCATTGCTCTGCCATTCTAGTATAAACTCTTCAGGCGGATAAAGACTGTTGGGGAATTTCCAAGGCAGTCATCTAGAGTGCATTCGTTGTACTGGTATTATGGTAGAAGTCTAGGACAGCTGAAAAAACTGCACAGCAATACTGGAAGCTTGACAACAATCGAAGTTGAGATCAGCTCAAGTTTCCAGGTTTCTTCTCGTGAGCAATTCAATTATCCTACGCTTCCAGCACAACCTCGTTAAAGGGGTGTACGATTACTTGCGAAAACTCAGCGCAATGCGTCTAAAGCAGAGCCTCCCCAGAGTTATCATGCTAAAACTCTCAAATAATTGAACGAGTAGATAACGAAACATAAGCGATGATTCAACAAGGTTTTGTTACCAGTTTGTTCTCATATGCAATTTAATTCCCGACCCTTCTAGCACAACATCTTTCAGTAGACTTCAGGCTCTCTACAAGTGCTCAAAGTACTCTATCCATTGGAAAAGCCCCTGAAAAATATTGTACTAGAGGTTTAGAATAATCGAATTACTCATATGACAAAACTAGAATCTTGAAGATAATCAAATTTTCGAATATCTCTTATTCTAGTTTATTCTTCTGAAGAATACGATTATTCTAGGCTCTGGTATGCATTAATCACCAATTATGGAATTGGCCAATCAGGGCACAGTATTGGCCAATTCTCCGACAATTTAGTCAATATCTCGGACTTAGTAATTCATATGATTCGCCAATTATCTCGTCACACCAACTTTTGCTCTTTTGAGGTTATTCCAACATTTCAATCTCTTCAGCAATCACTCAATACAATAATCGCAAGTCTACTGCTGCTCAACAAGCTGCCTGGAGAAAAAAGAGGGGTAGTGGAGTAGAGAAATACCCGGAACCGGTATCTCTGGAACCTGTTCCAACCTCTCAGATAAGACGGCGAGCCAATAGGAAGCGGAAGAGAGACTTGGTGGAGGCCGATATTTCAGAGGCTGTTGCACTTCAGGATGACCTTGATGAGCAATTCGCTCAAGAGGTAGAAGAGGGTATTGAGCGTGAGCGAAGTGAAGGAGGAAGAGGACTTGCGATTCGTGGAAGAGAAAGGAGAACTACTAGGTCTCAAGCTGTGGCCAATCAGGAGCTAGGAAAAGAGGGGGGTAAGAGGGGTACAAGTGCTGGGAAATAATGGGTTTGGGAATACAGTGGGGTACTGGGAGTTTCTGCCAACCCCTCATTTTCACACCTAAACCGCTGAAACTCGCCTTACTTAAAATAAGACTATAAAGTGAGTATTCCTTATTTTTTGAAAATCTTTGTGAATATTTCTTAGAATTTAAGTTATCTATACTTTACTTACTAGCTAAATACTCGAAATACTCCATATCCAAAAAATTAGAAAGTCCTTATGTATAAACTTAAGTATAAAAAAGACTGTATTTGACGTGAGTTTTGGTGTAAAAAGGGCCCTGGGCGGAAACTCCTAATACCCAACTGTAACTTCGTTTTTAGATAAATTGGTGGGTGGGATGAATCAATAACAAAGCCCGAGATGTTGACGAAAAGAGCACTAAATTGGCCAATCCAGTGATGTAATTGGTCAATTCCATAATTGGTGAACAATGCATACCAGCTCCGAGGAAAACACATTTGAGTGGACTTACAGCCACTTGTGAATGCCTGTGTTTTCATCTTCCTATTCTGATACCAACCTTTCTTATCTAACCAAATTGCTCAGATAGCCTAGCCTCTCCCAACCTAGGAGAAGATCGTTGCCCACTGATACTTAGGTGGGGTAGACTAGATGAGGAGTTTGGGTAGAAAATGGAGGTGGGTCTGGAATGAGGGTTCCCGGTGTCAAGCGAATTGCCATGTTAAACCAGAACCTAAACAATCTCGCTGCATCGCTCCAAGTAAGTTGAGAATCCAAAGCTCAGGAGCGAGTTTCTTGTCAAGATTCGACGTGCGACGTGCAACGAAACGAGACGCAGCATTGAGTGGAGATGAAATGTAATGAAATTAAATCGTTTATTAAGAGACCTAACCTCCGAATAATATATAAAACTCAAAAGAAGCTTTCACATTCGAAGAGAAGCTCAAAGTTAAGAAGAAGTTTAACGTTCAAGTAAGGATTGAAAGTTCGAAAGGAGATTCAAAGTCGAAAGAAGCTTCTACGTTCAAATAAAGTTTTAGAATTCAAAATAAACTATGGATTCCAAGTAAAGATCAAGAACAGATTCCACGTTTAAGAGTGTATCTTTGATGTTCAAAGGCAGTTTCAAGGCTCAAGAAAAATAAATCTTCTCAATTATATAAGAAATAATAACTCTATGAATGTCTATGGAACTCAAACAACGGTCTTCATGATCTCAGTATCCGAAAGCGATATCTCATTCTCCCAACCTCTGCAATGTTAACCTAAGCATTTGAGAAAGATTTGGGCCTCTGAACCGAAATGGGATGAACAAATATCCTTCGCGGATCTTAATGCCACAGTTTCTTCCTGCTATTGCATTTTTCCAACTCTTTTTATACAACTTGTCACTTTGAGACCAGACGAGAGGCACTTTGACGGAAAACGATGACGGAATTAAAGCCTCTTCAAAAGATGAGTCCCGAAAGTTTATGAGAAACGTATTTTTTGAATAGACATGAGATTTCGATCAGCGATCTCCGCTAAAGTAGTCATTTGCAACTTTCTTGGCCTGTTATCGTGAGACGAGATTGGGGTGGGTTGAGTCATGATTACCACTCCTCTGTATGAAGATAAAGGGTAGGTAGTTTGGGTTCCCAAAAATGTGGGCCTTTCTCGACTGCGAACTCGACGAAATAGGAGAACACGAAATTCAGTACTCTCTATAACTAAGAAATGGGCTTTGGTGGAGGCTGCTGAAGTTATGATTTGAAGAACAATTCACAAATTCCTTCAACATGCGTCGCGGGGGAAACCACGTGACCATGGTGGGGGTGTGTGGGGAAGGTGTCTCAGACAAATTCATGAAGTCTCCAATTCATGCACTCGGAGTCAATTGTTTTTCCCACAGTATACATAGAGCCGCCCGTTACAGTTCAGTATACTGAAGGCTGAGTACCCACTGATCAATGCCCCTTTTATTAATGTCTTCATCCACCTTTGGCATGTGACTGAAGCCTGTACCTGGGTATATATTTCTGATGGTTGCATCCAAATACAGAACTTTAGGCATGTGCATGTACTTGAATATTATCAACAATTCTCTCCTGATCTAAGGAGTTGAATCTCAAAAAGTTGGTGGAAACTATCCACTTTTTGAACTTTTGATAAGCGAGTCCAAGTCAACAACATCCTAACTCTAAGCATGATTTCTTCTGATTTTCTATTTCAAAATAAAGAGAAAAAAGCTTCAATGA
Organism: Hymenoscyphus fructigenus; assembly: GCA_001414455.1. Lineage (NCBI taxonomy): Eukaryota > Fungi > Ascomycota > Leotiomycetes > Helotiales > Helotiaceae > Hymenoscyphus > Hymenoscyphus fructigenus. Next base: position 123,178 of record LKUV01000001.1, on the reverse strand, counting down.
TCGTTTATGCAAAATGTTTTCCTCATTGAACTGGATAGAATCTTGATAGGAAATATTTGGTGGGGGCCGTTAATACCCGATATATATATCCGAAATCAACGGCGAAAGCCGGTTGAAGCCACACTATGGCGTAACCAGCAATTTAGCTCATGACAGATGTCACGAACCTCAAAATTTGGACCAACTAGGCCGGCCATTTCAAAGGAAGAAGAAGATATAGAAAGGAGATGAGTACAGAGCGATGCGAAGAAAGGGAGTTAGTGGTAACAAACAACAAGACATAGCAAAGGTCTTCTTTCTTTCAGGCAACAGAGGGATGGGGATGCAACGCGACCAGCGACTGCCGCGACCGAAGAATACTAGCAGAATGCAATTCTCTGGTAGTATACTTTAGCCATTGCTCTTGCAGTTCCTTTCAGGATTGAACAACGAGAATTCAGATAACATCTATTGAAGGGTGTTGTTTGTTTGATTTGTTCACGATGGAGGATGAAAAAATTGAGAAAAGATAAGAGAGCAGGAGGGATTTCAAAACATTTGTGGGTCATGCCAAACTACTTCAGGAAATCCGGTTACTTGCGGCAAGAACCGGTATTGAAAAGGGGTGATTTTAGCGCTATCTCAACAAAGAATACCATTTTAAAAAAACCAAGTAAGTTCTCCTTTCATAGTAAGAAAAAGTCCCCAATTTTATCAAAACTCCTCTCATCATTTCTATCCTTTCAGTCCTTAGTGGGCTCAACTTAGTTTCACAAGCGCGTGTCAAGTTCCATTTCTTCAGTGAAATGGGAGCCGACACCAGAGAAATCTTCTCCCCACGAAGTCATTCTCTCTGCTAGCCATGGACCTGGAGCCAGGTTGATTGATGGTTGGGACTCGTATGTGAAGCCTCCATAATTGGGAGTATCAAAGCCACTAGTGTTTTGTGCCATGTCCAAAGGTACCTCAGTGGGATACGGGTACTCAGTAGGAGCTGTCGACATGGAGTGATCACTGGCATCGAAATTGGTGATGGAATTATATAGGGATGGGTTGTTGTTGAGCCAGTCATTCCATTGAGCGTCGATCTGGTTCGAGGTTTCTGAGACAGAAGAATGGTTCAGGGCTTCATGGTTTTGGGTGCCACTGTTGTCTACTTCGGTCGATGTGTGTGATACATTGGCATATCCCTCAAAGTCATCACAGGCAACTGAGTGTGGTCCGTTTGAGGAGACACTGCTCTTGCGACCCTTATGTTCTTTTTTGTGTTGCATTTTCCCGACGAGTTGGTTGTTCTTCCTATTACTGCTTGTTCCGCTTTGAAGGTCTTCATCTTTGTGGAGGGAGGAGTTGGGTTTGGTTTCAACAGTTGACGTACTATACAAAATCAAGTCGTCAGCAAGGCGTGTACGTGTACATGTGCATGTGCATGTGTATATTTCGAGTTGGTGGCATGAACTAGTTGGGATACATACTCGGTTGTCTTTCTTGTGGAACCTTGTCTGGAACCAGGCGAGGGTTTGTTGTGAGTCATGGTCGCTATGGATTTACAAAATAAATGAAAAGTTTGGATATCTTTGACGAAGTTGGGTTGTTGAAGCCTGGTACTAAGAAGTCATATATTGTTGGGTGTTCTCGATAAACGGGAAAATGCTAATATCTGGTGTTCCACTGCCTGGATTTTCTTGAGAAGGAAAGAAAAAAGCAACGGGAGAAAGGAATAAGGAAGCCTTATATATTAACAACATGCAGTAGGCAGAGAAAGCGGTGTTCTCATCGACATCATCTGTGAGTGCTCTTCAAACCTGATAGAAGGAACGTAAGGCAATATTTTAGTTGCATTTTTGGATTCGCAGGGGCTGTTTTGTGCAAAATGCACAATCTATATAGGGATGCAGGTGCCCGCCAATGGGGCCTTGGGTGCTCACAAATCCCCTGTTTTGCACATTAATATATGCAGACACCTGGCATTGGCGTTTTCATATTTGGATTAACAGGGGTAGTTTTGTGAAAAATGCACAATCTATACAGGGCAAGTGGAAGGCCAATTGTGCCTTCCACTCTTATAAATCCCCTGTTTTGCACATTAGTATGTGAAGGCGCATTAGAATGGGGGTGTATTTCATCACTCCATCATCTGATACGTCGGATTGTCTTCGGTGAGGTTATTGGTGTGGTCGCACTGCATACCGCTCGCCCTGTGGGTTAGGACGAAGGTGTGGCTGACGAGAACTTCGAGAAGTCGGTTGCAGGTTATAATCTCATCCGCCCCCCACATTTTCAAAAATCCTTTGTGATGCTGTCACATTCTGGCTTTTCCTTTCTCACTCTTTGACAACAAAGTCCAATTTGAGCGTGTGTACCCCATCGGAAACTATGGCAAAAGAATGGGACAGCCGTAAGGCTGAGATAGAAACGCTGTATATTACTCAAGGCCAAACACTCGAAGAAGTGCGTCGGATTATGAAAGGACGTTATGGATTTGAAGCATCGTGAGAACCAAGACTCCCATAAAGAAAAACCTAGTTCATGCTAACCGAAACTAGTATCCGGTCCTATAGGATGAAGCTTGAAGAATGGCATTTGAAAAAGAACAACACTCCTCAAAACGGCACCGAACCAACCCTGAGGATAAAAGCGGGGAGAAAACGTACTCGAAAACATCCAATAACAAGGTATGACTAAAAAAGAAGATTAAACAAGCTTCGCATCTAATTCATCATAACAGATTAGCTCAAAACAACCTCGCCACTACTACGAATGTTCCTCATGAGCAGGTGCTTTGGAGAGAAGAATACGCACAAGTATCAAAAACTTCCGCATCACAGTTAAATCATAATTCTGGCTTCGGTTTGGCCCCAATAGCGGCCACTACTGCATATAGAATAGCAGCAACCTTAGATGTATTCAATGCAATATGGACCACTGACCTTGACGCGCTTGAAAAACTTCTATACTCTGGTTCCACTCTTGAAATCCTCGATGCGCAACACCAGACACCACTCATGGCAGCCATTCCTATTGGCAATGAATCTATTGTAAATTGTTTGCTGCGGTACGGAGCAGATGTTGATAAAGGCGGACTTGGTTTTTCCGAAGTCTCGCCAATACATCAAGCAATTACGATGAACAAGTGGTCAGTTACACGACTTTTGGTAAAATATAGCGCAAATTTGGCACTCAGGAATTCCCAAGGAAATACGCCGTTGAATAGCCTTCTCAACAAATCTTGCTGGTGGGAAGATCTAGAAATTATCAGCTTGATACGAATTTTGCTGTCAGCGGGCTCTAGTATCAACTCTGTCAACAAATGGGGTCAGTCCCCATTGCATGCAGTTGTTTCCCAATCCGAGACACATGCTGTCAACGTTCTAAAGCAATTTCTTCACCACAGTCCTGATGTTGGACTTCAAATGAGAGACGGAAAATCAGTTTTTGAACTGTTTCTAGACAGGTCTCACGAAGTCTTAACTGCAGGCTCTCGAAATGTGTATTGGGGGCTTTACGATACGAGATGGGAGACAGTCCATTCTTGTCTGTGCAAATTCATTGAGCTCGGCGCAAGTGCAGAAACCACCATACAAGGTGTGCCATTTCTCAATTATTATTTAGAGGAGGTCAATTTTATATCCTTGTGGAGCAAGAGTCGTAACAAACGGATATTCGAACGCTGGGCAGGCTTGCTAAATACGATACTGTCGAGATCGAGCATCCACTATCGAGGAACGAGAGGAAATACGTTACTCCATAGCTTATTTCTGCGTCCAAAACCGGGATTCCTGGTTGAATTTCCAGACGCGCTTGATTTCAAACTGTTTTTGAACCGCAATGTCGATCTCAACCAAAGGAACGATGCAGGGAAATCCATTCTGCAAGTGTGCATTGAAAGACTGGGTGAAAGGGGTGCTCAAGTGGTGGAGGATCTGATACAAGCTGGGGCTTCGGTCATGGATGTTTTCATTCAAGGCAGGACTCTCTTCGAGCCAGGGTCTTGTACTCGGCCTATTGGGGTGGGTTTAATGAAAACACTACTCAGGGGGGACTTGAAACAACGGCACGCATTGAGTGATGAAGCAAAATGGATATCCATTTGGAGATCAGCTTGCGAATCGGAGACGTTATCTGATGCAATGTATTATCTAGAGCAGCTTTGGAAGGTCCTCTCCCGACCTTTGTCAAAGGTGTTCGACGGATGCTCATTCTTGGTACTAGCCGAATATCATCTAGATATTCATAAAGAGCAACTTGAATTGTGGAAAAACGGGAAACTGGATCGGGAAAAGGCACTCCACCATAGACAGGCTTATAAAGAAACTACAACGAAATGCCGGGATTGGATTCGACCAAAGAATTCTGCGAAAGGGGTCCCAGAGGACGTGGATATTTCGTATTACAAGTTTCTATTGGAAATATTGGATATCTGACTATGTTATACTCAACTTCAAAATTTAAGACGATAATTAGTTCCTCCAAAATAGACTGTTCTTCAGATCGTCTTGAATTGTTCATGTGGATCTGATAGTTTGTTGCCCAGGTGGAAGCACTTGCCCTGGTGCTTTCCGTGTTTCCGGGTGTTTTGCTTTGAGAATAGGCATCTAGTAACCCGCCTCAGAATTACATCCCCTAACAACACCAGGGGAGATTCGCTCGACACAGCACGATCCATGGCTATTCTGTCCTGCCTTCACTCCTTATGAGTAGTGCGGCAAAAATAATTGGCGACCTATTTCCGGAGGATCCAAAGCCTGAATAATAGAAGATTGGGTTTTTTGCCGAGCATGAGTTATGTTTCCAAGCCTAATCTCTAGATTAAACCAGAGAGAGGTAGTTTTGAATAGGTCTTAATAGGTGATGGAAAACAGGAAAGTACAAGTAGGAAATAAATAAATTAATCCTCACCTAGCACAGATACCGCAACCTCTGCTCTAGTCTGCTTTATTCGTATATTTACTAAATGCTAGGAGAATGACTCTCCAAACTATCTTTAGCTAGCTTAATTACATGGAACCTCCTTTAGCAACTATATGATTTATATTAACTCTAAACTAAATGGTTAAATACAGGATAATGTAGGCTTTCGAAGAACACAGAGCAATATTCAAGTAACTTAATTATTTATAATCTTCTAACTAATAACATAATTCACATCTAATCCGGACTACTTTGATAATTCTAAAACAATGTTCACCCTTTCAACATCTCAGAACATCATTCAATCGTCCCAATTATCCAAACTACTTTCGAATAAGAGAATTTATTAATTAATATTACGAATCCAACAAGCTAAAACCCGAGAGCAGTGTATAAACTAGACCAGCAACCATCTGATAAAATTCTCATATTCTATCATTAATACCCAGTCAAACTCGAAAACCTCCACCGATCAATAACATCCACCAAGCTCCCTCCATCCGCAACCCTTATCCCATCAAGCCCATTGAATACCGAGTACACCTCTCCAACAACTGGTTGATCTTACCAATGCATCAGTACTCAAACCGGAAACACGACAACCCCTCTCAATATAATTGGTTCTCCATGAAGAAAGGTAATTAAGTACTCACAAAATTAATCTCATTCCACTCCCCATCAAAGAATCCAGCACCATTAATCATAGGCTGTGCCGTCAACCCTATCTCCTCTGCGCTGGTTTGTGCAACCGCCAAAGGGGTAGTCCTATTTTCATCTTGTGCAGACTGATCTTGTGCACCGGCTTGTAAATTTATGAAGTTGCTTTGGCGTATTTTCTCCAGTGCCTCTGCCCTCATCTCTTCAAGCATAAGACTACATTTCTTCGCGAACCTCTCTTTTGCTTCTTCGGTGGAGTTTTTGATTTGTTCTTGACACTTGATTGCGGATGCGTTTAGAGACTCCTTTTTTGATCCAACTTCTTTTATATCTTTCTTCCTCGACCTCCCCCCTCCCCCCGTCAACACAATCCATCTCCGCCGATCGGAGCCCGGGGGAAGGCCTTGTGTTTTTTGGAACGTCGAAACTGATGGTAGGTACTTCTGCCTCTCGCCCTTTCTGTGCTTCGATACTAATCGAGTTCCAGGAATCCAGGGTTGAAGTGCACCCTACGCGGCGCAATGTCGTTAACTCAAATTGCAGCCCACTGCAAGAAGTTTCCCCATACGCTACCTCGAGGTTGAGAACCTGGCAAATGCTGACTTTCGCAGAGAGGGAATCCAACTCTCTCCATCAACGATGCTACCCGGCCACCTCGAAACCCACATGCCCCCTCATATATACGCACCGCCGCGCTTTGGTTGTTGGTTTGATGTCGCACATGTTTGAGGGGTTTTGGTTTTTCAACCGCTCTTGTTTTTTTCCCAGGTCGCTGATGGGCAAGAACCCGAAAAGTCGTCAACAACTACCCCACCACAGCAAGAATCTCCTGCCGGGGTTGTTTGTTTTGTACATGCCCCTCCTAGATCCCAGCCTCGGTTTTCCGATCCCGGTCTTGAAGTCTTGACCACTTCGACTTTTCCTGCGAAGGGAAATTGGTTCTTGCTACGGCGGGAAAATATTGGATCCCAGAAGGCAGAAGGGGACTCACATTCGCGCTAAGGACAAGTAATCCGCGTTTGGTCCTTCTTTTCTTCGAAACCTCTGTTCTCCACAGCCACCTGCAACGGCCGAGATCCTATCCGCGAGTCGTTTTCTGTTTCCGGCTTCTGTTCTTGCCAGCGCCAGTCGCAAAAATTGTGGTCAGTGCCTGGGACAAAGCTCCCTCAAGTTCCATTCCTGTCAAGGTCGAGCCTTCTGTGTTCCCAGTCGGCAGAGCAGGTGGTGACCTGTAAGCCGCCGATGGTTTCCGGTTCATCGACGCCCGTGACGCGGGTGCCTTATTTAGGGCTTTCATGAAGATATCTGCTCGTAGTTATCTGCTCAGAGAAATGTATTCAGAAATGTATTCGGATATATATTCGGATATATTTTTAGTCTCGGAAATACTTATACTTCGAGACTTTAAATATTCCCGAAAAATCAAATATTTCGGAGTAAAATATTTCCGAGAAAACGAACAAAATATCACCGAGTGATCTCCGAGTGAGATATCTTCGGATATATCTTCGGAAATATACTCTCGGAATTGTAAGATCTCCGAGTATATAACTGTTTCGGAGGTAAATATAATTCCGAGAGTATATTTCCGAGAGTACTTCGTAGATATATCTCCGAGACCTTACCTAGACAGCCGATATCAGTGTGGGACAAACAATGACGTTCCTCGTTGTCAATGATCAATCGGGGAAGGAATGGCATGATTTGCCGCTTGTGCATACCTAGAAATGCTCTTATGCATATTCGACTAAAACCACCCCCCTTTTTTTTGGCGCACTTAGTTCCACCCCTTTCTTCGAAATTCTTGCTTCTAACACGACGTTGCCTAAGTTCTTCCGGGTCCCCTTTAGACACCAAAGGTATGCGACCGGAGCAACATCATCTGAATTCCACGCTATATATGGAGCTTAGGCTCCCCTTCGAAAACTTACCTCTTATATATCCTACTTGTAAGAAGTTTGGACATTGCTCTCCGGTGCCCGGTATCTTAGATGTCTGAAAAATTTATAGCTGTTACTTGAAGAAGTTCAAGATAATAAAAAAAACGAGTTTCTAATTCTTCTAAATCTTCTCAGATAAATTATCCTGGACCATCTTACATAATACTCAAGGGATCGAGAGCAACGACCAGCTAGCTATCTTGTCATTCCAACGGATTTGTCAGAAATAAAATTCACCAAAGTAGCACAGCTCCGAGAACCCCTACCACCCCCCATAAGCTAATTCAGGAGATTACTTCCTTGGTACTAAGTCTCGTCACAACCTAGGCACTTCACGGCTTGTCTAACTTAAGTCCTTCCTCAATAATCATGCTACAATTTGCAAATGAAAAAACCATGTTCCTCTTCATTGTCTTCTATACCAATGATGATGGGATTCGGAGTCGAGCTGAGAGTAGGAACAACTCCACTCAATTCAAGCCATTCACTACCACCGGCAGACATGAAGAAACGAGATTAAAAGTAATAAAACTCACGGAGTAGAACCCATACCCGATGAGACAAGAAGAGAAAGATCTCTATCTCCCTCAAGAAGCGGGGCAAACATTTCGCTTACACCCCATAATCCATACAGAGGAGTTGAATCAAGGAACTGACGGGGTGCATTGACCCTTCTTCTTAGCCCTAATCATCTCAACCCCTCAACATATAAATTGGCTCGAAAGATAAACAAACTCACCATCTACCCTCCAACTATCTGCTCGAAAACCCTTTTCTGCCAAACAAAAATGTCTCTTCTAGGAGACCCCAACGTCGAAAGGTTCAAACCCGGCTTTCGCCTCCTATGCGCTTTCACCTCTCTGGCAATCGTAAATCCCGCCTGCGCTCTGGACGCAACAACTATCGCCGTAGCGTTGCCCTCATCTCTCTCCATGGAACAGCAATTCAAGCTTTCTGGACGGGCACGGCTTTTCTTCTCGCTTGTACGGTGTGGCAACCTCTTTTTGCGGCTTTCTCGGATGTTTTTGGTAGGAGGATGATTTTGCTGTTTGCTATGGAACTTTTTACGGTTGGTGCTATGATGTGTGGGAGTGCGAGAAATTTCGATGTTATGCTTGCGGGGAGAGTCGTGCAGGGGAGTGGTGTTGGAGGGGTGATGACGTTGACTGAGGCTGTGATTACGGATTTGATTCCATTGAGGGAGAGGGGGAATTATTTTGCGGTTATTAATGTTGCCTGGGCTATTGGTACTATTTCTGGTGAGTAATTCCTCTTCTTTCGCGGCTTTGTTGACTGACTAGGCGGTTCCAGGTCCTCTTATTGGTGGTGTGCTTGCTCAATTGGCGCATGGCGTTGGATCTTCTACCTCAATATCCCTATTGTGGTTGTTGGATTCGTAGGCATTGTCTTATTCTTGAATCTCGTGCTGAGACAACGTTCATTGACCGAGAAACTTTGCGAAATCGATTATAGTGGCTCGTTCATATTCGTCGCATCCTCAACCTCAGTTCTCATTCCTCTCTCATGGGGTGGAGTCATGTATCCTTGGTCATCGTGGTATAAACTCGTTCCCATCATGTTCGGTGTCCTCGGACTTGATGTCTTCATTGCACACCAGATATATTTTTCTTCGAACATTCGACCAATTGGGAAGACGAGAAAGACATTGCTTCACATGAAGATGTTTGTCAATCGCTCAACGGCAATCACATACCCCCTCACATTTCTTCACGGTCTAATCCTTTGGTCGATTCTCTATTACATGCCTCTCTACTTCGAAACATCACAAGGATACACGCCTCTCCAACCGGTTTTGCTGCTCTTCCTCAAACATTGACGGTCGTTCCATGTAGTGAAATTGTTAAACTCATGGCTTCGAAAACAGGACATTATCGTTGGTCCCTGTATATTGGATTCGCTCTCACAACTGTTGGGTGTGGGTTGCTATATCTGCTGAACGTTGGCATACCAATCGTTGAATGGGTATTCTTGATTTTGGTTCCTAACATCAGGATTGGATTGCTCTTCCCGGGTATGAGTTTGAGTATCCAAGCCAGTGTTCCACCCAAAGATATCGCGATAGCTGCGGGATTATTCACGTTCTTCCGTGCAGCAGGGCAGAGCGCTGGTTTGGCTGTGTAAGTTCTCGAGTCTCCCTTCCCAAGTATGCTTCTTTCTAACAATAAACCAGAGGCGAAACCATCTTCCAAAATCGACTGGCTTATCTCCTCTCTTCCTACCCATCTTTGGCAGCGATCTCAAAGAATGCATTGACCATCATCAAAACCATTTCCCCTCTACACGTCGATTTTCCAGATGTACTCGTGTTGAAACATGCGTTTGCGGATGCGATTAAGACAATATAGGCTGTGATGTGTGGGATTTCTGGGTTGTCGTTGCTTGCTACACTGGGGATTCGGGGATATAAGTTGGATCAAGTTTTGAGTGGTGAGCAAGGATTTATTGAGGGAAAGAAATTGAAGGGGAAATCTTCAGATGATAGTTTGGGGAAGGGAGACGTTGAGGCGGTTGTGATGGAATTTCTTAACCCGTCTGAGGAGGGGCCGGAGAAGTGGATGGAATGATTGGTGGATAATTCGAATTCGTAGGGCATATGTCGGTGGCGTGGTAAATCGTTTGAATGACTTCTTATGGTAATTGGTGTACAGCCTGTGTATCCTTGGGAAACTATTTGAATAGTCTAGTTGAGTTTAGACAATAATGATGCATGATAACTAGGAAGGAATGTTGGGAGATGATGAGATGAGATGTAAGTATTGACCAAATAAGACTCCTAAATATATAAGGAATAGAAAGCAAGGTAATGGAGGCGATACATAAGAACAGCACGAGTGACTAGGGCAAGTGCATATCATTCGTACACCTCGTTGAATTATCGAATCAGCGACCAATTCAACTTGCACATAAGAGAATTCAGCGGCAGTAACTCGATAGCTCTCGTTGTTCTACCCAGCTAAGAGAATTCAAGAAGATGTCTCAAACACTTGAAGCATGCTAAAATATTAATCTAGGACCTCTTGGAAAATCATCCATTACGACTATCTTAGAAAATCTCGGATGGTGTAATACAGTTGCATGGCAGTCGGAGGCCCCATCATTAGTGACCTGATATCTCCCCACCCCTGATCTTTAGCGAAATTTTCAGTCATTCCTTGCTTGGGCCGCCAACAGGCTTCTGTCGACGGAGGGCCCACGCTTTAACAAATTCGACATCTCGGTCGTGCTGGCTTGTTGGCATATATCTCCACTCCGCGGCCTCAGAGTTCCATCCCCGGTTCGGCAAATAAGCCTCCAACATATAATAATTATCTCGATGAAATGGGAAATCCAAGGAAGGCGGTCCACTTCGTGTGAGGAACTCATCAGTCTCAGAAGCAGCATTCTCGGCCGTCATCCGGAAGCGTCGTCGTTTGTTGCCTGCATTATTTCCGTGGCGTTGGATCGAGCCAATGGTCGATTTGAGATGTTCTTCGAGGATACGTGCGTACCATAAGGGATTGTCCAGAGCCTTGCGAACCACCTCCGCGTTGGCTGCAATGAGGTCTTGATTCCATTTTGGAAGTTCTCCGCGGCGGAGCATGGGGATCGGTTCTCCTTGATCGAGGTTCTTTTGCCAGTGTCCGAAGTCGACTAAAAGACATAAATTGTTCCAAGCCAAAATACAGGTCAAACACGTGCAGGTGACATGGGAATCCGGGGAATGGATGTGTTGATAGGGTTTCTTGTGGATGTGGAGATGTGTTGCTTGTCTCTCGCTATCGAGTAAAGCGGAATGAAAACTTTCATCGACGTTTGAAAGGAGAACCGGGAGGGGAAAACATCGTGTGAGAACGGGATATCGGTGTTCGATGAGTTTGGCGGCAATCCGGGATTTGTCTTTTTGAATATAGCGATGAAGACCCTTGTTGACTCGTGATAGTTTGAAGATATCGCTTGGGCGGAAGAGGCTTAGGATGTCGAGGAAAATTTCGGAGGGAAGATCCATTAGGGTTGCTTGGGGGTTGGAGGCCTTTTCTGACTTGAGGTGGCGTTTCTTTTGGATTCTTTCTGTCCGCTTGGAACGAAGAGGGAGTGTTGTCGTGGTATCGATTAGGGGTTCGATGAGCTCGTCGACTGATTCTTCCTTTGAGGTGCGCATGTTGACGTTATTTATAAGGGGGTTGTAATTGGTTGACAATTAGATGTTGAGATGCCTCGACCTTTATGGGTGTCATAAAAAGGCGGGGCGAGGAAATTGGTAGGTACACGTGACCCTGAGCTTTGATCCAATGAGGTCGCTGGGTTTTGGGGGCCAAGGTTGAGAATTATCGATGTTAGGTTAAATTTGAAGGGAAAAAAATGAATACGGAAGAAGATAGCAGTGTAAATTAATGTTGAGGCATTGACTAAAGGTGGTTGGTATCGTACGATGTCACGTTTGTTTGTTCGCCACAGCATTTTGATTGGTCCGGTGGCAGTGCTACAATAACCAACACCATTGCACCAGCCTCACGATGAACAATTGAAGGAGGCAGTAAAAGGGCTTTTTTGTTCCGACTTTTTGACACAATTTATGTGATCATGTCACTCAGAAATTTTACATAGAATCACTTAATTAGCAATTGCACAGAAGTAGATTCTAAAAGCTATCGCTTGTATGCCTAAAATGGTCGTTGCCCCTTTTAGATGGCAACACCCGCATGTTGACGGCTTTAATTCACTTTGCAAATCAGATAATCCTCTAATATTACTTGACAAAAAGGGAAATCTTGTCTCACTCATTCTCTTTCCTCTTCTCATCAAGCCATTCGGAGTTTCCAATTCCCAATTTTCCAAAGCTCTTCGTTGATAGTTCTATTAACTGAAGTTGGCTATTGTGAAAGCGCATGGTAATGTGTTCATCCCGAGTGTGGCACTTTGGCAAGTAAGTATCCCGAAATAGCTTCATCAAAGCGCAACAGGTATTTCCGACAGCCCCAAAATTGAATGAACCTGTTCGTTGGTCCGTCCATTGGATTGTAGTTAAGTGAATGGGTTATTATATCGAAAAAGGATTGGCTGTGGATATCTGCAGTCGCAAATTAGCAGTTTTGAGGGTCTAATTAATTCACCTATGTTGAACAGTTTCCAAGGTTGTATTGACATTGAAATGAAGGCGAAGTAAAGTCGACAGTTTCTTCTCGTATTCATCATATCGAGGCTGGGCGAGGAACACAGATGATCTTTAACTGCTTGAAAATCGTTAGAAAAACGATCGGAGAATGGGAAATTGGAAATATCAAGCAGTGAGGGACATTGACTTACAACACAATTCTCCCTTCGGAATCAACGACGTGCTTCTCACAGTCTGACTTGGCGATCGCTACTCGTGGAAGAAACCCCGCTCGCAGAAATTCCCTATAGAGTACTTCCAAGATGTCGCTTGTCGAGAAATGGTGATCAAACGGAATCTTCCATACCTTGCCTCGCTTACAGCAGATCTTTCACCACAGAGCCATAGATTTTTCTCTACCTCCACTCGCAGAAATTCCCTTTAGAGTAGTTGTAAGATATCGCCTGTCAAAGAAGGGTGATCAAACGAGAATTTTCCAACCTGGTAGCCAAGGTTTTTACCTTTTCTACTAGTAGATGGGCTGATGGTTTCTCTTGTCTGGTGTTTGCCATCCCACCCTTGGGTGTTCTGTTTATCTCGTCTAAAGTGTCGGAAATTTTGAGGATGTTGCAGGTATTCCTGGACTTGGGAATATGGATCTCCAACAAAGTTGAGGAGATTTGTGGCGGTTGAAAGAATTGGTCATGGTTGATGTCTATGTAAAGTTGTGGAGTAAGGGGATGGAGGGCTCGGGTTGGGTCTCGGTATGGAATTGTGGGGAGCTTTTATGTCATCAGCCGGGATCCGAAGCCAAAAACAACGTTTCTCTGGAGAACAACCCCTTTCGTATCCGCATCTCCTTCAACTCAACATTGGTTTCTTCCTAATCGGGCGAAACCACTGCGCCTCTTTGGCCTTGAAAACACACTTGACAGCTTCAACTATGCCGTCTCATCCACAAGCGGCGGGATCGTTGGACAACCGGTAGCAAACACTCGACCGCTATTCGTTCCGAGGCCTACTGGTAGAAACTTCGAACTCAAGCTACACTCAGCTCACACCTTGGCCCTTAATATGAGTTCATGCATGAACCCTCAAGGTAGTTCTTTGGTGGGGTAGTCTGGTGAGTCGAGATGCCCGCGCGACGATGAGGCTCACGATCGTTAGTGGCACAGACCCACACCAGTGGTCGACACAAAACAACGCCAAAGCAAAACTGGAAACTTGAAATGTTCCGGATCTTCCCCAGGAGCATCTGAGGTTGAGATTGGCTATTCGATTAATAACTAAGTCGATTGGAAGAATCGGTTTCGAGATCTTCCGAACCCCAGGCTCCACTCAAAGCTTGTCGACCTTCACAGAAAGTGGAGAAAACCCCTGTTGTACATCGTCGTGGCGTCAGCTCAACACCAGTCAGAGACTAGGAGATGGGTTTGAGTTGTAAACCTGTCAGTTGTTGTCAGTCCCCGCAGATTGAAGGTTGACATCGGTGATATCTGCGTTCGGATGACTGTGGTGGGTGTGATGATGGTACTCAAATTTTCTCTGTTCAACTGCTGTTAATTTTGAGAATATCTCTTCATCTTTCTTGGAAGTCTTTTTGGCTAAGCTTTGCAAAGCTAGGCCTCTGATCTTTTCTTCGTGGGATGCAAGTGCGGCTGCACTGTGCCGGTGCCCTTTGACACGGTCAAGACTTTCCCAAGCAATTCTTCTTGGAGCCAAGCACCGCCACCCCCCACTAATTGCTCCCGCTCTCGAGATCAAGACATTTTAGATCGTCTTCCAAGGAATCGTCAAGTTTCCGCACTGTCGCAGATCCGGCGTTGTTCTGCCTTTCCGTCCCTCGTGGCTTGCCAAGGTGCAGAGAAGCCACCCAACGTATGAAGTTCTATGAACAAGCTGCCAATATATATAGTTCTATTACTTTCCCTTTTCTTTCCATCATCACCAACTTCACATTCTTCAACTTCCTCCTCTACTTCTCCTTCATCCATTAAATAGATTCTTTGGCGCCGGTCGTCCCTCTTACATTCCTTCTAACTCATATTTTAATAACTCCCCTCTTCTACACACCTTCAAAATGCAATACTCATCAGTAGTCCTATGTGCGGCTTTCGCTGTCACCAGTGTCTTCTCCCACGGTCTCATCACTGAGGTCAAGGGTGCCAATGGTTAGTCATTTGATCATTAACACTTTGCAATACCTCGCTAACAACACTTCAGCCGTCACTATGCCAGGTCTCACAGTCGTTGATGGAACTCCACGTGATTGCCCTTCCGCAGGCTGTGGTGCACAAGATGATACCGCTATCATCCGAGCAAACGAGGCTGGTACCGCAAAGGCATCTGCCATGGGCCGAACCAAGGCCAACGGACCAGTTACCGCAGACAGAATGATGGCTATCTTCATGGATACCGCTGGTGGTACGTTCGAGTTTTTCCACTTACCCATTTCTTCACTAACACCGCATAGCCAACAACACTGCGCGTGCTATCCACGAGCGAAACTCCATGTACAAGCGTCAACTCTTCGGTGGTAAGGGAGCTGCTGGAGGAGCCGCCGGTGGATCTGTCAAGACCCCAGCAGGAACTTCAGAGACCGGTGTTGCAGCTGCAGCTGGTCAAGGTGCCTCAAACGGTCTCCCAACCACCTCCGATGCTGGCGAGATCTCCATGACCATGCACCAGTGCAACCAAGATGGTGCCGGTCCTTTCACCGCAATGGTCGATGCTACCTCCGGTGGAACCGACCCAGCCGCATTCAAGCAAGCAAAGGTTACCCAGAACGTTCCAGGTATCGCAGCCGGTATCTCAACAGCAACCACCACCGATTTCCCAGTCAAGGTTCAAATGCCAGCAGGCATGACCTGCTCTGGCTCCGTTGCCGGTGTTGACAACGTCTGTGTTGTCAAGATGCAGAACGCCACACCTGTAAGCTCTCTACTTTCCGTCTTTCTTATACTCATACTAACACATCGCAGGCTGGTCCATTCGGTGGAGCCGCAGCTTTCACACAATCAACGGCAGCCAAGAAGCGTGCTATTGAGTACAACCTCTCCAAGCGCCGTATGGCACGAGGAAAGGCCCCTACTAAGGCATAAATTCCTTGTACTTGATTCACACTTTGGAGTTGGGGATTAGGACTTTCAGGGTCTAATTTTTATGGCGCTTTTTGTTTTCATTTTTCTAAACTTTTTGGGGGATGTTACACAGGCGGCCTGGTAAGCTTTGCCTTTCAAAGATGTTGCCGAAGGGGGTTGCACATTTATTTTAGCTAGTCTAGAAAAGACTTTCCTTTAGTTGGTATATTATGTATATACGCTTTTTTACACAAACAAATTATAGAAGTTTTGGTCACTTATTTCCAGTTATTTTTTTTAGGAGAGATCATTGGTGATTTATGTTTCGAAATACATTTAATTTTCTAGATCGACGGAGATCTCTAGTTTGGCATGTAAGATAGTAGATCACATGATTGTCTGAGCGTCGGCCACCGTGGATTTCTGATAAAATCATAAATATGCTTCCCTTCAAAATTTCGACACGATTCCTATGGTGGAAGTCGACATTGACTCGAGGAGGAATTTGGACAAACTTGAGGAACACAGTTTCGCTTCGACCAGTAATGCAAAAATGGAGCTCTTGGTGCTCGGTCCCTTATGTGCACACTTCTTAAATACAATGGGGTATCGGAATAAGATCCCCTCGGTGCTCATAGGCGTTTCAATTGTGTATGTCTTTATACAATATCAATCGGAATTTAGTACAGGAAAATAGGACGCTTAGACTATAATAGGGTCATGATGCTCTTCAAAGTGATTTGTTGTTTTAAATGACACAAAGCGTCTAGTATAATATTACTTGCCAAACTACCATGAGACAAAATAGCTTTCCGAGGACGATTTAATGTGTTACATTGTCTTGGTCACTCTTATAAAAGGAAATTATTCAAGCTATCTAGGGATCTTTCTAACATAATTGCAGTAATGAAACTACTTCTCTCGTAATTTACTTTGTCTTTTCATTTTCTGCCATAATCGCATATCAAAGACGAAAGACTTCTCGGTTCTCTTTTCCCTTATTAAGTAAAGCTAATACTTGCTTTATTTTCAAAAACAAAGCACTAAACCCCGATTCAGATTTCTACGTGTATCAAAGAGAGGACCGTCAAATAGGATGACATGAGATAACATGACAGCACTACAACGATTTTGGCTAACATTTCTTTGAGTGGCTGTTGCATTCTTCGAATCACTTTTGAGTATGGCATTGAAAATCTTTGAAAGTAAATTTCGAAATATCCCTTGTCTCAAACGACCAAACAGCTGGTCGTCGTTGGTTTAAGTCCGCCAATTTTGCTACAAATTCTGTCTGTAGGTAGGCGAGTTTGAAAAAAAGAGCAAAAAATAATTGAATATTCCGGTACCGCTGTAGATTATTAGTTTATGACCAGAATTTATTAACTAGAAGTGTATACTTACGGAATCGAACCCGGCGCTCCCCGGCGCCTTCAGATGAAAGCGGGGTATGTTAGCCGATACACTATACCGGAGTGCTGATTGGATGAAGTAGACAAGCGTTAATTAAGAATAGAATTGTTAAAAGATTTAAGTGGGGTTGTGGCCCCATATATATTTCCGTCCAGTCATTGACCTCCCTCCCCACAAAAATTTCCATCGATAGCCGAGAATTTCGGAAGAGTTGGTTTCCTTCTGCTTTACGAGATTTACATTTCTGAGAATAGACTCTATTCCCAGGTCGTCTAAAAAGGCTGATGGCCGCTAATAAACTCCTCTTTCAACAACAAACAGTACTGACACCAAATATTTATTTTGGGGTGGTCGAACTACTTGCTTGGTCTACTCATAGCCGTCAGTAAAATTTTCTCGAGACTCCGATGGATGACAAACCATTCTGACGCCTCAAAGATATACACTCATCCTTTCGGGGGTGTTTGCACCAATTTCGAATTCCCTTTTTCTGAGTTTCTTGCTAATCAAAAATACTCCTCAATCTACTCACGACAATCAGCTCCTAGCCACGATTATTTCAAGAAAATACCTACCACTCCTCACAGCAACAACACCCAAAACAACACTTCAAACACTCAAATACAGGGTTTCCTTGTGGTGTCTGTCGTGGCGGAATTTCAGTTGGCGTATTATTAAAAGTGACCTTTTTGCCAACCTTTCCCGGCAATCCATGACTCCCATTTTCTGAAGAGGTATTTTCATCGTTCTCATCGACAATAACCTCCGAGTCTTCCATTTTGTCGATGAGCGATTTTGTTCCAGAGAACTTTTAGAAGGTCCATCGGGTTTTAACAATTTTCACTTCAGCAGAAGCAAATATGTGGCGTTCCCTTCCCGTGGTTGTCAGGGGCAGATGATAGGTAATGAGGAAGTGGCTTTTATGATGTGCTACGTGGCTGCATGCCAAGATCTCGCGGCATTCCTTGGGTGGGTGGGGGTTCATGATGAAAAATTGTTCTTCCAGTATCAGCTATGTGGGTTTTCCAGGGTTTAGGAATACTCAAACACTAGATGCTTAATCACTATTAAAAGATCTTAAATCCTCGTTTAGATAATTCTCGAAAATGAGGTTAATAGGTATGGCTCGGCTTGTTGACTACTTGGCCGGGATTTAGTTTGTAGACTTAAGGAATAAAAAAGATTCTTTTATTCTGAGATTTTGAAAAGGAAAGGCTGGAAAGCGCTTGAATGAAGAAGTGGACATTGGACCAGACTTCTAACAATATAATTTCAATTCTAGAAGAAGAAAATATACTCGCTTATTCATAAATTTCTTAAAGAGAACTCTTTGAGATCGCAATCTACATTGCTATACCAACTGAAAACCTTTGAGTCTACAACAAAGGAGAACAAAACTTTACAGTTCAGAGTGTCAAGAAAGATTTACAGGAAGATCTCTGGTTCAATATATAGCTTGATTCCCCTTTAGGAAAATTTGTCGACCACGCTAGCCGACATTAACCCCACTAACCTTAAAATTTTAAACCTTGTTGCTTGTCTTTGCGTTATCCAGAACAAGATATCCCTTCCTAAGGGACGGTCTGGCGCTCAATATTGATGCTTCGAAGCCTAATCGAGGCGGCATTGGATTGCTGCTTGGAAGAGGAATTTAGTCATCCCACTTCTAAACAGGGTGGAGGAAGGGTGCTCTGTTTGAGGCAGCAGATGGTTGTCGCTCAAATACTTGATGGTAATGACCCTGCAATGCTTTCCCAACCCGTGTTCTTTGCTGATGAATCCGAATAAATAGTGTACCAGGAACGCTGTAAATCGTAGGTGGGCCTACTAATAGCTTGACATCCTGGGAGTCCCTGGAGCTATCGCGAACGCTTTCGCCATCCAAGATCGATCGATATTCGAATTTCCCATATCGCCTCCACCCTGCCAGTGGCTCACCAACGGCGAGCTGTCGCATCCTTTCTTCGCTTGCGAGTCGGGGTCCCTTCCTCTTCCGTTTGAGGCATCGTGCTCTCCACTGCTAGCCAGCTCACAGGTTCTCCAATCCCAGGCATGATGTTTTGTCTTCCTCTCATCAATTTATTTCCTTTTGTTGGGGTTGGGTCGAATTTCGGGTTCTTATAATCCTCGCCAAGTAGTAGTTTCGAGCAAAACACGTCAAAGCAGCCCAAGAAACTCGATCGTTGCTCTGTGAACACCTATTCGTGCGATACACTGTAGAATAATTACAAAGAGAATGTCTAGGAGATTCGAGAAATCAGTTTTCTGATCCTTCTAGGCTTTCTCGATTGTATTTCTCCTACACTGTTTCGCACAGTTATGGTAGGTGTGCGCGGAGCAATCACCAAGTATACACATGTCTCCCCATTGTCTATTCTAAAGTTCAATTTTCGTTCTCCTTGGTACTTTCGCGGTAGCATAAAGTCTGCCAACTTATTGCTCGGTGTCTTGAATATTCGTAATTCAATCCTATGTCCAATCCCCACCAAACTTCCATCGTTGCTTGTTTGGCCATCAATTTTTCTTAAAATCGTTTCGCTTCGAAGGTCCGATTGTTTGGGAATGTTCGCTCTGGGGAATTAGGAATTTCTCGACGTTCGTAGCGCTTGGCGAGCTCTTTCGTAACTAAGTTGGGTTCGAAAGGCCGCAAAATCCATCGAAATGTTATCAGCCTTGAACCATGTGCAAGGGTTCGAATTAGTGAATTTTGGCCTAGCCTTTTTTCATCATCTCTTTTCCCGTGGTATTCCACCAACTCTATCGACTTGTGTTGAAATTTTCTGCGAAGACTTGTTGGATGGCAAAATGTACCTCGAGGCTTGGGAGCCGAAATTCGATTTTATGCCTTTGGGTACAGCTGCCTCTTTGGCAGATGCTCTTCTCGCTTTCTATGGTTCACTGGATCGATGGGAGTCGCATATTGTACTATACATGAATAAGCCTCAAGGCTTAACGTTGAGATATCTTCGTATTCTCTGTTTGCATGGCAGACTCGCTTGAGAACAATAACTGTTGCTCAAATTTATCTGCGAATATGTCTTGGCTTGTTAGCATGTGCCACAACAAAAGGAGCTGGGTAGTCTCGTATTCTTCCTCAACTTGCGTATCTCATACTTAGACTTTGAACTACGACGCCTTTTCATCCTTTGCTTGAGCGGTTAGCTCGCCTGTAGTACCTAAGGGCCGTCGTCCTTATGTTGACTTGTTAGCATCTGCAATAAAGGGAGGGAATCAATAGTGTTCCATACCTTGCGAGTCTTGCGACTGCAACTTGGCTCTTGAGGACAACTTACAAGAGGCAATCTCCAATTCTCCAATCCCGTTACCCTCATAAACGTGTCATTAGTACCGTTTCTCCTATGCCAATCTCAATGTTCAATCAATGAATCCCCAAATTTGTAAATGAGCCCTTAACCTTCCCAGCAAGATGTCCGGGGACATAGAGGGGACCCTCGCACAACCGATAAATCCCCGTCCTATCAGCACCACGCTAGCAAAGCCACCGCACTAGCACTAAAATTATATATACAATTTAAAGAAGACCTTGACGCTTCTCCTCTTTTCCCCCATGCAAAACGTTGCCATCGCCAGTAAGTATCAAGAGCCCACCCCAACCATCGCGCATATCACTAACATTATTTTTGATTCACATAGATCAATTTGCTCTGAAAAACCTTCACAATGTAAGTTGCATACTGATGATCCACGATGGAGAAATTGACCTGTGAATAGCAGAGACTCCAAACCACCAACCACAATGACAGCAACCCAAAGCCAAAGCAACGGTGACAAGCCGCCCAAGAAACCCAACAAGGTCCCGAATAAGATCGCCAAGGTAGTCAAGCCTCCCAAGTCTCAACAACAACAGGCCGCCCTGGCACGCGCCATTGCTGTGCGCCGTGACAGGTAAGCAACCAAATCCAAAGCCGTTCAACAGACCAAACCTAGATTCCATCTAACAAGCTCCCTTTTTAGAAATGCCTTCATCCGACGTCGAGGTCGGCGTGCATTTCCAAAGAGAACTGGTATTTCTAGACCAGATCATGCCACACAGTAAGTACCATTTATTTTGCCTAGATTTCGCAAGGAAAAACGCGTTCATTGCTTTTTATGTTGAAGTAAAGAACTCTTTTCTTTATTTCCATACCGAGCGCGTTCTCAAATGCGTAGCTAACACGCTTTGGACAGTGCAGGCTACACCGGTCCCAACGAAGGAGGAAAGACAGAGCAGGGGAAGGAGGAGGACGTAGAGATGGGCGAGAGCGAGGGCGAGGGCAAGGAAGGGAAGGGGAAGGGGAAGGGAGAGGGAGAGGACAGTGAGTGGAGGATGATACTAGGAAAAGGGGTTAAGAATCCTCTAAAAAACTCCCCATTTTGTATCACTACAGCCAGGAGAATCAGGAAACCCACTTGTTGCAAGATGCATTCTCTGTGATACTCTATTTTTCATTTTCATTCTACACCGACATTACAAAATCAAGAATTCGTCCGGTTCTGACACCAATTACACCAATCCAAAAACACCAAGTTTTGAATCTTCTTCCCCTCTGCAACTCGAATCTGGGACTCCATATACACCTCCGCCACCGCCCTCACAGTTTCCTTGTCGTTTTTATAGAGAGTTGAAGCAAGTAGTAAACTAGCAGTGCTAACCGCCTTTGCGAAAACCTTACTTCCGTCATTCCCAGCCTCTTCATGGATATTCTTCAAAACGCCGATAAAGACCTCAATATCAACATCCTTAGGGGCACCCGCCTTCTTCGCCGACTTTGCGAAATTAAGAATGATGTTTGTTGCGGATGAGGTGAGATCCTTAGACTTAGTCGAACGGATGAGTTTCAGCAGCGGAAGCAGGAGATCAAAAGCCAGTGTGTTATTAGCCTGATTTTTCACATAAAGATCTAAAAGATCTAGAACCCGAATCTTAAAATTTGTAACCGTCTCCTTGGCATCTTTCTGTTCCTGTTTCTTATTGGGCTCCTTTTTCCGCGCCGAGAAGATTTCAACGAGTTTGGAATCTAGAGCCATCATTTCGGAATCCGTCATGTCGGCGTCGCTATCTGATTCTTCCCCGTCGATGGGGGCTTTGGTACCTAGTGCGGCGGCGAGAGTAGCGTTTAAAAGTTTGACTTCTTCATCATTTTGTTCATCCTCCACGTCTATTTCTTCGACGTCGTCGTCTGAGGAGTCGTCGGATTCATCGTCGGGTTTGTGGAGGTGGTCGTGGAGGGGTCCAACTTCTCCGTTCATGTCTACGACCTCTACGTCGGAGTCCATTTCTTCGTCTTCATCCTGTTCTGCTGCTTCATCTTCGGGCGCTTGGTCGAATAGTTCTTGTTGACCTCTTAAACTCTCTTGGGTCTCTAACACATCGGTCATCAATTGCAGCCCTTCGGCTGTAATATCACCCATAAAAGCGCCAAACACGTGCTGTGAAACCTTGCGCAAAAGAGCTGAAGGCTTGGCCAGGAATGACAAGAGAAGTTCTACCAGAACGGCAGAAATATCCATGTCAGAATCATCCTTGCCTTTGCATCGGACAAGTTTGTCGTAGCATAACTTCAGCTCGTCGAACACAGAAATAGCATCAGGTTCTCCGTTGTAAAGTTGGAAGATGACCAGGGCATACATCAGTGCCAAGGATCGCAGGGGTGCCTGTTCCTCGGCATCAACCTTTTCGACCTTCTTGCAGATTTTCTTCATGGTAGATAACGCACGGTCCTTCGCCTCGGTGACCTCTGCATCCATTGGCACTGCGTCGGGGTTAACAACCATGGCGAGGGCACAGGGGATATTGCTTCCGCTCAAGCTGGCTAAAAAGTGAGAGAACAGTGTCATGAGACGGTCTTGGTAAAGTTTTCGGGTTTTAGGTGAGGGTGGTGGATCGAAACGTGCATCTTCGCAATAGGCAATTGCAGCCAATATTGGAACAGCAGCTTCGTTGACCCATTCGATTTTTCTCGATTCATCGTTGACGATAAAACGATTTACGAGTCCCATAATGTGTTCGCCGAGAAGTTGTCGTCGAATTTCTGCTTCGTGGACATTTTCGGTTCTAGGATATGTTAGTATGGTGTATCAAGAATCAGAGAGACAAGAATTCTCATTCGAAGGCAGGCGAATTTGAGAAAGCTTGACTTACCCTTCGACAGAAAATGCAGGTTCAACAAGAATGTTGATAATAGAAGCGGCACTCTCATCGTCAACCAATTTCAAGAGAGTTTCTATAGTCTTTGTCTTGGTGATTTTATCGAAGTTGTAGCTACCATGCCCAGAAATGAGCCCTGGAAGGATGACTTTCAAAAGCTCTGGGTTGGCCTGTGCGGCCTGAACCACAACCTTCAGTGATTTGTCCGCCGACCGATTCAAGAACCGATCCTCGTCTTGTACATGGTTGATAATGCATCTGACTAGATTGCGGCTGAAAATTGCTGGCAAAAGTTTCTCGTATTTGGTGTGTTCTTGAAACATCTTTTGGAAGAGTAGAAATCCCCAAAATTTGCGTTCCCTGGATGCGCTTGCTGAAAACACACTCTCTGGGATGGGGGTTAGCCTAAAGTCAATTTCTTCTGGGGGTTCAGAGTCTTACCATCAACTGCGACTTTCCAGAAATTCTCAAAATCGGCCAAACCTTCTTTATCAGCCTCTTCCGACTTCTCAACGAACTTATCCATAACAAGACCCCAAACAAAATGTAATTGTGGATTCCAGTTTCCAGTAGGGTTCATTTTCCGCGCATCTTCCTCTCCCTTCTTGCTGGCTGGGGTATCTTCGTCGGAGCTTTCTTTCAATGCTTTGGCGAGAGTTTTGAGATGTTGGAGAGGATTTCCGCTGTGTCCCCATGGCTTCGAGGGGAACTTCATATCCGGGAAAGAATTTCGTGCCGTGAGCCAAATTCCAACACCTTCTGGTGATGCGGCCAGCCCGACCTTTTGTAGCTTCTTCAATGTTTTCTCAACCTGGGATTGACTCATTTGTGCCAATGCCTCCAAGATTATCCAACCGCATTCTTCCCTAACCCAAGGTTTCTTCTCGCACAATTCGAACAGTTTGTCCAGTATGACCCACCATCGTTCATCATCCTCGAACAAAATCTTGGCCCTCACAAAACTCTTCAATCCAAAAAGCAGTCCGAGATAATGATCTTTCTCCTCTTGCCCACTCAAGTCTCCTTCTGGCTTCGTCTTCTCCACTAGCAGACTGAGAACCTTTTCGAAAGTCAAGTTTGGATATTTCGTCCCAGAGAGGTTCTTTGCGCCCAGCAACTGTTCCATAAGCTCAGCTAGCACAACACTATATCCCAATCTCGCGCCCTTTCTGCCACTCGCAAGTCCGCGAAACAATCGTCTTTCGAGATGCTTTTGTAATGTTGATTCTTGCACTCCATCTCCACCAAGGATACCAGAAACAATTGCGGTCGCGGCAGCGAGTCTTTCGGAGGGGTCATCGCTCGCGAGAAGATTGTATAATTCAACCTCCCTTCTCAAGTCGGGTCCATTTGGGTTGTCGAGAAATGGGGAGGCATCGAGGGGAACCACGGGTTCTGGTGCTTTTGCAGCTGCGGTTTTCTGCTTCTTGGGTTCTTTGAATTCCTTTTGTTGTCTTTTGGATGCGGGAGCGGTCGCAATGGCTTCCTTCTGCTGGCGCTTACGTTTGGTGGCCATTGTTGAGATTGTTGGACTTGAAGGTATTCGTTGAGCTTGTTGATTGCTGGAGAGCTTCAATATTTTTTGCCGGCAGAATTCATTCTGCCGGCTTTTACCGCCTTATCTCACCTGAAGAAGGCTAGTTCTCTTTGAAGTCCCACGAGATAAGGGTCACGTGAAACGCCTCCTTTTCGCGTGTCAATCAATTTCAGAACAACAAAACATACATGAAATGAAACCAAGGTTTTCCTTTTCTTCTTCCATGGAAGCTGGATGGCGTATCTTCTGGAAGCTGCTACAATTTTAAAGCTTGCACAAAGACTTTGATTCATTTCTGGGTCTAGAGGACCTACCATTCGCTTACAGTCTTCTTCCCATGTTGTTTATGTGCGACAATGACGTATGAAGCATCTCAAAGTTGGATAACTTGCATTTCATACACCCTTCGTACTGCTCTGCTGTCCGATAAATGATTTCGTAATTTAAGAATGATTAAAGAAAATCAAGACAAGTGTTAAGTTTCCAATTCTTCAAACTTCCTTCCAAATTCCCGAACCATTTCCTATAGTTCCCAGGTACCGAGAACGCAAAGTGGTGGACTACCAAGACCAAAACTCCTACCCGAAACGCAATTCAATATCTTAGTACACGTCTAAAAACATGTTCTAGTTCCGAGTCAATATCAAACACAAATGACCTTTCAAGCATACATTCCACATTCTACATTCCTTGCAACCAAACGCCTTTATAAAGACTCCTTTCCTCACCAAACTTACTCTCTCCCCTGTCACTATCCTAAAGACGAAAACGGAAAACATCAAGCCAAGCACTTTTCCCACCACGATCATAATCGAAGAAAAACATCAAAACTTCACATCCTCGGGCACCACAAAAATGCCCAAATTACCAACAGGCAAATGTTCGACCTGTGACGCGACAGAAGTCAAACTCCGTCCCAACCCTTTCAACAACAAAAAGCTCCAATGCGAGGATTGCCGCGAAAAGGAGATTATCGGAATCACCGCCCTCAAAGAAAAATATGGCTTGAGGGATAAGGATCTCGACGGATTGAAGACGGTAAAGGAACCGCAGCCAGAGTTCACGGGTCGCCCGGATAAGAGGTGGTATTTGGTTAAGGAGGTGGAGAGACGGGTTAAGGTTGTTGAGAAGGAGAGAGCCAAGGAGGCAAAGGAGAAAGAAAAGAAGTCCGAGGCGAAAAGAATCGCGAAGGAAGAGAGAGAGGAGGAAAAGAGAGTCGCGAAGGAGGAGAGAGAGAAGAGACGACAGAGGGAAGAGGAGAAGGAAGCGGCTGCGAAGGAGAAGGAGGACAAGGCCAAGGGAAAACGCGGGGTAGCTACGAAAGTCAAGGCTTCAGAAAAGATGAACGTCGCGGGTTCGGATGCTAAGGACTTTATCGTGGATGATGGCGAAGAGGCTTATCTTTCCGAAGAGCCGCCCACGCCGCCCAAGTCCCCAGGCTCAACCCCAAAAAAGCCGATAGGAAGAATACCCAAACCTCGGAAGGGGCAGACCGAAGATGAAGGCTCCGATATCGACATTGTGCCTACGCCGAAGAAGCGCGGACGCCCTTCCAAGAGCGCAACTGCAAAAAACGCCGATCTCGACAAAAAAGATGTTGATGCCGAAGAAAGCAAGCCGAAGAAGCACGGACGTCCTTCCAAATCGAAGGCTTAACTTTGGTCCTTTGAAATGTTGAGATTGGAAGATTGTGAGATTGAAGTTTGAGAAATTAGTCCTCGGTAAATTGGAAAGTGGATATTGAGATTGGGAAATTGGAACATAGAAATTGGAAATACCCTGCATGAAATTTAGCACACAATAAATTGACATATCTTTCTTCTTGACTTGGCACATTGTTACATGATCACACTTTTTCTCCTATACTCATAGAATTCATCACGAATCAATCTAGTTGCAAATATCACTTATTCGCACAAAACGGAATGTATACTCCGAAATCCCTGAAAAGCTGAGTCCCCATACCCCTAACCACTCGCTAAAACACCCCCCTTTTGTTTTTCTACATTTCCCACATTTTCCACCCTTCGACGAGGTGGAAAAGCTCAAGAGACCTGAGGTAAGCTAAGAACGGGAATGGAGAAAGGGTGCTAAGAGCGTGCTGGAGAGTGCCTCTTGAGGACGATGAGTTTCAGGGAACTTGGAGAGGAGGTTAACTTCTTAACTCTCGCCTGTGCTTGGTAATGCTTGTTATCTTTTCATTAAAAATATACGATGAAGTAAGAGGAGGCAGTAAAGATGCTATCGGGTAGCAAAATTAAGATTTCTTAATTTCGTACACACAAACCTGTTAGCGAGTTACCCACTTACCCACTTGGCCATAGACTTCACAATATGAATTTTTAAATAATTTCCATCGTGATTATATGTATTTAAGTGTATTTCTTCAATTTTAATTAAGAAAGAAGCGTTTCCGATCGTTGGTTGTTGTGTAGAATGTCAGGGTTGGGGGCTGGGAAGCGTTCGTATTTCTTCCCTGTGTCGAACTCATTGAAACTCCAACAGCACCTCCAAAGGACTTCAAAGGAGCTTACAAAAACACCAAAAAAAAATTGAGAACAGTTCTTTAGTAGCTAAATAATGCAAAAACAGATTCTGTCTGATTTGAATCGCCGCGTTGTGGTGATTGCTTTCAAGTTTAATACGCCTTCTACCCACTTTTTTTCTGTTCCGGTAGAGAGTGATCAAGCCGGTGTTGACAAAAAGTGAAACTTAAATAAAATTTAAAATCGAACACATAGGTTTTACCATACCTCAAAGGCAACGAGTACGAAGCTCCTTTGCTTTGGTGCTAAAAAATATTGGAAACCTAAATTTATAAAATACACTTCTTTCCATACAAATACAAATTTGCCCGCGCCTTTCATGTAGTTGTCCTTCGAAACAACTACGACGAAGGTCGTGACTCAAACGCAGAAGAGGTATGTCCATTTGGTGTCAAATCAAGTCCAATACTCATCTCCGTATCAGTTCTCCTCACGGTTCCGATCTGCCCCTCATCATCGATATCGCTTTCGGCTAGAACTTCGTCGCCTCCTTAGAAAGAAGAATCTTCGATCGAACTTCTTTCTCGACTACCAGCGTTACTATTCTGAGAACTAGTGAGTGCTTGCTCTACTTCAGGGTAACCTTCATCACCAGGATAGAGAAGCTCGCAGTCAATCTTTGGACATCTCAACTCTCGCTGTAAACGCTATTCAGGCTCGTTTAAAGCATGACAGATGCGATCAACTGGCATGAAAACCCGACCTCTGAGGTCTTGTCTTTCAGTCTCATCAAATATCATATGTCGTTGACCACTCAGTACGCCAAGATACATCCCAAACTGATCTTTTTTCTGTGCACGCCGCACTCTTTTGTAAAACAGTTCCTCGTCTGCTGATTTTGCTGCAACGGAGAGCGCTGGGGAGCAAATGACACTACTGTCGTAACAGTAAGAAACAGTGTCTACAAGGTCAAAGACCGGCCGGGGAGCCCTAGCTTCCATGGGGGGGGCGAGAAAAATGATGGAGGCACAGTATACGAAAAGGATCGCCAACGAAGTCCAAAAGATCTAGCGTGATAGAGTGATTACAGACTCAGTCCCGGCATTTTGATATGTGAATAACCGACCGGGGACAATAGGCACTGCCGCGCAGACAACAGCAAGCACTGCGTTCCACGCGACATGAAAGTGCCTGTTTCTGATCGCTTTGTATATGGTCGTGAATGAATCTGGGGAAACATAGTCGACCAATATACTTTTATCAGCTCCGCCTTTCTTATCCATGCCTCTGAGAGGTTGCATAAACCGGTGATGTATACCTGTCGTCATGAACTCGGAGTAAAACAAACAAACACCATTGATGGCAGTATGTTGACGATAGGTGCGCTTCCCCTTGTATACCGGGGGTTATAGAAGAACGGGCGATAAAGTCCATCTCTTATCAAGCATATAAGGGATACCAGAAGACAGCCGCATCCCAAGGCTAAGCAAAAGGTGCGCAACCCGCGTTCAGCTAGCATTTGCAAACTCCCTCCTCGACAATGTTGGGGCGAACAGACAAAGTTATCTGGAAAATCGCGAGCGGCTTCTGTGTTTTCAATGATTATTGGTTTTGGATGAGTAGTTCAGAGAAGGGAACACCCAGCAACCTTTTTTTGTGTACCCCAAGCCAAGACAGGGACGGTGTCTGTGTAGATGGTGAGGGACTCCCTTGTAAACTCTAGCTATGTTTCGAGGGGACTACATAGGGTTTTCGACGTCGGAATCTAGATGTGTAGCTGATACTTTGTCAGTTCCTGATCAGATGTTGTGCTTGAGTTTTATTAAAATCTCGTCTTATAAATCGCACAGAATGTATTATATTAGCCGGATTATCTTCATTCTGCCAATATCCTAATCGAAGAACACCAAATCTGTTTGCCCATCCGCGGCTGAGATGACCCAAGGTTATGGGAAGCGCATACTCCGTACCTGAGAATGCAGGGAAAATATTCGAGCCTTGAACAAGAGAAATTTGCGTAGCAAAGGCTGTGAGATCCCATTTTAAGCCGGCGGGAACTTTCCATAGTTTTATTGCGATTCGCACGATACTCAAAGCAAAGAATAAATAAAGCACTATTAGTCCGTAACCGACCCCGTTTGAAACTTCGAATTGCCAGCCGTTTGGGTCCTGGGATACATTGAAAAATGCATTTTTAAGTTCGTTAAGGAATAGAATGTTGGTAATATTGAAGAGTTATAGCCACAATGGTAACCAATGCCCATCTTTTGTTAGGTCTATTCGTGGGTTCAAACCAAACGTGGATATTCTATTCATGGAATAGAGAAACTGGCGTGTTAGTTTGTCACGGCCAACTTCAAGTCCAGTTACCGAAGCCATAGTGACGTAGGGTATATAGCGAAAATAAGAGCGTATAACTGTCTTGAACCAGATTGTTGTAATACTTCCTATGATACCCGGCGTGTATTTTACCATAAAATGACTAGCAGTAACATGTAGATGTAGTAAGTCGGGTTGTACTTGGTTCAAAACAACAAGAGTTGTGACACCACCCAGACATAACAAGGAAAAAAGCACAGTGAGTGCAAGAAACCAGTTCCTGAGAGTGAGCGGACGGAAATCCAGTTGTGGATATCCAGGTGGAGGATCGATGGGAAGATATTGATCATGATCATCTATATCGCAACAGGGTTAGCGAAAACCAGAATCTGTCTCCATATTGGAATATTACAGGCCATTCTCATTTAAATCTTGAGGACTTTCAACGGTATCATTGTCGACCAATGCAGAGGGAGGTTGATTCGATTGACGAGAAATTCTATTGCCCTCGCTATCTGTGCCCGATGGGTCTTCAAGGGGAGGTGGTATTCCATGCACTCCTACCAAGGGACGCGTCTTTATCAACTCAATATCGTCTTGAATTCGAGTCGTATTCGATGTAGCAATTGCAGTTGAGACGAACTGTGCGGGGGTCTAGTCTCACCCATTGTTTTGCTTGCCGGGGAGAGTTGTAGAGTAGTTGATGCAAAATGGCCGAAGATAATTTGTACAAGAAAGAAACAACGTCAGCCTTCTCTCGCAAAATAGAGAAGCTTCTATATACAGCTGAATTTGGGAATAAGGCTGTGACCTTGGCAGACGGAATATGATACCTCCTTCTGCTGCAATCTGCGCCTGCAAGCCTCCGCGGTAAATTTGGATCGTACAGTAAGCATGGTGAAACCTAAAAACGCAAAATAGAGTTAAAATCAAGCTTAATTAGCCGCGTCCTGAATTGAAACCGCCAATGCTCTTCTTCAGTGGATTCAACAAGCTATATTTGAAATTATCAAGTAAGATAACAGATCCTAATTCTGACACAGTCTACCCAGTAGATCAGGACGGAAAGAGCCGCACGGTATGAGCTTGGAGGATGGAGCTGATGAAGCTGAAATAATAAGGCTGGACCGCACCCACCTATTTACACCCCTGTCTCGCCCCCGCCCCCACAAGAGGCTCAAATTCCCCTTTCTCGCCCCCTAGCAAGTCAGCAGGTCAGTATTTGTACAACTCCCAAAATTACTCCCTGGTAACTTCGGACTCATCTCCTCCCCAAGTTTGACATCAATAAATTTATCACCAGCTGCAGTAACAGTTCCCATACTAAGAACACCCTGAAATATGGTGTAATCCCCTGAAGTCGTGAGGATAGTCATATTTGCTGTTCTGGTCGTAATGGTGGGGGAGAGGGTGCCTTTTTGAGGAATGGGGAGGTAAATTGTTGTTGTTGGGATGGAGGAGTTGGTTATGAGGGTTGTTAGGAGCTATTTGTTGTTAGGGGTTGACGGATGGGGAAAGGTTGGGGTTACGGAGAGGGAATATTGTAAAGATTGGGCACGTACTGCTGCACGAACGATGTACATAAGTCCCCCAGCTATTGAACCTCCTAAGAATGTTTTTCCTCGGATTATAAACAGGTTCAAATTGATGGATGCTGTGTAAGTACCTTCAGCGAGACTCAACCCCGAGACGGCGGTGTTAGAAATTGTATCATTGAACTGGAATTTCGTGACTGTCCCGTATCCATGTTTCAGAGACGATGCTGAGAAAATAATTAGTACTTGATTAAATCTCGAAGTCAAACCCAGGAAAGTTCTCAAAATAATGCATACCTCCAATGCCAGTACTTAGAGTACCAGTACTCACACCCCCATCAGTTGTGTACGAATACACCGCTGAGCTCGGAACAACACCCGCAAGCGAGTGAAAAGTAAAGCTCCCCACAAAAAACAGAGTTCCCGAGGTCGAAATGTCCAAATAACCCTCCTGCAAAATCCAAGCTCTAGGAACAACGACATCAGAAAGCGTAACAGAACCAGGAACAGTATCAAGCATCTTCTCAAAAAGCGCATAACAAGTATCTTGAAATTTCTGGGAATCAGTTAATGCTTCCACAGTAGCGTTGCTGTCGGATTCAAAGAGTCTGAGGTCGGAATTGGTCGTTGAGTTGAATCCTATTACGAGGGGTCCACCGCCTTTGCCGGTTCCGTTGAGATATTCGAGGACGTTTGTGTTGTCGAAGACTGCGGTTGTTGAGTCAAAGGTTAAACCGCCGTCGAAACTGGGTTTTCTTAGTTTGGGAGTGCAATAGGGGGAAGGGCTTACTTGGTGGAGGTTACTGCAGAAGCCTCTACTATGTCTGGAAAATTGGCGTGATGAACTGCACCTAGAGAGTGACCACAGGCTCTTGAGAAGAAATCAGTTAAATCCAAATTTGCAAGTATTGAATTCTTACACAGAACCAATTGCTTCTTCTTGGGAGAAGCCAGCTTTGGAAAATGCCGCGAGAGTTGTCGCCAAATCGTCAGTAGGCTTTGGGACACCACTCGGTCCTGCAGCAATTGCATCTTCGCGTCCAACACGGATTTTTAGGATACGTGGAATTGGATCGCAAGAAATGAGCGTTGTGGTAAGTCCCTTGTGAGTGACATTAGCGAAGAAGTGATAGCAAGAGGTACTTGAAATATACCAGTGCAATGACATCTGCCATCGATGTGTAAACACTGAATCCCTAAATATGATGAGAAAATTTCAAAATACCCTCTGAAGCATTCTTACAGTCGCAAACTACAACAATTAGCACTTTCCACTTATCATTGCACAATAAGACTCACAATGCCAATTGTATCATTAATAAAATGAAGCCCAACATTCTCGTCTCGGTTAGATTCAAAGCCAATCGAAGCATCCAAGCCACTATTTTTATCAGCCACTGCGTTTCCATAATCACTATCGCGAAGACTAACCCTATTCCAGCTGCTAAATCCGCAGTAATAGCATCGTGAAAAACAATTCTCATCCACTCTGCAGCGGTTTGTTCGCCGCTATTCGGATTTCCGGTGCGAAAGAAAGAGCATGGGTTGACAGAAACCTCGACATTGGTACCTGCTAGCAACATCCTCTCCATTCTTTCCATCTTATCCTGGAGAGAAATGCCATATTTATCGACCGTTACGGCATTTGTAAATCCGAATTGCAAAAGGAGTGAGATGAAAATAGGTAGTAACATCATGATGAAGTGAAAGAATATGAAGAGGGTGCAACAAGCAGCGACAAACCAGTAAAGAATAACAAAGGAAATTGACGCTGACTTTAAATTAGAAATAAAAAAAATGCCTTACGCACAGCATACTCAGAAGAGGCTCGATATATTCTTGGAATACGAGGTGTATTGAAGCATGTCTGCGGCAAAGACACAAAGCTTACCACATTGGCGATTTGTCCGGGGAATTTCAAGGGTATTTTGGAGATTTGGATCAGGTGTTATTGATTCGTGTGACCAGTAACAGTTTTGATATTATCAAGATTCGTATCGTTCTGCTTAAAGGGAGTAATGCTCCGATATAGTCGGCAGCACCGAATTCCCCCCCCCCCCCCCCCCCCCCCAATTGTGCATAGCAGCGATGCCTTCTAGAGATTGGAATCCTAGCTATTCAAGTGAAGAGAAGAGGTGGACAGGAAATCCTGTTGTGTTAATTTGTCCGCTCGGGTTTGAAGTCGCCTTTGAACTCTTGCGGGTAGAATTCTAGGTTGAAGATAAGATTCTTTTGATAGATGGGGAATGATTCTGTTGCGGCCCAAAAAGGTAAGCTTTTGTTCTGCCACTTCTCACCGCCTACTAAGCCCAAAGAGGAAGGCCCGACCCTACAAGAGGAATCTCCACGTGATAAAATCCCCCCCCTTTTGGATTTTACCACTAACCTCCTAACCCTCTCTACTCAAATCATATCAAAAAAGTGGCCTGATGTATATCTGATTTACACAATCCAAAGAATGGTAAATGATTCAAATCACCTGATGAGCTCGATGGACGGGGCGCTTACAATCCTTGCACATGCAGGTAAGAGGCGTCAATTGGTTTCCAAATCCTCAAACTCCAACTCTCTTGTGATGTTGAGTGATCGTGTTCTATCCATCTTTGCTCATCAATGGATCCCATCACGGCCGTGGGAGCAGTGGCCAGCATCATAACACTTGCTCAAACCGCTCTGTCGTTATCAAAAGCCCTCTACACTCTCGGGTCAGCTGTACAATCAGCGTCGGAAGACATCGAAGCTCTTGCTGATGATCTGAAAACATTCGCCCAATCATTGAATCTCCTCTCGCGATTGCTAGAGGATTCAAAATCATGGTATTCCGATGATGTTTATCTTTTGACAGCCAAGATCATCAAAGATTGTGCCGATTTGTACGAGAAAATCGATAAGATCTTGGTCAAATTAGGTGGCAATGGCAAAAATACGTGGAAGATACGGATGAAATTCGTGTATAAGGAAGGCCAGATACGCAAATTGATGAAGAGACTTCGGGATATGAAAGGGAATCTTGCTACGGTTTTGATGAGTCTACAGGTAGACTTGCAACTTTCATTATTGTAGGCTTCTTGAAATTGATTCAGATTTGATAAAAAAAATAAGCTAATGAGTTGCCAGAAATATTTCAAGTTCCAGCAAAATTCAAAGATCGCCCGAGAAAGAACTCGATTCAGAAACTATCAGACATTTGAAGGCTGCCCAAGATGCAGTAGAGTCATGCAATTTCTTGCCCAAATACTCTTCCGAATTCGATTTGACTCTCAATGACGAAGAATCACATCAAGCAAAAGTGATCTATGAGCCCCGCCGGCTCAGATCCTTTGCTCCTTCAAATGATACCCACTCATTTATTTCGCTTTCTGGGAGCCACGAACCTTCTGATACGGCTGCCAAATTGGTCTGCAAATCAAACACCGGTCCATTGTTTGCCCAATTGAACCCAACAAATCACGAGAAACCCGATAAATCCGAGTTTCGAAGCCTCAAGTCCGTTTCTTCGACAGAAAGCTTCAAAAGTGCGGTTTCCGTCCAGAAAGAACTGCTCGATTTGGCCCATGAAGTGAAAGCCGTGAAAAGCGTACTGCATGCTTTTCGGACTGCTCTCGATACTCTTGACAATCTCATCGAGCGACGGATTCCAAATAGTGATGCCTGCTATCTAGCCGCTCTCCAATTGAAAACAACGCTATTCGATGGACAAAAACAGGTCGAGGATACCAATTTAGGCTATTGCAAGGAATTTGGCATCCACTATGTCAAGAAATGGGAAGATGCCAGTAAGTGTAAAATCCACTTTATTATTTGCTATTGTATTGGGCTATGCTTACAGCTCCAGATGCAGCAAAACTCCATGACATTTCATTCCACATGATGCGAGTTGTAGTTACCTCGCTTCACATGCTCTCAGCCGAGCACGAAGTGTTGAACATAGATGGATTCGAGGCTTTGTGGCAGATGTGTGAAAAGTGTCGAGGAGAAACCGTCGGTGTGTTATATGAAGTGGCATATTATGATTCCAGTCAACAGAACATCGCTCCAACTCCTCCTTGCCCCACTTACAACATTTACTCCCAAAAACCACGAACACCAAATACGAATGAACCTCAGAGGAAGGAGGCTCCACAAATGAGCCTACCATTTGGTGGTTATACATTTAAGCGTTTCGAATCGAATTATGAACCCCCCGTAACCGCACAGCCTGAGCTACCGAAGCCGGAAGTAGTTCTTCCTTCTGCAAGTCCCCCCCATATACCAATGATCATACCAAATTCGAGAGACCTAGTGGGTCCATGTTCCCCCCGGAGCGGCCTAGGTCCACAATATTCGATCTCCGGCCCTGCTCAACAACCACTACCACCATCACTCGGACGTAGCCCAAGTAATTTTTTCGGCGGAATCGGGGCAGGTCCATCATCAATGCCCGCCCCGGATTCTACTCTCAAACGGCCCAGCCCCCCTAACCCACCAGTATCAATAGACGCCATGGACTCTCTTCTCGAGAAGCTTAGAGCCTCCGCTCCACAAGGCCAAGATCAACGAGACCGAAGAAGACGACTACGGTTAAAGAATTCTGACCAAGTTCGGGTCGCATCTGGTCAAAACAGTTCTAACCCCGATGAAGGGGGAACGATAAGGCTAGAAGACCATATTGGTGAACAACCCGCCATGATTTTGCAAACACAGCAAGAGGCTAGGCCTGAGTTCGGCCCAGCCATACCTCCCGGATCCAAGATAATGAAGGGACTAAAGCGGTATCGAGCGAGGAGGCTAGAGAAGAATAAAAAGGGCTTTTCTTTAGCTGACCCTAAGGCTCAGAAGAACGGCCGAATTGGTGAAGACAAATTTATCGACATTCCAACAGCTACTTTCCATCCGCAAGGTGCTACTGATTACTCGTCTCAGAAACCAGTAATGAATGGTTGTCCTTCAACAGCTGCAACGCCAAATCCAAACAACCTCGAGGCGAACTTCTGCAGTCATGTCAACGACGATGAAGAAGATGATCTCGAAGCGGCAACTGGTTTAGAAGCTATGCGGGTAGCCGAAGAGCAAGAGCGAGTTGGAGCTAGCACGCTAATTGCAGGCTTTGCATATGCACAGCAAGCTCATGTAAACCATTCTCGGCAATATGACATGGCTTGTATGTCTCATCCTTTTCCTACCATCACTGACCCCTATACGATTGCTGACATGCTATCTATACAGACCAGCAAAACCGGGAGCGACAATTACAGCAACAACAACAAATTCAAATGCTCCAACAGAGACAGGCTGTCGCTTGTAAGTCTCATCCTTTACCAGCTTTTTTACTGCTGCCTAGGCGAAACCTGACATACCACCTTATCTAGTCCAGCAGCAGAACCCCCAGTTTCAATTGCAACAACAACAGCAACGCATGATTCAGCAACAGCAACATGCCCGGCAGATGATGGCGCAGCAGCATTATAGTGATGGAATGCCGAACCAGCAATTATCCCAAGCGCAATACCAGGCCATGCAAAAAGCGAATCCGGGTATGGCACGACCGGTCAATCTCCCCCAGCATCTTCAACAAGCCCAGGCTGGACTAAAAGCTCAGCATACATTAGAGCAACGGCAGCAAGCTCAAATTCAGCACCAGGTGTGTAATTCCCTCGAGTTCCTTCTTACAAACCCCATCCCATCTCTCAGTTTCATGCTAACAGTTTCTAGCACCAACAGCAGCTGATTGCTCTACATATGGCTATGCAACAACAAGCAGCTCAAAGGGCGTCGATCAATTTACCTAGTGTACCATTACACTCTCCCGCGTATAGTCCGACTAGCCCAGGTATAGAATTATCATTTGATTCTTTCCAGCCCAGCGATAATGATTTCGGTTTAGAACCCGAACATTTCAATTTTGACCGAGTTGTGGTGGACGAGGACCAGAAGAAGGATGAAGAAATGGAAGGAAACACCGAGGCAAATCTGACTACAAACCATCTGCCAGCTGATCTGGACGGCAGTGCCCCCTGCTCACCAGTATCACCAGGCGCCATGGACTCTCTTCGTGAGGAGTCCAGAACCAACGCTCTAAAAGGGCGAGGCGAAAGAACTTACGACTCCCAGACTGAAACTAGCGCGATCACCAAGTTTATGGTACCCTGTTCCCTACATGGAGCAAGCGATACCGACTTTGCGTACGAAGATAATAGTGACCTCTATGACAGTTCCCAGCCGCTGCCTCCTTCCGAAATTGGCCCTTACTCCGGTGTTGGTTATGAATTGTCCAGTTTTATTGAGCCAAGAGAAAAAGAAGCGGTACATGTCCACGCAATGGAGAACTCAGAATCTTCGAAATCTCCAAGTCCTGTCCCACATAAAATGAAAAGAGTAAATACTAGACAGAAAGATGATAACGATGAAAACCAGCGAAAGAAAACCCCAAGCTCGATCAAGAAGCCGGAGGAAGCCCCTCCAGGACTATTTTATCCGCTTGGGGATCTACAGCAAGTGCAAGTTCAAGAGGGAACTCCCAATAGTAGGTTTATGAAGTCTCTCAAACGGAGTGGTCGTGGCGGGAGAGGCGGTTTCAGTGGGAGGAAAAGAGGGAAATCAGTTTCTAGTGCGTCTCCTAGCCACGAAGAGTTCAACGAATCCTTCCGTCATCAGCGAGAGAGTTTGGTCTCGAAATCAGGACTACAAACTAAGGGAAACTCAGACCTCTGGTCTACCGCATATGAAAGTATGCATAGTTCAAAGGCCATGGATTATATCATACTCAGTATCGAGATGGAAACTTTGGGTATTCAGACCCTCCCGCGTCCAAATATTGCAAAGAATGTATCCAAGTTGGTCCGAGATATACCAACAGTTCTCAATTACGACCCTAACTTTGCCGAGGTGCTTGCCACACGGGACAGTATCATTGCAATACTTAAGATGGTAGATGAACAACTTGGCTTTGAACTTGCTCTCATCGGCTGGTCTTGTGTTTGGAAACTTCTTTCAGTATGAATGTCTCTTACTCTTCCATTCTAAGGATTTTCTAACATTAAGTAATTAGAACCACGAGGATCTACTAAGCCCCGATAACCGCAAACTCATCTCTACTCTCAAAACCACATACGACCAACTACTAGAAATAACAGGTCTCATCGCTCGATACGCCGTTATGGAAAACCTCTATCGAAATTCCCCAACAATGACACTGAAACCAGAGTACGAATCAGCTCTCTGCCATCTATGCCTTACGATGCTTTTCTACTTTTCGTCAGCATTTGGATTACGAAGAGCACAACTCACTGAAGTCAAAACGGATGGGGGAATGAACGAGCCCGTTTTCAGCGAGGAGCATAAATTGGGACTTGAGAAACAGCTTGAATGGAAGTGTGGGGCTTTGCTAGGTGATATCAGGGTGGCAGATGATTTGTGTAGAGGGTTCAAGGTTGTGGTTGATGTTAAAGAGGATAGTGAGAGCGAGATGAGCGGAGAGGATGGGAGCGATGGGAGTTGGGAGCAAGTCGGCGATGAAGATGGAATGAGTGATGCGATTGTTGTTTGAGCTTCATATCGAGAAAGGGAGCACAGCAATCTACTTGTGATACGCCGAGAGTTGTTCTAAATTCTTAGGTGATACGAAGGATATGGAAACACCCGAAATGCGTTGTGCGCCTCTTTTTTAATCCACACGATGCAGTTCGTTCGTTTTCGGGGGCTTTTGAAGTATCATGAAACCTCATCGGTCATTGGATTTCTCGGTATTTGCGATCCAAGGTTCGGTGTTTGTGCCACTTATTTAGTTGCTGATGTGAGAATATTATGAGGTAAGTAAACGATTCAATGCAGATCTCCAAAAGCTTGTCATGGTTTAACTCAGCCCTGTATTGGACACTCATTACAAATGTGTGGGGGTAAGCATATTTCCTTCACTTGCGGGCATTTTCGGAAATTTCGAGACATCAACTGTCACTTTTTGTACTTTCTGTGCTACTGGTTGGGCCTCACGTGTGCGAGTCTGAGGGAGGACCGCAGGTGCAATTATTGTTACTACGAGCGGGGAAGTAAGCATGATACTTAAGTTCTTCTTTCCCTTGGCCTTTCTCTGCCAAATTCAAAGAATCGCCACTTACGCGGTGAGCCATACGGAGATCTCTGAAATTGGACAGAGTCCTGCTTAATTTATGTCAAATTAACTCTATCCTTGTCACAACTAGCATTCGCCCTGTTCCAACTGTTGGTATAAAGTTAGAATTTGATTTAAGTATCCCACGTCTCAGACACTCAACGGCACCTCGTTCAACAATTCGAAATGGCGTTTTCCAATGGATTGCACGTGGTCGATACTGGGAAACCAAAACTAAAGGAGGACACTAGACACCAACGTGGCGAAAGACTTCTTCCGCATGTACTCGAAAAGTTCGCGGCCGAAGATCCTGACTATGTCATTGGCATGAATGCGGTTTATGGCACCGATGCTCCAACACCGGCCACTTTCACAAAACTTACGGTCTCTCAACTCGAAAATGGAGTCAACTACATGGCGTATTGGTTCGAAAGGGTGATTGCTGAGCATGAGCTCGCCCCTGGCGAAGTTGTCACTTTCTATGGGCTCCAAGATTTTCGATATCTCATACTCGAATTGGCAGCCATCAAAATTGGTCATCCATTGCTCCTAGCACGACCCGTCAACGCTTTGGTCAATACCGTAAATTTAATGAAGATCACGAACTCGAAGCTACTTTTCTTCTCGGGTAACTATGGAAATCAACAAGATGACTACGAAAGACTTCTTCCTGGTACAAAGATGATTGAGATCCCATCAATGGAAGAAATGACAAACACCTTAACCAAGCATTACCCTTACACCAAGAGATGGGAGGAGGCGAAAAATGACATCGTTATCATTATCCATACCTCTGGTTCAACTGGAAATCCCAAACCAATTCGTCTCAACAACCTCTATCTCAGACGAGTCGACAAGGAAGCCGACATGCCACCCGTCGAAGGAAGAATGTGCGCTACCATGGATCTCTGTAAGCCAGGAAAAGCAGCTTACGTTGGAACAAACTTCTATCATCTCAGTGGACTTTCATTCGTATTCTGTGCTCTCTTCAGCAGATTTACGGCTGTCCTTGGACCTGCTGATCAGCTTCCAACTGGGAAGATTGCTTGTGATATGATCAAGAGTATGGAATTTGGTGGACTTCTTATGGTACCTAGTCTATGCGATTGGGTGTTTAGTGATCATGGGGAGGAAATCAAGGAACATCTTGGAGGTTTGGATCATATCCACTGGCTTGGAGGTATGATCCCCATCTTGATCCTATTTTCGTATTTTAACTGACATTTCCAAAGCACCTCTTGGCCAAGCGACCGGCGATTGGATCATCAAAAATCTCCCCAATGTCATACTCTGGCAAATTTACGGTTCGACAGAAGCCTTCCTCCAACCCTTAATGGTGTCCCCTTGTTCCCACTGGAATTACATTGAATTTCATCCCGACGTTGGCCCATCTCTTGACCTAATTAACCCAGAAGAAGGCCTCTACGAAGTCGTCATCCGCCACCATCCAAATCCCGAACTCAACTGGACCCGCCCAGTCTTCGACATCTTCCCCACTCACAAAGAATGGCGAATGGGCGACGTAATGCGTCGTTGTCGTGACCCCGGTTTTGAGAACTGCTATAAATTCGAAGGTCGCTTGGACGATATCATTACTCTCAGTACCTCTGGAAAAGTAAATCCTTTGCATATTGAGGCGGCTTTTCAGACTCTTCCTCTTTTGAGGGGTGCTTTGGTTTTTGGCGAGGGGAGAACGCATTGTGGTTTGTTGATTGAACCTAAGGATTTTAAGGCTGATAAAGGGGTGTTGATTGAGGAGATTTGGAAGGTTTTAGAGGGGGTTAATGCGGGTGTTCCAGCAACGGCGAGGATTGGGAGGGAGATGATTTTGGTTAATGAGGAGGGGAGGTTATTTCCGAGGAACAGTAAAGGGGCGCCTGTTAGGAAATTGTCTATTGGACTTTATGCTGAAGAGATTGAAAATTGTTATGAAAAGAAGTAGTGGGATGGAGGAAGGTTCTTTTAGAAATAACAGTACTTGGATGGAAAATATCACTGTCGTAGCTTACTGTAAAAGAACTCGTGACTGTGTTGTATAGACTCTATAATTACCTTTGCACGCTAAAACTATCAGTATATACAGGAGTGAACTCTTTTTTTAGAATTAAAGAGAATGTTTGAGGTATCTGCCTTACCAAAAGATGATGATTCATAAGGATATAGTTAATTGAAGTCTTAAAACAACACATACATCAGAAAGGATCTGAACCCTGATTTCATGTTATCGCTAAGCCTTCACCTATGCCTTTAAATGTAAAATTCTATAGTTTTCTATATACCAACAGCTTGGCATCGTATTAAGTTGGTTGGTTAGTTAATTTTATGTAAAAGCCGAAAAACACCACTGGCATATTTTATTTGACAAGGATTGGATTAAGCAAGGCTACGACATGACGTGGATCGTCAGCAGATAGGGAGGGCTTAAGTAGAAACAAAACTGCTGTTGACTTGTAAGGAATTAAATTGCAATCATTGTAGCACTGCCATCAAGGAATTCATACACACGAGTAGTATTTTTGTGTGTGAATGAGGTTTATAAGCATTGACCGACAAGACTTAATGTAAGAGGCAGTGATAAACAGTTCTCTGGTTTCCTACGCCACGGTGCCTTCCTGAGTATTCAACATTCTAACGGGACACGAGAACTGGGTGGAATTTCAATACAACTAGTGAGGTCGCACTCATGATAGCTAAATTTGATAATAGGGAGGTGTGTGTGAGAGGCCAGACCTCGAACAACTCAAAGGTGTGGTTTCAAATATTCAATTAAGAAGTGCATGAAGACTACATACATGCAAGCTCTTTCTCTATATATAGAGAGAGAAAGAGCTTCTGGAATATTCCAAGAAACTGCTTGGCAGTGGGGGTAATGCCCAGTGCTGAGCGGGGACTTTGGTCAATGCTTAGCGAGATTGTCAGTGCTTAGCGAGGGCACGGCCCGAGCCTCTATCATGGGTTCCAACCCTCACAGATACTTCTATTTCATCAGATTCTAATTCAGATTAATTAATACTATACGTTGTAGTTATTAATTCTGTCTTGAAGATAGCGGGGTAGAGAAAAGTAATCCACTCAGTGATATAATCCACTCGGGAGTAAAGCACGTTATACTTAAATTCCCTTGTAACAGTAGTAAAATTGGTTTTTCTATGCCTTATTCTCTCTTAAATAGTGGTTTTAATTATAGTATAATAATCAGGGTCCTTTTAGAGTGCTATAGTAGTACTCTAGGTGTATATATGTTAGGATGTATTATTAAAAGCTTTAGAATTATACGTACGTATATAGTGGGTGATTAAAGGATTATTTAGCTAATATTCTCTTAGAGTTACTTTTTGGTGGTTACGGCACTGCAAAAACGCTCGGATTACAAAAAACCAGCAAATTAAAGCTTAAATCGCAACTGACTGTATTTCAGGAAAGATAGAGAAGGCGCCAGGGCAGCTAGCAAGGTATTTTGATTTAACGTGAATATATCTCTAATACACTTCCAAGCCAATGAGACTGTGTCTGATGCATTGCAAAGCACAAGACACAATCAACTGATGGTTGTCTAACATTCTTCCTGCATTCTAATTTACAACATCAAGAGAATTGTGGCTGTGGAAAGATTTGGCGGCGAAGGACATGAAGATGTCAGCTTCTTGATGAAAGAATGAAGTGCCAAAATAGTAACACCTGGAATGTTTCGTAAAGGTAGATGGGAAGCCTCATACCTGTAGTGGAAACAGAAAGGCATATAAGACCTTTCTGGTCCCTCCACTTTGTCTCATTCTCAACATCATTCTCACCTCTATCTTGCTCCAACCTCCAACACATTCACCAAACTTTTAAAATCTTCTCTTTCCTTCCGCCTCAGATATCACCAATCAACAAGTACCCGTCTGTCAAGATGCAACTCTCGACTCTTACCACCATTATTGCCACCCTAGCTGCTACAGCCTATGGGACAGCAATTGACCCCATCGCGGCTCCTGAATCAGCTCAAATATTCAAACGAAACAACTGCGAAGAAGGACCCCTCTACTGTGGACCCAATCTCAACTGAGTGGGTAAGTTTCAAAATTTTCTTCTTCTGCCTGTCTTCAATTCATGAAAGCGAATACTAACTTGATCATGTACTAGGTAAATACACCGATACCATCAAACAAGGTCTTGCACAAGCGGGCATGATTACAGATCAAATCCACATCAATGGAACACTTTTTAAATGTGCCGCGAATGGCTGGATTACAAATCCTATGTTCTGTACTCGAGGTTGCAACTCGCCCTATCCATGGTCTCAAGCCAGATACCAGGATTTTTGCAATACCTAGATTGCGGGTTTTCCCATGAGTGTGGAAGCGCTTTTGTAACGTGTCCTGTTTTATCGTACTCATGTAGGAGATGATCTTGGTTATTGTGTCTTGATGTTGTGCTCTTTTGTTCTTTTGCAATAAATTTGGGGGTTCTCATACACTCGTTCAAATCTTTAGAGATTATTTTATATCATTTCTTCCATCGGAGTATACAAGTAGAGCGACGAATGATTGCGTTTGTAACTTAAGTTTTATAACCCGAACTCACTCTCTGGTAATCTGGTTCTATAATAAGTGATCTAATCTTGCTAACAAATCT
Organism: Hymenoscyphus fructigenus; assembly: GCA_001414455.1. NCBI lineage: Eukaryota > Fungi > Ascomycota > Leotiomycetes > Helotiales > Helotiaceae > Hymenoscyphus > Hymenoscyphus fructigenus. Next base: position 79,381 of record LKUV01000001.1, on the reverse strand, counting down.
CTCACATAAATTCGAGACAAATTTCGGTCTATCTAATGAGAGCCAGTAAATCGGTCATGGGGAGAAAAGAACATGCTAAGCGAGGGGTTCCAGGGGAGAAGTAGCGAGCAAAAAGTAGGTAAGCTTTCTGATGAGTGAATTTGGAACTTCGGAGGTTCAATGAGGAGGGGTGTTTGCCTTCCCCCCAACTAGGCAAGATCTCTTAGGTTTCAAAAAGAGACACCCCCAAAACAATTGCAAGTTCTTGGAAACTGCATAGCATTCTCACCCAGCGATTGCCCCAAAGGTACCAAGTAGCCCAAAAATGAACTCCCCGCGTAGCCACTCTTGTAATATATGTCAGGCCATAAGGAATATGTTACTCTTGTTATATCTCATTTTTAGTCTAACCAAGGTGTGACCTTCTTTTCCATTCTCTCACATACACTAGCTGGTACCAGAATAACTATTCACAGACATAGAAGCTATCGTTACCCGTTTAGAAAGTGTTATGGCTCCTCCTTTTTCATGGATGGTCATACATTCTAAAATTACTTATGGGCAGTTTCTTGCTCAATTCTTATTTGTCCAATTAAGTGTAACGTGAAGCGAACTAGTTATTAGGCTTGGTTGACGCGCCGCACAAAATGCGAGAAAGGAGTTACGTAGTGTCAAGTAGGCATATCATTTTGTGGGATGTCAGTACGATTCGGCGATGATGGTTGGTCACCTTATCGTTAACCAAAAACTTGGCATTGAATTTCCCCTTGAGATGAGCGTCAAAAGCCACATACAGGCTCTGTTGTTTTGTGTCTGTATTTAATGGTTTCTTCCTTTTTGATTACTCGGCGTGGCCTTTTATGTAAAACTGCTTCGCGGGGTCTTGACGACGAAAACGCCGTTTACGTGACCTGCGTTGAGCTGAAAGGTAGAACTCGCAGGACTGATGGAATGTGCCTTGCAACGTGAAATTTCTCGTACTTCGTTTTTCTGGCGATGAAGAATGAGTGGCAGGTCTCTCTATCACTACAGATATGGCTGGGTCGGTCGTTTGTTCATCTTCTGGTCAAGTTGTTAGGGGAATGTAACTTTCAGTCGAATCTATGAATTTCTATGAGTATTGTTTGCGCTCGGTTGTTACCACCCATTGGGGCCAACTGACTTGCAGGAATTACAGAATTTAAATGAGTAAGCCGGTGATTCTGACATGGGAGGATCTCTACTTCACGCTGGGCTAGCCGAAATTTGCACTAGAAGCCTGCACGTGACAAGGATTCCGACGCGTCCATCTCGCGCTTTGAATAGCCATCTTAGTTGATCTTCTATACATCAACCACAATTGACAAGCACACCGCCACAATGGCTCGCAGTTCGAGTCGCAGATCGGAAAATATCCCCCTCCAGTCAGATCCAATTGAAAACGGAGACACCCCTCAAAAGAAACCGCGCAGATCGACGAAACCTCCGAAGCGCGAGACCGAGGAGGACGAGGAGAATACGGGTCCAGGCGTGGAACACGAAATTATCAAGTCCGAGGCCGAATCTGAAGAGGAGAAGGCTCCCGTCCCTAGGAAAATTAACAGTGTCAAAGGAAAGGCAACACTGACAAAGAAAGAGAAGCCTACTACCGGGTTGAAGCGTAAAGCAAAGTCCGAAGAGGGCGAAGAAGGCGAAGGGGCAGTATCTGCGAAACCCACCAAGAAACGGAAAACCAAAGAAGAGAAAGTAGCAGAAGCGATGCCGGCCGCGGAGAGGACCGTTGTGAGCACTTTGACGAAGCCAATGTATATCGGGGCGCATGTCAGTGCTGCCAAAGGTATGGTCATGGCCACTATTTGCTCGCCACGCACTAATTCATGTGTCTTGGGCAGGTGTCCAAAACTCGATTACCAATGCCTTGAACATCGGTGGCAACTCCTTTGCTCTGTTCCTCAAATCCCAACGAAAATGGACGAGCCCCCCTCTTGCTCCACAAGCAAGAGACCAATTCAAGGCATTCTGTCTAGAAAATCAATATGATCCAGCTAAACATGTTTTGCCGCATGGCTCATATTTGGTCAATCTGGCACAGAAAGAAAAGGACAAGGCCGATCAAGCATACACATGTTTTCTGGATGATCTCAATCGGTGCGAGCAGCTCGGGATCAAATTGTACAACTTCCATCCGGGAAACACTGGGAAAAATCCAAGGCCAGAGGCCATCGGCCGAATCGCTTCGCAACTAAACAAGGCACATAAAGCGACCAAGACCGTTGTTACAGTTTTAGAAAATATGGCGGGGAGTGGCAATGTTGTGGGCTCAACATGGGAAGATCTTCGCGATATAATTGCGCTCGTTGATGACAAAAGTCGGGTCGGCGTGTGCATAGACACCTGTCATTCTTTCGCCGCGGGATATGATTTGCGATCACCGGAGGCATTCAAAAATACGATGGAGGGTTTCGCATCAATAGTAGGAATGCCTTACCTGAAAGCTCTACACCTCAACGATAGCAAAGCCCCGTTTTCGTCTCACCGGGATTTACACGCAAACATTGGGACTGGATTTCTTGGTCTCAGGGCTTTCCACAACATTGTCAATTATGAACCATTCCAGAACCTTCCAATGGTATTGGAAACCCCTATTGAGAGGAAGGGCTTGGATGGCAAGGTTGAAGAAGACAAATCTGTGTGGGCTCAAGAAATCAAACTCTTAGAAGGACTCATTGGTCTTGATCCAGAGACAGATGCTTTTAAGGCGGAGGAAAAGCGGCTGAATGTTGCTGGTGCCGAGGAGAGAAAGAAATTCCAAGCCCAAGCCGACAAAAAAGCCAAAAAGGAAGACACGAAACAACAGAAGACCCTTGACTCGATGTTCAAAAAGGCCCCGCCGAAAGGGAAAAAGAAGGCGCCTAAAGAAAGCGACGGAGATGATTCCGATGCGAGCCAAGGAAGTTGTGGCAGCTGCTCATAGCTTGGTGGTCTGCTTCCCCGATGCTGTCTTACTGGGTGGGCTTTCGGTGGGTGATAACTTGAGATGTCATGAGGTCTTCGAGAAGATTTCTGAAAATCACTCGTGCTGTAAGAGGAAACGATTGCCGCCGACCATTCTGTACAACATATTTCCATGTTTTTTTACAGCATTGTTATTGGCTCCAGAGCGAACAAGCGTCTGCCAGCCGATATATCCCGATAAGAGCTATAAGGGACTTTTGTTTTGCTACCCTCACTGATTCTTCGCTAAACTCTTTCCTAGAGTATTTACACCTTGTACAGTACTTTGACATAGCCTCTCGGTTTAGTTCGTGTCTTCCTTCAATCCATCCATACTGACGGATACTTTTTCGTCCAACAATGTCAGATAATTGCCCTGACCAGATCATGCAGTTGACAACGGCAGTACAGGTGTTTCTTTTAGTACTATCACACCTTCCATCACAAGGCAAAAATATTAGGCCTTGGCAAAGTTGTCATGGCCCTTTCTTTAGTACAACTTCAAGAATTGTCAATTCAACGTCTATGGAATTTGATAGATCGTTTAGGTCAGACCATTTCGCCAATAAATGCCCCACGGAGGTCTGAAAGTTCAGGCAAGTACCTTGAATGTTACGTTGTGTTGTAATTCTGTGTCCTTATGTGGTGACACTTTCTCACCGTTTGTTCAGCATGGCATGAGTTGAACACCAAATACAGCAGGGAAGTATATCTTCCTAATACATCGTGCAGCATCAGGGTACCATGTCAGCCTCATTGTGCGGCAGGTAGGGATTCCCGGGGAGCAAATTCGGTGACTGTTTATGCGGCCTTCCGTTGCCTCACGCTACGGCTTGAGCCAACCTCACCTCGGCCCATACGACAAACTGCTGTTAATTGATGCCTATAGTTAGGTACGTCCATATCAACTTTCGGATGCGTTGTTCATCTTCTCCTTGCTTAGGCATACCGCTTTTGTGCCTGCTTCGGGTTGCCCCGAAAACGCGGTTTGCTCTTATGGTATTACTACAAGCACTTTTATAAGTTGCTACCCATGACGGCTTTTCTTCGACGGGTAAAATGTTTAACTGGTTGCCATCTCTTTGCTGCTGCCGATTGCCACGCAAACGCTCCGGGCATCGAAGACGTTCTCGTAATCGAAACTATAATAACCCCGTTGCCCTCCAACCATCACTCCCTCTTCCGACACCTAGGTCCATTCCTCCCTATTTCGAACCCTCGCAACAACTTCTTGAAAATTCATTTCCTTTCCAGCCCCCTCAACAACAAACCCCTGTGTTCTTCCCACCAGAAGGCCCTCAAAGGTTTTTGGAGCCTTGGGGTCCAAGACCAATAACTCCCGAGTTTATTGAACCCCCTCCACCAATTCCACAACCACCGATTCTCTTAAATCAGTCCCAACAACATTCAAGACCTCCGATAATCTTTGATTACCCACATCCAATACCAAGATCGATTCCTTCACATCCACTCATCCTTGACCCACCTAGGACTGTCGCTCGACCACTACGTCCTCGACTCTTACATAGCCCTCGTCCTCTCAGACCAATATTAAACCAGCCTCTCCCCCCACACGTCTTGGTTCAGCCTTTACCAACACCTCCAATAATTCATCCTCCTCCCCAACTATTCCCACCTCCACCTCCCATATTACAACAACCACCAACCATCAACCAGATACTTCCGCCTCCCATCATTCAACAACCATCACCTATCAATCAGATAGTCCACTATCACCCACGCTCACGTACTCCGACTCTACCTCGTAAAACCACTCCACCCCGCAAGACTACGCCGCCTCGCAAAGATTCTCCCACACGTGTCAACATACCAATAAACGTCAAAGACGCTTTCAATGTTATTGCATTATTAGGAGGGAGAAACAATCAAGTAATAAATACGCCAACTGGAACTGGTCAAACTATACAACCACCTCCAGGGTCAAATTCATCTGGTCAACCCGGAACTAATCCACATCAATCTGGTCAGAATCAACCTGGTCCAAGCCAACTAACAAATCCTCGAAGAATTACAAACACGCCACAAGACCCTCGTGTCTCTGGAGCAACTCGTAGATCATCTCGACCAATTGTAGGGAGTGGCAAGCGACAAGGCACCGGTTGACAAGCTTCTCTGAAAGTCAGTTTCTCGGCAATATAATATGTAAGCCAGCGTCCAAACACTCTTGAATCTAAACCTGATACCCCCTAGAATGCCATTTGGAAACGCATTCCGCACGACCTCCGATACGTCACTTGAGAATATTGTCAGATCTGTAGAATCCGAAGCCGTCCTACGAGACGTGTTCTGCAGAATCATGGGTGGAGACTACTTCTCACGTGACTCGGATGTGAGACGTTCTGGGTTACAATCTGCTTCTTCCCTTGGGGCGGAGTATACGGTTGAGGAGGCCGTTCGTCTTGATGATATTCGGAGGTTTGTTCCGCTCTTGTTTATCCTTTCCCCCCTTCTTTTTCCAAGTTACGTTTTCGCTTGCTGTTGCACAGCGATTTGTTTGTCTTTAGGCAACAATCCTCAGTGGAGAGGTATGGATCAAGGCTGGTGTAGCAATCGAAACTGACTTACATATGCAGAATCAACCTCACCGTTCAGATTGCTAATAGTGGTGTGACACCACGCATGCAATACGCAGAGATCCATCCTAAGCTTAGTGTGATTGATGGGCGGTATCCGAGGGAGTTTGATGTTCCCAGGAGAGTGGAGGAATTGCTGGCTATGGAAGGTTGGTTTTTCTCTCCAATCCCATCTTCACATCCCTAACCCATAACCAAATACACTGTTGACTCAAAGCGAAAACAGCACAAACCCTAGACCGCATCCTAACAACCTACTCCCTCCCCAACACCACCTCTTACTCCTCGCGTACCGTATCACTCGCCAACCTATGCGGCCACATGCAAGCAGCAAGGGAAGCGAAACTCATCACACTCTTCCAGTATTTGGGTGTCAATCTAGATGGCGATTTGTCTTCGAGACGAGTGATTGAGGAAGATCTGGGTACTGGAGGAAGAAGCTTGGTGTTGGGTACTCTTGGGGGACTAGGAGAGAGAGATAGGGAGAGAGAACGTGAGAGGGAGCGAGAGAGATTGGGTAGTGTTGGAGGATTTGGGGTGGGATTTAATGGTGGGAGGAGAGGGTTGGGGTTTAGGGATTAGGTAGGAACCGAATGTTGATGTTGAAGTGTTGGATGGGTATCGCTTCAGCTGTCTGGAGGCTGGATTTCCCTTCTTTTCTTTGTGATGTTTTGTAATGGTTTCTTCCATCTCTCCTTGATTTCGACTTATGTTGGTTTTCCCGTTCTCGAGTTCTCATGGTGATAAGTCTCATTTCTTAGTTCCTTTGGATAGTACTGGTGGGAGTTAATTTGTCATTCGTTACACGTCTTTCTTTGCCTTGTTATGTTTAGATTTCTGGGGACTTGGATAATATATTTCATCTTCATCAAAAGTTACGTTTACTCTTCGCTTCTTGGTTCTTGGTTTAGCTCGGGTTATCCAAATATCACACCTAAATACCAATGAACAAATATCTCCTCCACAACTTCAAGGCCCTTTAGAAAGAATTAAGAGGAGAATCTTCTTCATCGCGACTCGGGGAACGTACATTCCCAACTATTTATCCCCAACTCGTATAATGTAGCTCTTTATTACTCACCCAAATCTCATTATCACACAGGACGTGGTCAAAATTCCCTGCTCTCTAGCAGTGTAATTCCATCTCTCTGCAGACACACAGTAAATAGATGCTTAGGCTTCGTCGTTCCACAGTAATCAATCCACGCCAACGACAGAAAAGCAGTCCTAGAGCTCGGATATAATACTTAAGCATACTCTGCCTCAACAAATAGTTTTTGTGCAACCATTTTGTGTTGAGTTATATGCGTTGCTGCTTTTCGCCTGTTACTGTTACCTTCAGTGTCGATAAGGTCTCACGGGGAGCAAGATATTTCCTTTTGTACCCCCCTCAAAACGTGCTACTTTTCCCAACAACCTTGTACTTAAATATCTTTATGAACTGGTACAAATATTAATAACTGTGTTTGAAATCAGTATATAAGTTTTATATGTTTTTCCAATTGCTGTGTGGTATAGAAAATACCTTTTCACAGAGTGCAAAAAGGTTTTCCCCTCCCGGGGATTTCAGGTAAGGGAGCCAATAGTAAGACGTCCGATCCCTGAAATACAGGGAGGAACACTAAAATACAGCACTCACTCCACTGAATCCCATCCCAGCCGCTGGCTCGCTTCGGGGCACATTCCGCACACCCAACGTCCTGGTATGCTATATTCACCAATTACAAAACTACCCAATCACGTTGTTAATTTATAGTATTAAGTAGTGAGTTTAGTAAACTAATTTGCAAAATTATCTTGTTCGAGGGTATTAAAAAAACCAAAACAATGCAATTCCTAGTTCACCTGTAAAAAATATATATCACAGCCCACAATCATAGGTGACCTAACAGTTAGCACCAAAACCCCAACGTTCTGCTACTCCCAGGTTGCCTACAAATAGCACAAATAGCACCTCACAACAACACAAAATCCTGACTCAAAGAAAGAGAGAAGAATCAATTTATAAACAAGCACTACCTAAATTTACCAATCCCCCATCTACCACTCTAACAACAAAGCCAAACGCCTCGCAAACCCGAAAATGAAAAGAAAAAAGGTTCGACGTTCACGTTCTCGAATGGAGATAACCATAATTTCATAGCATGTCCATTTTCCTTGCTCTTCCAGTATCTCATACGTCCATCGACTTCATAGTAATCATCATCAAAAAGTGTTCTCCCAAAAAGCCATTCAAGTCATCTCATCTCGTCTCATCTCAATCTCATATTTTCCTCCCTTCTCCCCTCATCTATCCCTTACCATCTTTGCCCCTCGACACCAACCTCAACTCATATCGTCTCCCACCCCCCATTATTGATATCCATCTCCAGCTTCCGACTAATAACGCTTGGCACCCCATGGCTCAACCACACCGTTCTCAAAAGAGCATCATACCTCTTCTGATTCAAGAAAAGTTGTCTCGAGTGTCTCAATCCAGGGTCCACCTCACCGTAACGATCGATATACGGCGCTACGGTCCAGGATCCCGTCATCTTGTAGAGGTAGAAGACGCAGCATTTGCGGATGTTTATGTACAGTCCTACGTTTTTTTGGCATCTGTGAGGAATGGGCAGTTAGTGATAGTTCAAGAAAAAGTAGAATGAAAAAAGGGTGAAAAAGGACAAGAAAAGAGGTAAACTCACTTCCTCAAATGCTGCTGCGCCCCCCCAATCTGCGTCACACTCCCCCTCGCCCCCTCGCCCTCCACAGGCTTCAAACAGCAAATCCCCTGTCCACAAAAGATCTCGCCACAAAAGAGACAAAGCATCGGATCCGAGACATCCTTGCCGGTGGTAGGACACCTTCTCTTCATAGTCTCCTCCATCAGCGTATCGAAATTCTTTGGTAATCCAATGAGTTCGAAAATCGCCGGGTGACTTAGCGTGAGGGTATCGTGATCAAAGTCTCTCCTTGCGGCTCCGATCCAGCCCTCGACGAGATTGGTGATGACGGGGTTGTGATGAGGTTTATAGGTTGGTCCTATGGAGGCGCACATTTCGTCAAAGCTAGGGAGTTTTAGAGTTTCGGTCAAGCGATCTAGTTCGTCGGCATCAGGGTTCGATGAGATATGGTGTGTAAATGTAAGACCATGGCGAACGTGGAGGAGAATTGCTGTTTTTCTGAGGAAAGCGAGGGCATACTTGCGGACAAAGTTTTGGCATGATTGCAATCCGTTGAAGCAAGGTTGAGAAAACACATCCCCTTGGACTCCATCGTAGTCTGGATAATCATCATCCAACTTCCTGACAGCAACACAGAAGTCGGCAAAGCTGTCGAACCCTGGCTCCCGATCTGGTAATGAAGGATCGCCTATCATGTATTTTTCAGACCCGGTCCAGATGGAAAACTCAGATCTGCCTCGATTTCTACCCATTATGAGAACAACCTTTACCAGCTCCGCAAGATAGCAAAGTCGGACAACATTCATGATGTCCATCTTGTCCACGGGCGCGAGAACAAGTGAGCATTCCGTCAAGAAGGTAAATATATCTTCCTCGAAGAGCGACCCGGTATAAGATGGGTTCTCATTATTAGTGGCATATGCATTTCTCAGAAAGAGCATTTGATACTGACGTTCGTAGTCGGAGCTGAACTCGCGGGCGACTCGATTGTTACCTGAGTATCGAATTCCCCCAACAGAAATATAGGAAGCGGCAGTCTCAGACAAGATTCGGAGGTGAGTAAGAGCTAGCTGCGGCAGATTGTCTAGGAAGTTCATGCCAATCGCGGATGCAACTCCTCGTTGCTGAATTTCCACAGCTGATATGGAGTATCCAAGGGCATGTGCCAGGGTATCGCTATGTGAGAAGTCTATCTGTGACGGAGGACCTGTTTCCCCATACAGGACTGAGTGGTGCGACTCCAGGGAATTTTTCGTCATTGTATCCTTCAGTCGCTGGTAGATGTCAATAAGCTCCGACATTGGTGACTGTTCTCCTGGCGAATGGCTGGGACCCCTGGAGGCAGGGTCATTGGGCCATACAGAAGGAAAGACGGAAGGAGCCACAAGACTGTGTGGTGATGGGGATGTTTGGTCCCAGGCTTCTATGAGTAGTTCAGACATTTTCGATGCCAGACTACTCGTCAGGACAGAGTTGTTGTGATCGAGGAACAAGCCCACGCTTCGACTACTAGGTGCATTCTTATTGAGCTTGGATTCGATTCTGCAAGCTCTTGGAACACTGGTAGTAAGTGTATTGATCCATTGGTTGAATGGTGTCACAGGGTGGAGTGCGTGAAGAGTTACTTCTTCCTTGGGGGACCAGATAATAGGCAAAAAGGTGTTTCCTAGCGCTTTACATAATGGACATACGAACTCGTTGTATTCCAAAGCCTCGGGATGGTGCCTGGCAATTTGGTGTTGGTGTCTTCGGACGGAAGCTTCATAGTAAACTTCGAAGCACTTGTAATGCATAATGTGGCCGCATCCGACTGAAACTGGTCCCGTTTTCGTTGAATCGGAAGGAAACCCTTTGCCAATAAATTGTCGCTCCGTCACAATATCGACACCACTAGCAGTAACTTTGTGAACCTCTTCTCGATTCTCCCCTGCCACTCCACAAGGTCGGAAATTGTCAGCGGGGCGATCCAAGTTGGAGGGTGTGTTGAGAACTTCGCGAACAAAGTCGGGATCTTGGAATGGGGTTTGGCGTAGAACGCTGCTCTTGCCCATCAAGGCAAATGTGCCATACAGTCTACCGTCTTTGGTTTCTTCTTGGCATAAAATACAAGTCCCGGTGGGGTATTGCCAGAAAGTTTTGTGATTCTCTCCCTCTTCTTCCAAATCAACATCGCTGGCCCCATCCTCGCCCCAATCAATATCACCTTGGTTAGCAATGAAGTTCTTTTGCTGTTGTTGAAATTGGGCCATAACTTTAGCTTGTCGATCTTTAGCGGCCTGCTTCTTTCTCTCGCGCTCTTCCAAAATGGTACTATTCGCAGGCGATGCAGTTGAGATTCGGTCTACTGGAACACCCAGTCGTACAAATGCAGTCTCAAAACTTCGGGGTCGCTTTTGCTTCATTCTTTTCAGAACCAAAGTAATCTTGGCATGACAAGCCTTGAATTCTTCCTTCTGAGACAACATCTCCAAAACTGCGGCAATTGTCCTCGAGGCAGGAGCATTTGGAAGAAAATTGCTTCGTGCAGTACTCGTGAGAGCAATGTAAACAAAGGACTGAAGTGATTCCTCTGACATTTCATCCTCATCAGTCTTGTCTTCATGGATGGCGATCAAAACGAGATGTAAGACGATATGGAGAAAAGCTTCAACTCTTGTTACTGGCACGGTAGGGGTCAACTCTGAAGACTTGAGAGGATATAGAAGAGCGTAATAGATGACTTGTGCAAATATGCCAGTTCTGGTGAAGGCCGACAGGTCCGAGAAAGCACCAAATGCGATGGGTCGAAGTTTGGGTTCGAAGACGATATCACTTGCCGCTCTTCCTGTTTTTTTTGCCATATAAGCTTTGTACGCGTTTTCGGATTCCTCTCTCTGGTTCTTGTTGTAGTGAGATATGTATGGGTCGACATCTTCGAGATATTGCTCCTTCAGTTCGAAAGTTCCCACGTCTGAAAGACCCTCGGGAGATTTGAAAGTGGTCATTTCGTCAAGGATGTCTTGGCATTCATCTTGATCTTGGAATTTATCGGGAAGTTTATTGCAGATCTCGGAGAATGACAGCGGTTTGAAGCAGAGAACATGTGTGATATCGCGCCGCATGGCGAGGATATGGGTGTTTGTCTCTTCTTCATTCGCGACGAGAGATGTGCGGTCGCTGATCAACACGATGAGTAGATGTATCAGGTCCTCGGCTACATCGAGAATCTGCCCATCGTCTGTTCCCTCCGACTTTTGTTCATACAGTCCCTTCATCCAGTGTTCTAGACCGTAGCGATCAATTATAGTGACCAAAACACGTGCTGGTGGACAGACAACCATTGCGGTTTGCAGGAGGAATATATCTCGGTGATGCGATACATCACGCTGGCTCACTCCACGATAGGTGCTATGCTGGTGTCGAAGACTCATTCCATTTCGCACCCACATGCTTGCTCTCATCTGAGCAAGCCATGCACAAACGCGGAGAGGATAGTCGAATGCAGCCATCAAGTGGTCTTCCGGGCTATACTTTTGACTCGGCATAGCCCGTTGACCCATTGCTCTAGGCTTGTCTAGTAGCTCTGCCGTGGTGAAAGTTAACAGAGAGGTGAGCTGTTCCCGAGACATGCTCTTTCCACACTCAATTAACCATGAAAGGGTGTAATGCAGAGCGTGGTGGAAACTGATGGGCTGAGAGTCAACAACAAATTTGACTACGTAATGCTGTAGAACGCTGTTGGCCATTTCGGTCGTGTCGAATTCATAATCGCCAACCTTCTTAAATTTAATTTCATCCTTAATCTCAGCCTGCTCGAAGCGCTTTCTTTCAGCCCCTAGAGAATTAAGAATAACAGATTTCGCGGCTAGTCGGATGGCTTTGCAAATGTAGGTGTGGTCATCTCCCAGGTTCCATTTGAATGACTCTGAGAATTGTCGACAGAGACGATTGATTTCCCGAGTAATCAAAGACGCTGAAATCCAGGCATCTGTCTCATACTCAACATGATCCCCTACTGCCCGTGTGTTTGGGCAAATTCCCTGGTGAAGTTTCACGAGGTCCAGGAACTGAAGCATGTATCTATCCTCTGTGCGGAGCTTCTCTTGGACATGTTCCGAGCTGAAGAGATACTTTAAATCCAAGAAGAAATGGTACATCCGTCGATTCGTGACCGAGCCAGAGTCAAATGCAAGTGTCGCATTTGGGGATATTTCGTAAGGGTGTCCCACTTGTCTTGTTGTGAGGAAAGTGTACAATATTGCCATCAAATTGGTCAGGAAATTGCCCCTTTCCACAATCTCGGCCGTTATGGTTGGCGTGGTCAGCATCTGTAACGAAATGTTGATGATTGAGTGATCCGGCTCTCGATCTGCAATAAGATATAGCTGCGCAAGGGTGGTATAGAGACCAGCAAACCGCAAACCAAGCACTCTTTTGAACTCGGGTATCGACACTACAGTTGATATGTAAAGATCTCGAAGGTCGATCCGAACTCGCTTCCACATCCGTAAATCAAACAAGATCATCCAGTCTAACCGTAAACGTTCCCAGAGATTCTCATGCAATGGCACAGATTCTCGGTCAGTATAGGTTTGTGAGGTCTCCAGCCAGTACCGGGCAGGCTTGGATGGGGGTTTATTTTTAGATTTCGGTCCAGGAGTTTTAGGCACATCCATATTAGCTTTCGCATATACAGTATGGGAAATGAGAGGAAGGATTTCCGCGGTATCGGAATCAGATGGGGTCAGATCACGGTCTCGATTTTGTCGTCGTGGTACTGGAGGCGGCGGAGGAGGAGGGGGTGGTGGAAAGCCCGCCCCGGTCGCTTCCCCATGCTCAAGGGGAGAGTCTTCTGCATCGTCCCCAGTCATCAAAATATCTCCATCCGGATCAGTGTCTGTCTGTGTAGCACTTGGATGGAAAGGATAATGCTCAACAGCAGTAGCAAAATCGGACTCTTCGTCGTCGTCATCATCATCATCAGAACCTATCTGCTCCCCTTCGAGTGACTCTTCAAGGTCAGCAAATGTATCGGGGGAGTCATCATCATCGCTATCATCGTCGTCATCATCCATACCAGCAGCTGTGACAACAATGGCAGCTCTTCTAAAGACTTCCTGCTGTCTCTGGATCATCTCAAATCTGCGGTTGTCTTCCATTTCATGGTCGTCAAGTCCTTTCATGCCTACATCCTTATTGAAGGCAGAGCTGCCGGTGCTCCATTTCTTGAGCATTTCTTCGCAAATAACCTGTCGCAGAATATTGTGATCCGGACCAACACTACATCCTGCAATATCATTCAACCACTCAATGATAGTTCCACACATTTGTTCTCGGAAGGTATCTCTTGCAGACCGAATTGTGACGGTAACTTTGATCTGTTCGATGACCTTAGAGACACGGAGTAGTTCGTCTACATCAAAACTATACTTGATGATACTCCGGCCAATATCATCAGTCTCATGGGCTCTCTTCATGCCTTCGGCTACAGTCGTTTTGCATGCCCTCGCAACTTGATCCCGTACCTCGTAAACAGTGTGTTTCTCGTCATTCCATAAAAGCAAGGCAAATTCGCAGGGTTCTTCCGCAACGTCTCCATTGTAAAACTGAGAACCTAGTCTCGAAGATCTCTCATCTTCCAATATGTTTTCCTTAGATTTCGGGAGACGAAGCTGTTCGGGAGAACAAGAAATTACATCGCAGATGTAGTCAAATGTTCGTCCAACGGTCATGCGTATCGACTTGACGAGCTCATGTGGAAGTATGGGTGGCTTTCCCTTCCCCTTTCCTCCTGGCATATCATCTTCGTAGGCCGTATGTATCGAACAATGGACGGGTAACCTCCATGCTTCCGGGTCTCCACAATCACAACATCCACTATTTCCCATAGACACGCTAACATACATGATATGCCCGGTGTGGTCTGAAGAATCGTAGCATCGGCTGCAGAGAACGCAGGTATCGTCGGCACTACACGTCTTGCAGCGGTATGTTGCCTCTCCGGCCTTGAATATATGTCCACATGCCTTGCCTCTCGCAGCTTCTGTAAATTCATCGCCATCTGCACCTCCCTGTGCCTTTCTCAATATCCATCTCTCGCTTGGAGAGGGTCTTCCGCCCGGGAAAAGAAGGTTGAAATATTCCTGCTGTCCGCCTACCAGGGACCAAAAGAGACTTTGTACAAGGGAGGTTTCTGCGCTATGGGTGTATCGATTGGCATGAGTGCGGGGTTGCACTTTCAGGAACTCGCAGAGCTGCTGCTCTTGAGTTGACATGCTCTCCATTATATTCTCGGGAAGGTCTCTTGCATGTCGTATGCAGGCGATAGGGTTGCACAAGGGTGCATCGACCTGGAGTCTTTCCAAGTCTCGAAGTGGTGTTGTCAATCGAAGGTGTTTCCGTCGCCTTATCGTAGGGAGCCTCGCTTGGTGGCAAGGTAATGGTACATATGAGTTGGTATGAGGAGCAATGGAGGAAAGAGCTCAACAACAAAGAATCAAATGAATTTGGGTAGGTTCTCTGTTTCTCGGGATCGCAGGTTTTCAGTATGGCAGATTTGTGGACAACTATGGTCCTAAGGTGCAGTTGCAAGCGTTTTGTTGAGACCGATTTGGTGGCATGGAGTTTGTCACCATTCCGCCCCATGGAAGAACAAGGCTGAAAAGCTTCCGAAACCTGCCAGCCAATAGGATCAAGGCATATTTACATGACCAGTTCCAGTATAAAATCATTCAAAGGAGTTTTGGGTTCTAAATACCAGCAAAACAACAAACCACATGTAGAGAAAATCAGTGTTAGGGAATTCACAATAGAATGGTACTTTCACAGGGTCTTCCACACATATGGCTTAGTACAATTGTCGTCTTTTATACACCTCCAACCAAACCCGGCGCCCGTAAAACTCTCTAAAACTGAATTCCCAGGCCCATGACTTCCTTCCTCAATCCTCTCATATCGCCTCCACTCTACTCGTCATCCTCGGCTTCCTGGACGTATTTCGCTCGGATGTCCTTCCATTGTCGCTATTCGCAGAATAAATATCAGCATAGTCCCATATCACAATTCCTAGAGTCAAAACGTACACCCTTGTTGAATTTGTCCCAGATAGTGTCCATTGTGTTATCGTATGTCCTATGTGCTCGTTAGAGTCTTGCGCCATTTGTCCAATCCCGGGTATTCCAACGTACATCTCGAATGCGAATGCTCCGCCAAAGACGAGACCGAGGAAGACGAAGTTTCTTCGGAAGAGGGTACTGTAGAGTGATTATAATTAGCGCCCAGCTTCGAAAAAAGTAGCGATATCGCTGTCATCTTCAATGTTCGCGGGAAGGGCGTGAGAGGGTGGCTTGCTTGTAGATTGATGCAGCGACGGCCTGCCATTGAATGAGTTAGCAAAGTCCTTATGACACGAGATCAACGGGGTTGGATCAGGCGTACCATTTTGAAGGATTTGACTTCGTGAGAGAATGACTTTGTGTGTAGACGTGAATTGTTCTTGGAAGTGCTTCTGCAGATTGAATCCCGAGGAGGTTTTAGCTCCAGCATCCGCCCGTCTTTGGAGAGTTGGATTAGTCAGACATGATAGGTCTTGGCATCTCGATTGCTTCTTCAGCCTTGTCTCCAAAACTTTCCTCGACTCCCCACCACCCCTCAGTTTGCAACGCAAATAATTCGAATCTCGATTTTTGGTCAACCTTTGAGGGGCATTTGCGGCCGATTTACAATTGCCTAATATCTATTCGTACACATCTGCGAAAACCCTCCTTGGGAACAGCCTGGCTGTCCCTCCCTTTACCTCGACTCAAAATGCCATCCGTTCCTACCCCCTCCAAAGCGGGAATCATCGAAACCACATCCGGCGAGCGACATATTCCTTCCTCAGTACGACCCGATGGCACGAAACGCAAAGAGATCAAAATAAGACCCGGTTATAAACCACCAGAGGATGTTGAGGTCTACAAGAACCGTACCGCAGATTCATGGAAGAACCGTGGAAGTGGTGGAATCCCCGGCGCAGATGGTTTGAAGGACGACAAGGAGGAAGGAGGCTCTGCTGCTAGTAACAAAAACGCGAAGAGGAGAGAAGCTAGGAAGAAGGCAAAGGCGACCGAGGAGACTGGCGCTGGCAAGTCAAAGGATGGTCCTAGTGGTGCTGGAAAAGTGACCGAGGAAGTCATTGATCCGGAGGCAGAACGGGAAAAGAAAGCGCGGAATCTTAAGAAGAAACTCAAGCAGGCGAAGGAACTGAAAGAGAAGAAAGAGGGTGGTAGTGCATTGTTGCCGGAACAATTCGCCAAGGTCATCAAGATCAATGAGCTTATTCGCGAACTCGATGCCTTGGGATTCGATGCGGAGGGAGAGCCGAAGGGCGAGGAGACGAAAGCCTGATATCACAGTGGTGATATTGCAGGAATCAATTGATACAAATTCACGAAGGGGCGTTTGGGGGTAGCATATTGGAGTTGGTTTTTTTGGACATCATCGACCTGATCGGCGTCACTGGGGTATCAACAGCGGCTACATAGACGAAAGAAAGTGGTTGGGTGTTCCTTGGCTTTAAAACAAGTACTACTTTGTGCTAGGAAATCATCCGTTCTTGAAAATAGAATATGGATTTGTCATAGGACACCAATGAATATACTGCGCGACTTGCGATGGGCCAACACACATCCCGAAACACACAAGATACGTAAATCCCGATTGTAACTAAGAAATGCAATTCAAGTAAACGGATCGGCTTTTGGTTAGCAACTTTGAGATGACTCAAACTCAGACTTGGCTAGATTCACTATGCAGGAAGCCAGATGTATTTATTCCCACCTCTCCCACTCTTGTTCTCCGACATCAACACCACCCATAGGCGTTGCAACCAATCAACACCTTGCTCTCTGTTGTCTATTTTCTTATATTTCCCCTCCCCAAAAGATCCCAAGCATGGCGAAATTAGACTCAATTCCAGTTTGGCTTGATTGCGATCCCGGTATATTCCCTCTTCTGAGATCACTCATAACTATTACTAACTCGATTCTAGGCCACGATGTAAGCTCACCATTGAGATCTTGCATCTCAACTCTCCTAATCACTTACCAATTCCTCTTCCAACGCAAAATTTCAACTTGTGTCGCAAACAATTCATGACCTCTCTATTCCATTTATTCCTTCATCTAAACGCTAACATTTTTGTCAGGACGCATTCGCCATCCTCCTCTGCGCTCACCACCCATCGATAAACCTCCTCGGCATCTCAACCGTTCACGGCAACTCTTCTCTAGCTCACACAACCCACAACGCCCTCTCCCTTGTCACAGCAATCGGTCGTCCAGAACTCCCTATCTACCCAGGTGCAGCATCCTCTCTCACCCGCCCCGCGGTACACGCCCCAGACATCCACGGAAAATCAGGACTAGATGGGACCTCTCTCCTCCCTGTCCCAGCCGCCTCTCCCATCAACGAAAATGCAGTTGAAGCCATGGCCAAAGCTCTCTTCGCCACGCCCCCTCAATCAGCTTGGTTGATCGCAACAGGGGCATGTACAAACGTTGCCCGACTCTTCTCCACCCACCCAGATGTCGCTACCCACCTCAAAGGCTTAAGTATCATGGGCGGAGCCATTGGCAACAACTTCACCTCCGCACCCATGGGTCGCGTCTCAGGTGCTTCAAAAGATAGAATTGGAAATTGGTCTGAGTGGGCGGAATTCAATATCTTGATTGATCCTGAAGCTGCGGAGCAGATATTCACTAACCCAGCCATCAACAAGAAAACCATCTTGATTCCTTTGGATGTTACTCATCTTGTTCTTGCTACCGATGAAGTCATTGCGCTTCTTTCTTGGGGGAAGGATGGAAAGGTGGGAGAGGGCAAGGCAAAGACTACGTTGAGAACTATGCTTGTGGAACTTCTTGGCTTTTTTAAAGAGAGGTATAAGACTGTTTTTGGTCTTGTTGCTGGGCCGCCGCTTCATGATCCTTTGGCTGTGGCTGCTATTTTCGATGGTATTCCTGGTTTGGAGATTCCGTTCCAGGATTTTGTTGATAAGGGAACTGGCATCGCAGAGGGGCTTGGAAGTGGAGTTGGAGGGAAACATAGAAGACGTGAGAGGTACTCGGTTCATGTTGTTACTGAAGGAAGTCATGATGATGCTCAGAAGGGAGCGGAAACTGGGCGAACGATTGTGAAGCTTCTTGGCGAGGGCGAGGAAGGCGTTAAGATTCCTAGGGGTCTTGATGTTGGCAGATTCTGGAGCGTATTGGAGGATTGTTTGGAGAGAGCTGATGAGACTGTTGCTGCGAAGGGTATCACTTAAATCTTTGTGGTTGCGGGTAGTCCAGTTTAGAAATTGCTGCATAATCTATCTGATCGAACTTTCCTGCTTCATTTCATGGCTCTGTGTGTCAGTTTGTATCATTGGCTGGGTTTTCATGAAAACGAGGGAGTAGTTAGACATGATGTTGCCACAGGTCAATGTAAGAGGCTTGGGCATTGCTCTGTACACACTCAACTTCCTCATCACTCTAGGACAATTACAGGTATTGTTTAAAAGGGATTCGGAGAATTGAAAATAATATCCCAACTAAATAATGCCTGTAATTGTCCTAGACTTTCTCATGCAAATTTTCTTCATCCAGGTGCTCACAAAGCACTGCCCATTTCTCTTAACGGGGCATTGGGTGATTATATTTCATCCTATGGATCGTTCCCCGAAATCCCCGCATTCCCAAAATGCCTCCGCGTCTTTTTCTCCAAGTTTATCCATCCATTTATTACAATACATTAATTACCTGTGCAGCACTCTATCCAGTCTACATCTGATTCTCCAACTCAACTATCTTTCTCGCCACTCTCCACTTCGCCACTGGCGTTCGCCTATCTAAGGTTTATATCATTTAATATGGCTCTTCGATGGATCAGCGACCCTAGAATATCAACGTCAACAATAATTCAACATCTCATCAATCAATTGGCCAATCGAAAAGTAACTTACTCGGGTTCTAGATTCAAATAATTGAGATTCATATCGGAGGTGGGGTTCCCCCTCATGGGCAAGGATGCCCCACACCGTGGCTCCTAAATACCCCTTAATAGCCGAGTACCTTTTATGTTCTGGAAGCACAAGTCGGGAAGATCTTCATTTATACGGCACACTTGTGTGGTACAAAGTTCTTTGCCTCCCGTCGGTAGTCGATTTTGTATATTGATTGTATAGACAATTCTTGATTGGGATGTGTATTCAAATTTGCGGCAGTTCAGGGTTCCCCAACAAAATCCAATCCTAGGGACTATTTAACTCGGCTCGAAATCAATATTGATGCTCAAAAAAATAAAATATCTCGAGTTCAAACACCCTTCGATCGAGCGTGATAAGTCTTTTGAAAGCATAGGCTTGCCAGTGTCCAAAATGCCTTCCCCAATCCTCCTCCTCGGGTTCGTCACCTCAACCTACGCAGCTTGCAGCAGAACATTCCTAGAATCCGCAACCCAAAAATACATCACCGCCCAAACCACCGGTCAATACAGCGTCCTCTCACCCCTTTCTTCAAGTACTATCTACACAGAAAACGAAGTCCCCACAAACCCGCAAACAGGAATTCTCGCCACGCCCCTAACAATCGACCACAGCCGTTCAATCCACGACACAACCCTCTGCGGTTCCTTCACCGAACTCATCGTCGCGAAATCTCCCCATCCTTATGTCATCGGTACACGCATGCTTTTCTCGCCCAATGAAACGGCGAGTTTGATAGAGAGTATCGTTACCGATGAAGGAGATTGGGCTTTCAACGCTACAGGCTATCTCTATTGGAATTCGTTTGAGAATTGGGATCCGATTCCTGTGGGAAAAAGGGACTCGAGAGAAGTCATCCAAGCAGCAGGAGACGCCTACTTCGACCGTTTCCAAAACGCAAATGTCACCGTGCCTTGGGGCGATAGATGCGCTCGTCTCGAGGGAGGAGCTTACACCTCTCGTACTGGCAATCTCACGACAAATACTTGTAACCTTGGATTGCCAAGTACGATCAAAGTCACGAATCGAAGATACATTATTGACGAGGAAATGGGGGTTGTGGATATATATCTTGGATTCCCGGGGTTGGATAGAAGTCATGTTGATCTTGCGATGCCTGATAGTCACTTATTCAGGGTTGAGGCGGGCAAGATTAAGTATATCCATACTCTTAGTTCGTGTATTGAGAAGGGGTGTGGGATGAACGGCACTGGGCCACCAGGGCGAAGAAGTGTTAGGAGGAGTTTGAGGGAGAAGAGGAGTTTTCCTTTGATTCGTTTGTGAGGGGGTTGGTGTAGTTTTGATTAGGAAGGCTGCTACTTGGTCAATTGAATTTTGAGTATTGAGTAGTGGGTGCTTTGGTGCTGGAGGGAAATGGAATGTACATATGTGTTAGTGTTCCTTGGTGTTATTACATGGTGGAATACGAAGGATGAGTACCACGTGTCAAAGCCATGAAGGAAATTTTATCTAGAGGATAAAAACTCCAACTCCTGAGTCTTGAGCAGAAAATCAATACGAAAGAAGAACACAGTAACGACCCAACAGCGTAGATCATCAAAAAATGAATTAGCATGCAGCGATATTTTCTGGTGCTATTCGTAGGTTACCTAAGAATAACTAGCGTTTGGGGGTTTCAGTGTTGTTTGTAGGTGACCTGGCTCGCGATGGACATTAAAAGTGGCAGTGAATACTTCAGGTTTCTAACTGCCTACCTAGCTATCATTGTTCTACTTTTTAAGGTAATTCAAATAAATTATTCTAAGTATTTAGCACAATTTAAAACTGCCCTACGTAGTTAGAACAATTTACTTCAATTGTCCCAAGCCCGTCTGTTTAATGATTTGGCAATTTACTGCCGCTTTTAATGTCCACCGAGAGCTCGCAAGAATAGCAAGGGGCTATCTCGTGACAGCGCAACTACCCTATACAAATCAACCAGCCACAGCTCAGTTGTAGTAGCTCAGCTACCACAACTCTCTGGTGTTTTCGCGATTTACTTTCCAGGATAGCAGTAGGATAATTCTACTCATAAGTAACATGCTATATGTCAATTCGATCATTCAGAAAGGCTGGAATAAATTATTGTTCTTTTTCTAAACACAACGTCAGAGACTCTATGCTTGTGTTGCCCCTTAGGCTGCCCTGAAGCGCGCGCTGAACTGCAGAGAACTTGCCTGTAATTTAGGGCGTAGCGCCCCTCAGAAAAGGGGTCTTAAATTGAGAATAAAACCACTTCCCAAGAATGAAAATTGTTGTAATTTTATTCCATTAAGAATTGTCCATTAAGAATTGATTCTGCATTTTTTTAATTTTTTTAGCAGTACTATTAGTCCTTTAGTAGGGTGCGACAGAGGAACAAAATGCGACGTCCAGCGGTTAGCGAATCAGATTCAAGAGCACTTAGCAAGCCCTCCTGAGACAGCTGTAGCACCGAAAAGCAAGTGCTACACTCTACACAATTCAGAAAAATGAAAAAAAAAAATATATTCCGAGTCCGAATACACTTCTTAGTAATAGAGCCAGTTCTTACTTATTTCAACTGCGTCGTTGTTCCAAGTTGCGCAGAAAAAGTCAAATTTGAGAGCGAGAGCGACAAAGTCCGACGGCCCATTTTGACAAGGCATTCCAGCGCAACGTCACAACGTACTACCCTATAATATTTTGAACAGCGAGCTGGCATATTATGTTCATTATTCATAACCTTGCTATTTAAATAAAGCAATTCAAAACCAACACCCTCCCCAAAAACTACCACATGCATAGTGTCAAAAGCACCTCTTAAGCAAAAACGCCAGGTATCAAAACCCCAAACCATCTCACAAAAGTTTACTTCCTCTTAGCCCCGATGGTCATCTCCAACCTCCTAATCGAACTCTGCAACCCAACACCCTTATCACAATTCCCCTCCAACCACACTTCCATCTGTTCCCTACACTCCTTCATGCCTCTCAGCACAGGAAGTCTACTCCCCTCCTCCTTCCCTTCAACATGCATAGTAGCGTTGAGAAGCAAATCGAAGATACTATTCCAAATCTCAACCTGCCAATACCTCTTCAAATTCTCCTTGATCTTCCAAGTCTTCTTATTCCCCGCAGTAGCGCTCGATCCAAAGCCCCCAAACCCAGCTTCATTCGTCGAGCTGGCTGTAGAAGCTGCCTTGTCGGCGACGGTATCAATATACTTCCCAAAAAGCATACTATGAACAATCCCTGCCAGACCATGATAATCGATTTGATAAGTCCATGGTCTCAACTCCCTCATTTCGGCACAATCCTGGGGTCCTGTCTTCCAATCTGCGATGAACTGTACTGTGGGAAGGAAAGCTTTCATATCAATTCCGCGTCCGAAATCAATGAGTGCGATTCCTTTCTTGGACCAACCGCCTGTGCCATCACGCCGGTATTTTGAGGTCCATACTTCGCTATCTTGTAATGTGTCGAAGCGGACGAGACAGTTGTCGGCCTTTAGATCACCGTGTAAGATTCCCTTTGAATGGAGGGCTTCAATGGTACGGAAGAGTTCGATGGTGAAGAACATAACGAGATTTTCATCCATTACTCCCGGCCCAGAGGCTGTAGATTCCGTTCGTGCGAGGTTGATCAGGTCAAGAAGTGTACCTTGGTCACGGAATTCTTCAATGAGGTAGCATTCATCGGCGTAGAGATGCATTTCGTACACATTGATGACGCTTTCTGCTGCTCGAGAAACACCAAGCCGTCGTTTTGCTTGTCTCATGATGTAGAATTCCCATGCTGATGGTGGGTCCTCCATTTTCAAAGCTTCGAGGTCTTTTCGGGCATATGCGTCGAATGCGCCTTTGCCCATTACTGCCGAGGAGGAATCAGGGTCTTCTTCGTCGGAGGCGACGTTTTCGAGGAGATATACTGGGGCAAATGCTCCAGCTCCGAGTTCTCGCTTGACCATATATTCTCTTGATGTGCCCGGGAAACGAAGTGTTGGTGGCATGGAAATATTGGTAGATGTCTTGTCATTAGCGTTTTTGGTCATCTTTGCCATTGCTTTCGCAAATTTCTTGATCTCAGCACTTCGATTTCCCGCTTCGTCCTTATGCTCGAAAAAGCCATCATATGTTGATAATGGAGGTTGGAGTTTCTCAAATATAAGGTTTCGTGTGTAGTCGTCCACTGGATTGCATTGCACATCCTTTATTATCGGACCTTTCTGTACAATTTCCTTGGCCAAGGGAGCGCTACCCGGTAGTACCTTTGCAGCCAACTTGTTGTTCTTGAGATTTTTACCAAGCTGGGGCTGAGCTATTCTATCTACAGGGAGAGCCTCGTTGATAATTTCTCTAAACGGGCTACTTCCTAGTTCAACAGGCGGCAGTCTTGAGGAACCCTTTTCTTTGCTTGGTGTTTTCGTATTGAAGTATTCCTTCTGTCCTCTGGCAGTTGGTAATCCGAGAGAGGATTCAGTCTTCTCAGCTATCGGCGTCATGAATGGTAGTCGATTCTGAGATATTTGCGATGGGTCTCTGTAAGGTCCTGTAGAGGGCTCGTAGTCTTCAGGTGGTATTGGGACAAACATGGTCCTTGCGTTTGAAGGTAACTCTGGTGATATTGGAGTGACTAGATCCTCCTCATCATTATGTCGTGGAAGCTCTACTTCAATAACATCAAATGTATCGTCGGCGGTAGAAAATCGAGAAGCTTGAGTATCATCATTCTCGTCATCGTCTAACTTGGGTATATGTTTCCTTGCCGTAAATTCAGACCACTCGCTAACACTTTTGACTTCCGAGGTCTCGTCGAAATCGTCTCCTGCCTCGCTTGTTGTGGGGATTTGACTCGTTCTTGTGCTCTCACCACCACTGGTATAGTCTCCATCTGTCGTATCGCCATCATCGTCATCGCTCACTTCTTCCTCCTCCTCCTCTTCCTCGGCAGGTAAAGGTTGGTTGAAAAGGTCGTATATCTCATCTGTGGCGGCTCGTGTATGGAGTGTCATTGTTTGTTCTTTGGAGCCCTTTCGTTTCGTCATCTTCTTCCCCGAGGGCGATTCAAGTTTTGCTTTAACTTTTGAAAGTTAGTAAGAAACGAGATAATCAAGTCAATAGCTCAAACTCACTAATTTGCGTTTCGTTGACTTCCTTGATCTTCATTCTCCTGCCCTTCCCTTCCCTGGGAATCTCTTTGGCGACACCATTTTCATCCACGATTACTGGATCTCGAGCAATGACGAGTTTTTCTACCTTTTGAACAATAGGCTCCATCACATCATTTTGGTCATCATAAATCATCATCTTACTTTTACTCGAAGCTTTAGCTGGCTTCTCAGATGACCAGACCTTGTCTAGCCACCCCCGACTTGCAGCCCTCAACTCCTCAAGGCACAGCTCAGAGCCTAGAAGGTCGGGTGTAGGATACATGGCTTCCAGGTTCACAGCAATACGCTCGGTTCTTCCTTTCTGATTTATGGTCACTTGTTGTTGCGCAGGGTTGGTAACTTGGGAATATTCGTAACGTGGTAAAGACTGAATTACAAAAACGCCGAAACGACAATCATTAGTCCTGCGATAATCAATATGTGCATGAAGAGGAGAGAACGGAAATCAACTAACCTCATCCTTGAACACCGCCATTTTCGTGCTACTTTTCTTCCCGCCTGCCTTCAATGTTTCTCCTACCATTGGCTTCGGTTCCATTACGTTCTCCTTCCTCCGCTCCGCCAAAGATCCAATACTCTCCCAGCCACGCGTATCTGTGCCTGCCACTGCCGGAGCTGCATCATCTGCATCTGAGAAGATAGCCAGTTTTTGACGTCCACTCTTCGTCGTACCTGATCCTCCTACTCCATTATTAGGCCGTGGTGCTTGTGGATCTCGGGGTGCTGCTGCTGCGAAAGGGTCCACCTTGACACCAAGCGCAGGTCGAACGGTCGGGAGAGCGGGTGATGATGGTTCATTCACGTCTTCTGGTCGTGAAGCAAATCGTTGCTGGAATTCATTGAACTTCCGCAGAAGCCTGGGAGCGGGTCGCGCTTCTCTATTGATGCCCAATTTGTAGACCTCCTCTGCCTGTGTCCAGCGGCCGGCGCCCTCCAACCACGCTGCAAATTCCTCATAAAATAACGCCAGTCCATCTCCAATGTTATGACGCGACAAAAAGGCGAATGTTTCGCGCGGGGTATCTGAAAAGAATCGAATATAGGAAATCCACAATTTGAGATAGCGTGGGTCGTTTTTGTACTGTGCTGAATTAAGAAATGTTTTGGTTGCGCGCTCGAGAAGAGGTAGCAGTTGTGATGCTGATGTTGCTTGCGCCGAAGGATACGCATCCAAGGTCCATCGAACGTAACGATCGTATATGTCTAGCGGGTCGTCCGACTCGGAGATATTTTCTAGTTCGGCCTCGTATTCATTTCTCACAGCGTCATTGAGGTCTTTCGTGTCGGAGGGTGTTGGTGTTGCCAGTTTTTGTAGAGGACCGGGGGAAAACAAGTTGGCGAGGGCTCGTGCCGAGCGTCCGCTGGGTAGTGATTGTATATTTTCTTTTTGATTTTCGATGATATCGAAATCAATGAGATTTCCGGAATCCGCCATGGTTTTTGTCGTGTCAAGGTTGTCGTGAGTGTCGTGAAGGTCGTGATTGTTGGGGTGTGTTTTGTTTGTTTACTTTGAGCCCTAGCAACAACTTTTGGCAGATCTCGGTGAACGCCAAGACCTCTCACCGCTCCCCCACTTCCCCCCCCCGATCCCCTCTAGCCCCCCTTTCTCTTCCCAACAACCACACCACCACGACAGCAATATTTATATGTACTCACTATTCCTGTTTCTGTATATGCCATCGTACCTCAGCCGCAGTCGGCATTTCTTTGGGTCCCAGTTCAAGGGCTCGCTTGTGTAGTTGCAGTCCGCAGTATTGTCTGGTTCAATTTCTCCGTTTCCAAGACATCTGAAACATATCCTTTCTAGTCACAGAACGCGAAGGTTTATTTGATTTCCATGGGCCTGTTCTTTCCAGTAATACCAGCGCTAGCCACACTGAGCAACGGAGGGGTTGCAGGCATTGCTGTGGAAAGCAATGACCGGAATTCTTAATCTGCCAAAGGCTTGGAAGCTGTGAAAATTTGAAAGTGGACTTTTCAATTCTGAGAAATTACAACTATGTTCTTTATGCTTGTCAAACTCCTCGTATTTCTCTGTCAATTGGTGGTTCTCTCGATTCAATCCCCCTTGTACTTGGACTCACTTGCAGCAATATTGACCCCGCACTACTACATCGAATCTGCTTTTGGAGCTCCTCAGCGAATCCGCTACTCTTCTCAATAGATAGGCCCGAAGGATTCGTAAACTCCTCGAATGAGATGTTCTCTCGTTTTTGGTAACTTACCAAGCAATATCACTATCATGTGATTGGTACAGAACGGAGAACACGGAATAGGCTCAGGCTTTATAAATTTCCTCGCTAAATTAAACTAAGAGTAAATAAATAATAATTACGATTAAATAATTAAATTCAGAATAAAGATTTATAATTGTCGGTATCACTAGGTTGTGATAATTATCGTATATCGTACGTCTTGTTAAGAGGTTTTATTGATTCATTGTTGTGCTTAAAGAGGGGAAGTTGAAGCTCAAAAGCAAACATCCATAGGTGCAGAATGGTCACGTGTATAACGCAACCAGCCCAGTCAGGGTTGTAGCAACAATAATTAAATTAAAGCTATTTATAATCTATTAAGTATATTATTACTACTACTACTACTACAATTAGGATTATTCTACTTTACCTTATATTCAAAGTTATTTAAATATTACTTAATAGTAACTAAACAACTATTAAAAGACTAAGGAGAGCCTTCTAGTAAATTAATTAGAAGAGGTTTACTATTAATTTTCACTAGGTAAGTTATAACGTGGTTTATCAGTACCCCGGTCATATCAGTACCGCAATCATTTTTACCGATTTCCCTACTCTATCACTTCAACATGTGTTTTCTTTCTCAACAATAGAAGTTTAAACTCAAGAAGCGTGAATTATTTTAGCTATGCTTGGTTGTGGAAAAAACGTGTCTCGAAGTTGGTAGGTAGTGAAGTGGGGAAAAGTGCGCCACTCGATGATATGCGCCACCCGATGATAAACAACGTTATTTAATTGAAAAATATATTATTTAACTCTTCATTGCTCTTTTAGTACATATGTATATGTAATTAAATGAAGATTAAGGAATTATTTGAAAGTAAAAGTTTATGATTAAAATTTTATAAGGCCTGAGCTTATTCCGTGTCCTCCGTTCCGTAGATCGGGGTTTATTTATATGCGAAAGCCGAAGCATTAAATCCATTAAATCCATATTTCAATCGTCGTCCTAGTTTAACATCTACTCATTTCAAAGATTATTCAATAGATTCTCGGTATCCTCACTTCGTACAGGTCTTTTTTTCCAACCATGGCAGAAGCTACACTTCTTCAAGGAGGCACTGTTTTGACCCACGACAATAACGACAATGTGATTGCCAAGAAAGCAGATATCCTCATCGAAGGAGGAACTATCACTAAAATCGAAGCAAACATTACTCCCTCCTCGACGACAAAGATCATTGACTGCAAGAACAAGATCATTTCTCCTGGTTTCATAGATACCCACCACCACGTTTGGCAAACACTTCTCAAAGGCCGTCTAGCTAACAAGCTTCTACTCGACTACTTCGTTCCTGGTAAAGTCAAAAAGTGATCGACATTTCAAATATCAACTGACATGATAACCAGGGCTTTTCCTTGGCGAGCTGCATACTCCAGAGGAGGTATTTTGGGGTCAATTGGGGGGAACACTGGAGTGTCTTGATGCGGGTACTACGACAGTGCTTGACCACGCCCATATAAATTACTCCCCTGAGCATTGTAAGCAGAAACACCTCGGAATTGCGACTTGAGTAACACTTCATAGCCAAAGCAGCACTTGCAGCCACGTAACTAAACACATCAATCCTCTACAGCGTGAAAGTTGCATTGCTAACGCATCACAGTGTATCATCTGGCATTAGATCAATATTTGGCTACGCACCTACTCCACGTGTTCAAACTTGGAAACCATTTGCCCTTAACACAAACCTACTCGAGGACTGGGTTTTAGAAACAATGGACGAACTGGCCGACAAAGCGCCATTTGGAGAAGGACGAGTCCAAATCGGACTTTCATTCGACGGATACTTCCTCCCAAAGGAAATGGTGGTCTCGCTTTTTGAAAGAGCAAAAGCACATGGGATCAAGACAATCACAAGCCATTTTGTTATCAATGCCCTCCTTCGTTCGTGTCTCCCAACCTTCCACCTCGCTAAGCTAACCTCGAATCTAGCGGCATCCAAAACTTTCCTACAAATGATGAAGTCATACAACCTCCTCGACTCTTCCTTGGTCCTTTCCCACGCCAACAATCTCACCACCGAAGATGCAACTCTCCTCCTCTCCTCCAACGCAAAGGTCTCCACAACACCCTCAACAGAATTACAAATGGCACATGGGTTCCCCGCGATCTTCGACCCCGCAATCACCCCGTCCATCAAACACAGTTGTTCTCTAGGAATCGACTGCCATTCCGCAACAGCAGCATCTATTCCCGGCGAAATGAAATTATTACTTCAATCCTCGCGCGCAGTCTACAACCAAAAATTCATCAACGCAGGAGTCTTGCCCAAGAAAACCAATATCCAAGTCCAAGAGGTCTTTAATTTAGGTACCATCCAAGGAGCTCGAGCCCTCGGAATGGAAGATCAAATCGGCAGTCTGGCAGTTGGCAAAAAAGCCGATATTGCGATTTTCGACGGGTTGAGCCCGGCAATGGTTTGTGCTTCTGAACATGATCCTGTGAGTGCTGTTGTTTTTCACAGTGCTGTGGGTGATGTGGAGATGGTTCTTGTAGATGGGATTGTGCGAAAGGAGAAGGGGAACTTGGTGGGTGTTGATTTGGAGGCTGGGAAGGATTTGTGGGTTGCTGGGAAGGGGACGGTGGAGTGGAGGGATGTGGCGGGGAAGTTGGTGGAATTGAGAGAGGGGTTGCAGAAAAGGGTTGAGGGCTTGGATATGGAGGAGGCGAGAAGAGGGGTTCTTCGAAATTTCCACGTTGACGAGAGCAAGATTGTCGATAGTTTGTGAGTGGGCACATTAGAGCTTAGTTGTTGTCAACAAGTAAAAGACATCTAGTATCAATAGACATGGCCGCTGCTCTGTGTTGCCTCTCTTATTACCCTAGTTAGTCTAGGATAAGTGTGTCTATGTTTCGAGAGAGTTATCATGACTATATGACCCCCCTCCTGCTCACCTGCTTCCCCCGCCCCTCCATGAAGCTGCATTGAAATCATCAGTGTTCTTCAAAGAAGTTTTGGATCCATTATTGTTTGTTTAATTGGCTTTGCAATGTATGATTTTCAGAAAGGACCACCGAAATTGTTATTCAAGACATTGCATCCTAATATCGGTGTCCCACTTTTTAGCATCCATGAATCTTCCAACGTTCCAACGGTCGAGTCCCCAAATGGAACAGTGCTCTTCGGATCCAACATACATGCGAGGGATATTGCAACCAATTGCTGCTCGAAATTCCCGATGAAGTATATACACACAACTGATTGCCAAATTTTCGCATTCTAGCCCCCTTTCGCACTCTAACCCCTCCTCCTCCCATTGCTGAACCTCGAGTGCGCGAGTTCGTGCATCCTCCTCGAGGTACTCGATCGTGTGTAATATAATTACGCTAATGTCGTCCATATGCTGGAACAATCGACCGAGGACTAGCATTGCTTCGAGGGCTCTTGGCTCAAGTGTTGGTGGGATATAATGACCTCTCCCGTTATCATTAGTACTAGAAGACGTCTGGGTTTCGTCACCGGGGTGTCTGAACCGTATTCGTACAGATCTAAGAAGCGAAAAGCGGCTAAGAAGTGCTTGGGTTTCGTTAATCAGGTCCTTGTCGAAACCGCGATCAATGTACTTCCAGGGGACATTGAATATGAATTTCATGCGCCGAATAGACTCGAAAGCTTTTGGAGGAAGGATTGAACATAACATGTCTCTCAATTTTCCGTCTCTCAATTGAACGTGGAGTACAAAGACAAATTTAGAGTAGAGAGCGCCTTGAATTTCCGCATACCACTGTTTGTTTACAGGGTACAGATTGGTTGAGAGAGGTGTTCCCCAGTAAATACGGTGTCGGTACTCGTTCTTCTCCTCCGGGGTCTGCAATAACTTAGTGACCATTTTGCCGATTGGAAATGAGACAAGAGTAGTCGGAACAATCAAAGTTGGGAAGACGCAAGAAAGAAAAGGAATTGCTTGCCGGATGCGCTGGCAAACAAGACCATTGGTACCATTGGTAGATTCAATCTCGTTGCCCCATAGTGTCCGGTTACAGGAGTCATATTGAAAAACGAGGGCAAGATAGTATATTTTGCGTCTGATTTCCAAGAGAAGGTTGAGGAAGGTAGAATTTGGGGGTTTTCCCCAGTTGGGTGAGCTTGCAAGGGTAGATTCGGCCGTCATTTACGCGTGTAAATGATATAATGTCCGTCAAGTGTGATGGCAATGAGTTGACTAAGATTTGCGAACGAAATGTTGCTTAGGTCTCGATGTTCGTGATTCACGGAAATGATTAACTAGTAAAGGAAAACATCGACGTTGGGCAGTCGCGAGGAGAAAACCACACTAGATCACTCCAGCCAATCACATATTACCGCTTACCGCTCGTATTGACTCCACGAAGAGGTCACCTCAGCACAACCGCAAAACCAACCCACATCCATCCCTTCCTTTGCCAAGCGTCAATCCTCTTCATGCCCTAATACGTACTTCCAACAAATCCCTTGGTGTGGGACTGCAATTCTCCAACTAGTCATCTGTAGATAAAAACTATCTCCTTACGTACTCAACAAAAATCGCTACCGAAGTATCAAACCCAGGACAAAAACCAACACGAAGAGTAGTATCAACATCTATCTCCGACCAGTCTTCTGCAAAAGAAAAAAATCGTGTCCAGGTTTCCAGGTTTCATTAAGAGTCGAGGACCAACACCGTATGGACTCCTCTAACATCGGTAGAATCTCGAAGGAATCGATTATCTATTTTCTCTCTCCGCTCATTTGCTTAATGTTGGTGGTGTTGGCATACTATTCTGTGCACGCAAGATTACAAGCGTGAGGCTTGGATTTCAATTTCAACCTGAGGAAGGGATCAGAATCACAATTTCTGTTCATTTTTGTAAGAAACCAAGGCTTTCTTTCTATGACCTCAAAGACTGTCAGACAATGCAAACCCTTATTTGAAAAAGCTAAAAAAAAGCCAAGGGCTATCATTATTAGTTATCGTAAACCAGCTTGGGTAGTTACCCCTCATTTTCTCGACAATGGTTGGAACAGCAGTCGTACTCGAAAGAGAACCAGGCTCTCTTGAACTCTTTTGTCCACTCTGTAAGGTTGCATAAGATGGAGACTCTCCATCTTGGATGTCCAAAAGGGCCTGAAAGTGCAGTTAGGTGGCTCAATGTTGGAAAGTTCTGTTGGAAAGTAAGCCAGCAAGAATGGACAATTTTCAATTATTTTGGTCAAATCCTTCATTTCTACAAACCTGTCAATCTCATTGTCGTTCAATGTTGGTTCTATACACAACTTGCTATATAACTCTGGGTATGTCCTACCATTTCGTCGTACTCCATCATTCTCTTCAAACATATTCTATCTTTATCTTTTTCACGGTCATTATTCCCTAACACACACTTCTTTCCAGTGTGAGAAACAAATTACTCATTACTCAACGTTACTCTGAGTAACTCTGAGTAGAGTAGAGTAGAGTAGAGTAGAGTAACGACACGTGATATTTATATAGGATTTAACTATATATTCTTGATACATATAAATAGTTTTAGGGATAAAAAGAGAAGAAATAGTAATTAATCTTAAAATTTAGTTGTTTACTAATTAGTAGTAGCTGTTCTTAGTTTAAAGGCATAGTCAAGTGACCTGTTTAAGCACTCCTATACTATTCCGGTGCCCGACGTTACTCTGAGTTACTCCGAGTAACTTCAGAGTAACTCAGAGTAGAGTAGAGTAGAGTTTGAGTCACGACTGATTTCATTGAGTAGAGTAGAGTAACGGCCTACTACTCTACTCTACTCTGCTCATTTTTCACACTGCTCCTTTCTCCAATTTTGGTCTGTTTCGTGGAAAAATTCAGCAAACAATTGGCTACAGTTTAGATATTGGAAGTCAGCAACAATGAATTTGAAGCTGTGTATTCTCCTTTTAAGCTTGAAAAGCGTGGGTGTTACCGCCGTCTTGCTCAGCAACCATACGGGAAACGCAGACCTAGCCGGAACAGATGACTTGGTTCTACCACTTGCAGTTCGAGTTGACTCGAAGACAGCCACGCCCCAGCCCAACCAGGCAATACTGGAAGAAAGTGCGCTCGAAAAGCATTGGAATGACAACAAAAATCGCAAGCCCGAAGAGGTGCTACCAAATATACAAATCAAAGGCTCCGATGGAAAACTGTACCCGTTGATACAAGTAGACTGTAAGAATTCAGACGAGCAAAAATATAAAGGCTGTTTCAACAGGTGAGTGGTTCCTACTACCGTTTTTCTTTTTTATAAAATTTCTAACCCACCTTCGAGGCACTGCGACCCTTCTACCACCCTAGATCTGCAAATTAAAACTCCCAGTTAGAAAGGCTATCAAATTTATACACGCTCGAAACCAAATTCCAACAAGTGGAGAAGACCATCGGGCGGATGCGAAAGAGGACCAGATAGCCCATGTACTCTCACAAACGTGGGCGAAGGCACGAATTCCTCCCATCAAAACAAAAAGGGCGGAACTAAACCGGGCGAAGCCTTCAGCTCCATGGAGGAGTTTCAGATGGCTTTCATGGTGGAGGGGGGATTTCAACTTGATCTGCAACCAACAGAATCTTCTTGGAACGTTGGTCTGACTCGGCTTCTGCCCAATGTTAAGAGGGGTCCAACCTTCAGGTGCATTCCAAATAAACAAAACATAGGTGAGTTTGAGAATACTCAATGTATCAAGAGAACTGAATTATGTTGATATGGTTTTCTAGCTGTTGGAGCTAAGATTGGTAATATGGTGGACTCACGACTCAACCAGGGCCCAGATGGAGGTAAAACCAATGTGGGGGGAAAATTCTTCTTGGATGTATACAATTATGAAAAAATGTAAGTTGAAGTCTTCCTTATTGAAATCACTATATTGTAGACAACCGACGTATATACCAGAGATTACTGTAACCGCGAAACCAAATGTGTAAATGACGGTCATTAATTTACAGGATTAAAATACTGGACAGAAGACGAAGTTAATAAACTTCTGGCGAAAACTAAAAGACCCACGACACTTGAGCCCAAAGAGCGCATAGATCCCAAAAAAACCCCGGAGGGTAAAATTACACAACCGACCACTTCAACTCCTCCAGGCGCCCCCAAAAATAATCTGTAACTATTGGCAACCTTCGAGCATGGTTGAGTGCTGTAGCAGATATGCCAGAATATATAGGAGAGAAACTCCTGAGACCAGATAAACCAGACGTGCCAGAGCCAGTGGAAGGTGAAGCGACAATAGAGTCAAGATTTAGTATTAACTCATGGCAATATTTTCCTTTTACCGGGAGTGGCAAAGAGATCAGACTTGATAATGGTTATCCAAAGTTTGGGGGAAAGCCTTTGGGACCATTTACTGATCAGGCGCTTCAAGATGAAGATATCTTGAACAAGAACATGGCGGGAATGACCATATGTGATAGCCCCACTCAAGGAGGAAGGAGAGAGGTGGCGAAGAGAGCGGAAGCTAATACATCTTCGGGGGTCGCCTCTGCTTCTGCTTGCTCATTACAAGGCAAATCCTCGAGTTCAGCCGCTTCCACGGCGACGAAAAGTTCTAAAACCCAGAAGTCGACAAACACCGCGACTAGAAAGGGATTATCAGCAAGATCAACTATTTCCACCGCAACCCAAAGTTCCAAGCCCCAGAAGCCCACAGACACCAAAACAGGAAAAGGCAGCTCGACTCTTTCTACAGCGACGAAGAGTTCCACATCCCAGAAGTCAACAAACGTTGCAACAAGCAAGGGAAAATCCGGGTTCTCGACTCTTTCCACAGCAACCAAAAGTTCTAAATCCCCGCAGACGACAAATACCAGCATGGCAAAGGGAACCACCGCCACCTCCAAAGCACCGAACAGCTCAAACGCGAAGAAACCAACAGATACAAAAACGTCGAAGGCAAAAGCCGCGGGAGTAACATCGACTAAAGGTTCCAATGCCCGGCCAGCGCCATCCCCAAAGACCACCACCCCTACAGCAAAAAAGAGGCCGAGTAAGAGAATCAAGGTTCGCAGAAACGAATCTGAAGTTTACGTAGACTGATGTCACAGATGTAAGAATCTTTTCAACCTTGATACTATACAAACTAACAATTTTCAAGGTTTCGAAAAAAGTGCATGGAAGTTTCAATACAAGTTGTGGGAAGGTATTATTTTCAAGGCGGGACTGATTTCAAATTTTATATAAAGTTAAAGATAATGTATATCTTACTTTTGTTTCAATTCTTTGTTTCGAAAAGAAGGTTGCCTCTGACACCTCTATTGAATTTTTGTACTTCATATTCTTTGGGTTTATGCATAGGTAGGAGTTGGATATGCTTACATTTTCAGTGTAGCTTTTTGGCTTGAAATTTCATGTTGATCAACTTCATTCGAGCCTAGAAACAATTCTTTTGCGCGATCTAACCTTCAAGATGAACCGTAAAAACAGGCAAGAAATTCAGCCATCGACCTCCACACACCTACCAGTTACAGCATGCAGATAACCCACGACAACTAAACTATTGATCAAGAAGGTTTAGAGGAATGAGAAACTCAAGTTCTTGAATCTCCTAAATCTTCCCAATCGACAGCTGCCACTATCCGTGAGTATTCAGAATAATAAGTCATACAGATTGAAGCATAGATTTCCCACTGTCTATACAAGAAAAACACGCATTTGACATCAAGCACAAATGTTTCTTACGTACATAGAGGTAAAATAAACGCAATGGACAAGTAATGAGATAAATGAATCACTCGGTGAGTGATTGGCCATTTCGCTTGTGCACCGCCCCTTTAACCCTTGCTTACAGTCAGGGTTACTGCACCGCCACCTTCCCTGATGCACTGTACATATAAACCTCCTCTGGCCTTTTTTTGTAACCAGGAAACGTATGAATTTGAGGAACTCTGTTGGAATATTCGAAATGGCAGAAAAAGACAAAAACATGGTAGACACGGTGGAGGGTGATTTTGGCCTCCAGCGAGTTTCCGGGGAAGACATAGGGAACCCAGATCCAAACCTTAAGGGACAAGTATGCCATGATACCAACACAGATCTAGACCTTGAATATGTCGATCCTGAATATCAAGACCCAAATTCGCAAAGGACATCAGACGAGATACCCGACGAAATCAACGTAAACATCCCAGATTCAGACGAAAGACCCGACAAGTCAGATATCTCATCAGTCCACTCCACCCACACAATGGATTCCGAGATGAATGAGGACGAACCCGAGCAAGAATTTTGTATCCCAGAAAATGTTTCCGCACCAACACAAGCACTTGAAAACCCTCCCTCGCCCACAGGAAGTGACAGGTTCAGCACCTTCCATTCATTTTCCTTTCTTCCGGCGGAAATTCGACACAAAATCTGGTTCGAAGCACTACCTGGTCCTCGCACTATTCACATACTATACAACGTTCTCTGGGATAACTTTCGATACGTCGATGCGAGTTTTGGAGGACGTTGGCAACTCGACTACCCCTACTCAATCGGAATTCTCTCGGTCTGTCAAGAATCACGCTCCGAAGCCATAAAGAATGGCTACGAACTAATTCGCCTACGCCGAAACGAAACCTGTAAAACATGGATCAACTTCCAAATCGACACCCTGTTCTGGAACACAAATATCGACCTCAAAAGCGATTATTGGAATACCCAAGACGCGGAAACGAAAGAACTGTATGAGAGGTATATCGATGCTCATAATGATATGTTGCTAGGACCCCACCGGATTCCAGTTACTGATAAAGTTGCGGCGAAGACAACACGTCTTGCGATGAGCACTGAGTTCTGGGTAGATTCGCTATCTCCGTTTCAACTACAGGATCACGATGCTTGTGCTAGCTGTGGACATGGAGAGTGGGATAGTGGTTACCCTTTCAACAATGGGAAAAGGCATTTTTTCCGTCGTCTTAAGAATCTGAAGTTGCTTCAGGTTGTCCAAGGCGCAATCGAGGCACGTGGTGAGATTAGGCTCACAAATTCTGTTCCGGAAAATAGCAATGCGATGGAGAAGCAGGCTCTTGAAAGGGAGGAGATAAGGGAAGACTTGGAGGTGTATGGTTGTACGGCTAATATCGACTTTTTGGAGCTGGCGGCGTCTGGTTCAAAACCTGAATGGTCCAGTGAGGACAGGTCTGAAAAGAAGGATTCCAATTTCGTGTTAAAGGAGCAATACTATTATTTTCAGAGGGTTGGAGAGCCGGAGGAGGAGGGCGAAAATCGATATTATAACCTACTGGAGAAAATGGGCGAATTGAACTTCGATCCGGGAGAGAGCTATAGAAAGTATTATGGAAAAGGGAAGGCGGCAGCATCGGAAATCGGATCTTCCTAGCAGGAACGCAGTATGAGTAACCTGTAGAAAGATATATCTTCAGAGACAGAGAATTCGATTGCTCGATTCCACGAGGAGTATGGTATGAACTGTCGATGAGGTAATGAGCAGATGATCGTGAAATAATCAAGGGGTTGGTGTTGGACAAGAAGTCAGATTATGATTCTCGCTAAGTGGGAGGGCGAGGGGTCCACTAGCCCAAACAGCCTAAAATAGACCCCAAGACATCGACAACGAAAGCCCGGTAGCTCCGTACACAATCTTCAAGCAATTGTCCTGCAATTCTTCACAACGGAATCATGACTCTCAAAGTCCAACTCCTATCAAAGACTAAAAAAAGATTATGCTCTCGCTTCCGATATTAATGGTGGGGAGATCTACGGGCCACGCCATCAGCCTCAGTCGGGCAGGGAATCGGGCGTGAGAAATGCATGGGCGAGGCGTAATCTCACCTCAAACGCGGCAAGTATATCCAACAGCATCTCCTCTTCATGTCAAAGATTTTCCTTTACGTCCATTTCCTTTAACCCGTTCTTTCCGTGGCTCGTCTTTTTCCTTAGTATATGTTGAAGGTCCTGTATTCCGATCCAACATGCAATTCCAGACTCGGAGAAACCAGATATTTATAAATGTAGCGATTTTACTGTCCATTTTCCTGGTGTTTTACTACCTGTGAGTATTCCAATCTGTGCCCCAATACTAGTTCTCTGCTAACCTGATAACTACCCCAGGTCCTGGAATACCCTCCAAATCTCGGGCAGTTCGAATTACCTAGAATCCCCGTCCGGAAAACCGACCACTCCCACCTCACAATATGACCCCACCAAAGTCGCATTCCTCGTCGAAACCCGACCGCTCCCCCACCTCCCAGCACTCTTCGCGCACATGACCTCCGTAATCCCACCAGAATGGACTTTCAAATTCATGGGGTCTCCAATCGCAATCGAATTCATGCGATCCTATCCCCTCCTCTCCCGTCTAGAAGAAGCCGGGAAACTCGCGTTCCTCGAGTTACCCGACAACTACACTCTCAAATCTCGAGAAACCATTTCGCA
The DNA here is from genome assembly GCA_001414455.1 of Hymenoscyphus fructigenus. Classification (NCBI taxonomy): domain Eukaryota; kingdom Fungi; phylum Ascomycota; class Leotiomycetes; order Helotiales; family Helotiaceae; genus Hymenoscyphus; species Hymenoscyphus fructigenus. Next base: position 41,459 of record LKUV01000001.1, on the reverse strand, counting down.
GATGTTCACCGATCCCCATTTATACCGCGATATCCTCGCTCCCGCAGAACACCTGCTAGTTTTTCAACCAGATAGTATTTTTTGTGCCGCGGCACCCCGGACGCTGAATGATTTTTTGGTGTATGATTGGATAGGGGCGCCGTGGGCGAAGGATGCTACACATGGTGGGAATGGTGGGCTTTCTTTAAGGAAAGTTTCGAGGATCTTGGAGGTGTTGGATAAACAGAAGAGGCAGAAGGGGAGTGGGGAGTTGGAGGATTTGTGGTTGAGTAATCGTCTTGCTAAGCTTCCTGAGCCGCAGAAAGCAATTGCGAATGTGAGTAAGACATTCAGTGTGGAGAGTGTGTGGGATGATGCTCCGCTGGGATATCATATTGGGTGGTTGGGTGTGCATCATGAGCAGGTAAGATTCCTCTACTCAACTTTGAGCGGAGACTTCTCTCAAGGATCCATACCTGTAGACGCTAATGTGAAGAATAGATTTGGGATGTGCAATCGCAGGTCGACCACGTTCTCAAATACTGCCCGGAGGTCAAAATGATATTGGGGATGAAGCTTGACAACGATAAACCAAAAACAATACAAGACCAGGAAGCAAAGGACAAAAGCGCGTGAAATGATACCCAGGGCAAGACCTAAATTTTAGAATAAAATCAAAAGACTATGTAGAACAAAAAATAGGATAAAATCTAAACATCCCCAATACTCATAACTTCCTATTCTCGTTCTCTCCTGGGTACTGTTGAAATGCAAGGGAGGCGAAGGACCCAAGGCTAACCCGTGATAGACAATAAAGGCGTAGCAATCGTTCTTCGGACTCTCAGGGACGGATTGAAGTATTAACCTCAATCATTCCAAAATTCTAAAACAACTTCGAATGGCTACCTGAAATTTTTAGAACAAACAGCTTCGATTGTTGTAAAGGTTAGATGAACGAGAGCTGTTTACTATCTATATCATCGCGAGCCAGCCTCACCAGCGATTCTAACTCATGATTGGCTGGACGGTGCGCAAGGCTGAAATTCAACCTCAAAGTCCACTGCAACATCAACAAATATTAACCTTGACGGGTATGCGACAATAACGACAACAATATGAATAACAATCAATTCCGCAAACTTGTGCTCGATACGCCAGCCCGCCAGTCCTCCTCGTCAGATAACAAGTCTAAAAATGGCGCTTCAAATCCCGCAGCGACACCATCTCTGGGTTCGAGGGCAAGAAGCTCAATACCTATGACACCGTACGTACATTCTCTCCCCGATATAACTCCTAACATTTCTAACCCTCTAATCTTCACAGACGATCAATAGTAGGCTACTCCCAAAGCAACGAGTTCGCCCGCCAGCTCGCCGCGCAAAATAACACCACCACCACCACCCAAAAGAAATTCCGCTCCACAGCCGCACCCAAAGGCGCAAAGCTCGCCGCAGGATACACAGACCGCACAAAAGCCCGCGAAGATGAAGCAGAAGAGAGCGATAAAGTTAAAAGGATCAAGGCCTTGGAGGAAATGATGAAATTGGATCAGATAGATGAACCGACATTTATCAAACTCCGGGAGGAGATTTTAGGAGATAGTGTAGGGGGTGAGAGGGCGGGCTTGGTGAAGGGGTTGGATTGGGGATTACTTGAACGGGCGAGGAGGGGTGAGGTGGGGGTTATGGATGTGCTTGAGGGGCAGGATAGGAAGCTAGGGGAGGAGGAGAAGGACGAGGGCGGGGAGGGCGGGAAGGATGTGGATGATGAGTTTGATGAGTTGGAGGAGAGGGATGTGGAGGCTGTTATTAAGGAGAAGGTTGTTAAGAAGGGGGAAATGGCACCTCCGTCTCTGACGGGCAAGAAAAGGAATCGAGACCAGATACTGGCGGAACTCAAAGCAGCTCGGTTAGCAGCGAAGGAGGCTGCTGCTCCAAGTCTAGGATCGAAGTTCAAGAAGGTTGGAGAGAAAACAAGTACAAGTAGGATTGAAAAGGATAGCAAAGGTCGAGAAGTCCTCATCACCGTTGACCAAAATGGAGTAGAGAAGCGCAAAGTCCGAAAAGCACCAATTGAGCCCGAGATTAAGAAAGATCACGGACTATTGATGCCAGACAAAGATGCTGCGCCTCTGGGTATGGTGGTTCCAGAAATTTCAAAGCCACCCGAAGAAGATGTTGAGGATATTGATATATTCGACGATGTTGGGGATGATTATGATCCTTTAGCTGGTCTTGAAGAAGATTCCTCAGACGAGGAAGAAAAAGAAGATGGGGAAGTCGAGGAGAAAGGACCGAAACCAACCTCCATCACAGAGGAGAAAGGGAAAGAGAAAGAAGTGGGCAGCATGTTACCGCCTCCACCTCCACCACCACAACGACGGAACTACTTTAGCGACAACAAACCATCCATCTTAGAAACAGAGCCCAAGAAACTAGCCTGTCTCACGGACCCCACACTTCTTGCAGCACTCAAGAAAGCATCCACACTCAACCCCATCACCAGTAAAACGCCTGCCGACGAGGAAGAAGCTGCTAAGGCAGAAAAAAGGAGGAAAATGTTGCAACAGGATGATCGGGATGCTGAGGATATGGATATGGGCTTTGGGTCTAGTAGATTTGAGGACCAAGACGATGGCGAGGAGGGCGGTGATGGGAAGAGGATCAAGTTGAGTGAGTGGGGTGCGGATGATGATGGGGAAGAGGACGGGAAAGGTGGCAAGGGGAAGAGGAAGAGGGGGCCGAAGAAGAGGAAGGGGGATGCGAATAGTGCTAAAGATGTGTTGGCTGCTATGGAGAGGAGGAAGGGCGAGAAGTGATTGGGAGCCCGTAAGGGCATGTAAAAACTACCAACGAAGCGGCAGATTTCAGAAATATCTGTCCCATACTCATCGCCCGCGCCCTTCAGTCCGTGAAAAATTGAGCCCTCAAGCAGAGACACTTGAATCTCATATTCCCATTGGGGCTGTCATATTCAGAGCGATGGTATTCAGAAGGGGATGTTGTAATCTTATGAAGATGAAAGAAGATGGGCCGAATCGCCTGATTTCACTCACCTGCGAGCAAGGCGAGGATGTGAGGAGACGCAATCAAAACAGTGTTTATTCAACCACCTCTTTGAAGAAGTTCCCATTGCCGTGGATCTTTTATACACCATACACCCACACATGTTATATTTTTATTACGAGTGAAAGAAGCGAACTTTTCGTCCATGCCTATTATGGAAAGAAGTAAAAAAACCGCAAAGAAAATCCGACATCGCAACATGAATCGCATGATTTTTTGCAACGTTCCAAAGCCCCATAAAGTGCTTACTTCATTGTTTAGGAGAGGAGATAGCAGGATAATCTCGGCATTGCTCGCTTGTTGTGTTGGTTGGGATTTTGAATCCACGTCACATTCTTTGTCGCTTCCTGCAAATTATTCAACTTTCCAGAACTCACACCCAAGATGAATAATACTGTCTTTCAACCCTAATTTTCTTTGATGTTTGACCGCAATGATGTAGACGTGGTGGGCAGGAAAACTATATAAGGGCAAAACGATCTTCCCCCTTTGCAAACATTCATTTCTATGCCTTCAACAGATATTCACAAGCAAACGGTCAACCCAAAATACTAGGATTGAATTGCCACAATGAGCGACAAGGAGAAAGGGGCGAATCCACCAGTACCTGTATTTGACAAGAATAAGGGAGGGTGGAGTTTGCAACAGCCAGCCGAAGGTAGCAGCAGCAATAGCGAGAGCGGCGGCGGACAAGAAGCAACCAGGACAACAGAAACAAGAGAGGGATGGGGTGTAGGTACTCAGATCACTAGTGCAAAGGGATACCCTCAAGTTGCGACTGGGGTGGCCAGGGGTACGGAGGGAAAGCCAAGGAAGCGGAAGAGGCTATTTGTCGGAAATGATCTACATGGTCAAGCCAGGTGATGGTTTGTGACATTTGCTTCGTCGTTCATGGACTTTCGTTTATATTCCTTTGTTAATCTATTTGCTTTTTGCTTAATTTTTCGCGGCTTACTTTTGCTGTTCTTGGAAGCTTGGGCTTGTTGTATGGATTTTATGAATACGCTCGTTAAAATTCAGGATAATCATTTCGTCAGTATCTTTTAACAAATCTACCTTCTTCTCGAAACAATTTTAGGCAAGAAACTTGGTCATTAATCTTCCAGCACCACACTTCTTTGTTCTTTTGTGAACTTTTCTTCGATGACCAGAGCTAATAACCCCAAAAAACTTGAGTGACTCAAAAAATGATCCATTTTCAGGTTTCTTAGGTAATAGACTTCATTTTTTTGATTTCTTGTATAATCTTTAGCTTCACTCTTTGAAAAGAAGAAGACTTTAAAATTTTTCTTGGGAGGTATTCGCTATTTCGGTATTTTGGAGCCTCTTTACTGTTACGGAGTTGGAGGAACTAGGGGTGGATCACAGGGAGCACGCCACGTGCGTGCCGCGGGAATCCTGTATATAAGCTTCCGTTCCTCTAGAACTCTCTTCTTTCTCTACTTTGTTGTTCGGTCCATATAGCAGTATTCGGCTTGACTCCGTATTCATCACAGCAAGTAGTGGTTCGCTCCACACGTTTACATTTACTTAGGTTCCTGCTGGCTAAGTCAGCTACAATGATTTTGCGTAACCTGCCACTTGAGATATTTTGAAGAATTGTATTTTTTTCTTTTTCAAAAGTTTAGGCCTTCTATTAACGTACCTTATGCTTGCTATTTTTTCTTTCTCCGCCGATTGATTAGCCCAACAGCATAGCTCAGCGAATTCGAGTGGCAGAGTTTATCCCCCATGTATTTTTTCACCTCAGAAATAAACCTAGCTACATTGACTAAATAAAGGTATGAAACAAACAATTCCTCGATTGATATTGACTGCAGAAACTTGGTTAAGACTCCACTTGAAAAAGTACTCCACTTGAAAAAGTTCTAATAATCACAAGGCACGCTAATGCTATAATTACATGGAAAGTTAGTAGTAGTGATAGTGGTTAAACTAACTCGCTACTCTTGATTTATTTATTTATTTATTTATTTATTTATTTATTTATTTATTTATTTATTTATTTATTTATTTATTTATTTATTTATTTATTTATCAAACTTACTCTTACTATCTATGCAACGCCTCTATTCAATTCTTGAATCTCTTTACCTTTTCTTCCCAAACCCTCGCTCGCTTAACCAGCCGAGAGAATCTCAAAGATCATTAAATTTCTAAATGGACACGCTCCAAGGGTCGATAACTCCGAGCTGTTTCTGACATTTGTGCACAGCCTACCTAGGTATCTAAAGATCAGGCAATCTCCAAAAGACGTCGCAAAAATATCAAAAAAAAATCTAGAAATGTTTCCTCTTGCCCTAATTAATTAAGAAACGAAGTCTTCCGTCTTTTTATTAATGCATTGTTGTGTACTAAATGAATCTGCGACTCTCTCGGGGGTGTCAAAATCGACCCTGTTCTTCTTGCCCTTAGAGCACATGGCGCGATTCGGGCTTGGTAACCTGTAATCCTTGAAAGCCTCTGACTCTGTAAAGGCGCCGATGGTCTAAAGCTATAGAGTCAAGTAAATTGCCCCCAAAATACAGGGAGGGTTTAATAGAAAGACAGCGCTCATGCTATCTTGCGGCTCCTTCACGGAGGACAGGGCAACATCATTTCAACTCGGAGATATCTGAGCTCGGAAATATTGCTCGGAGATATTGCTCGGAGATTTTTAAGTTGGGGATATTTAGCTCGGAGAAACTCTTTAGAGATATTCTTCGGATATCTTTTTACTCGGATATATCAGCTCGGAAATATCGTGCTATTTCAACTCGGAGATATTCTAACTCGGGGATATTATATTGGTTCGGAAATATTGTGCTCGGAGATACTTACCTAGGAGATGTCTAACTCGGGGATGTTAGCTTGGAGATATTAGTCCGAGATGTTGCTTAGATATATTCATTCGGAAATAGTCGTTCCAAGATATGGGTTGGATACTCTTTACTCGGGGATATATTATTTTATTCGGAGATATAAGCTCGGAGCTAGTAGTTTGGAGATATTCTTCACCCGGAATTACTTGTACTTGATTCAGACATATCATTTCCCCCGCACACAAAAAAAAAAAACACTAGCCAAACACACTTTAGAGCCTCAAATGCCCACATTCCGCGATAGCTCATTCTTGATAAGATGTCGAATGTACAGGTTGGAATGGGAAGAATACGCCTCGGACATAGAGAGGGCCCTGATAGTGAGTTTGGTACGGTTCACTACCAACGATAAGCAGTGGTAACCATACTTCTTGCCACATTATCACCAAACTTTTATGTTTCCCATCCATTCTTAGGTTGAAACAATTCCCCCTTATTAATAGACTGACATCATTTTTGAGTTGTTTCAAGGCCGGGTATCGCATCAGTTGACAAGCCAGGGGAAACTCGCTTAATTGGGTATGACCCCACATTCTACCTGGAAAGCCAATCTACTTAAAACTTGTTTCCGGCAGCCTACCATACAAATTGTGGCAGATATAACTCACGAAGCTCTAAATGAGTTCATCCTCATTGTTGTGGAGATTTTACTTTTTTCCGACGACAAGGTCGTTCAGGCACATATTGGGAACCGGGTACCCCGCATTTCTCGAGCAAGGTACCGTACCAAACCTTCTTGACATCTCTCACCCTTCTCTCTTGTTCTCTCGTTTTTCTTTTACGACGAACCACCAAAATATTTTTATCGCTCGCTTTCAGAAGATACTCTCAAGATGCGAGTCCAGGTCACCTCGCTTATCCTCCCTCTCTTCCTTTCCACCACCGCAACCTCCCGGGAAATCCTCATCCCTAAGATCTCCTTCACAGATAACACCACCCTCAGCAACCTATTTAACCAACTCTATCCTTGGGGAAGCGATCACAATGGCGGCGCCCGAATGGATGCCTCCCACGTCACGCTCCCTGGAAACAACACCGTAACCCTAACAGCCCAACCCGTCACAGGCCAAAAGCCCGCCACCCACGGAGGCCAACAAATCGCAATTCATTACCTCTCCGGCGCAATCCACGCAAAACAGAAATTCACCGTCCCAACAGGAGGAGCCCTAAATTTCAGCGCCGAGTTCCAAGCCCCCGTCGCCAAAGGGACATGGCCAGCATTTTGGCTCACCGCGGTGGAGGGGTGGCCGCCTGAGATTGATATCGCGGAGTGGAAGGGAAGTGGGAAGATAAGCTTTAATACCTTTAATACTAGCAGTGTTGTTAGTGCGAAGGATGAGGCGTATCCTAACCCGGGGGTTTGGCATAGTGTTAAGGCGGAACTGAAGGATAGTGGGAGTGGGAATGTGGGGATTGGGTTTTGGTTGGATGAGAGGTTGGTGACGAAACAGGTGGGAAAGGGGTATGTTGGGAAGGCATTCTGGTTGTACGTGCCTCTTCAATCTTTTGAGCATTTCTTAATCATGGTTTGGGGAGTGACAAGGGAAGAATTGTTACTAACTAGATTTTCAGTATCATAAATCTGCAGATGGAAGGTTCATCAGGGTCACCTGGACCAATAGCGAGTAAGTCTTTGTTGCCCCCAAAACAGGAAGATAAAAGAGCTAACTAGGTGGCAGATACAACATATTCAGTGAGGAATTTGGAAGTTTCTAGCTTATAAAGTACACCAATAATTTTGAAAGAATAACTAACTCAAAATTCATCGTTCTTTTAATGGCTACTGTATGTTTATGCACAAGTCGCAACCATGAGCAGGTTTCTCACTTTCGTCGCCTAGGCGAGAAGAAAACCCTCAACGCTAACATATGAAAAAAAAGAGTTTAGGGGAAACAGGTAAAGGCATGTGAAACCTCTATACCTGGATCAAGCTTGCCCACTCTGATCATTCACAATGATAATATGTCTTCAGCATTTAGGTAAATATCTGGGCTTTCGTCCAAAGATGCGACACCACCCCACCCCTCAATTCAATTCTCTGAGACCTCTAAAACAATTGGAAGTATTATCCAAGAGATATTAGGAGAGTTAAAATACTAATGCTTCTCGAAGAATATCTTTGATTGTCAAAGGATATTTCGTATTCCTAAGGGAACCAAATTTCCTTTCTTAGTGAATACAAATCCCTAAGAGTAGATGTGATTCAACACTTGAGACGAAGTGATTCATAGAGCAGCTAACTGAATACCTAATATCCCCAACCCCCGCACTCTCACCTCAAGAATTGCACTTACAACGTTCAAGAAGGATCGCACCGCTTCCAACCTCTCAACCAGATACCTTACAAACTCCCAATAAACAGAATCAACGCATCCTACTCTCTACAGCCGACCTCTCAAAAAAGTCATCCCGCAAAAATCTACACCATCGCTCAAGATTGTCTTCCCGCAACAACTAAACTGGACCCCAAGAAAAACGCCTTCTCTTCACCAACCTCCCAAACATAGAACGCTCACTCTAGCATCGCGTAGACCGTAAGCTAAATTCCTTATCTAACTCATCTCTCACTCCATACAACCCCATATCTCACAAACTAATTCGGAGTAGGTGGTCCAAACTGGGCATGGCAACGCCTCGCCACCGTAATGAATAGAGAAATGATTCGCCTCTCAACTGAAGACCCCAATTTCGTGATCCCGCAACTTTTACCGCTCGAAACTTAGCGTCATATTATCACAATCACGGGATGTCAGACGTACGACGGGAATCCATAGAGCAACGACGAAGAGAGGAAAGGGAGAGGGAGAGAGCAAGGGCAAGGAGAGGTGGTGTTAGGGAGGAGTATGCTGAGTTTTTGAGGGCGATGCCTCGAAGTCCGTCTAGGAGTGTTTCGCGTGAAGAGGAAGAAGTTGCGAGGGAGGGAGCAGGGGAGAAGGGTCGACGGGAGCGAAGTGTGAGTTTGGAAATCGTGGAGGTAAGACACGTTCGTCTTCCTGGAAATGAAGTTTTGGACGAGGAAGGTGCTGGGGGAAGAGAGCAAGGCGAACGTGTCGAGAGAAGGCAAGAACGAAGTCCTCCTCGGGACAGAGATGTGAGAGGTATTCGTCAAGACTCACCCATCGTCCGCCATTCTAGACAGCAAAATGATCGAAGAGCCCACAACAACCCAAACCTTGTTAGAGGGGCAAATCCTTCCAGGTTTATTGTGCCAGAGGGATATCTGGTCTTCAGTCGTTCCACTATCATGACTCCAAGAGCCTTAACGGAGCAAGACAGAAATACGTTTGAACTTGGAACGAGGGGACGTGGGGGTTTGTGAGTTGGTTTCTTTGGTATATAGAGATTGGGTTTTCTTGCTCTCGATGTTTTCCATTGAAGTTGGGGTTGGATCAGTTCAGATTTGGGGGGGAGGGGGGATCTTGCGGTGGACATTAAAAGCGGCAGTAAATATTTATTCCAACTTTCTAGGACAATATAAACCATTGACCTAACTTGCTTGTTCTGTTTGTCTTAGTTAATTTTAAATTGTTCCAAATATCCAAAACAATTTTCTTGAATTATCTTAGGTGGAACAGCGAGATTAAGTAGGCAGGTACGAAAATGGAATACGAAGATATTCACTGCCACTTTCAATGTCCATCTCGAACTTTGAAGTATGATCCTGTCTCGCGGTGGACATTAAAAGCTGCAGTAAATAGCCCATTGTTCCAAATTTCAAGCACATTATCCCAATGATTTTGGACAATCGAAATTCATTGTTCCAAGTGTCTAGCATAATATTAAATTGTTCCAAATACGTAGGATAATTTACTTGAATTACCCTAGAGATTTAGAACAACGAGCGAGGTAGGCAGGTACGAATCTAAAGGTATTTTCTGCCACTCAGATTCATCGCAAGCCCGTCACAACCACGTTCCCAGAACGTTCCTTCCTCGTCTATTTCGGGCGGTAAGCTGGCATTCGGCACAAAGTGATCTTGCGCCTTTCTTCAACCAACATACACAATTGCCACCACCCATTATTAGCACCTACTATTCGGGCCACAATTAGCAGTAAGTCAATAAAACCCTTTGACTGCAAGCTGCTGACCAATAACTTGCAGCTAGTTCAAAAATGGCCTTACCTTACCGACACAATCCAAACATCCAAAACAACATTGAAGCTCGGCATCGATCCGCTAGGGAAGACCAACTTGGCATAGGATACCTAGACAGTAGCGATGAGTCCATAAAAGAAGAGCCGCCACCTTTGTACCGCAATCTACACCCGGAAGCCATCGTGAAGAGTATCGAGATTCCACCCCACCGCACACGCAGTGAGAGTCCCCAAAAAAAGACCGGCAAGAGCGAGAAACAGAGAGCTGGCTCAATGTCTCTCCAAAGAACGACGTTCTGGATCAAAACGCCGTCGCCAATCCCATGGTTTGCAAATATCGCCTCGAGGCCTGCGCCAAACAATATCCATGCATACAAGATCTCCCACCCTATTCGGCTACAAGCCCAGCGAGCTCCACCAGCTTCCCACTATGCGATCCTCAACCCAGCCTCCCCAGCCCCAGCCCTAGCGCCATATACCCTGCCCGAGCTAGCGAGAGAGCAGAAAGACTATTTCGAACGGACAATCTCAGAGAAGGAACAGAAGCTGAAGCCAATACCCACGGAAGGATATCCATTAAACAGGCATATTCTAGAACGTGAAGGGGAGTTGATGGAAACTGTAGAGGTAGAAAGCTTTGATGAGCATCCACCGATCGTTCCTGAGGTAAGATATTCCACCCTTTGGCCATATCAAGGCTAATAGTTGTAGCAGTGGGTCTCCTGGTTGGCTGAAGCAAGAGATTCGGAGATATAATGGATTCTTTGGGATAACTAGCCGATAGTGAACTTTTAGCGTTGAACAAATAAACGAATGTTATCCTGCAGAACTCGTAAAGTGACCCGCCTTGAAAGTAAATCAAGTATATTGTTTGAATTTTCCAGTACAATATGACTTGATCGTTCCAAAGCACTTGGAACAATAGTCCGAAATTGTTCCAAATGTTTAGGATAATCGACTCAAATTACCCCAAAAAAGTAGAACAATGAGGGCTATGAGGCAGGCACGACCTTGACGTATTCATTGATGTCCTTCACGAGAGTGATATCTATTCGAGATTCCTCGTTCCGTAAATTCCGGAAACCAAAATAATAAATGCCATAGCAAACGTATGGTCATTAAAAGTGACAGTAAATACTCGTCGTTCTAACTTCAGTTACGTGAATTTGATTGTTCTAAAACACCTGGGTCAACACTTGAAATTGTTCAAAGTGTTTAGGATAATTACTTCTAATTACCCCAAAAAGTTGGAACTACGAGAGGTAGCGAACCTGAGGTATGTACTGCCGCTTTTGCTGTCCATCGCGAGATAGATTGGCGAATTATAGCAAGTATAAACCGTATCATAAAACTGACAAGATTGAAAGCAGGAGAGAAATTAAAATTGATTGGCTAAATGACTTGCTCCCGGTGATTCTCCAACACGGGGCAAGTTATGCAGGAAGTAGTATTTTGTATCGTCAAACTCCAAATATGAATGGTTTCCCCCATACACCGTGAGAGACTGAAAATATCATGTCCTCAACTCCCGTTAAATGCGTAGAACTTTTGGGGTATCGTGTTATCGCGTTATTCTTCAATGGTAAAGTCGAATTCTCTGAATCCAACCTTGAATGCTTCCATATCTTTCTTCTCCTCGTCTTCTGTCTGAGCACAGTCTTTCCACTGTTCTCTCTTCTGCAGACCTAGCAACTTTGCCAGTACAATTCTACCAAATTGAAGGGAGAACTTGTGGGTGTAGTCGAATGGCATGGTCAAGCATTTTGTGTTGCCGAGTGGCTCTTCGTCACTTGGCGGTGTCCATACCCAAACTCTGAAAAAGTCACCCTCATCTTTACCAACTCCAGGATTGCGAACTTCAAATGCGGGATATGATAGGTTCTCAGCCTCAACACGGAATCCTGCCTCCACTAGCCCCTTGCGAATCAAGTCCTGGTCGATGGGGATAAACTGCCAGTGGTCATGCACACCATTACCTTTACTGATTTCATAAGTTACTGCTCCAAGTTTGTTTTGGCTTAATTTAGCAACCATCGATTGTAACGAATCCTTGAATTTCGTCATCTCCGCAAAAGCCGCTTCCCCCTCTTCTTGTGACATGACGGCCAGAGTAGGTGAGTGTGTGAGTGGGATTATTAGGGCGTGAGCGGGAAAATTAATACCTAGAGCGGCGTTGATCTCAGAAGTAGTTAAAGGGCCTTTAGCAATGGTAAGGTACGCATCGGTCCCAATTGAGGAGATGAGGTGCTGTGAGAGGTTGGGATTGGCAAGGCAAAAGTAACATTGATCAGGTCCTGGACCAGGCTGTCTTTGGTGTCGTGGTCTCTTGTTACGTCGGTCATTGCCTCCGTATCTTGAATATGGCTCTGGCTCTAAGGGGCGACGCTTCTTTGGGATCGGTCTAGAGAAGAAAGGGGACGCGGTCGAGCCTACCGGGAGTGGTGCCGATGGATCAACTGCAGCCTGTAAAGTAAAGGCGTAAATAGATTTTTGCTTGCCAGCATTTCCACGAGCGGCTAATGAGATAAATCTCGTAAGCGGACGCATATCTGGTGAATCCTCGGTAGGTGTGTGAAAGAAGGGCTCTCTTTCAAAGAAGAAATCTGGGGAGGTAGAGAAATGATACCGAGGTTTGAGCACGGAGCACAAGTCTGCGATATGACCCTGGCCGACGATGTCTGTGGTTCCATCTGGAATAGGGACATTGGAGCCAGTTCTGATCGAAGCGGGCCAGGTAGACGTAAGAAGAATATCAGCTTTATTGGCCCCATATAGAGCCTTTGCGTCTCCAATGGTGTGGAAGGGTAGGTGTTGTTCTTTGGAAGTTCCGCCTATGATGGATTCGTCCAATTGCCCTCCCAGCGCCACTATCCTCAATCCTTCGGATGTTTTCGTGGTACTTCGCTTTCCCAAATAATGCAAGTTGGGACATATCTGGAGGGATTAATTAGCATTTGCTGTTGTGGAGCACAAAGAAGTGAATTGGGTATGACCTCTTCTTCTTTCTCAATCTTCTCAACGATCCGAGCTGGAAGAGGGTTTGTGCCGATAGTGAAATAGGTAGGGAGAGGGACCACAAGTCTGCCATCGAGTAACTGCGATACCTCATCATTGTCCTCTGAAAATAAATTGCCAGTAACGAGCGCGAAGGCGAAGCTATTTTTGTTATGGAGTTTGGTTAGTTGCGCGAGGGCGGGTTGTATTTCGCCATGAGGATCTCCTAGGACAATGCTGTTAGGTAGGTGGTCAGCGTCGACTTCAATTGAGAGGATACTGGGGAAGAAAAGAGAAGAAACTTACATCTTGGTTGCCATGATGAATAACAGAGAGAGAGTGTGCTGTTGTGAATCCCTAGTGTTGTTAATTCTAAAGAGTGGTGAGTCAGCATGTACGTGCTCTTGTTGTTGTTTAAGCTGTCGAGTCTTGAGAGACGATGCCTTTTTCGAAGCGCGTCGAGCTCAAGAAGCTACTGCCAAGACATCGCAACTTTATCGCCGATCGCCGAAATTTCACGCGCTAAACTATTTTAGGCTATAAACGTCACCGCCTTTCTCCACCGAAATATTTTTGTAAAGATTGGAGGGGAGTCGCATCGCGAATAGCTTCAAGCTTTCCATTCTCACTCCACCCCACCCACGAGCTTCTCAAAGCCCCTCTCACCCTCGCCCATCATGCCGGCCACAAGCTCAGGTCGCATCATTAAAACCCGCAAGGGCAAAAAGGGAACTCTCCACCAAAAGAATCATCGATGGGAATCCTTTACGGCCAAAATATCAAAGTTAAACTCTCTCGATCCTATCCGACGAGTACGCCGCCACGATATCGAAGCCGAGGACCTCACAACCGCCACTTCATATTTCAAAGCAGGATTGGAAAAATGGGGGGAACTCAACATGTCCGAGGCATTCGTCAATTTTGCCAACGAAGTGCTGCCCATGTGCGACAGTCTCCCGCAGATTCTGCATTTCGAGGACAAGATCATGGGAATAATTGTATCATATACGGAGAAACGAGAACGGGAATCAATCGAACCTCTGTTGGAGTTGGTGACGGATTTCGCACACGATTTAGGCCCAAGATTCGAAAAACATTATGCGAAGACATTGGAATTGGTCACATCTATTGCTGGAACAAAACAAGACGTGGAAGTAATCGAATGGAGCTTTAGCTGTCTGGCATTTATGTTCAAATACTTGTCGAAACTCTTGGTCCTTGATTTACGACCAACCTACGATTTAATGGCCCCTCTCCTAGGAAAACATCGACAACAACCACATATTGCCCGTTTCGCGGCCGAAGCCTTGAGTTTCCTCGTCAAAAAGGCCGGCGCACCAGCACACAGAGAAAAGGCGTTGCCACTGATTGTTAGCCATGCTAAGGCTGATCTAGAGAGTATTGCTGGCTCAAAAGAATACGGTCTTTACTACCACGGACTTATGACCTTGTTTGCCGAGGCGATGAAGGGTAATGGATTGAGCATTCACACATCTGGACCAGCAATTTTCAAGTGTCTAGTATCAAATTTGGATGAGACGGATTGGAAATTAAAAGAATCATCGCCATGGCAGAATCTCATTTCTGGTGTACTAACTAGCATGGTCCACCATTCCAGCTCAGATACGTTTAAGGATATTTTGGATGTGGTTGAGGAGTCGGCAAATGCCGCCGTGGAAAAGTTCCAAGACTCAACTAACGAGAATGACTTCTGTCGTGTCCTATTTATGGGCAGATGTGTTGGTATCGCGTGTGGTGTTAGAAAGGGAACTCGAATCGTCGGCAATTGGCCTAGTGTATTGAAGGTCCTGGCAAGCATTCTCCGTGTAATGTCAAAAAATTCTGGTATCGTCACTGGATTTGACTCAGAAGATGACCTTTGGACCAACATTGTTCTCAGTGTTTCGATTGCATTCCAATATGCTCCTATGGATGCGATAATCCCTTTTATTTCGCCTTTCCTCGATTCATTAACAAAGGACCCTCTTGCCAAATGGTTCTTGCCTTTTTCTTTATATTTTTCAGAAGCTGACTCCGCACGATTTCGGAGTATCGCTTTGCCTTATTTTCAAAGGTAAGAGATCCTGAAATTAGCTCCGATTCATACTAACATCATGCTAGATTTGTAATTGCCCATTGGTCAGATGCAGAAAATGGTGACACTTTATCTGTGTTACTACCAAAAATGGTGTCTTCTGGTGTGCTTCCAAGTCATTATGGCAAAGATGGGTTCACTTTGCCCCAATCGTGGCAAGACCAGATTGTGAGCAAATTTGAGAAGCTGGAGGTATCGCCATTTCCTGAACAGGCCTCTGCGGCATCGCAAGACAGAAGTCCGAAAACATGGCATGACCGATGTCTTCCCAAATATAACGCGCTTCTCGAAGTATTGGCGTGTACTGTCGTACACCCCTCGACCAACGCCCGAATTTCAGAAATCTTGCTGCGAAAGCTAAAACTTGCACTACGACCTTCTTCGTCTCTTGCGCCAGAGGAAGCAAATTTCATTGTCGGTCGGGGGTTCAGCGCATTTTCCAGAATGAGAAAAGGAGCTGGGGAGGTCGATCGGGCCCTCGAACCGTTACTGCGTGCAGCTGCCCCGAGATACGCTCGTCTGCCCCATTTTCTAGAGGCCATGTACGATTATGAAACGAGTCTAAAGTTGTCCCCCAAGCCCAAGACCGCAATAGGAAAAGATGAAGAAGCCGATGCAGAGGTTGATTTGCTTACAACCTCACTAATTTCAAACCTTTCTACTGGTTCACACGATCTGAGGCTTTTGTCTCTTCGTTTGTTAGACCATCTTTATACAACCGAACAAGGATCCACATCCGAGGCTCTCTCCGTCATGATAATGGTAGAGCAGACGCCTCTCGATTTAGAAAGTGCTCGGTCTGCATCCATGCATATCCGAAAACTTGCAACTTTATATCCACATCAGGCACCATCATCATGGCTCAAACAAGCAATACCATCGTTCTGTTTCGGTATGTTGACGGTCAAGTATGCCCAAATATGGGAAGACGCATGTCTTGCCCTAAAGCAGATTTCGGAATCCAAAATTGGTGAAGAAACTGTCGGCAAGCTCGCCTTTGGCTGGTTAGAATCGCCTTCTATGACCTGGGATGGTTCTGCTAAAAATGTCGAGCAACCTCGAAGTAGCGGTCTTACCGACTTTGAATGTTCAAACTTGACAATTCTAGACCAGCAGGCTAAAGATGCGTTGTCCGAGGTTGTTCAAGCCAGAGATACTATGCTGCAGAGGTTTGAGGACGCCCAACAATTGGTAACATCGCCACCTCCTGTTGCCAGATCACAAGCACTTCGGCTGCTCGTTGTTGCTCCCGGCATTGCAGAGAAACGCTCAAGACAGCTCGTTCCAATGTTTTTATCCTGGTCAAGCAAATCAGGAGATGACTTGGAGTCATCTGGAGAGCCTGCAGAGATTGTGCCCAGTGGCTGGACAAGAAAGGACCAGAAATCACAGCTCGATTTGTTTAGCTCCTTTGTCAATCCAAAGTCCCTGTACAAGTCCGAGGAAGTAAAGACCTCGCTTCTACAATTGATCGCCAATGGTGATATTGAAATCCAAAAGTCTGCGCTGAAGGCCATCTTCACGTGGAAAGACAATAGCATACGGCCATATGAGGAGAATTTGCTGAATCTTTTGGATGAGAACCGTTTCAAGGATGAGATTTCGACGCTATTCCAGGGAGAAACACTCATCCAGCCTGATCATAGACCATCACTCATGCCTGTTCTTCTTAGACTGCTCTATGGGCGATCCATCTCAAGAAAAGGTGCTGCGAGTGGCAAGCAAGGACTAGAAGCCCGAAGATTGACAATTTTACGAAGTTTAAGTGTCGAGGACGTCGAACATTTCTTGGACATTTCGCTTGATGAACTAAAAAATCTCACTTTACTTAAGAATGGTTTAGTGGAGGACTCTATGTTTGACAAGCAAATTTTGAGTGTCCGGAAGCAACTAGGTATAACAAACATGCTCGAGGGTGTGTTGAAGGAGCTTGGTTCAAAAGTAGCACCGTTTGCCGAAAAGCTTTCCCAAACAGCACTCTACTGCACCATTCATGCCTCACGTCAATTGGAAGACGACTCTGAAGAAATCGATGGCGAGGCAGACCACGTCACTCAAACCTCTCTGCTCAAGGTAGTCCGTCAAACAGGCCTGAAGTGTCTCATACTTCTGTTCAGCAACGCCCCGGATATTGACTGGTCCCCATATTTAGCAATAATCGTCAATAACGTCATACTCCCAAGACTGGAAAAGCTCCCCATTGAAACCGCTCAAAGCGTTGCCACGATTTTGCGACTTCTTTCAACCTGGTCTCTATCCCCAAAGACTGTGCTATTCCTTGGAAGCAATGTAGAAATTTTGCCCAAATTGGCCGAATGTCTTGCGCCCCTGAAATCAAAAGACGAGGTCAAACTCTTTGTCTTGAGCATTATTCGAAATATTATCAAGATTGCCCGAGAAGACGAAGACCCAGAAGTCAAAGCTCAAGTCAAATTCAAACTCCTTACACCCAATATGGATCATTTTCTTACACATATCGGCGGTGTTCTTCGCACTCAGCATGATCTTAGCAAGGATTTACTCGAAGCTTGTGTTGCTACAGTATCGGAACTTGCGCCGTTTGTGACCACCTCAACACAAGCTCAAAACCTTGTGAACGTGTCGGTATTTTTACTTGATCAGCCCACGCGACGCGTCAGTCCGAAAATCAAATCTGGGCTTTTGTCGGTTCTTGAACACTTCGTTCCACTTTACGATCTCCAGAATGACCCAGAGCTGAAAGATAAAGTTTACAATACTGTAACATCCCTTTTTGGATTCTTCAAGGATAAAGATAGTCGAGAAGTCCTGTCACGGGTGTTGATGGTCTACGCTGAGAAGGATCCAGTTCTTGGAGAAGTGGCAACGATATGTCTTGGCCTCAACTCTTTCGTCGAGAATCGTCTTGATGAACCCGATTACGACCGCCGCCTCAAAGCTTTCAATGTCATCAATACCCCTAGAGATGAACCCCTCACAGCACATCAATGGATTCCGCTCCTCTACAACATGCTTTACTACATCCGC
Organism: Hymenoscyphus fructigenus; assembly: GCA_001414455.1. Lineage (NCBI taxonomy): Eukaryota > Fungi > Ascomycota > Leotiomycetes > Helotiales > Helotiaceae > Hymenoscyphus > Hymenoscyphus fructigenus. The sequence continues at coordinate 23,364 of LKUV01000001.1, read as the reverse complement.
CACGATGAAGAATTTGGAATTCTTTCCTTGAACTCCTCTGATGGGTTGTGCCAATTTGTTAGTTCGGCAGGAAGCACTATAGTAGATTCAGAGCAAGCTGCTTTCAAGGGTCTGATATCTACAGTTCTAATACCAACTATCTTCCTCGGCTCCCGAGAACCGTCTGAAGTTATTAGGAGAGAATACTTGAAGGTTATGGCTCACCTTGTCAGGACTTTCCCAGATTGGAGCGAAGTTAGTGACATGCACAGTCTTCTCGCGGGCGAAGATGAAATTGAATCGTCGTTCTTCAATAACATTATCACTGCTGGTAAAGGTCGACAGTCCAACGCACTAAGTCAACTATCTTCCGCTTCGGAAAGAGGAGAGCTGAGTGGAAAGAACGTCAGCCACTTCTTCATTCCACTCATTGAACATTTTATATTCGATCGGGCTGAAGGCAATGATGCTCACAATCTAGCAGCAGAAGCTACAACTGCTGTTGGAATTTTGTCAGGATCCTTGGAATGGCCCCAGTACCGAGCAATGTTGAGAAGGTTCATTGGTTACGTTCGTGCAAAGCCTGAACTGGAGAAGCAAATAATCCGCCTCCTAGGAAAGGTCATTGATGCATTGGCGCTGGCTGCACAAGAGTCGGCCGACCTTGAAGATCCGACAAAAACGCGCAGCAAGCTAGCTACAACTATGCCAAAGCCCCAGAAACTCGCAGAAGATCTTAGCACGAACATTTTACCATCATTGACGAGTTATCTACACGATAAAGATGAATCAACTGTCAGTCTTCGTGTCCCAGTCGCAGTAATCATTGTACGACTCTTGAAGCTTCTCCCTCAGGAGCAACTTAATGAAAGATTACCACCTGTTCTCACCGATATCTGTCATATTCTCAGAAGTAAAGCCCAAGAGGCAAGAGACATGACTAGGGATACTTTGGTCAAGATATGTGTTTTACTTGGCCCATCTTGTTTTGGATTTATTTTGAAGGAGCTACGTGGTGCGCTGGCAAGAGGGTATCAATTGCATGTTCTCTCGTATACAATGCATTCGATGCTCGTAGCCACAACACCAGAATATGCGCCTGGTGATTTGGACTACTGCTTACCATCTATCATTGCCATCATCATGGATGATATCTTTGGTGTCATTGGCCAAGAGAAAGACGCGGAGGAGTATGTGAGCAAGATGAAGGAGGTTAAGAGCAGCAAGAGTCATGATTCGATGGAATTGATTGCTACGACGGCCACCTTGAGTCGACTGACGGATCTCGTCAAACCGATACAAGCATTGCTCAAAGAAAAGCTCAGTCTTAAGATGGTTCGAAAAATTGACGAGTTACTTAACAGAATTAGCAATGGTCTGTTGAGAAACTCAGCTGCTCAGAGTCGCGATAGTCTCATTTTCTGCTACGAGGTCATCCAAGATGTATACAACGCCGAGAAGCCAACGGAAAAGTCGAAAGGAAATTACAGACTCAAGCGATATCTCATCCAAAAGGGAGCGAAAAGGGCTGGTGAAAGAGGATCCAATACCATTTACACTTTCAAATTGGTCCGATTCGCCTTTGATGTTCTCCGTTCAGTCCTCAAAAAATACGATGATCTCAGAACATCCAATAATTTGGCTGGATATATTCCTATACTTGGTGATGCCATTGTACAGTCCGAAGAGGAGGTTAAAGTGGCCGCTTTCCGATTGCTTGCGACAATTGCCAAAGTTCCTCTGAAGGCTGCTGTTGACGGTACCAATCTTTATCGAATCGCAGCATCGGAGGCAACAAAGTGCATTTCGGCCTCTTCTACCACTACATCGGATATCGCCCAAGCTTCCATCAAAATGATTTCCGTAATCCTTCGAGATCGCCAGGATGTGTCTATCAAGGATACTTCGGTGGATGAGCTTCTCGTCAGATTGAAAGACGACATTACAGAACCTGAACGCCGACACGTGACTTTCAATTTGTTGAGAGCGGTCATGGATTCAAAGATTCAAACTGCTATTGTGTACGATACTTTGGATTACGTCGGTACTGTCATGGTTACCAATGATGACAAAGATACCAGAGATTTGGCTCGTGGCGCATACTTCCAGTTCCTTCGGGATTACCCCCAGAAGAAGAATCGATGGACCAAGCAGCTTCAATTTATCGTTGCCAATTTGAAGTACGACCGAGAGGGCGGTCGATTGTCAATTCTTGAGGTCATCCATCTGTTACTATCAAAGTCATCCGACGACTTTGTCCAGGAAGTCTCCGCAACGTGCTTTGTGCCACTCATTTTCGTTCTCGCCAACGATGATAGTGAAAAGTGCCGTATGGCAGCTGGAGAAGTCCTCAAGGAAATATTCAAGAAGGCGGATAAGGAGAGAATGACATCTTTCCTTACCATGCTCCGATCCTGGGTCAAACAGACCGATAATACGTCGGTTGTGAGACTGGCTCTGCAGACCTACGGATTTTACTTTGAATCAACCGAAAACGATGATAAAGATGTCCCTATCCTCCAAGAATGCATCCACGAAACAATCAAACTCGCCAAAAGCTCCGAAGCAGACTGGGAACAGATTTACGCTGGTCTGCAGTTAGCTATCACCCTCGTACAGAAGTTTCCGGAAGCAATGCTTTCTTCTAAGATGAAATCTTTCTGGGTTTCGGTTCGATCATGTCTTATGTTCCCACATGCCTGGGTCAAGTTATCTGCCGCAAGAATCACAAGCATGTATTTCGCCGACTTTGCACGAAACAACGCGGAGTCAGGGTTTGAAGGATTACCTCTCAAGGGCTCAGGAGGACTGAAGCTTGACAGTGATGATATCACAGACTTACTTCGACGCACTGTACACATGTTCAAGACACCCGGTCTCACATCCCTCCTCGCCGATGAAATCTCCAAGAACCTCATTTTCCTCGGTCGTTGCGCCGCCGCCAACGACTTAAAGTGGGGTAAAACCCAAGAAGCAGTGTCCGATGATGAAGAAGAGGACGAAGTGGAGGTAGCGGCCAAGGAGCAGCAATCAGCCATGCACTACCTCTACAATAAACTATCCTTCATCCTCCGAAAAGAAATCTCACCACCCCGAGCCCCAGCACTCATCCCTAAATCCTCAGCTCTCCAACTTCTCAGCCATCTCACCTCGCAGCTTACGAAAGAACAACTCCTTCCTAGTTTACAGACTATCTTGTTGCCGCTGCATAATTTGACTGATACTTCCATTCCTGCGCCTTACTCTACGGATGAGGTGTTCAAGGAGGGGTTCCAGGAGTTGAGGAATGTGAGTGAGCGAATTATGGAGACTATCAAGGGGAAGGTTGGTACGAAAGAGTACACGGAAGCTATTTTGGGTGTGAGAGAAGGCGTTAGGAGACGAAGAGAGGAGAGGAGAGGGAAGAGGAGGAGAGAGGCTGTTAGTGAGCCGGAGAAACATGGGGAGTTTAAGAGGAAGAAGGGGGAGAGGAAGAAGGAACGCAGGAAAGAGAAAGGACAGGAATATAGTCTGAGGAGAGTTGGGGAATTTTAGGGAAGGATTTGTGAGATATTCTGGCGTTTTGATATGGCATGGGAAAATGGTGGAGTTGTTTTACTTTGCATTTTGTTCTTAGAGGAGTGGGGTAGATAAAATCCAGTAGATAGTTAGGTACCTGTACAGAAAGAAATAGATATATTACACAACTTCAAAGCAAGCAACAATTATCACGAATTAACTTTGGTGAATCACGGCAATACCCCACTTCCATTCCGTCCAAACAGGGATATATGCAACCTTGTACGATCCCTGACGTATCCCTTCCTCTAGCTGAGCGAAAGTCTGACGTAGAGCTCTTGGCTTCCACGCAGCCTCGTCAGTAACCTGTTCTCATTGGAGAGAACCGGAAAAAGCAACCATTCACAGCTGAATCCTCGTTTCGAATTGCTCAGCCTGATTTCAGTGGCTTGAGTTGACCCCGCCTTGAAATAGCGTGTTGGGTTCCAAGCTTGAGCTCAGCTTTACAAGTACACCACCATCAAGCATACTAAAACAAACACATCAATCTTCTCTCTTCATACCAAACTCCATCTCCAACCCTAAACCCTCCCACAAAACAAAACAGAAACCATCATCATGGACTTCATCAAGAAGGCAGTCGGCGGCGACAACAACAACCAAGAGGGCCAACACAACCAAGGCTCGTCATCTGGCGGTTACAACAACAACAACAATAACAAACAACATTCCTCCTCCTCCGGCGAAAAGAAGGAAGGTGGATTCCTCTCTGGCATTGGTGAGAAGTTGAATGGTGCTGCGGGTGGTGGTCGAGAGAGTGAGAAGAATGAGGATATGCTAGATAAAGGTTTCTTTTTCTCTTCCTTCTTTGCCCATCCATCTTACTAATACATCCCCCTTTCCCATACTAGAACCAAGGACCAAGAAGCAAGACCCTGTATTTTGATTGAACGATGCTGATGAAAGTGTTACAAATACAGGAGTAGACTTCGTCCAAGAACACATCCTAGGCCAAGGACCCCAAGACAACGAATCCGCTATCGAACAGGCGAAGGATGAGAAGATCAGTGATTTCATCCGCGGAAAATATAAGGATACCACTGGAAAGGAGATTCCGATTGAGGATAAGAAGACTACTTGGGGTTGAGTTGGGAATGGGAATGTGGGGTAATGGTGTTATGATATGATTGCTTGGGATGGGTATGGGACTCGGTGGTTTCTATGGGATCTTTTTTACGATGAGATTTTCCGATTGCCATGGCTGATGAGATGATAGGGTAGCATGATATTTGGCAATGGGATACTTGCTTCTTCAGCATGCGTGCCTCTTGTTCTGACAGTGATTTCGACTATATCCTATGATTGTGATCTCTGGGGGATACTTAGCATTTTGCTAGCAAACCTAAAAGGTTAGTTGGTTAAAACTAGGCAGATACTTTAAAAACAACCTTCTTCCTGTCACCTATCCAGCCTCTACACTATACTTCATTCTTATCTTTAAGCAATAAGATAACCTACAAACATCGAAAACGAGTCACCAGTATACTTATACATATATCATAAGTCAATCTCGAAGACACGACCTCATAACTAACAATAGCAAGGAAGCCAGAGCTTACTCGTGAAATTTTTGGCCCCCACCTCCTTGCGACTAAGCTGTCGAAGCTTTTGCTAGTAAGCATGAGTTACTCGTGTAGTCTATAGCTTACTCGCGGGGTTTTGGCCCCCATGTCAGAATTGAGTAAACAATGAGTTACTTGTGGGTAAGCCATGAGTAAACTTAAACCACGAATAACCCACGGATAGCCCACAGATAACCCACAAATAACCCACGTGTAGTCCACGTCAACAACAAGCTTACTCACAAAGACAAAAATCACACCAAGCATTCACACAAAACATCAGAAGAAATCAATGCACTCTTTACATTCTCTTTAATTTCCTCATCATCCACATTTCTCTATGTAAGTAAACCTCGGCAATCCTTCCTCCTAGAAAGACCGCCCTCAAGAAAAGCAGCCATCATCATTCATCAATCCCCCAACGCCTTGTCCCATATTTGCAAATGTCCTACCTGCCAGACTCCAAACCATATTTTGTTTTCGCCCGAGGAAGAAAAGAGAGATCTCATTAAAAAGGCTATTTGCCCCAAGCCTCCCAGATTTGCACACTCGCAAGCTATGACTTTCGCTGAAAGAAGGCAAATCAAAATAAATTAAAAAGGAAGAATAAAAGCCCCGTCAACCCCAATGCATTCTATGCGAGGTATCGATAAGTGGGTGCAGCCGCATCTTCTATGCGCTCCAAATACTCCTTATCGATCAAGCTATCGACGCGTTTCTTCATCATCGCGATATCGGGCTTGAATCGAGTGGTTAATTGCTGGATTACCTCACTGAAGAGGAGTTGATGAGTCAAAGTCTGTCGGGCCCTAGAGGAATAAAAATTAGTACTTTGCCAAAAGATCACAGGGTAGATTTGACTTACTTCATAGTACGGACCATGACAGCATCGATGACCATGCTACGATGCTTGTCGTTCTCCACCTCAGTGGCCTTTCGCTCCTCCTCGCCTTCCACCTTGTTGGCGTTGCCCCCAGAGATCACAGGTGCCTTGATCTTGAATGTCTTATGTACAAATGTAGCATTATAACTGAAAGTATCACCAGGTTTCGGGTGTGTCTTGTCCGCAGGATGCTTGTTCAGGACTTTGGCTTTCGGAAGGACCGACAAGGTGAATAAAGACTTCACCAAGTCGTTGGTCGGGATATTGGTTCGCTCCTGAATTTCCTCGAAAGAGATCGACTGACCCGGTGCGAGATCATTGAAAAGCAGCAATATAATCATGCCATATGTCGGGACATTCAGTTCATATCGACGTGCAACATTATTCTTGCCGGGTATCTTGGGAAATTCCATTCTGATGTCGGCATTTCCTTGGAAACCCAACCAGTTCAGCATTCTTCCATTTCGCTCCTTCAGATAGTATGATTTGAAAGACTCCTGAAGGGTGGTGATCTCCGGTGGCCAATAACAAGACTTTCGGCCCTCTTCCTTATCTGCGCCCCCTCCGCCCATCGACTCTGTAGGCCAATTGTTTGTTGTGAGCACATTGATATTAAGGTCGATTTGCTTCCTATCCAAGTCACCAAGACTCCGGATGTGATTTTGATAACCCGCTGTGAGTTCTTCAGACATGGCCATATCTTTAAACATGCCTTCTAATTTGCTGGTGAAAGTATTGCCGATCTCCAATTTCATTCTTGAGATCATTTGTTTCTCCACCTCGGAACTTTCGGATTTGCCCTGGAGCAATCGGCGAGCAAGATGTTTCTTGTAGTATCGCTCAAACATATCCCTATCCTGGATATAACGAATGAATGTCACAGCCTTATCCAACAAAACCTCGACTTCAGCTTCGGTCTTGCCCTTGATTCCACGTCGGAGGTTGTCATCGATGAAAAGCGAGACGTATTCCGAGCAGCGAGGGAATTGGTTGATGAAATCCGCAAAGCTCTTGGTGATGGATGTTTGAAGGAGTAAGTCGTTGTTGAAGCATTCGCTCGACATTTTGTCGAACTTGTCTTTCAGTCTCAAGACTTCCTCGACCCATTTGAGTGCACCAGCAGTCATGGCAGAGCCCGAGTTTTTCTTGGCTGGCTTCGATGGGGCCTCTCCAGCTTCGCCCTCCTCGGCTCCCACCGCAGAGAAATCTGTTTCCTGGATGATCTTATTGATCTCAAGACCAAGATCAACCACGCGAGACTGAATTGCGTTCCTCAAGGGTACCTTCTTAATATCCACTCGAGAAATCAGTTCGTACAGAGTCGCCAGATCTCCATAACGATCATTCTCAATCATGGCTTGCAAACCACTACCTTCCATTGCCAGAAAATCCCCAAGGTGACTGCTGATCAATTCTTGCTCAACAACCAGAGTAATTTTGGTTTTGGTCAGAGTTGAGATGGTGGTTTGACATCGCGCCTCTTCTTCAGCCAGACGTTTTTTGGTCTTCCGAAGCCAATCGCTGGCCGTTGATTCTCGGAGGAGAGCAACACATTCCTGGGAATAGAAATTTCTGCTTGCTTGCAAAAATGCCGGCTCGAAGCTTGTCAGATAGAGCTTGTCCTTTTCCTTTTCCTCGTCGGTTTCGTAAAGACCCTCCAGCATGTAAACACAAGATCGAATGAGATGCTTGTTAATTACATCATCCTGTCTCTCCATTGCGATTTGGTCCAGAATAACGGAATTGAGAATGTCGAAAGTGATAATATTTGAGTCGACCGTTGACAAAGGTGATCGCAAAATGTGGTCGCGGAATAGACCCATGGCGGTAGTGAATATCGAAGCTTTGCGATTGTCTGCGCAGTAGACTCGGTCCATATACATGAGAACATCGGTAGTCATGTTCATGACAGTAATGTGATCTTCCCAGGACGCCTTGAGACCTTTCAGAAACTCCTCCCCGGTGAGTCTTCTCTCGTTTGCGGTCGTACCAGAGACTCCTCCGACTGTAATATTGACAAGATTGTTGGTGATGAGTTTCCGGATCGTTGGCATAACCTGACTACCAAACCACTGTTCCTCGAATTCCTTAACTCGGTCATATAGTCGGTCGCCTTGCTTCTTCAAAACGATCTTGTACGATGCGCGGTAGAGTTGTTCGAAAGAAAGCTTCGAAGCATTCTTCTCGTGGATTTCGCGCAAAGCTGAACGTAGAATATCCCACATGGCCTCGAAGTCGCCATTTTCGCCGAATACCCCAGCAGACTACAGAAGATGATGATCAGTTATGAGATCCAAGGTAGAGAGAAGATGCGCAAACACCAACATGGTGAGGAACCATTGCAAGCTGGTTGGCCAAAAGTGCCTTGACTTAGGTGCAACGTTCTTGCGATGGTATCGTCGAAAGAGGAGGGAGGCGCCATTATGACTTGCGGGGATAGGGTGGAGTTGTGATACACAACGTTTGAGGAGGGGGGTAGGTGGTTGAAGGGAGGAGTTGAAGAAGTAGTCAGACAAAATGAAACGGTGGAAGTAGAGGGCGAGCTAATAAGGCGTGAAGGTGAGGTTGAAGACTCCTGTACTTACTCGACGCGGTGGCCGAATCTTGCCCCGGCCGCGACCACCCGCACCCTGAAGCATTTTTGTTTGCTGTGCTTGATGCAAGAGCGTAAGAGCGTGTGCAGAAAAGAAACAAATCCGTTGTGCCAACTGCAAGGCGAGTACAGATACTGAAGGCGTAGCTCGAGATCGAGGATGTTTGGTCTTGGTGGGGGTGGGGAAAGCTGCGGTTTCTTATGTAGATGTATCGTCGAGCTCGTGTCTGGGATGTGAAATTAAAAGACACACACAATTTACAGTCGCGGATTCACCGGGTCTTAGGCCTGCAAGGATTGGCAAAGGCAGCGTCTTTGGTGTCGTGATTCGGGATTTCTTTCTGAAGCTCTCGAAGGTTGGAGAGTGGACGAGTGAATCGAAGCCTCAGATGGTGAATCGGATGAACCTCGGTTGTCAAAAGAGCTTTGCCAAAAGAGGTCATTCTGCCTATACACCGCCTCAAGACAACATTGTGGTGCTTGAGATGATTATATAATCCCATACCGACCACCGAAAACACTCCGACCATCACTCCGATCATCAAAATACAGGCCCGATCACGGCTAAACCCACCCCCAGGTTTTATTCTGAGCCCAGATGATGTCGAAGGCAAATCGAGAAATTATTTTGAGAACGAGAACAACACCACAACAATGCCGCCCTCCAACATATTCTCCGCCCTAAGGGCCGTATCAATAAGACCCCTTACCCCTCGAGTTCTACCCATCCGTCGTCGAGTCCTCACGCCATTTCCCACCTCACGATTCTACTCCCAATCCAACCCCCCAATACCAAACCCAACTACACCAGAATCCAAACATCCAACAACCACAATCCCCCGTCCGCAGATCAAAGTCCCCCCAAAAGCACCACCACCCACAAAACCAACCTACGAAATGACATTCACATGTACCCCCTGCTCCACGCGCTCCACCCATCTCGTTTCCAAGCAGGGCTACCATAAGGGTAGTGTTCTCATAACTTGTCCGGAGTGTAAGAATCGACATGTTATTAGTGATCATTTGAATGTATGTTCCCCCATTACTCCTTATTTTGTTTGGTGGGCAGTGCTGATGATGGGATTAGATTTTTGGGGACAGAGATATTACGATTGAAGACCTGATGCAGGAGCGAGGGCAGATTGTTAAAAGGGGAACGTTGAGTGAGGACGGGGATGTGGAGTTTTGGGAGGATGGGAGTTCGACTGCGAGGAAGGCAGGGGAGCCTGTGAAGCCGGCTGGGGGAGCGGCGCAGATTGAATGAGTTCAGGGACAGGGCATTGGATGTGATGGAAAGAGGGATGGAGGCTGGCGATCGAGACTCGAATAGAAACCCGCGAGACGACCGGTACAAGGCGATAACGAAAACCCCCGAATCGCAAGGGTTAATACAATGAGGCAGAAGAAAGAAAGAGTGTAAGAATATTACCGGCAGTCTGTTGGACTTGCTCCGGGTACATGGCATGGAAGGACAAACCTTCCTTTGCAGAGAGGATGATATGGGAGACCTTGTAGGAATAGCGGGTATCAGAAGCATTTGAGAGATGTAATTTGTACCAACAATGTACAATGGAAGCTAGAACGAGTCCATTTAAGGTGGCTTGTTAAAATAGAGCGTCATAGATACGCGCATAGAAGGGTTAACAACCAAAATAAAAGCACTCAACTCTTCGTCTATTGTCGCATGCTTATTTATTGTTGTGGCCCTCCTACTTAAGTTTGTTGAAAAAGTAACTCGCGCCGGTCTGCTTGGGAGCATGTCGGGCGTCTTCATTTCTTAGTAAGGTGATTGGAGAAAAATCCTCCTTGTCTTGGTTTTAAGTAAATATGATACTTGCTTTTCAAAAGTAGGTAAATCTAATACTTATTCCCTAAAACCAAGTAAGTAAATCTGATACTTGCTTTTCAAAAGTAAGTAAAACTAATACTCATTTTCTTAAAACCAAGTGAGTAAATCCCTCAAAGCTTACTCACGTGACTTTGTGTTCAAAGAGAAAGGTGGCCAATTACCCATACCAACCAGCCAATCATGCAACCAAAAAGACTGAGGTGCATAATTTGTTGCATATCGCTGTGTGGGTTCTAGTAGCCAGGCTACTAATGCACTATAGGTGGGGTATCTAGGTATTTTTTGCGCATTGTTCTGTGGGTTGGTCGGTGGGTTTGAATGAAAAGAGAGAACAATTAACGATAGATACAAACTTTCATCCAGAGGTTTATGATGTGTATCTTGTTTGAGAGACTGATGGGAGTTAGTTAATGGGCAGAGGTGGAGAAAGAGGCAACGTGGTAAAGGATTGCTCAAGTACTTAATTTAAATAATTTGAGTAGCAGCCTAAAATGCTCTGATTTGCGTATTAAAGACTTCAAAATCAAATCAAATCAAATGATTTACTGCGCTGGAAAGAGGTAGAGAACTAGCTCGATGCTTATAATAATTGATAAACTTCATGTAAGTTTTTGAAAATCTACCTTATGCGCTTGCTTACGGTTCTAATAGGTTTAGAAAACTATGCTGTGATGGATAGAATGAGTGTAGTGTTAAATATTTGGATGATGCGCGAGAAAATACAAGTTGTGCTTAAAAATTATAGAAACAGCTTCTTGAGACCACCAGGGATTGCAGGAATTCGTGACTGAAGTCCACTGGCATTTTCCCTTCTGTGATTGTCATAACACATCTAGGAAATTAAATTTAATATAAGTCCACTTGTTCTTGTCATTTAGGAGAGTGGGATTGATCTCCCGAGTCTTGGTTGAACAATTGGGGAAGCAGAGCAGATATGTCCTCCAGCTACGCGGTCACGAATTCCTGCATCCCCTAGTGATACCATACTCATCGAAGGCCTATAAATAAAACGCTCAGTTAAACGACTCACTTAGCGGGTTGTAGTTTTATTTGCTGCTTTTCACGATCTATGCCCGAAATTACCAAGTCACGGGCACGTTCATCTGTCGTTTGAAAAGCCGAGAATTTCATATTATATTGCGAAAAACGGTAGTTACTGAGCTGAAATAAAACATCGGGAAAAAATTAAGTTTAATTAAATAACAAAACCTGTGCTGTAATATCATTACCCCGTATTTCCAATCATCCATTGCTGGAGCTAGAAGTATAGGGGGGAACTTCGCTAATTATAGTGGAGAGCTTCCCTGGGCGCAAACCATTTTCACAACCGCCAATCAACTCACAGACGCCATCGGTGACACAAACCCCCACCACATCCCCCTCGGAATTGACCAAATTTCATATTATCAGCTCCCTGACTCAGAAACATGCATCAGTGGCTTTTGGGGAGTCTCGCCTTGAAATGTTGGCCATTGGCTGCCATGAATACTCTCTAGGTTGGAGTCAATGCCACTGCTTTTCTTAACATCGTCACCGCATTTACTGGAGTATATCTTCTCAATCAAGCTTCGGTGTGTCTATTTGTACGGTGGCAGTGATGATTGTTGATATATTTTTTGATGTTTGTCTCATATCTTTACCTCTGTCTATTATTCGTGTTTGTTTTCTTACCCCCACATGTTTGCATTTAGAGGCTTGTAGTCGGCGATCGAAATCGGTCTCCGTTCTTGCTGCAGGTCGTCAGCATGATGTTTCCCACGCCTCGATGTCAATTTGCATGGCAAGGCAGACTTAGTGGACCGTTGATGAGCGTTTTCGATTCGGTTCCCAGTTTAACTCCAAGTTCCTAACTGTTCTGCCAATTACTTTCAACATCAATAGCAGCATACTCCATCTTCTTGGGATTTCCTAGCCTATATAAGAGTGCTTCCACTTTCATGCGTACCTACTTTCTGGAATTGGAGCAGATGTGAATTATATGCTGAGTCCTGATGCATTACCTAAACTTCAGTTTGCCCGATAGCAGTGATCAGCAAAAGCTGGTAAAATCGGCTGAATCCGCACCACCTCCGGGCGCATGAATGTGAGGCTTTTGATGAACTGCACCATTGATGACCCGTCTCATATATTGATAGCGAAACTTTCATTCGTTCAGTCTCCTGAGGGTGTCGTCGGACTGGTGGTGAAGAGTTCCAAACAAGTTCAAGGGACGCCACGAGTCCCCTTTTTGCACTTTCAAGTTAGGGCTGTCTATGCACAGCATATCATGCTGGGCCTCATCATTTCATGAAAGAGGCTGATCATGCTTACTATGCGAAATTTGAGCAGAGTTCACGGGCACTGCTCGTTACACAGAGTTTATATCTCAACTTCTCCCCCACTTATATCCCGAAGTATTATGGTGTTGATACCTTTATATTGTGTTCGGTGACTTCTCTACTCCATAATTACTCCCCTCTGATTATGGATAATTCTGAATTTGACGAAATCGAGTTGAATAATATCGGAAGTACTCCTTGCGATCCTGAGAGTTTAGTCCAAAGGCCACGAGGCTCATCGTGGCTTTTCAGATATCCCTCCTTTGTACTCACTGTTATTATGCCCCCACGATAACAAGAAGCTGATAAATTTATAGCCCGATTCCTCAAGTTTCAAAGCTCCGAGCATCAAGAGTGTCGTTTCGTATTGGTCGGTAAACCTTTTTGTAAGATGTAAGTTTTGTGGTACTCCTCTAAAAAAAAGTCGCGAGTTTAATTGTAGGAGTGGCTCGGAGAAGATGGCAACGGCGAATGTAACTACATAAAATCATTAGTTGTGTTTGGTTCCGGGCCTGTGAAGAGAATCTTTTAACTACTTATCTTCTTAGATCATTTACCATGTCCCCCTACTAATTTATGCATTACCAGGGAGATCGAGGTCACGTCGACCAGTTGCAATAAATGTTCCGACCCACGGATTGATCAAGACAGCTCATGACAAACTTATTGCTGCAGTTCTAGGTGGACCAATATCCGCCAAGTCCGAAGTCATCCAATCCGTTTCCAGCTGGTATACCTCATATCTTGAATCCAAAATCCGTGAGTCTTGGGGGTCACTCTTCTGTCCGGTGTTAGAGAATACCGATAGTTGTACGGATATTCTGGACGGACAAGATATCTCAGCGGCTTTTCACTTCCTAATCGCTATTCTCCCCGTCCTCAGGACACCAGCTTTTGCTTTGACGGATATTGTTGATGAAGGTTACAACCAAGGACTGCTGAGATACACAGACGAGGAAAGATCGCATGCAAATCAGCTTGTTTTTTCTGCTGTTGGATGGATAGGTAGGAAATTCACAAATTCTACTTCAGAGGCCTCACTAATCACAATAAAGGCACCTTTTATGTTCCGAGAATTCAACCTGATCCCAACAAGTTACAAATCGAAAATCCATACGAAGAAGAGTCAACTGCCTTCGCAGCAAGACTCCAGCGGAAACCAAGAACTTTTACCTCCTTCGACCAGACCCTAGAGCTTAATGATCAGCCCTTCCATACACTTCTTCGACAATTCGGTGCAGCAGTTCCTGTGAATAGCAGATACATGGACGAAACAGATTCAGCAAGTCCCAAAAGAAACGAGGAGCGAATTGAACCTTCATTGTTGTTTTTCCATACTTTACGTAAAGTGGCCTTCATAAATATCGAATGGGTAGACTCCCTCAGTCTTCATTTGGAATTCGATCGATTGAAGAAGGTTCTGAGGGTATTTCGAATGCCCTCGCTCTGTCTCTTCATGTGTTGCAGTAAAGAGATTTCATTATTTTCACAGTGAGATATTCCTTCATTGTGAGACGATCTGTCAGCTGCTAATAAATTAGATTGATCTCCGATTCTGTCGGGCGCGATGACCTGTTAACTGCAAACGAAGTGGAAGATGCGATAGAGCTCTATCGAGAGGTTCTCTTAACATACCGCATGATCTTCTCCCAGGATGAGAAATCTTTCCACGAGTTCAACGTCGCGTCTCAAACAGATACTCCAATCCCGGAAGAATGCCTCGACCCGCTGCTTCGTACTTTGTGTGGCCAAAGCTGGAAAAGTAAAGAGGCGAGTGAAGTGTATAAATTTATCGGAGTTGAATTCCCTTCGAACCATTACATTTCCACAGAGTTTCGTTTTCTCGGGAAAAATCTTCTAGAGATCCAGAAATATGTTAAGGGGGTTGAGCCGATAACCTCGAGAGTTCTCTATAATGATAGAAGGGATTTGTTCAAGTGGTGGACACTTTGGGTGCGTACTTATTGATCATGTTTGTTTGTTGAAACTGAATGTAATAAGGCTGTAATTATTATCGGCGGTGTTACAGTGATTACTACAGTGATACTAGGAATCTTGCAGGTAAGAATCCACTGACCCTCGACAAACAAGTCCTCAGCGCTGAGAGGTAGATGCTGATATTTGACTGCGCAGATTGTGATTGGAATTCTCCAAGTTTATTATACCAGGCAACAACTATTGAGTCAATCAAGGGGAGGCTCACCAACACCACAAAATTAAGTAAGGTAGAGATAACAATTTCGATGATGTCCTTCCATAGTTCAGTTTTCCTTCCATAACCAGTCGCCAACAGAACTGGGAAAAAAAAGAAAGTAAAATACATAACCCAGCCTCAGAAATAATATCTTTATCTGAAATAACCGGGCACGAGAGAGTCATACACATCTTCCATCTCACCAGCATCAGCATTCCCATTCTCGTCAAGTGATAGCACAACGCCCCCTTCACCCTTTGCACTCAAACTTTTCATTGCCAAATCAGCTCGGATGCGTAATTTGGTAGCTTCGTCTGCGAAAGCTCCGAAGGTGTCGCTTTCGAGTACTACTGAGGTCTTCCACATTATTCTTGCCATTGTTCCATCATCTCGGTTGGGACTACGGAGTTGTGCGATGGCCATTGCTTTGTCGAGATAAGCCCTGCACAGTACCATTAGCCAACAAACTATTACCAACCTCTCTCGTGGGGTACTTACTTGGCGTTTTCGTTATTCTTGCGCTCAAACTCGACACAACCCAAGCTGTAGTAAGCAGCCGCCGTGATTGGGTGGATAGGAGTACTCGCAAGTCCAATTCTTAAACTTGCCTCGTAGGCACGCTTTGCAGCATCCCATCGTCGTTGTGCAAAATCAATATTTCCATACGCGTAGTGTACGTGTGCCATGAAATGTGCATCCGCTCCAGAAATACGGAAAATCAATGCTTCAGACTGCCCAACCATATTCAAGGCAGCTTCGTACTCTCCACGGAGGAAGTAAACTCTTGACATGCATAGGTAGGAATTGGCGAGAACGTTTGCCGCTTTATCGCCACCCGCGATACGCATAGCAATTGCACGTTCAAAGTACTCGGCTGCTTGGTCTAGATTATCGCATGCAGTTTCGAGGTTACCCATGTTATGGCAAGAAGAAGATCTCTAGAGGTGTGGGTTAGTTTTAAAGAACTTTTGTCATTGAAGATGAACAGCAGGAAGATTTAAAGTCAACTTACCTCGAGTTCATTATCTTGGAGCTTTGCGTCTTGTATCTCGTAGAATGTCTCCCAATTTTTGCGGCATTCGGAAAGCTGATTCAACTCATAGTATGCTCCACCAGCGACGTTGCAAAGATTGGCAAATTTGAGGGTTTCTTTGTTTTTGCACGCAATACCGGCGGTTTCCACAAGTCTCAAACACAAATCGTAATCTGAAATTTCATACAGGTACCAAGCACAATTTGACAGAAGATTGATGAAGTTTGAATTCCTGGAGTTGAAATATCGATATTAATATTATAACCAACACAAAATACGTAGGAGATAAGATTACACTTACCCTTTCAGATCATTATTCCCTCCACGAGTGAGGTTGTAAAACTGGAAACTAAGGTGGGCACCGTGGGAAATATATTTCTCACAAGTACTCCACTGGCTGGATAAATAGTCACCATAAATTTGTTTCGGAAATGCCTCGTAAACAAGAGCGACTGCACTGTCAAAATATTCCTGCAAATCATCCTGCGAGTGGTAATTCATGGCTTCCTGAACCACTCGATGGGCATAGAATTCTCTTCCCTCTTGTTTGATCAATTTGGATGATATCAACTCATCTAGTGGAGCTCGAAGTAGAGGTGGAGCTGTGATGACACTGGAAAGAAACACCTGGGAGTTGGGATCGACACGACCAGAACTCTGTTTGCAAAAAGCGAGTCTTCCGTCCAGCACCTTTTGGTTCTTTGGAAGAAATAAGTCGATCCGAATTCCGTCTAAGCCAATTAGCGAGAAGCACCACGAACTTCAAAAATAGGGGCTTACCTGGAGATAACAACGAAAGAACACTCAACAAAGCTAGCCCATTTCTACTCAAGTGAGTAAATCTCATGTTCCACAATGAGTCTAGAGCATGAATGGTATCTGTTCGACTACCACCTTGCCGAGGTGGAAGAGACTTTTGGTGCTCTTTAAAGGATTCGTAAGTCGACACAATATTTGGCCCTCCAATCGCATCGTTATTTATTAACACAGCGGCTTGTTCAATTGCTAGCGCAAGCTATAAAGTGTCAGTCAAGAATCCCGAAAGGGTGCATCTTGATACTTACACCACCGAGTTGGTCTAATAAAGCACGAGCAGCTTTCTCCTCCGTTACTTTAATTGAACCCTTACGATCTGCTTCAACCCATGTATCTCCCAAAAGTCTCATAAGCAAAGCCCAACTCTGGTCTTTGGTAAATGGTTTGATTGTGTCGCCCTTACGTTGAGCATCATTGGTAAAATTGTAGTACTTCCGGGAGGTGATCCTTTGAACGTAAGCACTTATTCCAGTTGCATAAGATTAGGTTCTTACAAAATTCTACCTTTGGCGCCAATTGGCCAGTAACCACGTAGAATGGTCTCTCTCTCTGTCGGAGGTATTAGGGTGAGCCGTATAGTTAGCTTGGCTGTATTACTTACCGGCGTTGTCAAAAATCAATAACCATTTTCTTTCTGTCCTACTCGTCAGCTTCTGCGCTAACTGGAATGGTAACTCCTTACTTGTTGTTTTCAGCCATTTTAGTACAGCCAATTGATTTTCTTCGTGGTGGCCTGTTTTTATCAGAAAAGCTGCGTTCTCGGAGTGAACTTAAACTCACCATCTCTATCCGCGCCAGGGATCTTGAGGGCGACCGCCATATCAGTGAAACTTTGCCGCAGAGCAACTGAGGTTTCGCACTGAATCCAAAAAATTCCATCGAATTGCGACGGGTTTCGGTACCCGTATTCCAACGCAATATCTGTTTTCCCAATTCCACGACGTCCATAAATTGTGTATGTTCGAAGATTGGTGAGACCTCGCTCCCCCAAGAAGTCGTCAAGCCTCCGCAATTCTTCCTCGCGGCCATAGAAGGATTCGTTTCGGATTCTGGGAATCATAGTAAGGGGGAAGGTTGCGTTTTCTTCTGGAAATACGATAGGTGCGTGGCGAAGGGTCAAATTATTGAGCCTTCGCTCTTGATTTAATTTGGAATAGCTGTTGATATCGTTAAGATGTTTCGTGGCTGAGTCCATCTGGTTTATGTTTTCATTGATGCGAATTTCGAGGGCCTTCCATGATTTTGTCGCTTCGGCATCTGCAATAAAGAGTGTCAGTACAGTTTCTGAACAAGGTGGCACTATAGATCGGTTTACCCGTTGGACACTTTCTTAGATATCGAGCCAAATCAGCTTGAATTTGGAGCAGGCACTCTGAGAACTTGATTAGCTTTCCAAAATCGAAATGGGTTTGGCAGTAGTACCCAAGACTTCAATCATGGCATAGCGAGGCTCGTTCATATCTTCACAAACGCTGAGACATCTATTGAAAAGCTCTATAACATTACGGAGCCTTTTGATCAGGCTTACTGTTCTGTTGAGCTTTTCCGGGGAGGCGCATGACAGCTTTGGCAAAAATCAATAATCCTTCAGATAGGGCCTTCAATAACATGACTTACCGTGATATTCAAATCGACCAATCCCCATAGAACGGTGTCATCTGCTTCATGAGGATGGAGGGATGCCGTGAAACGCCCCACCAGGTCTGCAAGCGATCGTGGGAAGGGGATGATTTGAGTCAAGAGCCGCTTCACAACAGGTAAAGATTGGGGGTCTGCCGATTGCGCTCGTATTCTCGTTTGGACTGATATCCAGTCTCTGGGCTCACTTATTTCTTTCTGGTCTATGTTGAAAAGCGGTTCAGATGGAAACACTTCGTTATGGCTGAGTGAGTACGTACCGGCATTCGACTGAGCCTGTTTTGCTTCGAGAACAGCATAGTCCCATCTCTGGAGTGCGAATAACCTAGTGTCACTAACGTACAATATTAGCTAACGGAGATGTGCGCAGTAATTGAACATGTAATCACCTGAAATCTACATCCTGCTCGTCTTCACCATAGGGATAAGAAACTCGATCTCCCATTGCGATAGAAAACAAGGCTGGAGTTCGCGACCGGTAAAATTCCCACAAGCGCAATAAAGCTTGGGTTTCTGATTTGCAAGGCTGCGGCTAGTCGGATGGAACAAAGTCTGCAAAATGTATGGTTTGATTTGAATGGACTTGAATGAGACTTCAACGAGAAAAGAGGAGGCTCTGATCCTAAACCCTTTCTTCGATCGAGGAGGGGAGGGGGAGTAATCGAGGCGGGGTGCAGATGACCCTGACCTACTATCTGCAAATGGGGAAGGGGGAGATAGCGAGGCTTTCCAGCCATCCATTCAAGGCTCTGCGGCATATCATGAGATGGGATGCAGACAAAAAGTATTGGATAAGACTTTGAATCCCAGCCACGGAAAACAGCCACAATAATTCATGGCCAGCAGTGAGAATTTCGGTGAACAAGAATGTCAATTGCGTGCGGGCTACCAATCGACCACAGCCAGAGCCATCCCAATCTCTTTCAATTGCTGACGCAGGCAATTTTCCGGAGAGACTTGATTCCATTTTCCCTCAATCTAATATCCCCCTAAGTTATTACTTCCTACGCAACGACGGTTAGATGCATCCTTTCAGAGCGCTTTCCGCGGGCATACCATATGTGCACTGTTTTGGACAAGCAACGATCAATTTTCCATCTTCCGTTGGCTCTTGAGGTCCATTCCAATGTTTCCTCCATGGTTGGGCTTGCTTTCTTGTGCTCCTGGGTGACGGAAAGCCGTCTGGACTGACGGACTTGAAAAATCGTTCGACGGGAAGAGGGAGCTGGGAAATTGGGGAGGAATTTCGTTTCGTAGATTCTTCGGGCGAGACTGATCTTGAGGGAACCTGTGGGCATTATGCATTAGCTTCGTCCCTGATTGAGTGTCTCGACAGAATTGACCAGTTCATACATTCTGGGATTTAGGAGCATCCATTGCGTCCGCCAGTATCCGTTTGGCAACAATTTCTGCTCGTGGTATCTACTTCTGCCGAATTAATTTGAGAAGATGTACGGGAAGTCGATGCTGAGAATTGAAGAGAGACCTTATCAAGAAATACCCTGGAATGACGGGTACATTCGGGGAAGCGGTAAGAGGTGAAATGCACCAGTGAGACTCCCTGCAGCTGCTCTCCCATCGCCCGATGATCCTAAGAAAAAATGATGGGAAAGCGACATGATTGGTGCATTCAGGCTGAATTTCCGCACTGGCGAGAGCCTGCCTTGTGGAACACACCAATCTGTCTGACATGAGCCCTAAAGACCTCCAAACAAAAAAGCAAGCAGTCTGATACTCCAATACTCTGAGAAAATAACCTGTTGATACCCCATATTTCCAATGCCACCCGTCCAAGCCAGCCTCGAATACTTACAAAAGCTTGCTTTATACGAAGAAGAGAAGCCATACTGGTGTTTTCTCCCACCACACGATGGATTCGATCCCAATGTTCAGCGGGTAGACAATCTGGAATTTGAGGACCACTCGGGCATCATTATCACCGACATGAGAGATTGTGACCAGGACTTCCGGATCGATGGTTGCGGCTTCGAAGTACTCTCTCATCAAAGCAAATTCGACAAATTTGTAAGTCCGGGGGACGTTGAAGCTTATAGAAAGGAAACGGAGAAATTGTTGCAAGACAAACTAGGCGCGGTCTTGGTCAAATGCTACGATTCTCGACTTCGAAGAAACGTACCATTTGTGCGCATGCAGCTCGATCTTAACGATCCTCTCTTAACAGAAGGACCTGCCCGGGGAGTTCACAATGGTAAGAATGAGTGCAGAGATACAAGCTTCTGCTACGGATTTGTTAGTTCTCAAATGACTTTTGGTAGATATCACTTACGATTCCGGCCCCCAGGTGATCAATCGGTATCTGTCCGAGGATGAGAAAGCGCTGTATATTAAAGAGGGGTATCGTTTCCGAATCGTGAAGTAAGTAAAGAAAGCAAATGCTGTTGAGGTTGGCAAAGAGTTTTAACCTTAGCAATAGCACTTGGAGAACACTAGTGCCAGTGCTAGAAGACCGACCTCTTGCGCTTTGTGATAGCCGTTCCGTGGACCCGGATGATCTTATACCCGCCGACCGAATAATTCCCGACAGAGTTGGAGAGGTTTATTATTTAACGTACAATCCAAGACATGAGTGGTTTTGGCTAGAGAAACAGACTCCCTTGGAGCCTTTTGCATTTGTTATGTATGATACAAGAGCTGGTAGCCACGCTCGTTGTAAGTACTCCGATTCATCGATTTTAAGTAAACTAATTATGGTAAAGTCTGCCCACATGTATCTTTTGTAAATCCCAGAACTCCGGAGGATGCGGCTCCTAGGGAATCAATCGAGACAAGGTCTATTGTAATAACCAAAGATTAGACTTAAAATATACCCCTCCTCTTCATCAGATCAACTGCTATGCACGTGATCTCCTCTGCAAGTGGTAGTGTTTGAATTTTATCAGATAACTAAGGTCAGAGATCTAATGTTGGCTTGAAAGTATTGCTTTTTTCACAAATACGGGCCTTGAGTTTAACTCTTTCCACATTTTTGCATGTCTGCCGTGGAAGAAAGGTTTAAGCAAAAAAGAACTTCGAAGGATCTCGTCTAGACAGTGCCCCGCGGTGAACATTAGAAGTGGCAGTAAATTCCAGCTTCAATTACCTAATACTTTGGGACAATTGAACTTCATTGTTCTAAATACCTCGGTCAATATTATAAATTGTTCCAAGTGTTTAGAATAATTGCTTTGAAAGCTAGAAAAACGAGAGCTAGGTGGGTAGGAAGGTGCACACCTGATGTATGTATTTACTGCCACTTTGGATGTTCATCGCGAGAGTGCTGGATTTTATTACTACTCAACTTATCTATAGCTTCTAGAAATACGATCCAGCCACCACCAATCGCCACAAATGTGCTACCCTTTCCTTATACAGCCTCGCTTCCTTAGATAGCTAAGAAGCCTCCGAGAACTCTGTCTCGCCAAGCAATGCAAAGGAGTTACGCAGGTACCATAGGTGTGTGCAGACAACTAAACCGTTGTTGGGTCCTTCATAGAAATTTCCACCCTGAAAAAAAGACCTAGCCTGCAAACCTTGCGTAAAAATTACTTCTCCTTTCATACAAGCTCCGAACTGGTAATTGTGGCCCAATTCGCCCCCATTGTTCTTGAGACTTTCTTCAACCGTGACACTTTTGACGCACAGAGCATAGTATTTACCCGGGCTCTTATATGTCCTCTTCAATGCTAAAATATCGGATACTTCATACAACGGGCCCGTAGTTGTAAGTAGTCCTTGAACTACCAAGACATCCTCGCTTTGCTGGAGTTTTTGGAAAGCTTCGCATGCCGCAAGACGGAAACGATGAATTCTGATATGGTTGAAGAGAAAGCCATAAACATCTTTGCATCCTTTACTTTTGGGAATGGTCGTAAGCAAGTGCTTCGCGAGGACAGTCACCTCTTTCGTCCTCACAGGAAATCCCCTAAGCTTCGAGAGGCAATTTTGCACCAGATCCTCCGCTCCATACTTGTCACCTAGACAAAGTGTCCGCACCATTAATTCGAAAAGGTGCAAGTTTTCATCTGTTGGAAGCCAGGCCCCGCAAGCAACACCACTGACACGTTGCAACATTTTCATGTCATTCAGCTGACTGAGATCAGATTTGCCAGTGATGTTGGAATATGGTTCTGGTTCGCTCCGTAGAACATTTCTATGAACGAACAATGGTCTCTCAAAAGCAGTGGTGATAACTAAAACGCAAGAGAGTTTTCTAGGGAAGCAATCACCCTCGTGAATATATTCGGCGAGTCGACTAAAGATTTTGGGGTCTTCCTCCTCAAGCTTGACACATTTCTGCTCGCTTTCTAGGAACGCGTCTGGCCGTAGTGCGCCTTTGAAGAAGGGAATTTTGAGGAGTTGGTGTTCTTGGACGTGAAATAGGGTTGGATTTGGTTATGGACCAACAGATATCGTAATCATTTCGCTTGTATAAGGCCTGAAGGAACAGTAAGTACAAATGAGGTTGTCTTGTTTTTGTTGAGCGTACGTTGCTAGTATGTTCATATTTTCTGTCATAGCTAAGTGGGTTTAGTTTCATCCACTTCTTTGGTGTGTGGTTTGTTGTTATCTGTAACCTTGAGTTTTCTAGGTTCAGTCTGGGCCTCCTTGGTTTGAATAGACATGGAAAAGTCCAAGAGCACTAGCAAAAGAGATTTCATGTAGCTGGCGCCTACAACACATTCACTCTTACTTTGTGCGGATTTCGCTTGCTGAAATCGTAGCGAGAAATTTGTAATCTAGAATACTTTATTCACTAGTTTAGCTACTTCTTTTATTACTTTATACCATTTAAGTGATAATTTAGTAAATACAACTAACGTGGTTTATCAGCACCTCGTCAATATCAGTACCTCGTCACTTGAAATCTCATACAAAAAACGTCTGTGCACAACCGTGCACTTTACGTATTTATTAATAAAAAAATCTAAAATTGAAATTTTA